>OY992880.1:136095803-136168303 GCA_963921405.1 Cepaea hortensis | reverse complement strand
CTTTCTGGACTGTAAGCTCTTCCATGTATAGTACATCTCCGTGTCGCTTTCTGGACTTAAGCTCTTCCATGTATAGTACATCTCCGTGTCGCTTTCTGGACTGTAAGCTCTTCCATGTATGGTACATCTCCGTGTCGCTTTCTGGACTGTAAGCTCTTCCATGTATAGTACATCTCCGTGTCGCTTTCTGGACTGTAAGCTCTTCCATGTATAGTACATCTCCGTGTCGCTTTCTGGACTGTAAGCTCTTCCATGTATGGTACATCTCCATTTCGCTTTCTGGACTGTAAGCTCTTCCGTGTATGGTACATCTCCACGTCTCTTTCTGGACTGTAAGCTCTTCCATGTATGGTACACCCCCGTATGGCTTTCTGGACTGTAAGCTCTTCCATGTATGGTACATCTCCGTGTCGCTTTCTGGACTGTAAGCTCTTCCATGTATAGTACATCTCCGTGTCGTTTTCTGGACTGTAAGCTCTTCCATGTATGGTACATCTCCATTTCGCTTTCTGGACTGTAAGCTCTTCCGTGTATGGTACATCTCCACGTCTCTTTCTGGACTGTAAGCTCTTCCATGTATGGTACACCCCCGTATGGCTTTCTGGAATGTAAGCTCTTCCATGTATGGTACATTTCCGTGTCGCTTTCTGGACTGTAAGCTCTTCCATGTATAGTACATCTCCGTGTCGCTTTCTGGACTGTAAGCTCTTCCATGTATAGTACATCTCCGTGTCGCTTTCTGGACTGTAAGCTCTTCCATGTATGGTACATCTCCATTTCGCTTTCTGGACTGTAAGCTCTTCCGTGTATGGTACATCTCCACGTCTCTTTCTGGACTGTAAGCTCTTCCATGTATGGTACACCCCCGTATGGCTTTCTGGACTGTAAGCTCTTCCATGTGTGGTACATCTCCGTGTCTCTTTCTGGACTGTAAGCTCTTCCATGTATGGCACATCTCCGTGTCGCTTTCTGGACTGTAAGCTCTTCAATGTATGGTACATCTCTGTGTCGCTTTCTGGACTGTACGATCTTCCATGTATGGTACATCTCCGTGTCGCTTTCTGG
Source organism: Cepaea hortensis (assembly GCA_963921405.1). Lineage (NCBI taxonomy): Eukaryota > Metazoa > Mollusca > Gastropoda > Stylommatophora > Helicidae > Cepaea > Cepaea hortensis. Next base: position 136,167,238 of record OY992880.1, on the reverse strand, counting down.
ACTGTAAGCTCTTCCATGTATGGTACATCTCCGTGTGGCTTTCTGGACTGTAAGCTCTTCGATGTATGGTACATCTCCATTTCGCTTTCTGGACTGTAAGCTCTTCCATGTATGGTACATCTCCGTGTAGCTTTCTGGATTGTAAGCTCTTCCATGTATGGTACATCTCCGTGTAGCTTTCTGGACTGTAAGCTCTTCCATGTATGGTACATCTCCACGTCTTTTTCTGGACTGTAAGCTCTTCCATGTATGGTACATCTCCGTGTGGCTTTCTGGATTGTAAGCTCTCCCATGTATGGTACATCTCCGTGTGGCTTTCTGGACTGTAAGCTCTTCCATGTATGGTACATCTCCGTGTGGCTTTCTGGACTGTAAGCTCTTCCATGTATGGTACATCTCCGTGTGGCTTTCTGGACTGTAAGCTCTTCCATGTATGGTACATCTCTGTGTAGCTTTCTGGACTGTAAGCTTTTCCATGTATGGCACATCTCCGTGTAGCTTTCTGGACTGTAAGCTCTTCCGTGTATGGCACATCTCCATTTCGCTTTCTGGACTGTAAGCTCTTCCATGTATGGTACATCTCCGTGTAGCTTTCTGGACTGTAAGCTCTTCCATGTATGGCACATCTCTGTGTTGCTTTCTGGACTGTAAGCTCTTCCATGTATGGTAGATTGTCGTATTATTTATATGTGTCGTCCTTGGGGTGAAGGGAATCAACACCGACATTCTTTTAACCCCATATCAATATCTTGAGGATCTCCCAGCTTTCTGTCCACAACACCCCGTCAGTCCCTGGATCACTCTCTCTCTCGCTCTCTCTCTCTCTCTCTCTCTCTCTCTCTCTCTCTCTCTCTCTCTCTCTCTTTCTCGCTCTCTCTCTCTCTCTCTCTCTCTCTCTCTCTCTCTTACTACTGAACCAAGCCCCCTCTCATTCTTTTCCCAAAACACACTACACAACACTGGCTCTAAAAAAACAACAAATTTATTTAATAGTGAAAAGTGTCATGTATGTGCAAAGTGTATGTGTAGAATGTCTGTCGTATAATCTAGTGTGTATGTAGAGTCAGACCGGATAGCTCAGGAGCAAAGTCTGTTTCATCACTGTACTGGCCACACAACAGCACCATATATGATGGACAGAAAACCTCACCCAAATGATGTGTCTCTCAGGCCAAGTGTCGACTTCCTCCGATAGCTCTTGGACAATCCGGAGGCTTGGTCATCAATAGTGAAAACCGTCCAATATTGATCATCAATCTAACAAACACCGTGTAACTACTCTGTCCATAAAATTTCTGTGATCAGAGAATCCTAAAAATACTGTTACTGTCCCTTTGGAAAACTCAATGTTAGTATTTAACTGTTCCTAGGAATTCACCAATTTGTAACACACTTTATTAATTGGTAATGATAGGAATTCACCAATTGTAACTCAAAATGTTAATTTTCCCCGGTATTTATATCTACTAGTATTCCAAGTACTGTTGTTATTGTCAGTGTCTTGATTTTACTGTGATGTAAACTATCACACAGGAAAATCACTTAAATAACCATCGTTTCCTGCTCAGCAGAGGCCAGGTTCCTGCAGACCCTCTGGGTTATGGGACCAGTGCAAAAGCCTCTTAGTAAACTCTGCCTTCAATGCTCGAGCCATGACTTTTCTTCTAGCTTCTTGGTAAACCTAGTGGAATCTGTTGAAGAGAGAACACACCTGGTGAGAGCAACCCGATTCCGATCTTTATTAGGTGAGTGTAGGCCGACGACAGCACTCAGATATATAACAGAGAACCAACCTCTGTCATAAGGCCGAGGAGCTCATCACATCGGTCTGAGTCATGGTAAGACAAGAAAAGACTAAAGGAAAAGGGTAGAAACCCAGCAGATGCCCTACTGGAAGATCCTTCCATTAGACATTTCCCCCATCCCCCCAACCATCCTCAATCTCCCTAAATATTATCCCACTACATTGTCCTTAACTCACTGAGTTAAATCATATCTCACACCAGCTAGTTTAAGCTACTCGATTGGCTACTGTTGCCGACGCTCTTATAATACGTTCTATCAACGCACATTACTACACTCGATTCCTAAGATTAATCCAATGCAGGTGTATTTCATTAATTACCATATATTTATTCCGGTTTGAAAATTGGGACTACCAAATCACACGAAGGTAACATGTCCGCCAATGTAAATCGACAGAAGACACTGTAGTCCCTCTCCAAAATCGAACTCAGAATAACACACACGTCTTAGTTGTTTCACAACATTTGGTCGACTTCCCCAAAGTTGTTTATCCCACCGGTTTTAATACTGGGTCTGAGTGACGTCACAAAACTGTCCCGACAATAGACAGTCTAGAAGCTATTTTTCTCTCTCCGTTTCCGACTTAATGTCAACAACTAGCTGGTTGTCCCTTTCATCTGGGGAATCATCCCGGTACTTCAAACAGTCTTACCGGTCTGTAATCTAGAGAATTCTTGTCCCCACAACAAAAGATCCTGCCGACCTACATCCCGACAGTCCGTCTATCACATCAAAGGATGGCTGCCGCCTGCAGATGTATGGCGCGATAGTCTTCCCTCGATCAACCACACATTAAAGGATGCCGGCTGTTTGTAGACGTTTGGCGCAACATTCTGTCATCGATCGACCTCCAAGATTTTATGTGACATAGATATCAGCATAACTTCCTCGATTAAATATTGCTCTATAAGTGACATGCCTCCCTGTAGCCTATTCGATTCTTAACTCTTCCATGCGTGACACGCCTCCCTGTAGCTTGTCCGACTCTAAACTCTAGCAAATTCGACGCAAATTGTTTCATGTTTAGCTGTTTAAGAGTACTAATACATGGTTAGCGGGGTAGGGGTATCCCCTATCAAAGGAGATGTAAGACGCCTCCTTTCCTCCGTTAGTCTACGGGACACCCTTGGGCAAGGTGGAGTACCCGTTTAGCCCCCCGATCAGGGTTACGTGAAGCCATGGAAGCAGGTGGTGGATGGAGTGTGAGAGCAGCCGACAGATTGTTGTTGGTTATGGTCATGCACTCTGCGGCGATAGGCAGATGATCTAATCAGTAGAGACAATGGCTGTGGCCACCGACTAGTACAGTCACTGCCCAGAAAAAAGCAATGACAAACTACCTCCTGCAAAACTTGCCGAGAAACCATAACAGCCATGAAAGAAAACATAATAAGAAAGAGGTCTGCCCCAGGCTAGGCCGATCAGATAACACTGGGGAAGAGTGTGACACAGGGGCCAGTACTAGTAATCGTGATGACGGAGTTAATGGTTGGACATTATACCAGACTTCTACAGCAGAGGAAGGCGAAATTTAAGATTTGTACAACACATTGCAAGACATATTAAATAAGATTGGTCATAATGATATAACAATAATAATGGGAGATTTTAATGCTAAAGTAGGTAAAGGAAGAGCTGAAAATGAGAGACAGGTTTTAGGAAAATTTGGATTGGGAAATAGAAAGGATGAATTTGACAAATTAATTGAATTTTGCACAGAAAATGAGTTAACGTTACCCAACACACCTTTTAAACAACACTCAAGAAATATCTTCACATGGAAGTCCTCGGACAGTATTACCAAAAATCAGATAGATTATAGTTTAATACAAAGAAGATGGAGATCAAGCATAACATCTGCAAAAACCCTACGAAGTGCAGACTGTGATACAGATCATCAGTTATTAGAAACAGATTAAAACTCAAAAAGCTTACCCTAGGACCAAGGCCACTTCGTTTTGATCTCACAAAAATACGAGATGCATACAACATAGAAGTTAGGAATCGCTTTGGGGTCTTGATGTCTGTACAAGAGGAAATTACAGTACAAGCTAGTGATATCTTGATAACAGCAGCCAAAGATTCAATTCCGACCAGGACTAAGCAACATAAGCCATAGATTACATCAGACACGTTAGAATTAAGAAAACAACCAAAGGAACTGAAAAAAGGAGGTTAATCTGATGACAGCAAGATGAAGTATAAATCTTTAACTCGAGATATAAGAAAAAGCACAAGAAAGGACAAAAACCAATATTTACAAGATTTTTGTATTAAAATAGAGCAACATCATAAGAATGGAAGAGATTATGAAATGCTCAAACAAATAAACAAGAAATGTTAAATCTCAATTAAATGTTATCTGTGACAAGTTGAGAAATATCTTAACATAATCTAGACAAATTCTAGAAAGATGGCAGGAATACTGCAGTGGGATGTATGATATGAATGACAGTGAGGATATGAATGAGATACAGGAACTAATGACAGCAGAGACAGAACCTGAACCCTCATTAGATGAAATTGCATGGGCAATAAAGAACCTGAAGAATGGTAAATCACCTGGATGTGATGAGATACCAGCTGAACTAATTGAAGCAGCACGGGAAGAAAGCATACAAATCTATCACTCATTATGTAATAACTGTGGAAATGTGGTATATGGCCATAAGATTGGAAGAGAACTATCTTCATTCCAATACCAAAAAGGGGCAACCTGAAATTATGCACCAACTATAGAACTGTTGCCCTGATCAGTCTTGCAAATAAAATTCTACTAAAAATCATAATGGGAAGACTTCTTAAGAAAATGGAAGAAGAGATTAACGTGGTTCAAGTTGGATTTAGACAAGGCAGAGGAACAAGAGATCGCATACTCAACATGCGTTTAATAACAGAGAAGTGCAGATAATTTAATGTAAACCTATTCTCATGTTTTGTGGTTTATTCAAGGGCATTTGTACAACGTCAGAAACTTAAGGGAATCATGAGGAAAATGGACTATCCATCACATGAAGTACAACTCATAAGTATGATCTATCTAGACCAGCAAGCAGCAGTTAGAATAGAAGGCGAGACATCAGATTGGTTTGACATCAAGCAAGGAGTCCGTCAGGGCTGTGTGCTGTCACCGTATTTGTTTAATATGTACGCCGAAAATATAATGAGAAATGTCGGAGATGATATCACCAGGGAGCAATTTGGTGCTCTAAATATCGGTGGTCATGAAATACCAGATTAGATATGCTGATGATAAAGTATTGCTATGCACATCACAGAATGGTATAGAAAACTTAATAACCTCAACCCAAAGAAATAGTGAAAATCACAACTTATATCTTAACATAGCAAAAACAAAGATAATGCATACAGATATAACTACTATAGAGAAAGAAATATATGTTAATGAGGAAAGATTGGAGGTGGTAGAAAATTTCGAATATCTTGGGTCATTGATTACCAACAATGGTGACACAATAAAAGAAATTAAACGACGACTGTCAATTACTCTTCATAGAATAAAACAACTGAATAAATTATGGAGTGGGACAGACAGAACTACAAAAATTAGATTTTTAAAAGCATGCGTCTTTACCATTGCAACATACGCCTGTGAGACCTGGACACTTACTAAACAAGCTGAACAGCGCATAAATGCCTTTGAATATAAATGTTATAGACGCGTTCCAAGAAAATCTTGGGTAAAGAAAAGAACAAATGCATCAATACTTCAGGAGCTGAATACTGAAGATAGTTGGCTAGTAAAGACGATAAAACAAAGAACACTGAAATATGTTGGTCACCTGAAACGTCATGAAAATTTGGAGAGAACAATACTGGGTGGGTATATGCCTGGGAAGGGAGGAAACGGAAGGCCAAAGAGAAGATGGGTGCAGAAGATGTGGCGGATGATCTCTAGAGAGTGTATCGGACGCGGGACTTCGTGCTTGTGATCGAGAAATTTTCCGGAAGGTTATTATGCGAGCCAGTTTCTGCAAAGGACATGTTACAGAATGAATGCTTGCTTGTGTTCGTTGGCTTGAGCTCCAACGCGAAGTCCTGTATGTCGGATGAAGGCATCCTGCTGTCCAACATCAGTGTGATGTCATACAGGACCTGAGGTTTGCGTGAGTACCCGTTGTCCCATGTCTGGCTTATTGGTGTGCAGACTGGTGGTTCCTCGTCGTACAGGCAGACACTCTCTGACTTCGGAGGAATCGGCGATCCTACTGACTTTAGCCAGGACCCCGAAGAGACCTGTTGCCCAGGACGCTCGGCGAGGACGCGTCAATAGGTATTGGCCAGTATATAACCCGGCCCTGGTGCCTTGGAAACACCTCTGCGTCCCACAGAATGAATGAATGAATACAGCTTCGGCCACCCCCTGTTCCATGTATATGCCGCCTCCGTGTTGCCTTACAAGCCAGCACATCACTATGCTACGTGTAACCCTCCAAGCAGGCGTATCACTACGCCTCGTATAACCGTGCAAGCAGGGCTAATTACTACGTCACGTGTAGCCATCAGCACCAATTATAAAAAGAGGATCCTTTTATGCACCATAAGACAGATAGAGCATTTGGTGCTAAACTTATAATTTCATAGACCAACAGTCACTCGATGGCTGATGAGGTCAGGATCCCGCCGGCTACTTGCCGATGTCAGATTGAGCCCATCTTGGAGCACAGATGATTCTTACACATCTGCCTCGATGCAGATTCGAAGCCATGACTATGGGCCGATAGACAAGCGTCAGGCCATCGGCACCAATGATCTCCCAAGATTCAAAGCCAATGTCTCTATTGGGTCTTCGTATCACTTGTTTGATCCACAGCTCGCTCGCTTGCCCGAGTCAAAGTGGCCATAGAATAATGTCTTTGGATGACGCTTATATGTCAACAGTAGCGGCCCACATGAGCTTAGATTAGTACAGTGTAGTCTGGATGTGTATCATACAAGTGTCAGACAGCACTTCTAACTAGGATACCCAGCTTCACGGACTGTGTACCCGAGACGTTTAAAGCTGTGGTCAGTCTTCATGATGTTGTTAACTCGCTGCTGTAGACCAGCTGGCAACACGCTGCGCAGAACAATTCTGGCAAATACTTTTCCAACAATACACAGAAGAAAGATGCCCCTATAGTTATTGCAGTCGCTCCGATCGCCCTTGTTCTTGTACAGTGTTATGATGCTTGAATCTTTGAAATCCTATGGAACTTGTCCTTCTCGCCAGCATAGCTCTATTAGCTGGTGGATCTGTAGAGTGAGTGAGTCTTGCCCACTCCTGATAACCTCTATTGGAATCCCATCTTTACCTGCAGCCTTGCCAGATGCAAGTTCATTTATAGCACACTTAACTTCTATTATGGTGGGAAGTGTGTACAAGTGGTCAAGTGTTGGTAGAGCTTCTATGGCGTTGAGGGCATCATCCGCTAGTTTGGTCTCACTTGAGTAAAGTTCCAAATAGTGCTCTACCCATCTGTCCATCTGCTGTTTCTTATCAGTTATTTCTCCAGACAAGGTTTTCAATGGTGCACTTCTTTTGATTATTGGACCACAGGCTTTCTTTATTCCTTCATACATGCTTCTGATGTTTCCCTTATCACTTGCGATTTGAATGGACTCACATAACTTGATCCAATAATCATTTGCACACTGCCTGGCAGCCTTTTGCACATCCTTCCTAGCTTGCTTTAGCTCATTCAGAGTGTTATGTGTTGGTCTTTCCTTGTTTCTTAAGAGAGCTACCTTCTTCTTATCAAATCAAGGGCTGCAGAGTCTGGCTGTTTGCCGCAAACCAGGCCTGCCTCTTAAGATCCACAGTGCCGTAAACCCCTACGGCAGTTTTATAAATAGTTTCCTTAAGTTGACCCCATTTTTCATTTACTGTACAATTTTCTGGTGTATCAGTGAAAGCGTCTTCAAGTTGCTGTTGAAACTGAAAGCACTTTTCAGGATCGTGGGTGTTAATAATATTAATCCTGGGGCTAGATTTGTGTTTAGCTGTGTAGATTCTCTCTGGTCTCAGTCTAACCCTTGCAACAACCAAAGAATGATCCGTATCACAATCAGCACTATGGTAACTTCGAGTCAATGATATATGGTTCAGATGTTGTCTCCGTGTGATGATGAAGTCCAGCTAGTGCAAATGGCCGGATCTTGGATGTTTCCATGTGACCTTATGCAGTTCTTTTGTTTTAAAAAAGGAGTTTGTAATACATAGGTCATTTCTAGTGCAATGCTCTAACTACTCAACACCGGTAAGATTCCAATTTACTGGTGATGATACTAGGACATTCCACTATCGCGCACGATGGTGGAAATGACCATGTGGTCACAACACTCCACTGTGGACGAACATTTACAGCGCGAATTACCCTTATCAGCCACATTCGCTACCGCCATGGGTTGTAGTTATTATGCCTTTTTGAAGCGCAATGTAACAAATTATCGTCTATCAAGACGGCAAGGGGCCATGTACTAGGGTGTTATAACTCAGCCCAACACCTAAGATCCGGGAAAGATTCCCTTCTGCAGGTGATAATATCAGGTGTTTATAGCTGAGTCTATCTCCTTAGTGCCGGTAAAATTCTCATCAACAGGTGATACTACCAGGGTATTACAGCTCAGTCTAACTCCTTAGCGCCGGTAAGGTTCCCACATATATGTGATCCTACCAAGGTATTATAACTCAAGCTACCGCTATAGCGTTGGAATCCAATTCCGTAGCGCCGGCGTAGATTCCAATCTTCATTTCACGCTATCAGGATATTACAGGTCAGTCTAAAATCTTAGCGCCAGGGAAGACTCCAATCTTCATTTATCGCTACCACTACATCACAGCTCGGTCTAACGCATTAGCGCCGATATAGATTCCAGTCTACACACCACACTACCAAGGTATCACAGCTCAGTCCAATTCCTTGGCGCCATAGAAGATTCCAATTTACACTAACAAGCTATCACAGCTACACCTTAGTAATAGCGTAGATTCCGATTTGAAGTTCACGCCAGCAAGCTATCACCGAAGATTCCAATCTTCACATTGTACTAGTGGGATATCACAGCTCAGTCTTGCTTTTTAGCCGCGACAAAGATTCCAATCTTGAGACGACGCTACCGGACATCACAGCCGAATGCAGCTCAGTAGCAGCCGGTGACGTTTCCAAGGCAAAGATTTTAATGCGAGGAAAACAAGCAAGTGCGGCGGAGTTTGGGGATGAGGTATTTTTCTGTAACTTTGAAATGCGAGGATTGTCCTCTCTGAGTCACTTGAAGTGCTTCGTGATGTGATCAGAGTCAGCTGACCCAGTGCTGCTCAATCCGGGCACTCGTAAGTGCCCCAACACCAGATAGCAACACTCGGCTACAAGTTAACACTCGGCAATAGATCAACTCTGCCTTTACTTGTGCCGGGACAGACAGGTCCTGTCAACCACCTCACAACCAGCGCAGGGACAGACAGGTCATGTCAACCACCTCACAACCAGCGCCGGGACAGACAGGTCCTGTCAACCACCCCACAACCAATCGTGGGACAGGTAGATCTAGCCAACCACCTCACAGCAAGAGCTGGGACAGATAAGTCCGGTCAACCACCTCACAACCAGTGGCGGTCTGACCCGATGGCAAGAGGGGTCTGTAGGAAACTGATTAAATGGGCCCTTGTAAATATTAGACCAGTGGTTCTCAACCTTTTTTTCCCGTGCCCCCCTTCACCATATTTCCAGAACGCCACCATCCCCCCCCCCCTTTCATATTTCCTACCTAAACATTTGGCCCTTGCCCCCTTCACCATATCTTTAGAACGTCATTCCCCCTTTCCTATTTCCTACCTAAAGATCCCGCCCCGTCCCTACACAGTATACATAATAATGGAAGCTAAATTTAATACCACATACTAGAACAAGTCTAGACGTCCACATAAAACATGATTTGTGGGTCTACTTACTTTATATATTGAATTTTAGAAGGGCGAGACGTATAGAACCGTACAGTGTGAAGGGAAAAACAATATCAAGTAATCGGTTCTTGTATTAACAGGATCTTGAAATAATCTTAATTCCACCCCCCCCCCCCCCCACCCCCCCCCCCACCCCGAAACCCTAAATCCCCACCGGTTGAGAACCACTGTATTAGACAGTACATTAAACATGGCAATGTCCTTTTAGTAGCTTTGTCTCATGAGAAGCGGCTGGCCGAGTGGCTAGGATGCCGTGGGTCTCTTTCGGGAGACGCGGGTTCGAATCCTCGGTAATGTGAGGATTAATTTTCTGTCGGAGGCAAAACGAAAACCTTATCCTGCACTGTTCGCGGCGACTGCACTAGCCAGGCGGCCTTAATACCTCAGGCTCAAGACCCCCCCCCCCCTTTCTTCCCCCCTGTCCTACACCGCAAGATGTATAAGCAGGTATAGGCAACAAATGACCGTTGTTTGTTATTTGACCAGCAATATTTGTATATCTACTCCGACACTGCTCACAGCCAACCCCGATACATTGTGGGCGTCTGCAACGGTCGACAAACAAGACAACGAGAAACATACAATGTGGTGGATGTCAAAATACTTTAAACAATTGTATGCATGTGTTTGTTTCACAGACAAGAAGCACATTAAAGCTATTTTCTTTCAAATTAATCAAGCTTGTGGGGAAAACAACAAGGACTTCCCCCCAAACAGACATGGCAGCTAATATTACCAGTAAAATCGACATAACACTGACTTTGAAACGATACCACTAGTTACACGGAGCAGTATCGTCCTGTCGATCTGATAATCTGATGGGGCCCGTAATTCGTTTCTCAGGTTCCAGCCGTTGGCAGCGTCGTCGGAGACAGAGGTGGGGGAGGGGAGTGGTGTGAGGGATGGCATCTTCGGAGATGAGGAGTTAGTCTGAATTCTTTCGCCGTTTCCCTCCCCTCACCTACCATTGTTTCTCATTTTTCACGTCTAAAAAAAAAATAACAGATTTGGGATGGGATATGGAGGCAGGGCGTGAGCTGGTGGATTCAGAAACATGCGAATTTCTCTCTCTCTCTCTCTCTCTCTCTCTCTCTCTCTCTCTCTCTCTCTCTCTCTCTCTCTCTCTCTGCTTCTCTGTTTCTCTCTCTGTCTATCTGTCTGTCTCTTTGTCCCATTTCTTTTTCCAACTCACGCATTTTCTTCTCTTTCGCCCGTGTCTTCTCTATCTCTCTTACTCACACACATTTCTATTCTTTCTCTATTTCATTAACACTCTGTCTTCTCTCTCCCTCGTACTTACACCCTCTCCTCTATTACTCTCGCTATCTCTTATCTCTCTCGCCTCTCTACTATCTCTCACTCTATCTATTCTCTTTCTTTCTCACTTTCTCTCTCTCGCTCTCTCTTCTGGTTCATTCATTCGCTCTCCCTATTGTCTCATTCACTATTTTCTCTCTCCCCCTTTCTTCTTTCTCCCTCTAACGCTTTCTCCTCTCTCTCTCTCTCTCTCTCTCTCTCTCTCTCTCTCTCTCTCTCCCTCCCTCTCTCTCTCCCTCCCCCTCTCTCTCCCTCACTCTCTCTCTCCCTCACTCTCTCTCTCCCTTCCCCCCTCCCCTCTCTCTCTCCCTCTCTCTCCCTCCCTCCTTCCCTCTCTCTCCCTCCACATCTCTCTCTCTCCCTCACTCTCTCTCTCCCTTCCCCCTCCCCTCTCTCTGTCTCTCTCCCCTCTCTCTCTCTCCCCTCTCTCTCTCCCTTCCCCCTCCTCTCTCTCTCCCCCTCTCTCTCTCTCTCCCTTCTCTCTCCCCCTCTTGCCTCTCTCTCTCTCTCTCTCTCTCTCTCTTTCTCTCTCTGCCTGTTATAAAGACGCAAACCCAGATAAATGAACCAACGGCAATAACTGGTGGTTTTCCGTGTCACTGAGGTCAAAGGTCGCAGCACATCACACATGGAAACAGAAGGCAATCTGACACACATGGACGACTTGAGAAAATCACTGTGTGTAGACGACGCTTTGACACGAACTCCTGTGTGTACAGACTAGCGGTTTAGGAACCCTGGAACAAAACTGTACATATGGATGGTTAGGAACAGTATCTCAAAATAAAACTATCCATATATTGAAGGTATATAACTCTTGGAAAGAAATTGTATATATATATAAGCACGGTTAATAAATCCGGGTAGAAAATAATGTAATGTACATTTGAACCTCAAACTTTGAGGGACCTAGAAAGAAAGTTATTCGGGTGGATATTGTACGGTTTTAGGAAAGACGTCCATTATGGATGACAGGTTTGGTATCCTCGGCGCCAACACCTCAGCATTAAATGAAAAATGATCACATTGAGAAGTGAAAGATATTTAATTAATACTATGGGCTGTCTCCATAGAGCAGGAACCGACACCATTGTGGATTCCATGGTGTAGTCATGTTGACCTTGCTTTCTGTCACATACATTTTGATTTATTTGGTTGTTTAGAGATTTGAGGTTTGAAGATTGAGCACAACCCACTAATGGCAACGCTGATCGTATTCCAGTACGAACCTAAGGCCTTGTCCACGTCAGAATGTAATCACTAGACTCAAGTTTCGCTCTCGTTTGAGCCAATCTCTATATTCACAGATCGTTTGTATCGTCCATATGTATCCTATTTTTCCAGATTTGAAATTATTACACCGAAACAGTTGTACTACATATTATTATTATTATTTTTATTATTATTATTATTATTATTATTATTATTATTATTATTATTATTATTATTTACATTATAAGCGGAAGTCGTGGGCCTGTGCTGTATCACTTCCTGTTTATCAATTTATGTTAAGGTTTCAATTATTTTGTTTTACCTTATGTTTTATTATTCATGATTGGCTTACTCCCGATTAAGCGCTAACCAAAACATCGGATGCATGTGGTATTTACTGCTGTAGCAACATATTTGCACCATTAATGTTCTTCTTCTTCTCCTTATAGTCCATACCATCTGACGTTGGTGATCATATCTGTCTAGAGCAGTGGTTCTCAATCTTTTTTGGCCCATGCACTCCGTCATCATATGTTCAGAATGCCACCGCCCCCCCCCCCGCCTTCTTTCGCATTTCCTCCCTATAAATTCCCTCCGCGCCTACACACTAAAGATGGAAGCTAAATTTAATAACACATACTAGAGCAAGCCTAGACGTCTACATAAAACGTGATTTGCGGTTCTGCTTACGTTATAAAACTAGTTTCAGAAGGGCGAGAAGTACAGAATTTTAAAGTATGGAGGGAAAGCAATATCAAGTAATCGATTCTTGTATTAACACGATCTTGAAATAACCTTAATCTCCCCCCCCCCCCCGGAAACACTAAAATTCCCCCCCCCCCCCCCTGATTGGGGGAGGAGTGCGAATTCCCCAGCAGTTGAGAACCACTGGTCTAGAGCCTTCTGTCTCGTGAGCTGCACATCATTTCTGATACTGGTGTCCCTCCATGCAATGATGCTCAATTGTCCAGCAACTTCTCCCTTTGTGTGCCCTATCCACCCCTCTCATGCAACTTGCCCGTTGTGACGACAACCTCCAGCTTTCCTCTTCTCCCGACACGCCCAAAGAATGCGGACTGTCCCCTTCTGATGTGAGTAACCAGTTCTCTTTGTAAGTTGTCTTTTAAGATATAGTCATTGCTCTGTCTATCCGTCCACTTTGTTCTCATCATTTTCTCAAAACCCACATCTCTACAGCTTCCACATAACCACATCACGTGCGCGCTAATTGACCATGATAGGCTTCCAAACATCAGGAATGGTTTCTTACAGCTCTTAAAGACTCATTTCCCCACCTTAACTGACACAGATACATTTCAGAGAATATGCTTCGTCTTGTGAAACGCTGCATTTGTTCGGGCTATTCCTGAATACATCTTAGATCTGTTGAATTTAATCTTCTTCGTGGTTATTGTAACAACTTCCCATATTTCCCAGCCATTGACGAGTGGTCCCCACTATTTAGTGGTCTGTGGTGTCTATTCACCTTAACTGGGTCTTTATTGAGGGACCTAAAGTTGAGACCCCAGGCTGCACTGGGTCCTGTAGCAAGTCTGTACATGAGTGTGTGCTTGATATTTTCCCGGAGGAACTTCACGTATCTTTATGTTTAATTTTATAGACACATTGTGTTGTATAGTATAGACCGGCAGATATTTAGTATAGTATAGATTTTACCCGGGAAGGTTAACCCGGTCAACAAATGCCAGCAGAAGTCGGATGTGTCGGCCTAACGGCGCAAGAACGCAGCTCTGCTGTAAACAGGCACAACGCAATCACGTCCGGAAAAAAAACAACTCCGGATGAACGCAGCAGAAGAAGAAGTGTAGATTTTAGATATACAGTAAATTAGACATATAGTATATTATCGAACAGACTGGCAGACATAGTATCGTATAGTATACCGGCTGACATATTGTATGTTTTAGCATAGACCAGCAGAGATATAGTATAGTATAGTATAGTATAGTATAGTATAGTATAGTATAGTACAGCACAGTACAGTACTGAGTGTAATGCGAGTAACCACTACAGGCTGCATGGTCTCGAGGTATGGTGTCCGCCTCGAGTGCTGGAGGTCCCGGGTTCAAGCCCCGACGATGACCGGGATATTTTCACGTGGACTTCTAGTAATAAAATTTCCCCTTGTCTCTGGGTAGTGAGATCGGACGCCCGTGTGTATTGTTGCGCACGTAAAAAATCCCTTGGCAGTTGGAAATCGAAAAAGAGTAGCCTAACAGCGCTGCCCGGACAAAATTTCGAGTTAAAAATCTACCCAAAGTATTTTCAGGATCCTCGCCGGTGCTACGGAGTTCGTGCACTGAGCTGAGTTTCTCCAGGCTCACGCTTGAGTTAGGAGGAGAACGGAGCACTTATGGGTTACACCCGTGTGCCGTGATGTTGATCCGTCGACTAAACTAAAATTAAACAGTACAGTACATTATAGTGCTTTAATTATGCTATGATAACTCACTAACAGTATTCCTAAATATGTTTTATTTGACATACTGTTGTTCTGTACATTAATTGTTCTAACCTCTGTTAATGTTGTTGTTTTGTGTGGCGTGACATGTTTGCTTCTCTTTGTTCCACACCCGGGGCCACCACAAATGCCCCTTTCTGGAACATCTCTCTGCTCATTGCCAACATCTCCATCTCTGGAGATATTTTATTACCCCGTCAGGCAACGACAAAGAACACTTCATGTCAATGTACTCTCCAACATCACAAAAGACAATAAAAAAAATTAAAATAAAGTTGTGCAAGTCAAAACGACAACAGCAAAAACTCCTTTCCGTTTGTTATCATTCTTAAAATATTGACTACGCATGCGCGGCGTCGGCTTCCTGGCGACGAACTTTGAAAACAAATTATGAGCAGAGTGGAGGGAAATTACGGTGGGTGCGCATTTCTTCCAACAAGAGGCTATCATTGCCAACAGACTGGAACTTAAACACGTTGCCGGTAGAGAGGAGTTGCTCCCACATCCAAGGAGAGACCCTGGGTTGCACTCGGTTGTGTCGGAAGTCTGTCAACAGCCTGACAAATTAATGGTGTGAACACAGCTTAAAGATGGCTACACGGAATCGGAACAATTTAGGCGGGGAGAAGAAATCTCGTCTATTCTTTTCTTTTCTAGAAAGGCAAACACGAGTTGTCCCCGGTGGAAATAATCAATATTGTGTGGCGCTTGACAAAAGCGATGAAATAAGAGTATGTGATAGTTGTACGTGAGTCAAAGAAGTGTGGATGAAATAAGCGATCCGTTTGTGTGATGGTTGTCCGTGAGTTAAAAAAAGTATGGATGAAATAAGCGTTCCAAGTATGTGATGGTTGTACGTCAGTTACAGAAGTGTGGATGAAGTTGCAAGTAATGGATCCAGGTGGGATACCTGTGTGGGTATTTAATATCGCTGTGTGAGTGTGGTCGTTTAGTGGTTTTGAGAATGTGTGGTTGATTTTGCTATAGCCTGTCTACTTTTGTCTGCCCCAATATAAAATTCCATATCTCAGTAACCAACTGAGTGAAAATTATGAGATTTAGCATATAACCTTATCATCATGCCCACCCAACAAAAAAATTTGTGTTCTGGATATTGTACAGCAGAGTTCAAAGTTTGTTTATATGCGGTATATAATTTACGGGTCAGAGATGAAGTGCACATTATTAAATGTATTACGTTTTCGCACGGAAACATAAGCGTTGAATAGTTAATTCTCTCGTGGGACATGGGATTGGCCTTATGACAAGAGCCTCGCGTAGTGAACGGGGCATTACTGTAAAACAAGTTTGTTAGCGAGAAGTCACAGTTTTCACCAAAACGTCAAAGAAATGTCGCCGCTTTTCCATGATTTAAATTGCTTTTGGACATATCAAAGACATATTTCTTGGGTGTGGGTAAATATAAGACGGCAGGAAATATTTCATAACGATGCAACAGACAGTTTTCAAAATAGTTGATCGTGAATGAAGGCATTCATTTCTGGACAGACTATAGCAATTGTTTGAAGTTGTTGAAGTCATTTTGAGAATGTGTAGCTAAAGTTGCTAGCAATTGTTTGAGGTTGTTGAAGTCATTTTGAGAATGTGTGGTTGAAGATGCCAGAAACTGATTCGGGTAAAGTGTTTCCTAGATTAATTAATATCCGTGAGTGGTTGTTGGATTTTTGTTTTGAGAATGTGTTTTTGAAGTTGAATTTAAAAAATGTTGATAGTTAATCCCCAAGAAGATAGTTTTAACTCCGATATATTGGAGTTCAAGTCTCCAGCACAGACAGTGTTACGATATAATGGGGTTAACTGAAAGATTTATCCTGAACCAGTTTCCTATAGTGGGTGGTGATATTATAACACAATCACATTGTGTAGGCATGAATGCTGAGAGGAGTAGGTGGCCAACCTTTCCCTGACTTTGGCATATGATGAGCCCAGTCGTCCAACCGGGGTCCTACCGCGTACATGATATAATCACCGGGGGTCCTTGTCGAGATCGTTAACGCGCCTACTGATTTCATTGCTATCATTTCAAATAATGTAAGCCAGGACACGGCCTCACTAGGCTGGATTGTATACTATGGATCCAGTGGATTTTACATTGGCGATGGCGTGAATTAAAGCAACGTAATTATACACTGGCCCAAACATCAACAACAGCGGTAAAATGCTGGTGTTGACAGCGATGTCCTGTAAATAGGATATGCGAAAAAAATATTATACACTGAGTAGAGTGCATTATTCTTCGTGGAGTGGATTATGTACATTGGGTGGAGTGGATTATTCACAATGGGTAAAGTGGGTTATATTACCGGGATAGAGTGGTTTATGCCCCGTGGATAAAATGGATTAGACACTGTGAATAGGGTAGATTATGTATTGTGGACAGAGTGGATTATCCACCGTGGATATAGTGGATTGTACAATTAACTGTTGGAATCGACTCAATCGATGGTTGGGTCTGACAGACAGACAGACAGACAGACAGACAGACAGACAGACAGATAGATAGATAGATAGATAGATAGATAGATAGATAGATAGATAGATAGATAGATAGATAGATAGATAGATAAATAGATAGATGTGTGGGTGGGTGGGTGGGTGGTTGGCTGGATGGATGATGGAAGGATGGATGGATCAAACGATGGATGGATGGATGGATCGATGGATCGATGGATGAATGGATGAATCGATATTACCACATGTAAGTTTCCCAACATCATCATTTTGCCACATAAATGCTGACAAGTAAAAAATACTCAACCCCAAAAGATAACAAAACGCTTTGTTTAAAAGATAAAAAAAAAGAGCAGTTCTGATGCCCCAACAAAGGGCACAGATAATTTCTAAGCAGCCCCTGCACAATCATAGCCATTAACTGCATCTACAGCGGCAGCTGGGCCGGTCTGCAGAGACAATGTCGTGAGGATAAACCGCAAGCACGTGTAGTCCTCACACAACCGTTACATCCCGCCAGATGAAGGTCGCCAAGATGTCTGGCGCGGCCTGGTTTGTCAACCGGAAAAAAAAACACACACACTCTTACTCACACACTCACACCCACACACATACACATATACACTCTCACACCAGCGGAAGGGTTGGTTTTTCGATGCTGCAAATCTGATTCTTTGACCTTCACCTGGTCAATGTCACATGCACAAAGTTAAATGATGCTTGTTTTATCATCCTGTCGGACTTAAACAGAGTCGGTTAGTGTCCGCGCACAAACCCGGCGCTTTTACATGCTCTGTCATTACTGGCTACAGTTCCTTGCCGTTGAGAACAGGAAAGGTTTCGAGCCTCAAGGATTAATTCGGTTAGTGTTTTCGTTTTTAACCCGAGAGGGGGGAAAAAATCAAACAACTCGTCGACGATTCGAACCCATGTGTTCTGAATTGGGATTCGGACTCCGTTAGAAGCTTCTCCTTACAAGCTCATTCCCATCACATATCATCTCTTCTCATCTTGTCCCTCTTATATCTTGCGGTGTCGTCTTATCTCACCCGTCTTGTACCTTGCGGTGCCATCTTATCTCACCCCTCTGGTACCTTGCAGTGTCATCTTATCTCATCTCTCTTGTACCTTGCGGTGCCATCTTATCTCACCCCTCTGGTACCTTGCGGTGTCGAGGTGAAGCATAAACAAAGGGAGACTGCCCGTTTATGGGCTTCATGTATCGAGATTCCCATGGACTCTGTTATTCCCCTTGTCCATCGTTTACGTGGTCGGCCTTTCTTTTGCTTCCATCTGGACTGTACATCATTGCTTGTTGTGGTATACTGTTAGCTGGTAATCTGGTTATATGGCCGAACCATTTCACTTGCTGCTTTCTGATAAAATCTAGCGCTGCTGTAACTCCCAACTCTAGTCCTGATTTCTTCATTTCTGATTCTCTCGCCCATTTAGTCATATTATAATTCCTAAGTACTTGATGCTCTTTACTTGTTTCAAGAGGTGTTCTTTTAGATGAATATTTATTGTGTTGTTTTCCCCCTTCTTTGATTAGTCATTACCCCTGTATTACTGATGGCTAAGTACTATGTTACTTTCCTTGCACTATTCGTTTAGACTTTTTATGTGAACTTGTAATTCTGCTTCTGATTTTTCTATTAGTGCTTGATCGTCCGCAAATAGGAGTTCTTTAATGGTGTAGTTTGCCGTTGGTTCTTCATTTTTTTTTTCTGAGCGACCGGCTCAATACCCCTAAGTTACCGAAGCGGAGAGAACCGCTACCAATTCTCGCGCAACGTCACGTTACTTACGAGAGTATATGAGATTACGGAGAAAGTCTCTAGACACTTCAATAGAATACTGGCCAGATATTTTTCTTTATCAGACCCAACCCGTCAACCCACATTGTGCCAACGACTTAGGGAGGAGGAGTCCAATCGGGAGGGTATAAGACTTATCCTGTTGCGAGGCTACGCAAACTAATGCTAAATGTCATGGCAGGGCACAACATACCCTAAACTTTGGTCTGCAACTGGTCTAAGATCGAAGCTCCGACAGGCGGACAGTTAGAGCTTTGCTTTGCTGATCCGCTAGCTTTCAATCTGGGAGCTTGGTCAATGACGGTGTTTCTTTCAGTCTAGGAGTTTGGTAAATGACGGTGTTTCTTTCAGTCTATGAGTTAGGTAAATGACGGTGCTTCTTTCAGTCTAGGAGTTTGGTAAATGACGGTGTTTCTTTCAGTCTAGGAGTTTGGTAAATGACGGTGTTTCTTTCAGTCTAGGAGTTAGGTAAATGACGGTGCTTCTTTCAGTCTAGGAGTTTGGTAAATGACGGTGTTTCTTTCAGTCTAGGAGTTTGGTAAATGACGGTGTTTCTTTCAGTCTAGGAGTTTGGTAAATGACGGTGTTTCTTTCAGTCTAGGAGTTTGGTCAATGACGGTGTTTCTTTCAGTCTAGGAGTTTGGTCAATGACGGTGTTTCTTTCAGTCTAGGAGTTTGGTAAATGACGGTGCTTCTTTCAGTCTAGGAGTTTGGTAAATGACGGTGTTTCTTTCAGTCTAGGAGTTTGGTAAATGACGGTGTTTCTTTCAGTCTAGGAGTTTGGTAAATGACGGTGTTTCTTTCAGTCTAGGAGTTTGGTCAATGACGGTGTTTCTTTCAGTCTAGGAGTTAGGTAAATGACGGCTTCTTTCAGTCTAGGAGTTTGGTAAATGACGGTGCTTCTTTCAGTCTAGGAGTTTGGTAAATGACGGTCTTTCTTTCAGTCTAGGAGTTTGGTAAATGACGGTGTTTCTTTTAGTCTAGGAGTTAGGTAAATGACGGTGCTTCTTTCAGTCTAGGTGTTTGGTAAATTACGGTGCTTCTTTCAGTCTAGGAGTTTGGTCAATGACGGTGTTTATTTCAGTCTAGGAGTTTGGTCAATGACGGTGTTTCTTTCAGTCTAGAAGTTTGGTCAATGACGGTGTTTCTTTCAGTCTAGGAGTTAGGTAAATGACGATGTTTCTTTCAGTCTAGGAGTTTGGTCAATGACGGTGTTTCTTTCAGTCTAGGAGTTTGGTCAATGACGGTGTTTCTTTCAGTCTAGGAGTTTGGTCAATGTCCTGTTCTTCCCCGAGAGGAGAGTGGGAATCAACAAGTACATCTTCAACTTATTATCTGTTGGGATTATTGCCTGACTTTAGTCTACACTCCTCTCTTCTGTCTTCCCTTCCATATATCTAGTGGTTTCACTCTCTCTCTCTGTTATTCTCTCAACACATACTCCGACAACAGTTTCTTTCAACAATAAACAAAAGATTTATTAATAAAACTATGTCTGGTGTATGTATTGATTTTGTAAGTGTAGTTGATATGGTGTTCTATGGTTGGTGTTAGAAAGAACTCTGCATGTCTATCAGCGGTGTTGTTTCTCGCCCATTCATTCTTCAAGATCACAGGACAGCACATCAAACAGGACAGAGCTCACCCGGGATTATCCGTATGCTTGAATCTGATGGTAAATCCGTTATTGAATGAAACAAAAACTGTTCACCACTGAGTCACTGTACCGTAATAAAAGTCCCGTAAGTTTATGACTGCGCTCGAGTCTGTTTCATGACGGTGCATATCCAACATCGAAAAAACCGCCACCTCGTCACAGTTATTCCTATTGTCTATAGATTAATATCAATGTCTCTAATTGTCTATTCTTTCTTCTTTGTTTACTCAAGGGTATTCCTCTTCATCTCTTCTCTTTCAGGGCCTTAGTGTTATATTCGTTTGAGCATACAGTGTTCTGTATTTATTTTAACTTATTTCTTTCTTCATCGTAAATATGTTCATATTCTGTTTTGTTCCATGTAAGTACTTTGTTTACTCAAGGGTATTCCTCTTCATCTCTTCTCTGCTTTCACTAGGAGAGTGGAACCTTATTTAGGCATCTATGTTCTTGGAATCGAAAAAACACTTAGCGAATAACACACTATTATCCCCTCTTTCCATCATTAGGGACGTGTATTTCTATTCCCACTCAAGAACATATCTCCTTCAGGTCAGTTTGGAACACACACTAAACTTACACAAAGAATCGACCCTCTTTATATCGGTCATTTTTGCCGCATAGTCCTTGACATTGCTGGACACCTCACATCCAGACTGCATTATCATTGTTAGTGGAAAATTACAGCTCGGGACCGTTTCCCATCCATACTGCAATATGCTTGTCCAATAATACTGTCGGCCTTTGTCCCAAACGAATCTTTCCACTCGACCCTTTTACCTGCGCGGTTAGCCGGCCCCTTCTCCTGTCTTGACCTATAAACACATGCGCCTGGTCTCTCCTTTGTTAACCCTTCTCCTACCTGGGTAGTCGGTGTATGCAGTCGTCCATCTGGGAATCATTAACTCTTCAGTATTTCACGACATAGGCCCCCTCTTAAGAGATTAGACCGCGTCGAATCTTTCTCACTGTAGGTTTGATTCCCATGATCCACAACCCTAATCTTCTTCCTCCGGAGCTAGATGTCTGGATAATAAATCTGCTCCTACATTTTCCTTACCAAAAATGTATTCCACTGTGAAGTCCAGTTGCAGCAACAACGTCCATCACATCCACCGTGCGTTGAGCTTCTGCGAAGTAGCTATTAACATCACGTGTTGATGATATGATTGGATCCTCACGTGGCTCACTTCATTATCCAGTAGGCGCTCTAATTGACACCCTACTATACTACTAACGACTGAAACTAGTGTTGGCTCCTCGCTCCTGTACGTCCGGTCGACCTACTTTCGACTTGCGTCAGCGACGGCTCACAATACAGACGGATTGTCCCATCTTGATTGTAACACTGCTTCCATGTCCTCTTGGTTTCCCCCGGCTTTGCCTCTGGGGATGTTCCACCTCGTCCTCGATGGACCGAGTCGTCTTTCCCAAATCTCCTGGACTTTTGCTTCCAGGACCATCTTGGGCGATATTGCATCTGGTCAGCCAATCTTTGGTTGGAGTCCTGGGTAATTCTCGCTTTTCCCGACGTTACCCACCCCTTCTGAACTTGGTTACCGGTGAAACTTTCACTCTTGTCCTTTCCCTGACTGGTGATTTCCCTCCTCCTGTCGTTGGGTAAATCTGACCTATCACGTACTGTCCCATAGGTCCTCCTATGTTGTACTGGCGATCTCTGGTCTTCGTCTGGACTGGTAACCTTTGTCCCAATGGCTGCCATCACCATAAAGTGCGAAGCTTTGCTCCCGGATCTCTCCTCATATTTCCTAATGAGATGTCTAGGGAGATTTTCCTGCTCTTCCCCGATCCGTATTTTGTAGATGTTCTTGGACACAACCTTTTCCACAGGATAAGGTCCTTTCCATCCTACTTGGAGTATATTGGTCTCTGCTGGACTCCACACTTCCACTTTGTCTTCCACTTTAAGAGCTAGTTTCCTCTTAATTCGCTTGTTGGGTGGTGCTTTCTGGCACTCCGAACAAGACTTCACCCACCGGCGTACATCTCCGGTCATTCCTGGCCAGCAATAATGGCCGGATATTTGCTGCAAGGTCTCTCTGACACCCATATGTCGATTCTCGCCTATGATGTGTCCACTCTGAAGAATGTGAGGACGGTGGGTCTCTGGAACCACCCACTGCTCATGCAGGTTATCTCCCCTCCCAGCTCTCCGATAGAGTAGTTGATTCTTCAGAAAGTACTGTCCCCGTTCTGGTGGCTCAGCACTTCTTTGCAGCTTCCTGTAGCAAGGATGCAACGTAGTATCCTTCCTCTGGGCAGTATGCAATTCTCCTATCCCTGAGTTGTCGCATAGTGTCTCTGCCTCTTTTTCCTTCCCTTGCGATCCACTGACTACTGTTCCCTTGTGGGTTGGCTGTTTGGGCATCCCCAAAAAGACATATTTCGTGCCAATGATCATTGGGAATAGGGAGTCAGCTAATACAGCCGCAGGAATAATGCCCGTGACGTACCTGGATTTAATCTCCACCTTGGCGATTGGCAGCGTCATGGTAACAGCACTCCTCATTGCCGGCTGTATTTCTATGGTCTCCCCTGTAAGTTGGTCTGGGCTTACCAAGCTGGCGTCCACCACCGCTTCCCCATCCAAACCTGTATCGTAGAGACAAGCAACCTGCTGGCCATTGACTTCAATCAGTTCAACCACAGGTGGTCTCTCTTGGTCCTGAGTGTCTTTCATCTCCTTGACCGTTTCCTTGCCTTCCTCTTTTGATTCCTCGAGGTTGGTTATGCAATTGGCATCGTTTGCCTTGCATCTGCAGTCCACAGTATTATGTGTTATCGACTGGCAGTGTGTACACCATGTTCCCTTCCTAGGTTTCCGTGTGTCCTTTGTGTTCCTTTCTCCTTCGCCAACCTCAGCCTTGTCTGTGATCACCGATGTAGGAATCACTTTGCATGCTGCGAAGTAAGAACTTTTAGGTTTCGATCTGCAGTCCTTCGTGTTATGCGATGGTACCTTGCAGAATGAACACCACCTCTCAGACCACGGTCGTTTCGCTTGAGAATTCGAGGTGCTCTGGTTTCCTACCTTCACCTTCTCTGAACTCTCCTCTGTGTGCTTTATATAAGGTTCCCCTTTTTCTCCTTCCCAGTTTTTAGGTTTCTTTTTCTCTGGTTTCTCCTGACCTTTTGTTGGTGTACTTAGTTCCTCAGTTTCACCATGTACTTCCACGAATCGTTCTGCCAGCTTATTCACAACATCAATCCGTTCCGCCCCTTGTTCTCCTAAGAAGGTTCTGAGAGGTTTCGACATTTGCTTTCGCATCTGGTCGACCACCATCATCTCTTCGAGACTCTCATAATCCCTCTTGAATTCTGCCAAGTCCATCCATTTCTGGAGATAGGATTTCAGCCTTAGACTGTAGGCGGCGAATAGTTCTCCCGGCTCTCGTCTAGCCGATCTAAACTTCTTCCTATACGTTTGTGCTGTGATGTCAAAATGTTTCATCAAAGCGGCTTTTAATTCCTGGTAATTATTTTCCTGTCCTGGTGGTAAGCGTGTGTACACCTCAAATCCCGACCCGATTAATCCCTGGGATAATTTAAGAGCCCACCTGCTCCTATCCAGTCCCATAGCGACTGACATTGCTTCGAAACGAGATGCGTACTGGTCAAAGCGTTCCTTAGACTGATCGTAGACAGCTAAGGGAAACTTCATGGCATGGTAACCATGTCCACTCATGTTGGTTGCCCCAGGTGAAGATGAACTTCCTTCTGCTGCATCTATTTCACCCTTAGTTTGTGTCTTGAGCTCCAACTCTTTCAAGCGGTATTCATGTTCCATTTCCAGTTTCTTGGTCTCCTGGTCCATTTTCCTGGCCTCTTGTTCCATTTCCAGTCGCTTGGTCTCCTGGTCCATTTCCAGTTTCTTGGCCTCCTGGTCCATTTTCTTGGCCTCTTGTTCCATTTCCAGTCGCTTGGTCTCCACCTCTATTCTTCTCACTTCCAACTCGGCCTTCCGCTCTTCTCGTTCCGCTTGACGAATCTCTCGCTCTCTTTCCTGGATGTAATCAGTTAGCTCGGACCCAGCTAAACCAATTGCCTCCCCGTTGGCCCTCAGTTCGGCTGTAGTTACTTTAGGAGTTGCCATAGTTAAAGCAGGTAGGTCAGCACGTTGCGTAAAGACACCTCAAGGCAATAAAAAAGTACTCACTATACAATTATATTCCAGTTAGACCCTATATCATGAATCTATGTCTATCTAATATTATATATCTACAACACCACACAGTACATCACAACCACTCTCTCATCCACAAGAGGAGATATAGGATAAAGACTTATGTAGACGTGTGACCGTGTGACTAGGTATGTAATGTGTCTTACCACCTATCCACATTCACTCTGTCTGGAACTTTCTCACTGTAAAGTCACCAGCATTAATGAACTGTTTCTACCATAAATGTAATGGCACCATATATCCAATGGACGTCCTTCCATTAAAAGTCATCAATATATACTTCTTTTCCTTTTATTCCAATCAGTATGTCCCAACATGCAGGTACCCCTCTATGCATATGCCCTGTTATGCCCAGGTCATATGGGTATTTTTCCTACCCCGCTCGCTCCACCAATTATGTCCTGTTCTTCCCCGAGAGGAGAGTGGGAATCAACAAGTACATCTTCAACTTATTATCTGTTGGGATTATTGCCTGACTTTAGTCTACACTCCTCTCTTCTGTCTTCCCTTCCATATATCTAGTGGTTTCACTCTCTCTCTCTGTTATTCTCTCAACACATACTCCGACAACAGTTTCTTTCAACAATAAACAAAAGATTTATTAATAAAACTATGTCTGGTGTATGTATTGATTTTGTAAGTGTAGTTGATAGGGTGTTCTATGGTTGGTGTTAGAAAGAACTCTGCATGTCTATCAGCGGTGTTGTTTCTCGCCCATTCATTCTTCAAGATCACAGGACAGCACATCAAACAGGACAGAGCTCACCCGGGATTATCCGTATGCTTGAATCTGATGGTAAATCCGTTATTGAATGAAACAAAAACTGTTCACCACTGAGTCACTGTACCGTAATAAAAGTCCCGTAAGTTTATGACTGCGCTCGAGTCTGTTTCATGACGGTGCATATCCAACATCGAAAAAACCGCCACCTCGTCACAGTTATTCCTATTGTCTATAGATTAATATCAATGTCTCTAATTGTCTATTCTTTCTTCTTTGTTTACTCAAGGGTATTCCTATTCATCTCTTCTCTTTCAGGGCCTTAGTGTTATATTCGTTTGAGCATACAGTGTTCTGTATTTATTTTAACTTATTTCTTTCTTCATCGTAAATATGTTCATATTCTGTTTTGTTCCATGTAAGTACTTTGTTTACTCAAGGGTATTCCTCTTCATCTCTTCTCTGCTTTCACTAGGAGAGTGGAACCTTATTTAGGCATCTATGTTCTTGGAATCGAAAAAACACTTAGCGAATAACACACTATTATCCCCTCTTTCCATCATTAGGGACGTGTATTTCTATTCCCACTCAAGAACATATCTCCTTCAGGTCAGTTTGGAACACACACTAAACTTACACAAAGAATCGACCCTCTTTATATCGGTCATTTTTGCCGCATAGTCCTTGACATTGCTGGACACCTCACATCCAGACTGCATTATCATTGTTAGTGGAAAATTACAGCTCGGGACCGTTTCCCATCCATACTGCAATATGCTTGTCCAATAATACTGTCGGCCTTTGTCCCAAACGAATCTTTCCACTCGACCCTTTTACCTGCGCGGTTAGCCGGCCCCTTCTCCTGTCTTGACCTATAAACACATGCGCCTGGTCTCTCCTTTGTTAACCCTTCTCCTACCTGGGTAGTCGGTGTATGCAGTCGTCCATCTGGGAATCATTAACTCTTCAGTATTTCACGACAGTCAATGACGGTGTTTCTTTCAGTCTAGGAGTTTGGTCAATGACGGTGTTTCTTTCAGTCTAGGAGTTTGGTCAATGACCGTGTTTCTTTCAGTCTAGGAGTTTGGTCAATGACGGTGTTTCTTTCAGTCTAGGGGTTTGGTCAATGACGGTGTTTCTTGTAACAGCTTCAAGTGACCTATTATACTAGTAAACTATAGGACCTTTTACTTGCCTGAGACTATTTGGTACAAGGTGCTAGACCCACATGTTTATAGACCAATCAACACTCTAGGAGAGATGTGATAAATATCACACCGTCCCCCTTCACTCCCCCATATATTTATAGACCAATCAACACTCTAGGAGAGATGTGATAAATATCACACCGTCCCCCTTCACTCCCCCATATATTTATAGATCAATCAACACTCTAGGAGTGATGTGATAAATATCACGCCGTCCCCCTTCACGCCCCCATATATTTATAGACCAATCAACACTCTAGGAGAGATGTGATAAATATCACGCCGTCCCCCTTCACTCCCCCATATATTTATAGACCAATCAACACTCTAGGAGAGATGTGATAAATATCATGCCGTCCCCCTTCACTCCCCCATATATTTATAGACCAGTCAACACTCTAGGAGAGATGTGATAAATATCACGCCGTCCCCCTTCACTCCCCCATATATTTATAGACCAATCAACACTCTAGGAGAGATGTGATAAATACCACACCGTCCCCCTACACTTGCCAAGACAATCTCTGGCACCCACTTTAGGGTCTAGTCTTCTATAAGACCAGGTCATTGTAAAATACCCGCCCTAGACGCGGATCTAGACGCGAGTTACCTTGAGAGTTGGTTTGTGTGTTATGTATTAGTCCTCCTTGAGTCATTGATGTCACGTGACATGTAGAGTTACTCCGCCGCCCAGTTAAGGGCAGTGAAAAGGCAGGCGATCCACGTCATTGCACCGAGTTTGATCCCTCTTCCATTTTTCTTCACAGAGCAGCTGACCGCCTGCCGAAGACGTCGAGTACAATCTTGGTATCTCCGGAGACGACTCAAAGATCTCTTCAGGGGTAAGTGAAACAACTGCGCTCGAGAACCGAGTGATAGAGCCCAACAACGAACTCACGACTTCTGAGCTCAAGGCAAATGGCGTACCCACGTGGAAGATGAGAGTTCATGAAAGGAAACAAATATTTCTTGTGTAGGCGCACTGTTAACAAGTACTGTTATCATCAATCTAGGATTTGCTATCTGTTAACAAGGAAATAAAACGTTCGACAACCTTTCTTAAGCAGGCCATTAATTTAGTCTAAATTGGCTGCTCCTTCTACTCCGCGTGAGGTATCCCCCCGTCCTCAACTGTGACCACCGCTTCTTGCCCGGATAATGCGTGAAACCAATTATTCCTGTTAGCTCCACGGGCTAAATTATGTTCGCAGCCTTGACCTCATGGCAGAAGATAGCAAAAAGCGGAAGCAGTGACACCGGAAGAGACAAATGATTCTCTGTCCACGCTACCCTCTGGCCAGGCTCCTTGCCGCATACCCGCGGATCATTGATCCAGACGAGCAGAGGAACAATGCCCTCTTCCCCCAACCGCCTCCCAAATCAAACTTCATAGAGGCCTCTTATTGATTAGCCTAGTAATCAATGAACTGCTCTTGTCTGTCACGTGTTTGGTAACCTATCGCCATTTTGGAAGTGTCCAGGCCAACCTTTGAACCTCAAAAGGACCTCGGGATGTTGGTACATAGGACATTGGCTTACTAAAAGGACCGGTCCGGGTTCCACCCCTAATTACGTGCATGGTCATCTGTCTTGAATTATTCCCTCTTCTGAGTGTCCACCTTGCTGACGTGGACGGCTTGCTTGTTTCAATTACTCCAAGAGATATGCCGTCGGTAGCGCGGCTTCTGGCAAGGTCTTCCATGTCGAGAAGGTCAACGGTAGGGACCAAAGGTAGCGAGACACAAACCTGCCGTCGTGTAGGAAGACTGGACAGTCAAAGGCTGGGAGCAATAAGAAAGCGAGAGATACATCTGCTGTCTTGTAGGTAGACTATGGACAGTCAAAGGCTAGGGACCAGAGGTAGCAAGACACACACCTGCTGTCTTGTAGATAGACTGTGGACAGTCAAAGGCTAGGTAAAGCAAACCCGAAAAATATCGGGTGTACTGAACTACAGACCTGACGAAATAGTACAAAGTAATTCATTGAATTATGATCTCCTATCTAGATTGTCCCTTTATCCTTGTCCTTTCACCATTCCATTCCCTTGTAGTATGTACTCTACTTTATATATATATATATATATATATATATATATATATATATATATATATATATATATATATATATATATAGAGAGAGAGAGAGAGAGAGAGAGAGAGAGAGAGAGAGAGAGAGAGAAAGAAGAGTGGCAGAATGTTAGACAAGCCTATGTGCCCAATGTTTAGACCTTTGACAATCATGTACTTTCGTCCGCTCGTTCTCACAATCTACTTGACATCCTCAATAGACGCACACCTCTCCCTATAAATTCTAATGGATCGTCTGATTGCCCAATATCTACCCGGCATGTCTGCACTGGCACCACATGGTTAGCATCATTTGTACACACACAGAAATACACACACAGAAATACACACACAGAAATACACACAGTGTGAACAAAATATCACAAGAATATCTGATAATTTAATTGAAAAAGTGAAAGACTAGACAAGCATGGCTGTGGGGGAGATGAGCTTACATGTGGGAATCTGATTCGGGAATGAATTCAGGTCATCTCTTTCTGGCATGCTTCCTGTCTCTTTACCGTGTCTCTCTTGTTACCTCTCTGTGTTATTTACGTCGCCGTCTAGCTTCAAAATAAATTTGAATACTTACTTAAATAAATCATCTGTTGTTATCAATAACTGTTTCTTAACATTTATTTGCTTTTTTTTTTTCTCGAATGTTCTTTATCTCTCTTTATCTGCTATCACTTACTGCCTTTCTTCCCATGTCTATCTTCTCATATCTGTATCTGTCTTTCTGTCTCTCTGTTTTCGTCTATGTTTCTCTCTATCTTACTCTGTGTTTTTAGGTCTGTTTGTTTCTGTCTCTATCTGTCTGTCTGTCTGTCTGTCTGTCTGTCTGTCTGTCTGTCTGTCTGTCTGTCTGTCTGTCTGTCTGTCTGTCTGTCTGTCTGTCTGTCTGTCTGTCTGTCTGTCTGTCTGTCTGTCTGTCTGTCTGTCTGTCTGTCTGTCTGTCTGTCTGTCTGTCTGTCTGTCTGTCTGTCTCTACCTTGCTCTGTCTCTCGTTCTCTGCCCTTATTTCAGTCTATGTGTGTGTGTGCGTGTTACTCACTGACACTCCCTGTGTCTCTGTCTCTTTGTCTTTGCAGCTGTCTCACTCTGTACCTCGTTGTTTCTCTCCGATTTACAATCTATATATCACTCTTTTTTCTCTCTATCTATGTTTCTCACTCCTATCTCTCTCTCTCTCTCTCTCTCTCTCTCTCTCTCTCTCTCTCTCTCTCTCTCTATCTATCTATCTATCTATCTTCCTTCGCCTCTGTCTTTTTCTGCCTTTAACCGCCTCACTGTCTCCATCTCTCTCTCTCTCTCTCTCTCTCTCTCTCTCTATTTATCTCTGTCTATGATTCTCGCTCTCTTTGCCTTTCTCTGTGTCTCACTGTTTGTCTCTTTAGCCTCTCTCTCTACCCTCGCCTCTTATTCGTCTGTTTCTCTCTATCCCCTATCTGCAGCCTCCTCTCTTACCCATTTTCCCTCAATCTCCTGTCTATATTCCCTTTCTTTTCTACATACGTCCGCGTTCTTCCCTATCATTCCTTTCTCCTTCTCTTTAATCTCTTCCCTTTCAACTTCTACTTCCAACTCTCCTCTACCATTCCCCAACTCCTTCATCTCATCCATCTTCTCGCCTTCTCCTGCCTCACCATTTACCTCCTACACCTCTGTCTCCCACTCTCTTCCATCTCTCCCCTCTTGACTCCCTCCTCAATCTCTCCCCCATCCCCATCCCATCCCACTCCTCTCCCCCACTTCTGCCCTATCCCCAATTTCCCCCCCCCCCCCAGTCCCAGCCTACTCGTTTAGTCACACTAACGACCTCAACAACTTAAATTCCCTGAAACAAAAGTGCCAGAAGAGAAAGTAAAACAAGACACCAAACCAGAAGAGACCGACATCAAATTGTCTACGAAAAGAAATAACAGCGGAAGCAGATTTCAGACGTTCGGTCGTGGACAACACCCCAGCGTGTTTTCCCCGATTTCGCCCGGAAACTCCAGGATGGGACCTTGTACACACTGAAGACTGGCCAGTCCCAGGGGATCTGATGAGTAATGGAGGCACCAGTGAAACTCCAAGACCCCGCCGTTGCCAGGAAAACAGACACTGCTGGCCAAACTGGCCGATTAACTCTTTATCTGTTTCGGCTCCAGAAGTTATCAGCAGTTGCCTCACACTGGCAGTAAATATAACAATCTAGACACAGAAGCCACACAGATGCAGCGATATATGCGAGGCAATAAATCGTGCAGTATATAGTTTGTGGCTTGTGTGTTTACATTCACGAAAGGAATACATTGTTGTAAACAATAACAATACCACAATTGTGTTACTTTCACAAATGCATCAGTAAAGTAAAGTGAAGTGAACTAAAGTAAAGTCAGCTAAAGCAAAGTGAAGTGAAGTGAACTAAAGTAATGTAAAGTGGAGTAAACTAAAGTAAAGTGAAGTGAGCTAAAGTAAAATGAAGTGAACTAAAGCGAAATAAAGTGAAGTTAACTAATGTAAAGTAAAGTGAAGTGAAGTGAACTAAAGTAAAGTGAATTGAAGTGACTAAAGTAAAGTGAAGTGAAGTAAACTAAAGTAAAGTGAAGTGAAGTGATCTAATGTAAAATTAAGTAAAGTGAAGTGAAGTGATATAATGTAAAGATAAGTAAAGTGAAGTGAAGTGATCTAATGTAAAGATAAGTAAAGTGAAGTGAAGTGATCTAATGTAAAGATAAGTAAAGTGAAGTGAAGTGATATAATGTAAAGATAAGTAAAGTGAAATGAAGTGATCTAATGTAAAGATAAGTAAAGTGAAGTGAACTAAAATAAAGTAAAGTGAAGTGAACTAAAGTAAAGTGAAGCCTAGTCAACTAAAGTATAGTAAAGAGAAGTGAACTAAAGTAAAGTGAAGTGAAGTGATCTAATGTAAAGTTAAGTAAAGTGAAGTGAACTAAAGTAAAGTTAAGTAAAGTGAGGTGAAGTAAAAGTAAAGTGAAGTGAACCAAAGCAAAGTGAAGTCAAGTCAACTAAAGTAAAGTGAACTAAAGTAAAGTGAAGTGAACTAACGTTAAGTGAAGTGAAGTGAACTAAAGTCAAGTTTCCATGCCCTGTGGCGTATTTAGACATACGATGCTTGTATAAACCAAACAGCACTCGAAGTCTGATGTGGGCATTGCCACACTGGCTGCCTTTACTTTCCAGAATATTTCCAGGTACCCATTTAAGGCTGAGAGGCCAGGACATTTTTTAAAAACCGCCTATATGAGGATTCGAACCCGTAACCATAACTACCGCGGCTCCCATTCTCAAATATGGTTACGGGGTATTAAATATTCGTATAATTGATGTCCAACCAAATTGTCATTTATGGCTTTACAACCAGTATACAATGGGTGCATTTTCAATAAATATGATATTTCTGCCTTTTCAACAATTATGATATTGATGTCTTTTCAACAATTATGACATTCATGTCTTTTCAACAATTATAATATTCATGTTAGTGCAGCGAGTATCATATATATCTCTGTAACAATTATGATGTTTATTATTGATGTCTTTTCAACATTGTGGATATTAAAGTATTTTCAACAATTATGACAATGATGCCTTTTTAAAAAGTATTATATTCAAGAATTTTCAACAATTATTATATTCATGTATTTTTCATAATTATGATATTCATGTGTTTACAGCGATTATGGTATTTATAACGTGCGCCTAATCTTCTTCACGACGATGGCAAGTGTTACGTAACCGTCTCAAACAACTAAACATGTTAACCTCTACGAAGATACAAAGAGTTAAAACAATCTGTGTACTCTTGTACAGTAATTAACTGGAGTCATAATGAAGACACGGCGGGCGTTAAACTCGTCACAAGCTGGCTGATGCAGCGGTAGCAGCAGCGGCTGATTGCCTTAACAAGGAGGCAGGGAGAGATCAAATCATGTGTTGTCGCCAGATGTCAGTTTACCCGTGTCAGTCGGAACTCAAACAGAATTTTCCACTGACACTTCTGAAATCTCCCGAGGCTCAATAGAAACAGAGGCAGGCACTTTGTTAATTGAGGCGGGAGGTGAAAGACAGACAGCGGGGAGAAGGGAGTTGAAGCTAAGGAATTATTGACTTTTTTTCTGTTATGAATAGATTGTCACAAAGCGAGTGAAATTAATGAGTGGACAATAATAAACACGACACGGGAACTGTACAAATAAGAGAGGGAACGGATAGAAGAACATAAATAACAGGCATACTTAAAGAATAGCACAAGAGTACAGGAGAGCCATGTTATTAACGGAAGACGGAGAGGAAGAACTTTAATTTGTAGCAGATAGGGGGAGGAAGTGTAAATGAACAGTAACATAATTTTAAAAAAATTGTGGTAAAGAAGAAGATGCAAGCATCAGGAAGAAAAAGTGCCGATTTGCAGTTCTTAGACTTTTTCAGAACACCCCTCCCCCCCCCCCCTCCATCTCCCCCATGTGTCGGAGCCATAATCGATACACACTTCTATACATTTATGTCGGAGCCATAATTGTATACGTTTATGCATGTATGTATATATACGTACCTACCTAGCTACCTATTTCAGTGCGTGCGTCTCTGCCTGCTTGCCTACAAAGTTAATGGACGCTTGTTTTGTGCAGGAGAGCCTGGCATATGATACCACATCTAGCCTGGTGGAGGGAGTCAGGGCGGCATCCGACAAGCAGTACACACATTACGCGATTGTAACGGACGCATAGAGCATGATGAGAAGAGTGAAGACAGGCATGCTTCGTGCAGATTGGCATGCTTCGTGCAGATTGGCATGCTTCGTGCAGATTGGCATGCTTCAATATTTAAAATTCAAGGACATGCGCATATGTACGATTTATTCCCCATGACATGCTGGAGTGTTGCGAAACGAGCAGTCGGAGCACTGGATCATGTGCACCTCTGCGTGGGACACTGTTGCACGATAAGGCACATGTGATCAGGGCCTTTTTGGATCATGTGAATACAGTGGAAGAATATACAAACCATCATGATTCTCCGCAGGTGTGAAGTTTTGGATCATGTGAATACAGTGGAAGAATATACAAACCATCATGATTCTCCGCAGGTGTGAAGTTTTGGATCATGTGAATACAGTGGAAGAATACACAAACCATCATGATTCTCTGCAGGTGTGAAGTTTTGGATCATGTGAAAAGAGTGGAAGAATACACAAACCATCATGATTCTCCGCAGGAGTGAAGTTTTGGATCATGTGAATACAGTGGAAGAAATCACAAACCATCATGATTCTCCGCAGGTGTGAAGTTTTGGATCATGTGAATACAGTGGAAGAATGCACAAACCATCATGATTCTCCGCAGGTGTGAAGTTTTGGATCATGTGAATACAGTGGAAGAATATACAAACCATCATGATTCTCAGCAGGTGTGAAGTTTTGGATCATGTGAATACAGTGGAAGAATACACAAACCATCATGATTCTCCGCAGGTGTGAAGTTTTGGATCATGTGAATACAGTGGAAGAATACACAAACCATCATGATTCTCCGCAGGTGTGAAGTTTTGGATCATGTGAATACAGTGGAAGAATATACAAACCATCATGATTCTCCGCAGGTGTGAAGTTTTGGATCATGTGAATACAGTGGAAGAATATACAAACCATCATGATTCTCCGCAGGTGTGAAGTTTTGGATCATGTGAATACAATGGAAGAATATACAAACCATCATGATTCTCCGCAGGTGTGAAGTTTTGGATCATGTGAATACAGTGGAAGAATATACAAACCATCATGATTCTCCGCAGTTGTGAAGTTTTGGATCATGTGAATACAGTGGAAGAATACACAAACCATCATGATTCTCCGCAGGTGTGAAGTTTTGGATCATGTGAATACAGTGGAAGAATATACAAACCATCATGATTCTCCGCAGGTGTGAAGTTTTGGATCATGTGAATACAGTGGAAGAATATACAAACCATCATGATTCTCCGCAGGTGTGAAGTTTTGGATCATGTGAATACAGTGGAAGAATATACAAACCATCATGATTCTCAGCAGGTGTGAAGTTTTGGATCATGTGAATACAGTGGAAGAATATACAAACCATCATGATTCTCCGCAGGTGTGAAGTTTTGGATCATGTGAATACAGTGGAAGAATATACAAACCATCATGATTCTCCGCAGGTGTGAAGTTTTGGATCATGTCTTGCACACCCTGCAGGTTTCTAAGCTTAGAACGTTTAAGGAAAGCACTGCAACACAATCCTCACGGAGAGGCTACCAAACAGGGAGAAAACCGTACTCTGATAGATACAAACCTTTGTCTTTCGTGCCTCAGAAGAAACGATCCCTTATGCATCAGACTTAAGAGGTAAATCTTAAAGTCTTCCAGGCCATTCACAACATACCAACACTCACGAAGTCTTTATTTTTTGTCTAATTCAATCAATTCTGATGCCTCCCCGCGAGAGTCAGTTTCAAGTCCCGGATCATCCATTGGGCATACAGTATGCCATTACCAGCGTTTTACAAACGAGCTGAATCAATACACATTAACACGCGGATCAGATCGACATAAATACAACAGCAAATACATATTTCTCATTCTTATGGGTAACTCGATCCATTAAAGATTATTCAGAAACCAAATAATGACAATAATAAAAATGAGACCAATTTTTGTAGCGGGAATCACAACTGAAAGTTCATCTCCCAAAGGACGTAATTTCACTCTTCCTCCAGACTTTTCCCCAACATGAGCCGAGGGGAGGTAATTAAGATTTATGGGGCCTGGGACGTTGGGTGAGAGGCGTCTTGCTTTCTTTGGGTGTGTGATCTGATTTCCTTTGGGTGACACCAGGGCGAACTGACACTACTCCGCTCCAGCAACATACATCACTGGTCGGGTTGGGATACATGATGTGGGCACAGTCTTCCAACAGTTATTGATGCCAGCAGAAATGGGAACTTTAAAGGGTATATATGATTGAGCATATGGGCGTGGGCGTGTACAGTTTACACTTTACCTTTCAAGCTATGTGGGTCTGACACTGGCCTCTGTCTGACAGACAGACAGACAGACAGGCAGGCAGGCAGGCAGGCTGGCAGGCAGGCAGGCAGATAGGAGGGAGATGGAAAAACAAAGAATAGAGAGAGAGCGACAGGCAGAGAGGAGAGAGACAGACAAAGAACAGAGTAAGAAAGCGACAATCAAGTAGTGAGAAGGAACAGTGACAGAGAGAAGGCGAGGGGCGGAAAGAGAGGGGGCAGAGAGATTGTGTGCGAAAATGTGTCTGAGAAGGAAACAGTAAGCAAGCGAGAGCGTGTGTGTATGTGACGGAGAGAGAGAGAGAGAGAGAGAGAGAGAGAGAGAGAGAGAGAGTCATAGCTAAGTAGAGTGTGCTAGAAAGGAAGAGAGCGCTCGAGGGAGGAGCCTGAAAGAGAGAGAGAGAGAGAGAGAGAGAGAGAGAGACAGAGACAGAGACAGAGACAGAGAGAGAGAGAGAAATAGACAGCTTGTCAGCGAGCGAATGTGAGTGAGGTAGTGTATGTCGTTGTGGGTGAGAGATCAAGAAAGAGTGAGAGGGAGAAAGAGTGAGAGAGAGAGAGAGAGAGAGAAAGAGGAGAGAGAGAGAGAGTGCCGGTCAGCCAGCCACCCAACAAGACAGACAGGCAGATGGACAGATGGACAGAAAACGCGTCCCGTAACAGAACAGACTGCAAATTAACCCTTTAGTAAGACAGGAATGTATCAGTTGTCACGACTTGAGGTCCATCAAGCGTGTAATGGTGGTCCCATATTTGCATACACAGATCATCAATGGAGAGTTCATGTGTTCATTATCACGCCGTTACTTCCTAAGACATTTCGTGGTACCAAGTTAATCCTTGTCGATCTGCAAGCTCGGGTCATTTTACGGGGGGAAAAAACCCGACCTTGCTGAGGATTCGAACCGGTGACCATCGGGTCTGCTGTGTCCATAGATTCCATGTAATCAGTTGCTTTCTCTGTCTAATGTGTTTTCTCCCTACAACCTCTCCCTGTATCTCCATGTGTCTCTTGGTCTCTTTGTCTCTCTTTATATATATCTCTCTCTCTCTCTTTCGTCTCTCTCTGTCTTTCTGTGTCTCCCTGTCTGTCTCTTTCTCTCTCTCTCTCTCTCTCTCTCTCTCTCTCTCTCTCTCTCTCTCTCTCTCTCTCTCTCTCATTGCAAAGTTTATGCAAAGTAATAATACTAAAACAACATCAACGTTAATAACAACTAAAGACTTTTCACTCTAGACTCACAGAGAACTCGTCAGTTCCACATTGGTAACATGCCTGTAGAATGCATGACTGAGCACAAACTAAAGCACTGGCTCTCATCATTGATAGAAATCTGAACATTAATTTTCACGCTGAAGCGGATGATAGACAAACAGCACAACAGAAAATAAATAAATAAATAAATAAAAACAGCCTACTAACTTCCTAATATTAAACATTTCCTTGATGAATAAACAAGATAGATACTGTATACTTCTCACATACAGACACATATTGCTCCACAACTAGCAATGACTGTTGCAATTCAGTCATCAAGTTACTTTTCTCACTTCCGAAACGGGCTATGGTCATCAGCATTATTGGCTTCATCTTCATCATCATCGTAATCATCATCATCATCTTCATCATCTTATTATTATTATTATTATTATTATTATTATTATTATTATTATTATTATTATTATTAAGCTGCCCATTCCTTCTCCTTTCCTCCACGACTCACCCCCTCCCTCTTCAATTACTTAGTCAACTGCCATGAAGAACCACTCCCCGGCACAACCCGGACCCTCTAACACCATTTATCAGTTCATGTGCTGACATAATTCCCCATCACAGAGCCAGCCCCTCCAAGTTCCCCCCTCTCTCTCTCTCTCTCTCTCTCTCTCTCTCTCTCTCTCTCTCTCTCTCTCTCTCTCTCTCTGCCACCCTCGTCATCTGCTCCCAGTAACCCAACCAGTTGTTACAATCAATTCCAGCCTTTCGCTCCTCATAAGTAGCCAACAAAATGTTGGCTGTTGTTGTCCAACATCTGTGATGACTTTCTCTTGCTTTTTTGGCTTCAGTTACAATGTCTTCATTATTTCTTTTGGCTCGTTGAGCTATTTTTAACATACTTTCTGTAAAACCACATTTCTGTGGCTTCTTCAAATGATATTCTATCTTGTTTACCACGTGACCATGTTTCATGCAAATCCTCTAAGGCAGTGGTTCTCAACCAGTGGGGAAGTCCCCCCGAGGGGGGAATTTTAGGGTTTCCAGGGGGGGGGGGGGTGAGGAATTAAGATTATTTCTATATCACATTAATACAAGAACCATTTACTTGATATTGTTTTTCCCTCTAAATTTTACGGTTTTATACTTTTCGCCCTAATTAAATTTGTTTTATAACGTAAGTAGACCCGCAAATCACGTTTTATGTAGATGTCTAGATTTTCTCTTGTATTAAATTTAGCTGCCATTTTTATGTATACTATGTAAGGGTTGGGGAAAGGGGGGGGGGGATTTAAAGGGAGGAAATTCTAAAAGGGGGGGGGGGAATAACGTTCTGAACATATGGTAAATGGGGGAACGGGCCAAAATAGGTTGAGAATCACTGCTATAAGGGAACCGTAGTGATAATAAGAAAAACACAAAACGCTGCAGTTTAGCCTTTATCATCATCATGTGCCATGTCGATAAGTATGGGCGGTCATAATTCACCATCTCATACTCTCACCAGTCTTAGCTCATGTCTTTGTTATTGTCTCTTTTGCCTTGTGGCCAACCCATCCAGGTATGTATTTCTATGTCTTATCATTGCTCTTTTTCCATCAGTTTTGAAAGCTGTCACTAAATTTTCACGTTTATGTTTCCTTTTAATGGGCCCGAATAATCATGAATATCCACGTCTGATTTTTCTAATCACGTGACTTTAATCATTTTTTTTTTAAAAATAGAACATTCTCATTGGTGTATTGTTTCCTGACTGTCCATTGTATTTGCATTTTCTTCAGAAACTGCTTCATGTAGATCTGGGTCGTTGTCCTGGTTAGAGTGTATTTCTATCATAATCTTCTTCTACTTTCGCTCCAAGAGTAGTGGGGAGAAATAGATGCTGTTCCAGCTCCTGACTGGTAGCATTGAATAATGCCATTTTTGTGTGCGGCTAAACAATGTCTTTGATGTCGCCAATCCACTTTCTTCTCCGGTGTCCTCTTGTGCGCCAGTTATCAGTTATCAGTTGGGGTATCTTCATTGCACTCCGGACATGTCCATAGGTGCTCAGATCCTCCCCCCAGCATATGCATCAGCGTCCGGTGGCTAATAGTGCCAGTTCTGTGTTGGTTGACGAGGCGCTTTGTTTTCCCGATGTACCTCTCGCGTCTGGCTGTGCCGGTTCTTACTCCCAAGTCTTTCATCCTGGACAGCGATGTAGAATCACTGACGTCAAAGTCCTCTGTTCTCGCAATATCTTTAAATATTTAAAATTTTGTTGCGTATCCCTTACGGGACGTTGCAGTCAACACCAGCATTTTCAGCTGCTGTTGATGTACTAGGCAAGTGTTACGTTCAGTAGTTTGCCATTGCTTTCTGAGGACGTTAATAACATCGGCACGATCAATGGGCTGGCCATCTACAGGGGGTGCAGAGCCAGCCAGTTTATCAGCTCGTTCATTTCCCTCGATTCCCGCGTGTCCCGGGACGAAGATGAAGGTGACTTTACGAACAACAGACTTTCGCAGCGACTCAGTCCACTGTCTACGTACAGATCCAGCTTCGACCTTCTGAATCATGCTCATTGAATCACTTAGTACACACACGTTGGTATAATGCTGTGATTCCAGCCATATGAAAGCCTGTGTAACTGCCATCACCTCCATCGTCATGCTGCTCGTGGTCATAGAGTGGGCACCACTGGATTCTTGAACGGTTCGGCCCGCTGAACGGGCTGTAAATGCCCACGCACTTCTCTGCTGCTTTACAACAGACCCATCTGTATAGATCAGCACTTCGGGGCTATCTGAGTGTTCATAGATGAGCGCGTTAACCTCAGCATTGACAGCGGCGGGGTTCTGCTCTCTGCACCGTCTGTCGAGTGTGATAATGCAGGAGAAAGTGCACTTAAAAGCTGGAGGCATCGGCATCCATTCCTTGCCGGGGTTGATACTGGTAAGACTGCAGACCTGTCTGACGACATCTTCCGCCCGACCCATCCATGATTTGCCCCTCTTTAGCCTGCCACCCTTTTCTCTGAATATAGCGTCATGCAGAGGGTGCTGCTCATCTGCACTTATTTTTAAGTATGCATTGTGCGCCAGTGCTGGTAACTAATGGTGTTGCATTCTAACGAGATGACCTAACCATTTGATCTTATGTCTTTCAAAATATGTGGCAGAAGGTGTTGACCCCACTGTGTGTGATAACTTTCTTACTCGGTCGCGGACTGTTTAGTATGCTACTCTTCTCAGACATCTCTCAGGTGTTAATCTTGCATTTGTGTGATTTGGATAATGTATAGGGCTTGTATGAATATATTATTTATTATTTGTCATTTCCGAACATAGGTGTATCTGGATGTTTCAGTATTGGTCACAACTAGAATATAAGTACTTATATAAAATATATTTGTATAAAATGGTAAACGAAATATTCCGCCACTCTAGGGCAGTGACTTAGACGCCTAACTTCCTCGGACAAGGGCAGTCGACCGAAAGCGTCGAGCAGAACAGAAAGTCCGTAGCTACAGCGACTGCCCTGATAATTCCACTCGTAAACCGAATGAGTCCGAAAACGAACCTTCGAACTTCATGGAGCGAGGCACAAGAACGATACAAGTGAGAAGACAACATCAAGTGGTGGACAACGCTACAAATGGTGGACAAAAATACAGAAAGGAAGGCAACATCAAGTGAGAAGATAACATCAAGTTCATTCAGTAGCATGTCCTTTGCAGAACCTCGCTCCCATAACAACCTTCCGGAAACCTTCCCGATCACAAGCAAGATCTCCCGCGTCTGATACACCCATCTGGAGATCATCCGCCACATCCTGCACACATCTTCTCATTGGCTTTCCTCTTCCTCTCTTCCCAGGCATATACCCTTCCATTATTGTTCTCTCCAAACTGTCGTGACGTTTCAAGTGACCAAAATACTTCAATTTTCTTTTCTAACATCAAGTGGTGGGCGAAAATACAAATGGTGGACAAAAATACAGATGGGAAGGCAACATCAAGTGAGAAGATAACATCAAGCAGTAAGATAACATAAAGTGGGAAGATAACATCAAGTGATGGACAACGATACAGATAAGAAGATAACAACAAGTGGGAAGATAACAACAAGTAGGAATATAATATCAAGTGAGAAGACAATCTCAAGTGAGAAGATAATATCAAGTGGGAAGATAATATCAAGTGGGAAGATAATCTCAAGTGAGAAGATAACATCAAGTGAGAAGATAACATCAAGTGAGAAGATAACATCAAGTGGGAAGATAATACAAGGTGAGAAGATAACATCAAGTGAGAAGATAACATCAAGTGAGAAGATAACATCAATTGAGAAGATAACATCAAATGGGAAGATAACACCAAGAAGAAAGATAACATCAAGTGGGAAGATAACATCAAGTGGGAAGATAATACAAGGTGAGAAGATAACATCAAGTGAGAAGATAACATCAAGTGAGAATATAACATCAAGTGAGAAGATAACATCAAGTGGGAAGATAACATCAAGCAGAAAGATAACATCAAGTGGGAAGATAACATCAAGTGATGGACAACGATACAAGTAGAGAGCTAACATCAAGTGATGGACAACGATACAAATGAGAAGATAAAAACAAGTGGGAAGATAACATCAAGTAGGAATATAATATCAAATGAGAAGATAATATCAAGTGAGAAGATAATATCAAGTGAAAAGATAATATGAAGTGAGAAGATAATATCAAGTGGGAAGATACTATCAAGTAGGAATATAATATCAAGTGAGAAGATAACACCAAGTGGGAAGATAACATCAAGTGAGAAGATAATATCAAGTGAGAAGATAATATCAAGCGGGAAGATAATATCAAGTGGGAAGATAATATCATGTGAGAAGACAATATCAAGTAAGAAGATAATATCAAGTAGGAAGATAATATCAAGTTAGAAGATAACATCAAGTGAGAAGATAATATTAAGTGGGAAGATAATACAAGGTGAGAAGATAACATCAAGTGAGAAGATAACATCAAGTAGGAAGATAATATCAAGTGAGAAGATAATATCAGGTAATAAGATAATATCAAGTGAGAAGATAATATCAAGTGAGAAGATAATATCAAGTGGGAAGATAATATCAAGTGGGAAGATACTATCAAGTAAGAATATAATATCAAGTGAAAAGATAACATCGAGTTGCAATATAATATCAAGTGAGAAGATAACATCAAGTGAGAAGATAATATCAAGCGGGAAGATAATATCAAGTGGGAAGATAATATCAAGTGAGAAGATAATATCAATTAGGAAGATAATATCAAGTGAGAAGATAACATCAAGTGAAAGATAACATTAAGTGGGAAGATAATACAAGGTAGGTGAGAAGATAACATCAAGTGAGAAAATAACATCAAGTGAGAAGATAATATCAAATGAGAAGATAATATCAAGTGAGAAGATAATATCAAGTGAGAAGATAATATCAAGTGAGAAGATAATATCAAGCGGGAAGATAATATCAAGTGAGAAGATAATATCAAGTGAGAAGATAACATCAAGTGAGAAGATAACATTAAGTGGGAAGATAATACAAGGTGAGAAGATAACATCAAGTGGGAAGATAACATCAAGCGGGAAAATAACATCAAGTCAGAAGATAATATCAAGGGGGAAGATGACATCCAGAGGTGGACAACGATACAAGCAAGTGAGACGATAACATCAAGAGGAGGGCAACGATACAAGCAAGTGGGAAGATAACATCAAGAGGAGGACAAGGATATAAATGAGAAGATAATATCAAGAGATGGAGAACGACATAAGTGAGAAGATAACATCAAGAGATGGACAACTATACAAGTGGGAAGATAACATCAAGAGATGGACAACTATACAAGTGGGAAGATAACATCAAGCGATGGACAACTATACAAGTGGGAAGATAACATCAAGCGATGGACAACGATACAAGTGGGAAGATAACATCAAGAGACGGACAACCATAAAAGTGGGAAGATAACATCAAGCGATGGACAACGATACAAGTGGGAAGATAACATCAAGAGATGGACTAACAGCAGTATGACAGAATGTACAATCAAGGCGAGAGACATATAGTGTTGGCGATCCATTGCAGCTAACCGTCATTGTGGTGACGGCACGTGATTGATTGATAGATATTAAGACATCACTAACGTTCTTTCCTGTCTGTTACTTAGCCATGATACACGCTTACTAAGACTTCCAATGATCTTCCTTCTGTCTGGGTAAAACAACCAGAAACCCATTGTGTATATGTGATAGGTTTATCACATGTAGATCTGAATTCACGGAGGAATAGGTTCCAATATGTTCCTCTTTTGGCGGACGACGAAAGTTTGCATCGATATCTCATCCGACACCGCTCATGACATAAGCATAGCTTCCTGTCAACCTCCCTAACCCGACTGCTAAAAATATATACCCATAATAACATTATCTGAGCATGTATAATATAAATGAAACACGAGAAAGAAGTGGGATGCATATTTGACGAATGTCTACATATTTCTTTCTAACCCACTTTTCCTTCCAATGATTAGTTATTTCCCGGTGTCGCATCATCTTACAGAGATACCTCACAGTTCCCTCGCCTCCCCTTATCTTTCCCATGGCGCTGAATTTCACTCCATTTTACCCCAATTCCCCATCTGCCTTCCCAACCCAAGACCCCTATTTTCAAATCCCGACATTGTAAACTCTTTTTCGCCTTAACCCATACCAGCCCTCGCCATGACCTCCATCAT
The DNA here is from genome assembly GCA_963921405.1 of Cepaea hortensis. Lineage (NCBI taxonomy): Eukaryota > Metazoa > Mollusca > Gastropoda > Stylommatophora > Helicidae > Cepaea > Cepaea hortensis. Next base: position 136,123,288 of record OY992880.1, on the reverse strand, counting down.
CAACTGTCTCTCTATCAACAGCACCTCGTGGCCGCCCTCCAATGTGGCCATCTCGAGCCCTGCGACGCTCAATACGGGGAGTAGATTGAAAAAAGCCGGGTTACAATCACGGAAAATGCGGTTATTTGCGTTTAGTTAAGTGACGGGGCCTGGAGGGGTCAGTACCAACTAAATCCCCTGATCAATGGTGCCTGAGGGAGGCGGTGGACAAAAGATAGAAGAGTGAGTTGAGGAAATCTGCGGGAACAGCGGTTTCCAAGTCTTAGAGGAGGGTGCCCTTTTTGAGCTCGTGTCCATCGTAATGGTCATTATCTATTGAAGGGTATGTTGTGGGGGTTTCTTAAATATGGACGGGGCTGATTTAATTTCACGGAAATCACTATCATCGTCAGCATCATTATCATAATCATCACCACCATCATCAGCATCAACATCAGCATCATGATCATCATCACCACCACCATCATCAGCATCATAATCATCATCACCACCATCATCAGCATCATCATCAGCATCATCATCATCAGCATCATCAGCATCATGATCATCAGCAGTGTCAACATCAGCATCACCACCACCATCATCAGCATCATAATCATCATCACCACCATCATCAGCATCATCATCAGCATCATGATCATCAGCAGTGTCAACATCAGCATCACCACCACCACAATCATCATTATTCCCCTTATCATCATCATTATCAACATCAGCAACCTTATCACCATCATCATTATCAACCTCACCACCATCAACATAATTAGCATCTGGATTGCGAAGGTCAGCAACAACGAGTCTTTCTACCCCGTGTCGTCACACAAACATACTTCCTTCCATCCATCTGTTCATACCCCCCCCTCCCTCCCCCCACGTGTCCATTCTTCTGTAGCCTGTATGCTTAAACATTAATTCCATTATTTCTCATTCGGTTAGTATGCCTTAATGTAGTCACCGTAGTGTCTTATTCGTGTTTATATGTTGTCTTTTGTGTATTTGTTTGCTGATGAAAGCTAGTCACCGCAACATACATTGTTTCCTTTAAATGTGTTATGTAAAGCTGCTGTTATTTTTTATTGCGTGTAATTCAGAAGTGAAAGCTGTACCTCAGTTCCACTAATTTTATTCATGCTGAAACAAGTTTTCCCTGCTAGAACTGACCAGCGTGTGTGTAGACATTAACTAGGACGGTGTATCGGAGCTCTCCGCCGCTTGGCCTCAGTTTTTCTGTCAAATTCTGGACAGTCTTGTCGGATGGCCGGCTCCGTGGCGAAGGCGTTACACACGCAGTTCGTAATCTCACATACCCGAAACACAGCTGTGGGCGATTTGGCAGCAGACCGACTTGCGTTGTTTTTATTTTAAAATGAAATGGCATTGTTACCGGTCGTTCAGAAAGCAATGGCAAACTATTGAAGGTAAACTTGCCAAGAGATCACAACAGCAAATAATGTTGGCATTGACTGTAACGTCTTGTAAAGTATATGCAACTAACTTTTAAATGAACTTGTAGGATGCGTTCTGGGGTTTGGGACTTCACAGCCGTAAGTGGCAGAGTAGGTAAGGCACATTGAGTGAGGATGTGATGGAACCAACAGCACCCATGTGCCATGTTGATCCTGGTCTGCGGTTTATTCAGAACGGATGTCACAACTCCAACCAAATAATAAGAACAGAGACACATGTGGAGGTTACAGAAGAGAACAAATGTGGAGGTTACAGAAGAGAACAAATGTGGAGGTTACAGAAGAGAACAAATGTGGAGGTTACACAAGAGAACAAATATGGAGGTTACAAAAGAGAACAAATGTGGAGGTTACAGAAGAGAACAAATGTGGAGGTTACACAAGAGAACAAATGTGGAGGTTACAGAAGAGAACAAATGTGGAGGTTACAGAAGAGAACAAATGTGGAGGTTACAGAAGAGAACAAATGTGGAGGTTACAGAAGAGAACAAATGTGGAGGTTACAGAAGAGAACAAATGTGGAGGTTACAGAAGAGAAAAAATGTGGAGGTTACAGAAGAGAACAAATGTGAAGGTTACAGAAGAGAACAAATGTGGAGGTTACACAAGAGAACAAATATGTAGGTTACAGAAGAGAATAAATGTGGAGGTTACAGAAGAGAACAAATGTGGAGGTTACAGAAGAGAACAAATGTGGAGGTTACAGAAGAGAACAAATACAGAGATTATTGGAGGAGACATATTTAGAGGTTTACAGAAGAGAACAAATATGGAGGTTACAGAAGAGAACAAATGTAGAGGTTACAGGAGAGAAATGTGGAGGTTACAGAAGAGAACAAATGTGGAGGTTACAGGAGAGAAATGTGGAGGTTACAGAAGAGAACAAATGTGGAGGTTACAGGAGAGAAATGTGGAGGTTACAGAAGAGAACAAATATGTAGGTTACAGAAGAGAATAAATGTGGAGGTTACAGAAGAGAACAAATGTGGAGGTTACAGGAGAGAAATGTGGAGGTTACAGAAGAGAACAAATGTAGAGGTTACAGGAGAGAAATGTGGAGGTTACAGAAGAGAACAAATGTGGAGGTTACAGGAGAGAAATGTGGAGGTTACAGAAGAGAACAAATATGTAGGTTACAGAAGAGAATAAATGTGGAGGTTACAGAAGAGAACAAATGTGGAGGTTACAGAAGAGAACAAATGTGGAGGTTACAGAAGAGAACAAATGTGGAGGTTACAGAAGAGAACAAATGTGGAGGTTACAGAAGAGAACAAATACAGAGATTATTGGAGGAGACATATTTAGAGGTTTACAGAAGAGAACAAATATGGAGGTTACAGAAGAGAACAAATGTAGAGGTTACAGGAGAGAAATGTGGAGGTTACAGAAGAGAACAAATGTGGAGGTTACAGGAGAGAAATGTGGAGGTTACAGAAGAGAACAAATGTGGAGGTTACAAAAGAGAACAAATGTGGAGGTTAGAGAAGAGAACACATGTGGAGGTTACAGAAGAGAACAAATGTGGAGGTTACAGAAGAGAAAAAATGTGGAGGTTACAGAAGAGAACAAATGTGAAGGTTACAGAAGAGAACAAATGTGGAGGTTACACAAGAGAACAAATATGTAGGTTACAGAAGAGAATAAATGTGGAGGTTACAGAAGAGAACAAATGTGGAGGTTACAGAAGAGAACAAATGTGGAGGTTACAGAAGAGAACAAATGTGGAGGTTACAGAAGAGAACAAATGTGGAGGTTACAGAAGAGAACAAATACAGAGATTATTGGAGGAGACATATTTAGAGGTTTACAGAAGAGAACAAATATGGAGGTTACAGAAGAGAACAAATGTAGAGGTTACAGAAGAGAACAAATGTGGAGGTTACAGAAGAGAACAAATGTGGAGGTTACAGAAGAGAAAAAATGTGGAGGTTACAGAAGAGAACAAATGTGGAGGTTACAGAAGAGAATAAATGTGGAGGTTACAGAAGAGAATAAATGTGGAGGTTACAGAAGAGAACAAATGTGGAGGTACAGAAGAGAACAAATATGTAGGTTACAGAAGAGAATAAATGTGGAGGTTTCAGAAGAGAACAAATGTGGAGGTTACAGAAGAGAACAAATGTGAAGATTACAGAAGAGAACAAATGTGGAGGTTACAGAAGAGAACAAATGTGGAGGTTACAGAAGAGAACAAATGTGGAGGTTACAGAAGAGAACAAATGTGGAGGTTACAGAAGAGAACAAATATGTAGGTTACAGAAGAGAACAAATGTGGAGGTTACAGAAGAGAACAAATGTGGAGATTACAGAAAAGAACAAATGTGGAGGTTACAGAAGAGAACAAATGTGGAGGTTACAGAAGAGAACAAATGTAGAGGTTACAGAAGGAAACATATTTAGAGGTTACAAAATAGACAAATATAAAGGCTACAGAAATAGACAAATGTATAGCATAAACAGCATTAGAGCCCATGCCACAACACTAGCAAATGGATGAAAGTAAACATTTTGAGAGCATGCATATTTCATGTGACAGCATGTGGATTTGGGATGATTTCGCAACATTACAGAAGAAGATCGGTGCCCCATCTGACGTGTCCCATCTTGCCGTGGTAGAAGGGCTTGCGTGTTCTAATCTCTAGAGCTATGCCGACCGTAGCACAGCTACATGTCAGACAGGTCTAGTGGTAGGATCCAGACCAAGCGAGACACACATCTGCTGCTCTACAGGTAGACTGAGGACAGACAGTCAAAGTCCAAATCAGGCGCACGATGCCACAACATTCTTGGTCCAGACACATATACTACGGCTCTCTGCTGAGGTATATGGCTGAACGCCTCTAAACCAACATCCTCGGATGTGAGAGCCGGACCGATACTCACCCACTGCAAAATGGAAGAGAGATGCTGAGCCTGCTACATGCTCAGACACTTGTTCGAAGGCTCTCACCCGAGGGATATGAGGGACCCCTGGATGAGAGGGCCTAGTCGTTATTCACTCTCTGCTGCTTGGAGGTAAGGTGCTGAGCCGGCACTACATGTAGCCTAACTCGAGAGCGTTACTAAAGGTGAAAAAAACGTCCCAATCACACGCAATGGTTACGATACAAGTCTGTATAAAAAACTCATTGAGTGAGTATAGACAAAGGAGGAGGAACGTCTCATTAACACGAGATAGAACGCTTGGCTAGCGAAAGCATTTCGTGGAAGTCCGAAGTGAAAAGCTGCAGAGTGGATGCCGTCTGCAGACTAAGGTAGGAAAAACGTCTCGTTAAGACGAAATGGAAAGCTTGGCTAGCGAATCCATTACGTGGAAGTCCGAAGCGAAAGCTTGCTGAGTGGATGTCGTCTGTAGACTAACCGTTTATGGTCTGTGTGGGGAGTGGCTAGGGGCGAGCGACATGTCCAATACATGGAAGTGAGGAATTAAAGCAGCAATGAGCAGGACATGGTGATTCCTTAGGTCAGCGCAGTCTTAGAGCGCTATGTGCCGGTCCTGCAATTATGGAAGCCTCCTTGGATGGCGGAAAATGCCCATGGACTGCCCTGCCTTTCCGCGAGGGCTGACCGTGAAGTCTTTGGCCATTCTAACTTGACCAGCAGATATGTAGACGACACCGCAGCAGTAAGAGTCGAATGTCCCTCGAAATCAAGTGAAGGCAAACCCGTTTACCAAATGCCCGCTGAAGTCTGATGTGCCGGCCTAAGGGCGCAATTAAATCAGGCACAACGCAAAATCGTCAGAGTGAAATGCCCTTTGGGCCCGGAACAGCTCTGACTATCTAGTCTTCCGAACGTCCTTCGTGTCCTGAACAGCTCTCACTATTTTGTCTTCCGGACACAGCCACCAGCACATATCCGAATCGAAAGCTCGCTGAGTGGATGCAGTCTGCAGACCGACCGTTCCTGGTTTGTGCGGGAAGCGGCCCGTGGCGAACGAAATGCCCAATACATTGAAGTGGGGAATTAAAGTAGCCATGAGCAGGAAGTGGCAATTCCTTGGGTGAGCCTAGTACCAGAGCATTATGTGCCAGCTCTGTAAATATGGAAGCCTCTTTGGAGCTCCAGAAATGGAGAAGAGCATCGTTTAATCTTGGCTGTATTTTATTTTAAAATGTATTTGAACTTGTTGAGCCGGTGTTGTGGAGAATGGGTTACGTACGATACTCGCAATTCCGCCAATACCGCATTAGAAACACAACTGCGGACCATCTTGCGCTAGTTTTCATACAATGGTATGATGGCGGTGGTACAGAAATCAATGGCAAACTACTGATCGTAAACTTGCCAAAAAATTACAGACAACCCAAAAATGATGGGGTTGACTGCGACGCACTGTAAAGGATGTGCAGCTTACTAACTAGACGTGTTGCTATGTGGCTGGATTGTGTACCTACAGTTTAGTACAAGATGTGGTGGCCAGTCGTTGCCAACCATCCCTAGTCGCCTCTCACGCCATGCATAGAAGACAACAATATAACTAAACGTTGCCTGCCTAATGATGGCGGGCATACAAAGAATTACTGTTCCGACGAATTGCAGCCCAAGGGAAATAGTTTGAACAGCTCTAGAGGAAAGAAGAACAGAATGACAGAAAAACTTCGGTCAGGGAGAAGGGGGTAGGCCGGTATCTCTATCCGGGAATGATGCGTGGCATCGCGATCAATGGCTGCTCATCTGGTTCCAACAAGATGCTACATGCTCGATACGTGAGAATCGCACTTGAAATCAGGCGCGATACTCCCACTTGTCAATACCTCTATCGCTGTAAAATATAATTAATATCCGATACCGGAAATATGGCCGACGAGATGAATTACGAATACGGCGCTAGAAAATTAACATTTATGTCAAGTTTGTTAACGAAAACTGAAAGAAAAAATGTCTTTAATAGAGGCAAAGACAGCCATTTTGATCACGATTTAGTGCCTTTTTTTTGTTGAAGTGTTTTTATAAGTGAATGTTGATGTTGCGCCTGGGGTATTTGTACGTCATGCATCATTCATGTGTTGTGAAATTCTGCTCTTGTTCTTGTTTCTGGTTCATATTTCGAGGGGAGTGGGTGGCACGGAGGCATGACCTTCGGAGGTCAGTGTGTCCATCTTCAGCGTGCATTTATCTAAGAGTTAGTACCTCTAGAGTACGCGAATTAGTGTAATAGTTATGACGTTATACAGACACTATCACCGTACTCTCCATTCACAAGTCGGCTTCTCCGGATTAGGGGTGCTGAACGAGGTTTCATAATTCTGACATGGCGGCTTCGAAGTCAGTAACAGACGATTTGGAAGCTGATCGCCTTGCGTTGATTTTCACAAAGCTCTGAGCGTCGGGTGTTCAGATAGCAGTGGTAAACTACTGAGTGTGGCACAAGGAGTTGATCCGAGGAGTTGTCTGTCTGATAACATTATTTGTTGCTCAGCCTAGGAAAGTTAAGTTGGCAGATCTTCTCACGCATCTCATCTCGCAGGCGTTGATTTTGCGTAAGGAGGATTTGGATAATGTCAAAGTTTGACATTGGTAGCATAGGGTTGGTGTGAATATGTTATTTACTACATGTCGTTTGGCGAAAATAAGTATGTCTGAATGCTTCAGAATGGGTGATAGTTGATATATAAGCGCAATTTAATTGCACGTGTTAACTGTCAGTGTACTTACTGCATGCCATTTGAAGTGGCTAAATATAAACCACTCTAAAGTTACGAAACAATTCATGGAGTGGCTACAGCAATTAAGATTGTACATCCGAGTTCAGTAAAACACATGTTGCGCATTCCATTCCTCTGTTTCTATCATCTGTATGTTGGCATGCGGTGTAATCTTCTGATGTAAGACGATATAACACACAGGCGTTCACATTACTATTACTAATACTATTACTACTACTACTACTACTACTACTACTACTACTACTACTACTACTACTACTACTACTACTACTACGACTACTACTACTACTACTACTACTACTACTACTACTACTACACTATTATTACTACTACTACTAATACTACTGGTTCAACAACAACTACTACCACCACCATCACTACCACCATCACCACCACCATCACCACTACCACCACCACCACCACCACCACTACTACTACTACTACTACTACTACTACTACTACTACCACCACCACCACCACCACCACCACTACCACCACCACCACCACCACTACAACTACTAGTACTACTACTACTACTACTACTACTACTACTACTACTACTACTACTACTACTACTACTACTACTACTACCACCACCAATCACAGCGGCGTTAATCATCGTTGGTGTAACTGTTAGTAAGTTGCGCTGACAAGGGTATGAGGGCGGTAGAGCGTGGGTTTGTTGCCTCCTGAGGGAAGCACTGACCGTCTATTTCCCCCCCCCCCCCCCCCCCCGGCAATCGGGCCTGAAAATATGAAGGTCTCAACACTTCACACACCAACAGCACGTTCCTAGCTTATTTATTTATTTATTTATTTATTTATTTTTAAAAACTAATAGAAAGAAATAGTGCTTGTCCTTCACGGGATGTTGCGCTCAACTGTACGTTGATTGTTTACGCAACTGTATGTTCAGTAGTTTGCCATAACTTTATGAACGTGTAGGTTTAACTTAATGCCGATGCAGAAGTGGAACCGCCTTCCAGCTTACCAGTGATCTTATTCTGTGGGTCACGTGGACATACCAATCCTGACTCGAAACTGACACAACAAATAATCTTGTAGACAGGCAGTTTCGGTGCGACTGTAGCAACAGATTGAGAGTTGTTTTTTTTTTTTAATGCAACGGGGAAAAAACAATATCAAGGACAACTGACGCAGCAACTGAGACCAGATCGGGTAACAAAACAAAAGAGAGTTTTAAAGAGGCAATACGTTCGACTTCATTGCACCGGGTTTTATCCCATATGGCTCGGTCTCTTTCCGCAGGACGGCCTGACGAAAGCGTTGCTCAAAGCACGAACTTCATAGCTCCAGCGACGACCCCCAGGAGTCTGAGAAAATTGCACTCGTGAACCAAGCAGCTTAGGCCAGAATCGAACCTACAACCTTCGACACGCGAGGCAGATTGTGTAACGACTTCACCATGGAGCCCCCCACCTAGAAACATTAAATGCGCTAATGCAAGACCTTATTCCATGAATGTGAAAACCCTCAGATAGCCACCTTCAGACCAACATTTCTCCAGGTTCCGCTAAATATAGTCTAATTGCGCATTCCTTTACCTGGGCATGCGTCCTCTGAAAACAATTATGTCTCAATTTCTGGTAAACATAACAGCCAAAAATAATCCAGATATGCAAACGGTTTATCCGGGTAGTGGAAAATATAATCTGGTTGGTGGATGTGCGCTAATGAAGCAAACATGCGATGGAGAACATTCCACAACAAAGAGAACTCTTCCGGATAATTCTAGGTCAACAGAACGTTTCAACAACATGGCGGATGTTCAAACTGTCATATCTTTAAGAAGTTAGACATGCCGCTGAAGTATTCATCTCTACCGTAGCAATGTGTGTGAATATATGGCGGATTTCGTAGACGTTCATTAGCAGAACTCACTTCCTATTGATGTGATCGACTGTAAATCTCAAATTTACAACATCATTATGAAATATACCATGCACCACCTTTGAACGATACGTTTTTAACAATACTGAAAATTATTTTATTCATTTTCAAAAATTATGCTGTTTTTATCTCCCTTATAATGTAAACAATCTTACTTCCCTTGTCAATGCGGTTTTTGTTTTTTATTCTCTGAAATTGTAATTTACTTCTTTGACTGTCTTTTATCATTCCTACCATTTTTTTTGCTCACCATCAAGTATTGTATGTAGCTCCTGTAGAAATACTAACATGTTGGTATGGGATACTAATGATTTATGCATAGATCGCGTGTCTACAGATTCCACGGCTGTCTCATCTGGGATAGACCAAATGGAGAATTGGCCTATCGACATTTCACAGTTTTGCAGTCAATTAAAAGTTTTTCCTGTTTTACCTAGGGGAACACAGTGAAAACTTTCTATGATAATTTTGCGCACCCAACACTCCCTATCCCCTAACTCCCCCCCCCCCCTCTCTCTCTCTCTCTCTCTCTCTCTCTCTCTCTCTCTCTCTCTCTCTCTCTCTCCCTCTCTCATTAACTTTCTCTCCCTCTCTCATGTGCACGTGTGTCTGTCTGTCTCATAACATGGTAATATGCGTTGTTTATGTTTACAACATTCATTTGAAAATGGTTTTTTCCCCTATGTGAATGTATCATGCACTATTGATGATCGATAGATGTGGGATTGGAAGGGCCGAATGTAAGATGGTCCTGCGTGCCCAATTTGTCAATTTGAAAATAAAGTTCCTTTGTTCATTCGTTCGTTCATTCTCTCTCTCTCCTTAGATCTCTCTCACTCTCTCTCTCTCTCTCTCTCTCCTTGGCTCTATCCCCCTCTCTCCTTAGCTCACTCTCTCCTTAGCTTTCTCTCTCCCTCTCTCTACTTAGCTCTCTCTCTCATACCTCTTGCTCTCTCTTATAGGAACGATATGAACTAGAGCCATAACTCTCTGCCTCTCTCTCGCCTAATTTCTCCCTCTCCTCACGCCTTAGCTCTCCCTCTCACCCCCTCTCACCTCTCAAAAACTACAGACACTAGCCATAACTGGATCACCGCTCGAACTCCGCATGGGCACGTTACCTATAGTTAATGTGACTGAACATAAAACACTTTTGCTTTTAATAGACAGCCATTTGAACTGGAGCTCTCATGTTCACGCTCTTACCAAGAAAATAGCACAAAAAGTTTACCAACTTGCTAAAATTCAGCACTTCCTGGACGAAAGCACACGAAAAATATTCTATACATGCTATATCCAATCACATCTCGATTACTGTTCCACAGTTTGGGATGGTTGCCCTAAATCTAATTTAAAACGACTATGTTCTCTACAAAACCGCGCTATTCGTCTGGTTTCTGGCATAAAGCACGTTGAAAGTAATAATTTGTACAGTCATCTAAGACTTCTACCACTACAAAAGCGCTTCCTTTTCAACAAAGCCAAATTAGTGAATAAAATTATATCTCAAAATACCCCAGAGTATCTTCTGCCGCTGATTCAATCTAATGCAATGAACAGCAAGCGCCTAAATTTGTTACATGTCTCAAAGCCTAGATTGGACCTATACAAAACATGTTTTGCCTATTCTGGTGCTCACTTATGGAATCATCTGCCTCCAGATCTGAAAACTCCAATGAGTCCCTACACATTTAACCAGAAACTCTTTCAATACTTAATCCATACCGACTATATGCCACCATAATTCATTTACTGGTATAATTGTTCATTATAATTGTTCACTATATATGTGTGTGCGTGTGGGAGCGAGAGAGAGAGAGTGGGTGTCAGAGAGAGGGAGAGAGTGAATGCGCGTGTGCATGCGTGTGTGTGGAGAGAGTGATTGAGCGAGAAATGGTGGGGGAATGTGTCAGTGCATGCATTCGTACGTGTATGTGTGAGAGTGAGTGAGGGAGTGTGTGCGTGCGTGCATGCGTTCATGTGTACGTGTATGTGTGAGAGAGTGCGATTGATAGAGTGAGTGTGTGTGTGTAGGATTGTGTGTTAGAGAGTGAGACAGTGGGAGAGTTGATGTGTTAGTGTGTGTGTGTGTGTGTGTGTGTGTGTGAGCGCGCGCATGCGTGTGAGTGTGTGTATATGAAAGAATACAGAGAGAGAGAGAGAGAGAGAGAGAGAGAGAGAGAGAGAGAGAGAGAGAGAGAGAGAGAGAGAGAGAGAGAGAGAGCTGAGCAGATGCATGTCATGTAACACGCATGTTATGTAACACGCGAATCCATATGTTTGTGTATTCTCATCTGTCATATTATAAGTTAAATACCATTTGATTTTATCATGTATAATCTAAACTTATGTTCATTTCTGTAGTTTGAGTGAGAGAGTGAGTGAGTGTGAGACAGAATGAGTGAACGTGAGAGTGAATGAGTGAGCGTGAGAGTGAATGAGTGAGCATGAGAGTAAATGAGTGAGCGTGATAGTGAATGAGTGAGCGGGAGAGTGAATGATTGAGCGTGAGAGTGAATGAGTGAGCGGGAGAGTGAATGAGTGAGAGTGAATGAGTGAGCGGGGGAGTGAATGAGTGAGAGTGAAAGAGTGAGCGTGAGGGTGAATGAGTGAGCGGGAGAGTGAATGAGTGAGCGTGAGAGCGAATGAGTGAGCGGGAGAGTGAATGAGTGAGAGTGTCTGTGTGTGTGAGTGAATGAGTGAGCGTGAGAGTGAATGAGTGAGCGTGAGAGTGAATGAGTGAGCAGGAGAGTGAATGAGTGAGCGGGAGAGTGAATGAGTGAGCGGGAGAGTGAATGAGTGAGCGGGAGAGTGAATGAGTGAGCGGGAGAGTGAATGAGTGAGTGTGAGAGTGAATGAGTGAGAGTGAATGAGTGAGAGTGAATGAGTGAGCATGAGAAGGAATGAGTGAGCGTGAGAGTGAATGAGTGAGCGTGAGAGTGAATCAGTGAGCGGGAGAGTGAATGAGTGAGCGTGAGAGTGAATGAGTGAGCGTGAGAGTAAATGTGTGAGAGTGAATGAGTGAGCGGCAGAGTGAATGATTGAACGGGACAGTGAATGAGTTAGCGTGAGAGTGAATGAGTGAGCGTGAGAGTGAATGAGCGAGAGTGAATGATTGAACGGGAGAGTGAATGAGTGAGCGGGAGAGTGAATGAGTGAGCGGGAGAGTGAATGAGTGAGCGTGAGAGTGAATGAGTGAGTGTGAGAGTGAATGAGTGAGAGTGAATGAGTGAGAGTGAATGAGTGAGCGTGAGAAGGAATGAGTGAGCGTGAGAGTGAATGAGTGAGCGTGAGAGTGAATCAGTGAGCGGGAGAGTGAATGAGTGAGCGTGAGAGTGAATGAGTGAGCGTGAGAGTAAATGTGTGAGAGTGAATGAGTGAGCGGCAGAGTGAATGATTGAACGGGACAGTGAATGAGTTAGCGTGAGAGTGAATGAGTGAGCGTGAGAGTGAATGAGCGAGAGTGAATGATTGAACGGGAGAGTGAATGAGTGAGCGGGAGAGTGAATGAGTGAGCGGGAGAGTGAATGAGTGAGCGGGAGAGACAGAATGAGTGAGCGTGAGAGTGAATGAGTGAGCGGGAGAGTGAATGAGTGAGCGGGAGAGTAAATGAGTGAGCGGGAGAATGAAAGAGTGAGCGGGAGAGTGAATTAGTGAGCGTGAGAGTGAATGAGTGAGCGTGAGAGTGAATGAGTGAGCGGGAGAGTGAATGAGTGAGCGGGAGAGTGAATGAGTGAGCGTGAGAGCGAATGAGTGAGCGTGAGAGTGAATGAGTGAGCGGGAGAGTGAATTAGTGAGAGTGAGAGTGAATGAGAGAGAAAGAGAGAGAGTGTGTGTGTGTGTGTGTGAGCGTACGCATGCGTGTGAGTGTGTGTATATGAAAGAATACAGAGAGAGTGAGAGAGAGAGAGAGAGAGAGAGAGAGAGAGCTCAGCAGATGCATGTCATGTAACACGCATGTTATGTAACACGCGAATCCATATGTTTGTGCATTCTCATCTGTCATATTATCAGTTAAATACCATTTTATTTTATTCATGTATAATCTAAACTTATGTTCATTACTGTAGTTTGAGTGAGAGAGTGAGTGGGTGTAAATGAGAGACAGAATGAGTGAGCGTGAGAGTGAATGGGTGAGTGTGAGAGTGAATGAGTGAGCGTGAAAGTGAATGAGTGAGCGTGAAAGTGAATGAGTGAGCGTGAGAGTGAATGAGTGAGCGGGAGAGTGAATGATTGAGCGTGGGAGTGAATGAGTGAGCGGGAGAGTGAATGAGTGAGAGTGAATGAGTGAGCGGGAGAGTGAATGAGTGAGCGTGAGAGTGAATGAGTGAGCGTGAGGGTGAATGAGTGAGCGGGAGAGTGAATGAGTGAGCGTGAGAGCGAATGAGTGAGAGTGTCTGTGTGTGGGAGTGAATGAGTGTGAGTGAATGAGGGAGAGTGAATCAGTGAGCGGGAGAGTGAATGAGTGAGCGTGAGAGTGAATTAGTGAGCGTGAGAGTGAATGAGTGAGCGGGAGAGTGAATGAGTGAGCGGAAGAGTGAATGAGTGAGCGGGAGAGTGAATTAGTGAGAGTGAATGAGTGAGCGGGAGAGTGAATGATTGAGCGGGAGAGTGAATGAGTGAGCGTGAGAGTGAATGAGTGAGCGTGAGAGTGAATGAGTGAGCGTGAGAGTGATTGAGTGAGCGTGAGAGTGAATGAGTGAGAGTGAATGAGTGAGCGTGAGAAGGAATGAGTGAGCGTGAGAGTGAATCAGTGAGCGTGAGAGTGAATCAGTGAGCGGGAGAGTGAATGATTGAGCGTGGGAGTGAATGAGTGAGCGTGAGAGTGAATGAGTGAGCGGCCGAGTGAATGAGTGAGCGGGACAGTGAATGAGTGAGTGTGAGAGTGAATGAGTGAGAGTGAATGAGTGAGCGGGAGCGTGAATGATTGAACGGGAGAGTGAATGAGTGAGCGGGAGAGTGAATGAGTGAGCGGGAGAGTGAATGAGTGAGCGGGAGAGACAGAATGAGTGAGCGTGAGAGTGAATGAGTGAGCGGGAGAGTGAATGAGTGAGCGGGAGAGTGAATGAGTGAGCGGGAGAGTGAATGAGTGAGCGGGAGAGTGTATGAGTGAACGGGAGAGTGAATGAGTGAGCGGGAGAGTGAATGAGTGAGAGTGTGTGTGTGTCAGTGAATGAGTGAGAGTGAGAGTGAATGAGAGAGAGAGAGTGTGTGTGTGTGGTGTGTGGTGTGTGTGTGTGAGTGAATGAGTGAGAGTGAGAGAGAGAGTGTGTGTGGTGTGTGTGTGTGTGGGACGCGCTGGCATCACTACTTTTACGTCACATACTTTTTATGTACACATTTTTCTCCATGTTTAGCCTTGTTTATGTTTACAACATTCATTTCACAATGTTTATTTTTCTTCCTATGTAAATGTATAATGCTCTTGATGAACGAAAGACGAGTGATTGGAAGGGCCGAATGTAAGACGGGCCTGCGCGCCCAATTTGTGACCCTAATAAAGTTGATTTGATTTGATTTGATTTGATCTTAACTACCTCTCTCTGCCTCTCTCTCGCCTAATTTCTCCCTCTCCTCACGCCTTAGCTCTCCCTCTCACCCCCTCTCTCCCTCTCCATCGCTCGCTCTCTCTCTCTCTCTCTCTACACACACACACACACACACACACACAACAGAAAACGAGTATATCGTTCCTATTAGACGACGCAGTGGTCAACACTGTGACAGGTTGGCCCACCTCTCAGATCGTTTTGTTACTAGATGGAGATAGCCCTCAGTAAACCCCTCTATGTAGTCTGTATTCTTTTTATTTTTGTCTATATTTTCAAATATTAGATAAAATCGTCTTTGGTTAGTGTATTTATATACATAAAACTATAGAGAGAGAGTTAAATACTATTTCTTCTTATAGTTAGAAGTAGATGTAGGGTAGAGTTCGTTTACAAGCCAAGAAATCAAGTCAGGCTGAATTTTATATTCAGATTTGGCTGTGAATAATAATTTGGCCACAGGAAGGGAACTCTCCTGGATGAGAAGTTAACTTCCGGTAGCACCCTAACCTCTGCCATTTTTTTGCCAGCAACCTGGAGGGAGGAGCTATCAAGTCAATTGGCTAAAATTGAACACCTGTCTGTGTTTAAACATATTTTATTGCTGGCTCTTGTTAAGCCGAACAACAATCTAAAACATAGAAAAGCCAATGATAGTCTCCACTCCCGATAGGCCAGTCAAAATCTAGTTGCAGGGTGAGTTAATAATAATTTTGTTAAACATTTTTCTGTGTGTCAAAATGCCGGCAAAATCTACCGGCCATGCCGATCGATAATAGATACTATTAATTAAAACTAGTGTTAGTTAACTAATATTAGAATTAGGACCATGATTGTGCCATGTGGCTTGCCGACAAGGGTAAAACGCAAAGCTCGTCACATGTGGCCTTAAAAACATGGATAAATTACATTACGTGATTCTCGAAATTAGGTATCCGCCTGCGGAAGGACACCTGAGTTAGTCAGTAGACGATTAGAGTTAAGATAATTTAATTATGTGCTTAAACTTCGGAACTAGCGTATTTCTCTAGATAATATACTTATTAGTTGAAGGAATTAGTTCAGAGAGTGAATAAGTTACCATTAATTATTCTTTATTAATCTCTATCTTGCCCATAGTCAGATTACTACCATGTGGTCCAAGATGGCCCACTTAACAAAGTTCAAACCTTGGGGGAATTTTCCAACCCTAATATTGTTCTTGTGTATAGTGAAAATAATCTTAAACCTAGCTAAGAAATCTTCTAGATAATTAATTATGTTTTAATTAATATAAGGAAGACTTGCTATTAGTACAATTCATAACTCTTTAAGTGAACTTGGGGTGTGTCATTGATTTTAATGGTTCACTCGTGTACATCGTGAAGTTATAGTTGTTGTGTGTGATTTCATTTCATTCTATGGAATTCATCAATATGTGATGTTAATTCATCGTGTGGAGTGTAGTTTGTGTGTTTCCATACTTGGAAAATGATGTGTGGTGTTTCATCGATTTAATGGTTTGTTAATGTATATGTGACGTCGGAGTTGTGGCGTCTGAGTTTCATTCCATTGAAGTCATCCTATATGTACTGTTAAGTCATTATGTGAATTGTGGTTCATGTTTCCATGAGTAATCATGACTTAGAATATATATTTGGAATGTGGTCTTTGAAGTAGAGCATTGTGATTGTACATGTTTGATCTAATTGTCAGCAGAGAGAATAGGATATCATTTGTGTGCTGTTTCCATTAGATCAGTGTGCTGTTGTAGATTTCAGATAAGGAATCAAAATGTGTAAAATAAGATAATACATGCTATTGAAATTTATGAGACAAGCATGCCACACAGGACCATGACAGGGCCAAAAGAATTTACAATTCTGTCTTGAAGGATTATTCACTCCTTCTCACTGTCATTCACAGAGCCTGCACCCTGATCATCTGTAGCCGTAGTCACGACCGGTGATTGAGCTACGAACCACTCACTTGATGCAGCAGAGAGTGGAGTCCATACCACGATCCAGTCAGCACTGCCAGCTTACCATCCAGGAGGCTAAGGATTATCAGATGAGTGGCTACCCACCCGTTTGCCACTGCACAGCAATCCTAATTTGTCCGCTATTGGCTAAGAGTCTATGATTATATCCTCTAGCTGAACCTTATCTTATAGAAGTTTCAGGGATCTGCGTATCTCTTATGTGTCAGTGAGTTCCCAGTGGGGCTCACGTAGTGTTCTTTAGGATTAAACGTTATGTTATATCTGTACTTTTAACAACTGCGTCTGTCATTATAGAATTAGAATTAGCATCATCAGATTGTGTGACGAGTGAAAGGACTACATCTATACGTATCATTCTGTCTTATCTCCTGTTGTGTGAGAATACATTAGGCAGTGGGGGGCTCATTATTCATCCAGGCACGTTAGCAGGAATAACTTGACATACTGTCTTCGTGTGTTAGTACAGTTAGTCGTCATAACTTTCCGCCTGGCACTGTTTAGAAGTAGTGATCCATTTTGGGACTTTGATAATCATTCTTCTAGAATTGCGAGCCATTTGATCGCTTCTTCAGCAGTGGTTAGATTCTCTATTCGTAGAAGTCTATTTAGTATCTACTTTGATCCAATTCCATCCTAGTAGTATACATTACGCGACACTGGGGGCTCGGTCCGGGCATGACAATCCTATAGATTGTTGGGTTCAGTCGAGTATCCAACTTCATAGATAGTTCTAACTTTCAGTCACTAAAAAGAGATAGCTACTAATCATACTAGTTAATATAGATATATATATACTTATAACATAGGATTAACATAAGAATAGATATAAGTTAACATAAGTTAGGGCAAAGGTGAATTGCTGGCAAACGGGTAAGTGTTGTGTCAATGTGTAACATTTTTTATGCTTGTCATTGAAGATATTTGTGAATCTTTGCGACAAACACATTCTTGATTAAGTGAGTGAGTTATTCAGGTGTATCAACAGATATCTTATTACATAACTAACATGTCTTCTGAAAAGCCACCTACTAAGGAGGAACTGCGAGAACAAGGAACATTGTTAGGTTATGAGGGTGTAGAGTTGAACAAATATGTAATAGAAGAAGGAAGAGAGTGGCGCCGAGAACAAAGGGACATCATCAAGGAGAGAGAGAAGGAAGAACGAGAGGAAAGAATTAAATTACAAATCCAGATGGCGGAAATTGAATCCAGAGAGAAGATGCGACAAGCTGAATTGGACAACCAGTTGAAACAAGCTGAATTGGACAACCAGTTGAAGCAAGCAGAACTGGACAAGGACTTGAAATTAGCTGAGCAGTTAAGACAGCACGAGTTAGAACTGAGGAGATTAGAACTACAAAATCCTGATGCCTCCAGATTTAGCAGTGCCAGCTCTCCAACTGACAGTCAAGACATTTCCTCAGGACAACATATTACTCCAGGAGCAATGAGTTTTCCACTGGCCCACTTCGACCCGAAGGAGGATCAGATGGATGAATATCTTGACAAATTTGTGTTAATGTGTGAAGCCTACAATCTGCCTAAGGATAAATTTAATATTAAACTCTCCCAAGCACTTCGCGGTCCAGCGTATGACGTGTTTGCAAAACTCCCTCCAGGTCTTGAGAAGGACTTTTTCACACTCAAAAATGCTCTCTTGAAACGATACCAGTTAACTTCTAGTGCCTACAGGTTGAAGTTCCGTACAGCCAAACGGTCACAAGGAGAGTCATTTCCTCAGTTCGCCTCACGGTTACACACTTATTTTAACAAGTGGGTAGAACTGAGTGATTTGGATGCTACTATGACGGGCTGGCGGAACTAATACTTGTTGAGCAATTTAAAGATGTTCTTCCAAAACAGTTACAAACCTTTATTGCAGAGAATGGTGGTGCTCGGCTAGAGGAGGTTATCTCCCTAGCCGAACGATATTTAACTGCCCATGGCGAAGTAGCTGCCACGAAATCTAGTAATTCTTCTACTGCTCAAAATACTCCTGCAACACAGAATAAGGGTTTTCAGCAGAACAACTCTTACGGTAAGGACACCAGACGGCACACTGGGGGTCCGCACCAAAATCCTGGTTCACAACAAAAAGCACCAGCAACCAATAGTGGATGGGGTAAACCTTACTGCAAGAACTGCAAAAGTAATGATCACCACACGAGCGTGTGCAAGAATAAAACCCCAACCCAGTATGCTGCGTGTATGATTATGGGGGCGAGTACCCAACAGAACGTAGGTTCAAGTAAGGTAACTAGGCCACCCACAGTTGAAACTATCCTGGTTGATGGTAGTCCCGTGGAGTTTCTCTATGACACCGGACTACAATATGACGCCATCATAGCTAGTCAGTTAGTGAAACCCTCTCAGGTAACTGAACAAACTGTGGCAGTTAGGGGTGCTACCAGGAGCTCCCAAACAATAACTGCTAAGATAGCCAAAGTAAATGTGACATCAAAGTATGTCACTGGACTCATTTCAGCGGCCGTGATTGATGATCCTGTATACCCTTTCATGCTAGGATGTAAGTATGTATATTTAGGTGAACCATCATCACCCATGATAATGGCAGCTGTGGAGACCCGGAGTCAGGTTGTACATTCACATGAACCTGTACTCCCAATCAACCCTCTACCTCGGGAGATTAGGGCTGCACAAAATGAATGTCCATCTTTAACACCTTGTTTTGGCAAACTGCCAAAAGCTAGGAATCCCCCTGTGGTGGGAAATTTCTATGTAAAAGACAAGTTATTGTACCGTAGGGCAGGAACTACAGGTACCGAACATGGGCAACTTGTCGTGCCTAAAACATATCGTGACAGAATATTACATATGGGTCATACCATATCGTTCAGTGGACATATGGGGGTAGGGGCCACTACCCAACGTATTTCGTGCCACTATTTCTGGCCGGGAATGACGGCTGATATACAAAGATATGTCAAGTCATGTCCGGAGTGTCAACGCGTGTCACCAAAACATTGGACTGTCTCCGTTACCTTAGGGGAGATGCCCATTCTGAGTACACCGTTTGAGCGGGTAGCCGTAGACATTGTAGGTCCTCTGCCTCGTTCTAAGAGGAGGAATGCTTATATTCTAACTCTTGTGGACACTTGTACTATGTGGTCTGAAGCAATACCGTTACCTGGTATAGACTCCAAGAAGGTAGCTGATGCCCTGGTACACATCTTTACTAGATTAGGTTTTCCCAACCAAATCTTAACTGACAATGGGTCACAGTTCCGGGGAAAACTTATGGAAGAGGTTTTCAACTTGTTCCGGACGCGCCATATTCATACCAGCCCGTACCACCCCCAGTCCAATGGGACAGTGGAACGGTTTAACGGGACTCTCATGTCTATCCTACGCAAGTTAGCCCAGGAAAAGCCTGAACGATGGGATGAATACATTCCGGCAGCATTGTTTGCTTACCGGGAAGTCCCCCATG
This sequence comes from Cepaea hortensis, assembly GCA_963921405.1. Taxonomy (NCBI): domain Eukaryota; kingdom Metazoa; phylum Mollusca; class Gastropoda; order Stylommatophora; family Helicidae; genus Cepaea; species Cepaea hortensis. The sequence goes on along the minus strand of OY992880.1, from coordinate 136,103,261 downwards.
CTTCCACCGGTCTTCCACCTGCTACGTTGTTGTTCGGAAGGCCTATAAAGGGACCGTTAGAGGCAGTAATGAGGACATGGACAGAGGAGGGAGTGGATGAAACAGTCCTCACTGCTTCGCAGTATGTAGGAGAGCTAAAACAGAAACTGGAAACCGGATGGAAATTGGCGAACTCCAACCTCCGGCGTGCCAGAAAGAAACATGCATCCTATTACAATAAGAAAACTAAAGATAGGGCGCTTGAGGTAGGCGACAAGGTTTTATTATTGTTACCCCAAGGAAATAACAAACTTGAAATTGGCTGGCAGGGTCCTTTCCCCATTTTAGAGAAATTGTCCCGCACCAATTACAAAATTTCCATTAGGGGTAAACATAAGATTTTTCACATCAATTTACTCAAAAAATTTGTGGAAAGATTAAATGATCCACCGGTGCATCTGATGGCTCTGTCGGTGGCAACTGAGGTTGAAGAGGGAGAAAACTCAGGGGTGGAGTATCCTCTGAAGCCTCAAGAGACGGTGAACGATGTCCTCATGCACCCTGACTTGGAGACGTCCGAGTTAGAGAAGATGAAACGAGTTCTAAAGTCTCATGCCTCAGTGCTAACAGATAAGCCGGGTAGGACAAAACTGGTCGAATTTGACATGAAATTAAAAACCTTGGACCCAGTCCGACAAAAACACTACCCGGTCCCATATGCTAAACAGGACGCGTTACAAGAAGAGATTAAGTATCTTCTCAAGAAAGGGATCATTTCTCACTCAGAATCTCCTTACAGCGCCAGTGTAGTGCTCCTACGGAAGCCAAGTGGTGAGCATAGGCTATGTATTGATTACCGCCAACTAAATGGAGTGACGGAATTTCAAGCTGAACCCTTACCGGATCAGGGACTGTTATTTGCCAAACTTAGTAAAGCCAAATACTTTTCCAAGGTAGATCTTAGTAAAGGATATTACCAGATCCCGGTCAAGAAGGACATCCGACCATATTTAGCCTTCAGCACAGCAGATGGCCATTATGAGTTCAATGTGCTTCCTTTTGGGTTAAGTAACGCCCCTGGGGTGTTCACACGCATGATGCGGTTATTATTAGATCCACTGAAAGACCCTAATATTAGCAACTTCATGGATGATATTTTAATTGCTTCAGAGACGTTTGAGGGTCACCTACAGTCCCTAGACAGGCTGTTGGGAAGATTGGCGGAGACGGGGCTGACCGCTAGACCTGCTAAATGCCAGTTAGCTTTTAGCCATCTGGAGTTCCTGGGGCATACAGTAACGCAAGGACACATGTTCCCAGAACAGAAGAATATTGAGAAGCTGTTGAAAGCTACCAGACCCAGGACAAAGAAAGACGTGCGATCCTTTGTATCCTTGGGGGGGGGGGGGGGGGTTCTATCAAAAATTCATTAAGAACTTTAATGTGCTTGTAGCACCATTGACTGATGCAACAAAAAAAAGCGGTACCAGAACAAGTAAAGTGGACTCCTGAATGCGAAGGAGCATACACCGCATTAAAGGACAAGCTCACTGATAGACCAGTATTACAGTTACCAGATTTGTCTCGCCCATTCACGCTGAGGACGGACGCGAGCAATGTGGGAATTGGTGCAACGTTATTACAACCCGGCCGGGAACAAGCAGAAATGTTATTCCCTGTAGCATACGCAAGCCGGAAACTCAACGGGGCTGAGAAAAACTACTCTACCATTGAGAAGGAATGCTTTGGTCTGGGCTATTCAGAAATTTCAACCATACCTGTATGGGACGGAATTTACGGTACAAAGTGACCACCAACCCCTTATGTTTCTTGCATCATCTAAACAACTGAACACCCGGTTGATGAGGTGGTCCTTACTATTACAGCCTTATGCATTCAGAGTGGAATACATTCCGGGCAGTCAGAATGTAGGGGCTGATTTTTTGAGTAGACATTGTGCTATTGATGAAGAGGGGGAACCTGTCCAAATGACCCATAACCGTCAGAGTAAGGGCTGACAAAACTATATGAGAGTTCGGGCTGGAGAAAAAGTTGCTTCTCCAACTTTTTTTGAACGATGGGCATTTGTGACAGGTTGGCCCACCTCTCAGATCGTTTTGTTACTAGATGGAGATAGCCCTCAGTAAACCCCTCTATGTAGTCTGTATTCTTTTTATTTTTGTCTATATTTTCAAATATTAGATAAAATCGTCTTTGGTTAGTGTATTTATATACATAAAACTATAGAGAGAGAGTTAAATACTATTTCTTCTTATAGTTAGAAGTAGATGTAGGGTAGAGTTCGTTTACAAGCCAAGAAATCAAGTCAGGCTGAATTTTATATTCAGATTTGGCTGTGAATAATAATTTGGCCACAGGAAGGGAACTCTCCTGGATGAGAAGTTAACTTCCGGTAGCACCCTAACCTCTGCCATTTTTTTGCCAGCAACCTGGAGGGAGGAGCTATCAAGTCAATTGGCTAAAATTGAACACCTGTCTGTGTTTAAACATATTTTATTGCTGGCTCTTGTTAAGCCGAACAACAATCTAAAACATAGAAAAGCCAATGATAGTCTCCACTCCCGATAGGCCAGTCAAAATCTAGTTGCAGGGTGAGTTAATAATAATTTTGTTAAACATTTTTCTGTGTGTCAAAATGCCGGCAAAATCTACCGGCCATGCCGATCGATAATAGATACTATTAATTAAAACTAGTGTTAGTTAACTAATATTAGAATTAGGACCATGTTTGTGCCATGTGGCTTGCCGACAAGGGTAAAACGCAAAGCTCGTCACATGTGGCCTTAAAAACATGGATAAATTACATTACGTGATTCTCGAAATTAGGTATCCGCCTGCGGAAGGACACCTGAGTTAGTCAGTAGACGATTAGAGTTAAGATAATTTAATTATGTGCTTAAACTTCGGAACTAGCGTATTTCTCTAGATAATATACTTATTAGTTGAAGGAATTAGTTCAGAGAGTGAATAAGTTACCATTAATTATTCTTTATTAATCTCTATCTTGCCCATAGTCAGATTACTACCATGTGGTCCAAGATGGCCCACTTAACAAAGTTCAAACCTTGGGGGAATTCTCCAACCCTAATATTGTTCTTGTGTATAGTGAAAATAATCTTAAACCTAGCTAAGAAATCTTCTAGATAATTAATTATGTTTTAATTAATATAAGGAAGACTTGCTATTAGTACAACTCATAACTCTTTAAGTGAACTTGGGGTGTGTCATTGATTTTAATGGTTCACTCGTGTACATCGTGAAGTTATAGTTGTTGTGTGTGATTTCATTTCATTCTATGGAATTCATCAATATGTGATGTTAATTCATCGTGTGGAGTGTAGTTTGTGTGTTTCCATACTTGGAAAATGATGTGTGGTGTTTCATCGATTTAATGGTTTGTTAATGTATATGTGACGTCGGAGTTGTGGCGTCTGAGTTTCATTCCATTGAAGTCATCCTATATGTACTGTTAAGTCATTATGTGAATTGTGGTTCATGTTTCCATGAGTAATCATGACTTAGAATATATATTTGGAATGTGGTCTTTGAAGTAGAGCATTGTGATTGTACATGTTTGATCTAATTGTCAGCAGAGAGAATAGGATATCATTTGTGTGCTGTTTCCATTAGATCAGTGTGCTGTTGTAGATTTCAGATAAGGAATCAAAATGTGTAAAATAAGATAATACATGCTATTGAAATTTATGAGACAAGCATGCCACACAGGACCATGACAGGGCCAAAAGAATTTACAATTCTGTCTTGAAGGATTATTCACTCCTTCTCACTGTCATTCACAGAGCCTGCACCCTGATCATCTGTAGCCGTAGTCACGACCGGTGATTGAGCTACGAACCACTCACTTGATGCAGCAGAGAGTGGAGTCCATACCACGATCCAGTCAGCACTGCCAGCTTACCATCCAGGAGGCTAAGGATTATCAGATGAGTGGCTACCCACCCGTTTGCCACTGCACAGCAATCCTAATTTGTCCGCTATTGGCTAAGAGTCTATGATTATATCCTCTAGCTGAACCTTATCTTATAGAAGTTTCAGGGTTCTGCGTATCTCTTATGTGTCAGTGAGTTCCCAGTGGGGCTCACGTAGTGTTCTTTAGGATTAAACGTTATGTTATATTTGTACTTTTAACAACTGCGTCTGTCACTATAGAATTAGAATTAGCATCATCAGATTGTGTGACGAGTGAAAGGACTACATCTATACGTATCATTCTGTCTTATCTCCTGTTGTGTGAGAATACATTAGGCAGTGGGGGGCTCATTATTCATCCAGGCACGTTAGCAGGAATAACTTGACATACTGTCTTCGTGTGTTAGTACAGTTAGTCGTCATAACTTTCCGCTTGGCACTGTTTAGAAGTAGTGATCCATTCTGGGACTTTGATAATCATTCTTCTAGAATTGCGAGCCATTTGATCGCTTCTTCAGCAGTGGTTAGATTCTCTATTCGTAGAAGTCTATTTAGTATCTACTTTGATCCAATTCCATCCTAGTAGTATACATTACGCGACAAACACACACACACACACACACACACACACACACACACAACAGAAACCGAATATATCGTTCCTATCAGACGATGCAGTGGTCAACACACACACACACACACACACACACACACGCACACACACAACAGAAACCGAATATATCGTACCTATCAGACGACGCAGTGGTCAACACACACACACACACACACACACACACACACACACACACACACAACAGAATCCGAATATATCGTTCCTATCAGAACACGCAGTGGTCAACACACACACACACACACACACACACACACACACACACACACACACAACAGAAAACGAATATATCGTTCCTATCAGAACACGCAGTGGTCACACACACACACACACACACACACACACACACACACACACACACAACAGAAAACGAATATATCGTTCCTATCAGAACACGCAGTGGTCAACAAGCACAAAGCCTGGCAATGGACATGGCAGAGATGTTGGGGATGCAGGCACACGACAGAGGAGAAATGACCAGAGATGTTGGGGATGCAGGCACACGACAGAGGAGAGATGACCAGAGATGTTGGGGATGCAGGCACACGACAGAGGAGAAATGACCAGAGATGTTGCAGATGCAGGCACACGACAGAGGAGAAATGACCAGAGATGTTGGGGATGCAGGCACACGACAGAGGAGAAATGACCAGAGATGTTGGGGATGCAGGCACACGACAGAGGAGAGATGACCAGAGATGTTGGGGATGCAGACACACGACAGAGGAGAAATGACCAGAGATGTTGCAGATGCAGGCACACGACAGAGGAGAAATGACCAGAGATGTTGGGGATGCAGGCACACGACAGAGGAGAAATGACCAGAGATGTTGGGGATGCAGGCACACGACAGAGGAGAATGACCAGAGATGTTGCAGATGCAGGCACACGACAGAGGAGAAATGACCAGAGATGTTGGGGATGCAGGCACACGACAGAGGAGAAATGACCAGAGATGTTGCAGATGCAGGCACACGACAGAGAAGAAATGACCAGAGATGTTGGGGATGCAGGCACACGACAGAGGAGAAATGACCAGAGATGTTGGGGATGCAGGCACACGACAGAGGAGAATGACCAGAGATGTTGGGGATGCAGGCACACGACAGAGGAGAAATGACCAGAGATTTTGGGGATGCAGGCACACGACAGAGGAGAAATGACCAGAGATGTTGGGGATGCAGGCACACGACAGAGGAGAAATTACCAAAGATGTTGGGGATGCAGGCACACGACAGAGGAGAAATGATCAGAGATGTTGGGGATGCAGACACACGACAGAGGAGAAATGACCAGAGATGTTGTGGATGCAGGCACACGACAGAGGAGAAATTACCAGAGATGCTGGGGATGCAGGCAAGCGACAGAGGAGAAATTACCAGAGATGCTGGGGATGCAGGCACTCGACAGAGGAGAAATGACCAGAGATGTTGGGGATGCAGGCACACGACAGAGGAGAAATGACCAGAGATGTTGGGGATGCAGGCACACGACAGAGGAGAAATGACCAGAGATGTTGGGGATGCAGGCACACGACAGAGGAGAAATGACCAGAGATGTTAGGGATGCAGACACACGACAGAGGAGAAATTACCAGAGATGTTAGGGATGCAGGCACACGACAGAGGAGAAATTACCAGAGATGTTGGGGATGGAGACACGCGACAGAGGAGAAATGGCCAGAGATGTTGGGGATGCAGGCACACGACAGAGGAGAAATTACCAGAGATGTTGGGATGGAGACACACGACAGAGGAGAAATGACCAGGGATGTTGGAGATGCAGGCACACGACAGAGGAGAAATGACCTGAGATTCGGATGTAGGCCCACGAGAGGAGAAATTACGTGAGATGTTGGGGATGTAGGCACGCAACATAGGAGAAATGACCAGAGATGGAGAGAGTTTTCATCCTCTTGTGATGAGAGGACCTGTGTACGCGGATGTGTGCTTTTGTTTGGATGTGTGCGAGAGAGAGAGAGAGAGAGAGAGAGAGAGAGAGAGAGAGAGAGTTTGTGAGAGAGAGAGTGAGAGAGAGAGAGAGTGTGTGTGAGTGAGTGTGTGTGAGAGAGAGAATGTGTGTTAGAGAGAGCGTGTGTGTGTGTGAGAGAGAGAATATGTGTGTATGTGAGTGTGTATGTGTGTATGTGTATGTGTGTGTATTTGTGTGTGTCAGTGTATGTATGAGTGTGTGTGTGTGAGAGTGAGTGTGTGTGTGTGTGTGTGTGTGTGTTATAAACCTTCATTGAATAGGCGATGTGTTCAACATCAAGCCCGCCTCTTTTACTTCGATAAACAATTCCTGGAACCGATTATACGCAGTTTCGTCCTGGGAGTCTCGGTGTGGATTCAAACCCTGCACCACCAGCTCGATAGGCAGGCGTCCGGCCACTAGGCAGCCATCGCTGTCTGGCTTGTTGATGTTGTGTTGAGTTGAGAAGCTTGTTGTATGTATAGTTACAACTTTGGAGTAATCCAGGACTTGAACATAAACCGCCGATCACAGCGCGTTGGCGTAACGGTTGGTACGTTGTTTTCATAGTGGCATGGGCGTGGCCGGAAATGGATCAGCCACCTAGGTGTCAATGAATGGTCTATGATCTTCTTCATGTAAAACTCATTGACAGAGAGAGAGAGAGAGAGAGAGAGAGAGAGAGAGAGAGAGAGAGAGAGAGAGAGAGAGAGAGAGACAGAGAGAGCGAGAGAGCGTGTGGGGGTGGGGAGAGAGAATGAAGATAAATGGAGATAGAGTTGAGGGATAGAAAGAAAGAGGGAGAGAGGAGTGAAAGAGAGGCAGAAAGAGAGAGACCACATGACAAATAGCAAGAGACAGAGAGACAGATAGAGACAGACAGAGAGAGAGACAGAGGGATAACAACAGAGAGAGACAGAGACATA
>OY992880.1:135988303-136090803 GCA_963921405.1 Cepaea hortensis | reverse complement strand
CTCCACATTGGCCCACTGTATTTGTCTAGTTCTATCCATGAGCCCCACATTGGCCCACTGTATTTGTCTAGTTCTCTCCATCATTGGCCCACTGTATGTGTGTAGTTCTCTACACTGTATGTGTCTAGTTCTATCCATGAGCTCCACATTGGCCCACTGTATTTGTCTAGTTCTCTCCATCATTGGCCCACTGTATGTGTCTAGTTGTCTCCATGAGCTCCACATTGATTCATTGTATTTGTCTTGTTTTCTCCATCAGCTTCACATTGGCGATTCTGGCATACAATTTTAATGCTTCTATGTTGCGTACACGCCAGTTAGTGAGTGTTTGTAGTTTATGTGGATCTCCGTCAAGCTAGCTGTGGACAAGGAACACATCCTGCACAACCCCCTGGATGCGGTCGTGTGCCACGGGTTGCTTAGAGGACAATCATGGATGACTCATGCAGAAGATACCTTCAGAGCAGTGTGTACACTTGAGAAGATTGGTAGAGGCAAGGAGTGGGTCAGAGTGCCGAAACAGACATCCAGACTTGTGTGAAGATATAATCGCATTGTGTCGTGAGTGTGGGGAGTGGCCAAAAGGCGCTACGGAAGCGAAAATTCAGCAATTAATGCATGCCTACTCTCGCCCTGGCGATGTGATTATCTATACCGATGGCTCTGTGGTAAGAGGCCAACAAGGTGTCTGAGGATTCATAGCAAAAGCAAATGGAATATGTTTGGTAAATGAGAGGTTGGCATATGACACCACAACTTCAAGTCTGAGAATGGAGGTGGAGGAGGTTACTGCGGCTTTCCGCTGGTTGGAGAGCAAACTGTATAAGTATGTTGAGATTGTAACTGATTCACAAAGCTTACAATGGTGAAGACTGGCATGCTTCGTGTAGAGTGGCATGCATCGATTCAGAGGTCGCGAGTTGTGAGCAATCGCTGTATTTTTTCTCCAGAACTCTCTGGTGTGGTTGGAAATGGACAGGCAGACAGATTGGCTGGTTCCGCATCTTTGAGGGGTGATTTGATGTATGATAAGGTAGATGTGGTGAATGCCCATGGGAGCACGTGAATGATGTAGAAGAACAGATAGATTATCATAGTGTGGAGAGAATGCGGCAGCAGAGAGTGGTCAGAGGCAAGTCTGTAGACAGCCGTCACTCAGAGGTAAAATAAGACGGACATATAATCAAATTACAACGGATACCATTAACATTGGCACTCTTCGCTGGTTGTTGAAGACGGGAACTGCGCGCTTATGAATGGTATCGGTTCTTGACTAAACTTAACTCTCTTCTTATTCCTTTTTACATTGATCTCTCACTCTCTCTCTCTCTCTCTCTCTCTCTCTCTCTCTCTCTCTCTCTCTCTCTCTCTCTCTCTCTTCTCTGTGTTTATCCCACCCAACCGTTTTTTTTCTAAATTCTATCTCCTCCTCCTCTTTATCACCTTCATCTCTTCTTGGTTTCCTTCTTTAAATTCTGTCGTCTGTAGTACTTTTAGACATACTCACTAAAAATTGCGCTCATTTTGGAAGTCAAGTGAGGTTTTTTAGCTGAAGCACGAAGCTAGCAAACAAGAACACATGTAAACATAACCTCGAGAGCAAGTTTTCATGGGAAAACAACTATGCTAATGATGATAACACATTATTACAATTATATCGATCTCCTTAATAAGTTTTCTTTTTCTGAGATGTTTCACATTGCTTCTGATAGATTCACTTAAATTTCTGTCTATCTAGTGGCTTATCGTATATTAAGCCACGTTCTCCAAGTGCTTGCGTTCTTCGCCATCTCTGTTCTTTCAAATTTAACTGTCATCATTTTCAATCTAGTGTTCTTTTGTCGCGTGTTAGGTTTGATTCGCCATGAATTTACCAACCAGCTTGAGAGAAAATAATAGGTGCTACTGCCGCCACACTGAAAACATTTCTGAATTTCACAGCCGACCCACAGCGAAGTTTTGGCTGACTGGTTTAAACCACAGCATGAGCAACAGTCTCCGTGACAAGCCCGCACTGCAGACAACGGTCTCCGTGACTGGCCCACACCACGGGCAACTGTCTCCGTGACGTTCCCACACCACGGACATCAGTCTCCGTGACTGGCCCACACCACGAGCAACTGTCTCCGTGACGTTCCCACACCACGGACACCAGTCTCCGTGACGTTCCCACACCACGGACATCAGTCTCCGTGACTGGCCCACACCACGAGCAACTGTCTCCGTGACGTCTCCACACCACGGACATCAGTCTCCGTGACAAGCCCGCACTGCAGACAACGGTCTCCGTGACTGGCCCACACCACGAGCAACTGTCTCCGTGACGTCCCCACACCACGGACATCAGTCTCCGTGACGTGCCCACACCACGGACATCAGTCTCCGAGTTTTGCCCAGACTGCAGACAACAGTCTCTATGACTGGCCCACACCATGGGCAACAGTCTCCTTGACGTGCTCACACTACGGGCAACAGAGGTCTCTGTGACTGGCCCACACCATGGGCAACAGTCTCCTTGACGTGCTGACACTACGGGCAACAGAGGTCTCTGTGACTGGCCCACACCATGGGCAACAGTCTCCTTGACGTGCTGACACTACGGGCAACAGAGGTCTCTGTGACTGGCCCACACCATGGGCAACAGTCTCCTTGACGTGCTGACACTACGGGCAACACAGGTCTCTGTGACTGGCCCACGGCACGGGCAACCGGCTTAGCTGACTGCTAACCAATACCACGAACAACAGCCAGGACTGACTGGCTAAAGCAACACCGTGATTAACATTCTTGGCTGTCTGATTAAACCAAATTCGAGACAGACAGACAGACAGACAGACAGACAGACAGACAGACAGACAGACAGACAGACAGACAGACAGACAGACAGACAGACAGACAGACAGACAGACAGACAGACAGACAGACAGACAGACAGACAGACAGACAGACAGACAGACAGACAGACAGACAGACAGACAGACAGACAGACAGACAGACAGACAGACAGACAGACAGACAGACAGACAGACAGACAGACAGACAGACAGACAGACAGACAGACAGACAGACAGACAGACAGACAGACAGACAGACAGACAGACAGACAGACAGACAGACAGACAGACAGACAGACAGACAGACAGACAGACAGACAGACAGACAGACAGACAGACAGACAGACAGACAGACAGACAGACAGACAGACAGACAGACAGACAGACAGACAGACAGACAGACAGACAGACAGACAGACAGACAGACAGACAGACAGACAGACAGACAGACAGACAGACAGACAGACAGACAGACAGACAGACAGACAGACAGACAGACAGACAGACAGACAGACAGACAGACAGACAGACAGACAGACAGACAGACAGACAGACAGACAGACAGACAGACAGACAGACAGACAGACAGACAGACAGACAGACAGACAGACAGACAGACAGACAGACAGACAGACAGACAGACAGACAGACAGACAGACAGACAGACAGACAGACAGACAGACAGACAGACAGACAGACAGACAGACAGACAGACAGACAGACAGACAGACAGACAGACAGACAGACAGACAGACAGACAGACAGACAGACAGACAGACAGACAGACAGACAGACAGACAGACAGACAGACAGACAGACAGACAGACAGACAGACAGCAAATCTTGCCCAAACGAGTGACCCCTCGAGACAGACTATGTGTAATCGGTTGAGACCTCAAGCACACCGCCTTCCGTGTGACCCATATACCCGAATAGAAGAAGACATAATCTAGCTCACGGTTTCATGAGCTGAGGTGGCTGATTCTCTTTCTTGTCACCTCTACTTGCCAGAATAAAGTAATTAAGTAAAGTCTACACATTTTAAGGCGTAGTGGTCATATGTTACAGAATACATCTTTTTATGGACCAATCGGAATTCCTGGGAGCTGTGGTCAGTATCACAGCGCACGTCTTCACTTCCCAAGCCATTTCCGGGTATCTAGTTTAGACTTGGTTGATCTGGGAGCTCATGTCAATGTAACAAAAATAGAATCACATCAATGGGAATCGAACCTTTGACCGCCGGTGCGGCTCTACGCTACCACAGCTCCCTTTCCAAGAAACATCATCCTGTGCTTTACCGCTGGCGTTGACGAGCATGCCCCTCCACATATTACGATCTCCGACATCATGGCTAAATTCCGTGCTATGACATAAGACTGTCAAAAATCTTATCACGCTGTCTTCTTCTATCTGTCTTTCCGCAAATCTTTCCGGTTGTCAAAACATGGTCGGGACGCAGAGGTGTTTCCAAGGCACCAGGGCCGGGTTATATACTGGCCAAGACCTATTGACGCGTCCTCGTCGAGCGTCCTGGGCAACAGGTCCCTTCGGGGTCCTGGCTAAAGGCAGTAGGATCGCCGATTCCTCCGAAGTCGGAGAGTGTCTGCCTGTACGGCGAGGAACCACCAGTCTGCACACCAATAAGCCAGACATGGGACAACGGATACTCACGCAAAACTCAGGTCCTGTATGACATCACACTGATGTTGGACAACAGGATGCCTTCATCCGACATACAGGACTTCGCGTTGGAGCTCAAGCCAACGAACGCAAGCAAGCAAGCAAAACATGGTCCAGTTTTTGTCTTCTCATAACGTGGCCCAAAAAAAATTATGACGGTATCTTTTTGATGTTTGTGATAAGTTGTCTTTGCGACTCAGCTTCCATTGAAATGTCCTGATTGATCATTTTGCCTGTCCAATTAATTCTCAGCATTCTTCTATAAAACCATAAATCCAATGCTTCTAGGGAGTTTTTCACCTGTTTACTAATTGTCCAGTACTCGCAGCTGTATGTTAAAGCTGGTCCTATGTAACATGCAAGAACTCTTTTCTAACTTTCAAGGACAAGGACTTATTGCACAGAACGTTCTTCGTTTGATAGAATTAAGGTTTTGCTTGTCCCAGAATATTCCCACAAAATTATAAAAGTAGTGTGGTAGTTATATTTTGAGATAGATTCGACCCCATGGCCGTACCATTCGGAATAAAATAACTCTGCCAGTACTGGGTACTAAACCCAAACCCGTTGTCTAGACAGATTAGTGCACTACCCTCTAGGCCAGATAAGACTACACCCACAACGAAAGGCTAACCCCGCAGAATGTCTAATGAAGGCAACATCCTGGACCCCACGTGGTTTCCATTGCGTCACGATCGTACATCTGAAACATGTGCAGACATGAAATGAGATTTGCAGAAGCCGAATGCAGCGGTGTACCAACTCCTGCCTACCCGGCGAAAGGCAACATTTTTGTTCTTTGTTTTAAAAGTCTCGACTCACATAATGACGAAATTAATGTTTCCCCAACAGGTGCGGTTTAACGACTTTTCCACGATATTTATTTTTTACAACTGAAAACGTGGATGTTTGTTTTTGCTCAGATTTCCTCATTTTATGTCAAACAGAGTTTCATGACTTTTATGTTATTAGTTTAGATATCTTCGTGCTTACATATTTAACAATGCGATCATAGAAGAGAAGGCCGACAGACGGAAGAACGAACAGACAGACCGACAGACGCAAGACAGATGGACAGACGGACGGACGGTTGGGCGGGCGTGTGGATAGATGGGTGCATAGGTGGGTGGATAGACAGACACACGGACGGACGAATGGACGGTATGGGCGGGTAAGTGGGTAGATGGGTGGGTGATAGATAGACCAACCGACTGACCGACGTAGGGAGAGAAATACAGACAGACAGACAGACAGACAGACGGACCGACCGACCGACCGACCGACCGACCGACCGACCGACCGACCGACCGATCGATCGATAGATAGATAGATAGATAGATAGATAGATAGATAGATAGATAGATAGATAGATAGATAGATAGATAGATAGATAGATAGATAGATAGATAGATAGATAAATAAATAGATAGATAGATAGATAGATAGATAGATAGATAGATAGATAGATAGATAGATAGATAGATAGATAGATAGATAGATGTATAGATAGATAGATAGATAGATAGATAGATAGATAGATAGATAGATAGATAGATAGATAGATAGATAGATAGATAGATAGATAGATAGATAGATAGATAGATAGATAGATAGATAGATAGATAGATAGATGTATAGATAGATAGATAGATAGATAGATAGATAGATAGATAGATAGATAGATAGATAGATAGATAGATAGATAGATAGATAGATAGATAGATAGATAGATAGATAGATAGATAGATATTACACCGCAATGTATAACGCTAATCTGTTAGCCTCTACAAATACATTCTACATGAGACAATACAATAAGTTCCTCATGTTAACAATACACCTGGTTAAATTAACACCACCAGCAAGGCCAGTCACATAAATGAGCACCAGGAGGCTCTACCCGAAAGCTGCAACAATATGTAGCTTCAGTCTCCTGGAGAACATCCCAGGTCAGCTGCAGGTCTGTCTAGCTCGTGCATGTTTCTTCCAGCATTAAGTCGCAAGAAGAATCTATCCCAGGTTCCAAATCCCCAACACCTGGTTATCTCAACAATAAGACGTCTTCTGTGTTTGTTTGTTTTTTAAAGTCAAAGTTGTATCTTTCTATCCCTCTCATTCTCCCAGCCTTGTTTTTATTTCTTGTCAGTTTTTCTCAAGCACTGTCTAAATAATTGTCTTCCTCTTGTTGTTGCTGTTTTGTTTTTCGTCTTGTTTGACTGTTTGTTTGTTTCTATTTCATAAGTTCACTGCGGCCAGTATTTCAAACCACGAACATGTTCACTATATTTAATCTCCATCCGCTCTGCCTATCTCCATACATCTCTCACTCTCCTCCCTCAGCTCTATCTTTAACATGTTTTACTCTGCTCGCTCTCTCTCTCTCTCTCTCTCTCTCTCTCTCTCTCTCTCTCTCTCTTTCTCTCTCTCTTTCTCTCTCCCTATCTCTCTTTCCCTCTCTATCTATCACTTTCTCTCTCTATCTCTCTCTCTCTCTTTCTCTCTCCATCTCTCTCTTTCTCTCACTATCTCTCTCATACTTAAAAAGTGTTAAACGTCGAGAGAATCGACTTCATTGCACCGGGTTTTATCCCATATACTCGGTCTCTTTCCACAGAGTGGCCTGCCGAAAGCCTCGCACAAAGTACGAACTCCGTAGCTCCAGCGACGACCCCCTGGAGTCTCCGAGAAAAATGCACTCGTGAACCGAAAGACGTAGCCTGGAATCGAACCCGCAACCTTCGGAGCGCTAGACAAACGACTTGACCACTTCGCCACAGAGACTCCCAAAACATATGCCCAACAAGGAGCGCGAACCCACTACCCTGAGATTAAGAGTCTCAAGCTCTACCAACTGAGCTAGCCTAGCACACTAAATTAGCCTCCGGCGGGGAATCGAACCCCAGTCTCCCGCATGAGAAGCGTGGATACCTACCACTATACTACCGAGGACACCCAGTTTCTACACACTTCCTATCAACAACACAAATTACCTATCTACATGCATGACAGTCCATAAATAAACCCACATAGTACTGTTTGGCGCTCACAGCAGGAGAAGAGGAAAGTAGAGATTAGAGGACGCAATAGACAACATAATATCTGAAAGCTATAGTTACCGACCGGGATCGAACCTATCGCTTCCAAATGACGACCAACTAGACACTCCTGCGTGTTTTATTTATGGACTGTCTAAGTGGCCTCAAAGGGTTCCTTAATTGATTTATCTACATGCCTGCCTGTCTGCCTGCCTACCTACCTACGTACCTGCCTACCTACCTACGTACCTGCCTGAATATCTACATATCTATACCTATGTACCTGCCTGGATACCTACCTACCTACATAACTACATATATCTACTTTCCCATCTACTTAAATACCAACCTATCAATCTAATTACCTTTCTACATGTCTATATACTCATCTACCTATTTAATTAGTCAATTACCGACTTATTAACCCGTTTAAGTAGTTATTTGCCCACATATTTACCTATATAGGAGTCTTTTCAACCAACTGGCTACCTGTATATGTGACTTCCTGTTCAAATGATTTACTGTCTGCCTGTTTATCTACTTATTTAAGTTTCTCCTTAATTATAAACGTGTTGCAGGAAAAAAAAACACCCGTGACTCGACACGTCGCCAAATTGTTATGATACCCGCAGACCAGTTGTACTACACTTTGTCAAAATGACGCCATCTTGCGGCTGTACTCTAAAATCACCTTCACTTCCGTATCCGGGGTCAGCTTTCAAATTTACCCAGCATTCAAATTGTTTCGGTTTTAACTTCGTGCAAAGTGTTTCCTGCACCCTCATGCAAAGGACTCTCCCACTCCTAACAGACAGGTGAAACCTCCGATTTCGGGGATTCTCATCTTGTCTCATGCTGTCTCATTCTGCAGTGTCACCAACACCTGGCAATAGGCACATCTTGAGGGATAAATAAGGAAAGGAAGTCAGAATGTGAAGATGGTGGGGTTTACAAGAGGGTAACGGCTAATACAGTGGACGCTGCAGCTACACGAGAGAGAGAGAGAGAGAGAGAGAGAGAGAGAGAGAGAGAGAGAGAGACAGACAGACAGAGAGAGAGACAGACATAGAGAGAGAGACAGAGAGAGAGAGAGAAAAAAAGAGAGAGAGAGAGAGAGAGGAAGAGAGGGAGACAGAGAGACAGAGACAGAGAATCAGAGAGACAAAGACAGAGGTAGAGTGATAAAGTCCTAGAAAGGTAGAGAAATAGAGAGAAACAGATAGCGATAGAGAGAGAAAGAGATTGACACAGAGAGATAGAGAGATAGAGAGATAGAAAGATAGAAAGATGGAAAGATAGATAGAAAGAGAGATAGGGAGACAGAGAGATATATAGACAGGTAAAAAGAGGAGAGAGATGGAAAGATAGATAGATAGAGATAGAGAGAGAGAGAGAGAGAGAGAGTGAGAGAGAGAGAGAACAGAGAGGGGAAGAAAGAAAGAAAGCGACTATGCCTAAGCGACAAAATCATTAAAAAAGTCATAACCATACCTCAGTGCAGAAAACGACAGCTTTAGAAAGATCGTGAGGAAAATATGCAATATCGCAGGGTAGATGAGGAAAGCCTCGACAAGGTCGTAAAGTACCCCTACAGCCACATAAAAGCTTACTATACCGTTACATCTAAGAGTAGAAAAGGAAAGTCTCAGTAAGATTTAAGGTGTAGTCAACATTCAACGGTAGTAGAGGAAAGCTTCAGCCAGACTGCATGTTACCTCTACACCCAGGGGTAGAAGAGAAAAGCACCAGAAAGACCTGACGTACCACTACACACAATGAAAGAGGGTTGGCGCGTCAGAAAAACCTGAAGTACAACTACACCCAATGATAGAGAGGGAACGCCTCAGAGAGACCTAAGGTACCCTACTTCTAAGGGTACAAGACGTAAGCCTAAGAAAGACTGCAAGGTACCACTATAACCAAGCTTCAGCAAGACAGCTACACCGAAGACAGAAGAGAAAACCCTTAGCAAGACCGTAAGATTGTGTGACAGTCAAGGTTAGAAGAGGAAACCCTCACGAAGACAGTAAAGTACCACGACACCCAAGGGTAGATGAGGAAAGCCTTCTCAAAACAGTAACGTACCACAATAACCAAAAGTAGAAGATTAAAGCCTAACAGTAAAGTACCACAACACCCAAAGGTAGAAGAGGAAAGCTTTACCAAGACCGTAAAGTACCGAAACATCCAAAGTAGTGGAGGAAAGCCTTAGCAAGACCGAAAGACACAGTTACACCCAAGGGTAGAGGAGGAAAGCCTCGGGAAGACAGTAAGCTATCGTTACACGTTATAGTGAAATAGAAAGTACTACGGAGAGCTTGACTGCAGAATGCAGCAAGGATAACGACATATATTGTTATGGTATGTATTATACATCCAAGTTTGTTCTTTTTCGATCTTTTGTTCATATGTTATCACTAATGACATCACTGCACATTGAGCACCCTCGTTGGTGCTCAAACCTCCGATCAGAGCAGCCTTCTCAAAGTATCTCTACTCACGTTCCTATTAGGCAGTGGTTCTCAACCTTTTTTGGCTCGTGCCCCCCTTCACCATATTTTCAGAACGTCCCTCCCCCCTTTCGTATTTTCTCCCTAAAAATCCCCCCCCCGTCCCGCCCCTACACAGTATACGTAATAATGGAAGCTAAATTTAATAACAAATACTAGAACAAGTCTAGACGTCTACATAAAACGTGATTGCACTGATGCACTGATGAACGAAAGATGAGTGATTGGAAGGGCCGAATGTAAGACCGGCCTGCGTACCCAATTTGTTACCCTTCGAAAATAAAGTTCGTTCATTCGTTCGTTCGTTCGTTCGTTCGTTCGTGATTTGTGGGTCTACTTACGTTATAAAACAAATTTTAGAATGGTGAGACGTACAGAACCGTAAAGTATGAAGGGAAAAACAATATCAAGTAATCGGTTCTTGTATTAACGCGATCTTGAAATAATCTTAATTCCCCCTGGAAACCCTAAATTCCCCCCCCCCCCCTAGGGGGGAATTCCCCACCGGTTGAGAACCACTGCTATAAGGTGTTGGTAATTATCACCTCTCTTGTCCCCGAAGATGACATCCACGTATTTGTCCAGGCTGCACTCCAGTGTCGTATATTCAGGATGCTAAAAATTGTTGGTAACATGGCGGTTAGGCAGGCGGACCGGTAAGACATAGGAGAGCTGATTCTCCGGGCAGGGTTTTACTAGTGCATTTCCCCATGCATGAGATGAGTGAATCTCTTTCGGAATGCTCTTTGTATTGTGTTCATGCTGGCTATATTATGAAGCGCAAATTCAAATAATGACGGACGGCTAGTTGTCGGAACTCCAAAGGCTGCATTATGCGATAATGCGTGTGCGTCTGCTAGTGTTTGTTAGGATGGATGTCTTCGACAATTAACTGCATATTCAAGTAAAGGACGGCTTGTTTTCGGTGACTTGGCGAACTGATCTTGTAGAAGCTACTGTTTCATTCACGAGATCACATGGGACAATGATGAGCATTTCTTGTGTTTCTGCTGGTACAGGAATGGAGCAATTATGGGCGATCCACTGTTACAGGAATGGAGCAATTATGGGCGATCCACTGGTACAGGAATGGAGCAATTATGGGCGACCGGATGCTATGAAGCTGGAACCGTACGACCATGACTACATGTCGAGCGTGGAGTCCCTTCATTATCAGTCACCAGATTGACAGACAGACAAACAGACAAGCGGTGCATAGGGTACATAATGGATGCGTCGTGAGTTGTCTTAGAGTTAACAAAATATTCTCAAGTGCAGAGAAAGGGACAGACAGACAGTCATAAAGACAGACAGGCAGAAAATAAATAGACAGACAGCAGACAGAAAGCAGAGGTAGAATGTCGGTGATATATACAGCCAGGCTCAGAGAGGAATAAATTGAGGAAGAAGGATACAAACAGACAAATAGACAGACAAACAGAGAAACAGACATGGACAAGTATATACACACAGAGAGAAAAGAAAAACGGCGAGAATGCAGAGCGGGGGTGAAAGTGAGCAAGAGAAAGAGAGAGAGAACAAATTTAACAACACGAATATAATATACAACAGAACACCGAAGGAGAAGAAAACACAGCAACATTTCTGAATGTACGTAATAGAACTTTCTGCCTGCCTGCCTGCCTGCCTGCCTGTCTGTCTGTCTGTCTGCCTGCCTGCCTGCCTGTCTGTCTGTCTGTCTGTCTGTCTGCCTGTCTGCCTGCCTGCCTGTCTGCCTGCCTGCCTGCCTGCCTGCCTGCCTGTCTGTCTGTCTGTCTGCCTGTCTGCCTGCCTGCCTGCCTGCCTGTCTGTCTGTCTGTCTGTCTGTCTGTCTGTCTGTCTGCCTGTCTGTCTGTCTGTCCGTCTGTCTGTCTGTCTGTCTGTCTGTCTGTCTTTCTTTCTTTCGTTCTTTCTTTCTTTCTTTCTTTCTCTTTAATTCTTTCTTTCTTTCTATTTCATTCTTTCTTTCTATTTAATCCTTTCTTTCTTTCTTTTTTTTCTTTCTTTCTATTTAATTCTTTCGTTCTTTCCCTCGTTATATTTCTTTCTTTCTACCGTTCTTCTATGGTTTTATTTTCTACTTTTTGTCTTCCATTCGTTCGTTTAGACTTAATGTTATTCCTTCTTTCTTTCGTTATACCTCTCCTCTTTCTGTGTTTTTAAATTTTGTTCCCTCCTCGTTTCTGTCTGTCAGATTATCTATCTTTCTATCAAGCAGACATGACCCCCCAGCTTTACGTCAGAGACTAAATACAGAGCTTAAATTCTGATGGATCGCTTCGTAAGCGGAACCCTGTGATGTTTTTCAAGAGCTGAAACTCTCACTGAATAAATGGAGATAGCATACTTGTATGTTTGTTTATTTCATCACAGGAACTGGAAATCTCATTTTGCTTTGGCAGACATGCGCAGTTTGATGTCACAAACCTGTTTAGACAATTACACTTTTGGAGGCGATCTGCGGCGGCATACCTGGTCGTTGCCAACGTTTTAATTAGATTACTGTTTACAGGGCGTTAGGGGATATCTTGTCACACTCTATTGCATAACAGAACATCATGGATAGTGTCTCTACAATTTGATTTGCCCTTTGCTGCCATTGTGGCCTTTTTAGGAATCAAGTCAAGGTAGTTATTTTGGTGAGCTGAGCTGCAATGGATGATCCAGTTTTGTTTAGTTTTTGGTAGTGAGGAAATGAACTAGTGACTACAGATCGTAAAGCCTATTTCTGCTAAATAGTTTTTGTTAGCTGTAAGGGCGCAAACCAATGACAGAGAAAACTGAAGAATGTAAGCCAGACGAGCTGTGGAAGAAACATTGCTGTCCAAACTCTCGAGGCCCCTCCCCTTTTTTTCTTCTTTCCACATATTCACACACACATTCTCAAACACACACACACACACACTCAAATGTATACACTAACGCACACACACACACACACACACACACACACTCACACACACATTCTCAAACACACACTCCAAGACACCTCTACTCACACCCCCACAAACCCCTACACACACACACAAACACACACACCAACATAACACACTCACACACATCCACACACAGAAACCCACACACACGCACACACATACACACACTTGCATACTAATACACACACACATTCTCAAACACACACACTCACACATTCACACCCCCTCCCTTACAAACCCCACTCTCTCTCTCTCACACACCCACACACACATAACCTACTCATACACACCCCACGCACGCACACACACACACACACAGACACACACACACACACACACACACACACACACACACACCACCACCACCACCACCACCACCAACATATACTTTTCCATTTAAGCTGTTAAGGGCTGGACGTTAGTTGCTTGTTTTTTTGTTTTTGTTTTTTACAGAACGTTGCAATCAACCCAGCATATATTGGCTGTTTGTGATTTACAGTACCTTCCCATTGTTTCCTGAAACGGCCGATTCTCCCATACCATGGACATCAAGAAGACGGGCCACCTATACCTACGTGCACTTACTCCTACACAACTGTGATTTCACTGACTGCTTCCGACAGCACGTCTCTGCTACAGGAGGTCTAGATGTTTGCTTGTTTGTTTGATTGCTTGGTTGATTGATTGATTGATTGAGTGATTGATTGATTGATTGAATGACTGATTGTTTGATTGTTTGCTTGTTTGTTTGATTGCTTGTTTGTTAGGTTGCTTGTTAGTTTGATTGATTATTTGTTTTATTGCTTGTTTGTTTGATTGCTTGTTTGCTTGTTTGATTGATTCCTTGTTTTCTTGTTTGTTTATTAGCTTGTTTGATTGATTGCGTGTTTGCTTGTTTTTTTTATTGTTGGTTATTTGCTTATTTGTGTATTTTATTGCTTATTTGTTAGATTGCTTGTTTGTTTGATTGCTTGTTTGCTTCTTACTTTATTTGCTTGATTGATTGATTGCGTGTTTGCGTTTTTATTTGATTGCTTGTTTGTTTGATTCCTTGTTTGCATGTTTGTTTATTCCCTTATGCGATTGTGTGTTTGCTTGTTTGTTTCATTACTTGTTTGCTTGTTTGTTTGATTCCTTGTTTGCTTGTTTGTTTTTTTGCTTGTTTGATTGACTGTGTGTTTGCTTGTTTGTTTCATTTTTTTTTTGTTTATTTGTTTATTTTATTGCTTGTTTGTTTGATTGTGTGTTTGCTGGTTTGTTTATATTCTTGTTTGTTTATTTCTTGTTTGTTTGATTGTGCATTTGCTTGTTGGTTTTGTTTGCTGTTTAACGAGAAATAAGTCTATGATTATCTGAAATTATTCCAATGATTGTTTGCTCGCTGTTGTTTTCAACTTCCGTGATAATTGACCAGTTAGCTACATATCCTTTACAGAAAGTCGCAGTCAACCCCAGCATTCTTTGGCTGTTTATCATGTACTAGCTGACCCGGCCCGGCGTCGCCCAGTCCCTGGAGGGGATCTATCTATCTATCAGTCTGTCTGTCGGTCTGCTTGTTTGTCTGTCTGTCTGGTTGACCCGCCCCGGCTTCACCCAGTCCCTGGTAGGGAGCATCTCATTTAATTCAAATAAGTAGTCATATAAGCTCCCGTTCCCGACTATCTGTCTGTCTGTCTGTCTGTCTGTCTGTCTGTCTGACCCGGCCCGGCTTCACCCAGTCCCTGGTGGGGAGCATCTCATTTAATTCATATACGTAGTCATATAAGCTCCCGTTCCTGACTATCTGTCTGTCTGTCTGTCTGTCAGTCTGTCTGAGCCGGCCCGGCTTCACCCAGTCCCTGGTGGGGAGCATCTCATTTAATTCATATAAGTAGTCATATAAGTTCCCGTTCCCGACTATCTGTCTGTCTGTCTGTCTATCTATCTGACACGGCGTGGCTTCGCCCAGCTCCTGGCGGGGAGCGTCTCATTAAATTCACACAGTAACTTAAAAGAATGTCCTTCCACACACCATCCATTATTTTTAATGAAAACTGTTTCTAATCACCTACATGACTGTAGATAACTTCTTTAAGCATAAAAAGATGAGTTACAATGTTATGCATTATGCATTATTTTTATAAAAATTTTGAAAATGCCTTAAAGATTATAGCATTATTTATTATAACTCATATGCCTGAAAATAACTATAGACAAAGAGTTTATAAATCTTTGAAAGCGATGCAACAATATAACTATAAAGTATATAGAAATGTTATTAAAAGTTATGCCCCTTGAAATAACTTTTCTAGAGTTAAGTCCTCTTGCTATATAGAAATATGTAATGAAAAATGAAATATTAAATTTTAGTAAGTAAGTAGCCGGAAAAAAAAAACTAAAAAAACTATGACAGAAAGTTGCACAGGAATGAAAGAAAAACGTGTAGAAAATTTCATCTCAATCGGATGGACCGTTCGCGAACGCATAAAGAACGGACGGAAATACATACATTGTGTTTTATATATATAGACTAGGCAAGTTTACGCTCAGTAGCTTGCCATTGCTTTCTAAACGACCGGCACTCATGCCAAATTATAAAAACGAACGCAAGGCCGTCTGCTGTCAAATCTCCCGCAGCCGTGTTTCGCACGCAGTATGCGGGATTACGAACTTCGTCCGTAACCTCTTCGCCACGGAGCAAAATATATGGGTATATGGTGCTAATCCCATATGCTTAAAGATTAATGGACATGTGATTGATGACGCGGTCAATATGACATCTGTCCTCGTTACTTGCCACAACATCTACCGACACCCATCTGACGCTGGGTCTACTCGAGGAACAATGCAAGTGTTTTTTAACAATTCATGTCTTAATGAAGAATGGAACCCATGTCCACAGGCCGACAGACAAACGTCCTAACCCCCTGCAGCACGCAGCTCACTAGCTTGCGTAATAGTCAGTAATAAACAGCGCTGTCTTGCCACTGTCGAGGATAGCGGATGTGGTTTGTCAGTCAAGGACAGCAGTTGAAACTAATGTTGCGCAGAACATAAGCGGACGCACTTCAGAGGGCAATATTGTTTTTTAACGAATGATAAATCTAACTGGGAGTTTTCATTCCGTTAGTGTTTAAAAACGTTAATGGAATTTACTTGAATAACACGTCAATGGCCGGTCTCTCTGGCTGTGGGGTTACAACACTTTCTCTCTGTAATCCCGTTTATCACGCAGAGTCTCGCAGCGGAGCGAGAACTGAGGTGGTTCGACCCCCGCTCGTGACTTGCGGATACTGAGCCGGCCGCTCAGAAAGCAATGGCAAACTACTGAGCGTAATCTTGCCAAGAGATCAACATACAGCTGAAAGATGCTGGTGTTGACAGCTAAGTCCTGTAAAAGGATACGCAAAACAACACGTCAATGAGGACCTCACGGGGGCCAGGGACATGGGGGAATATGTCATGCAGCAAGAACAGCGCAGGAGAAGCAACTCTGGGATGTGACCAATAATAGACACAGAGAGGCAGATAAATAGATAGGCTCGCAGACAGACAGACAGACGGACGGACGGACGGACGGACCGGACGGACGGACGGACGGACGGACAGACAGACAGACAGGCAGGCAGGCAGGCAAGCAGGCAGGCAGGAGAGGACAAGAAACAATGGAAGCAGACAACAGTAGCCGCATACTGGTATCATTACATTGAAAGAAATCACTTGCTGAACTGATTAACATAACTAACGAGAAACGTGTACAGCAGATACGACCGTCCCGTGTAGTACCCAGGGTGGCTGGAAGCAAGACTCGCTGAAGTCCATAATAGTCAGTGTCATTTAAATATCATTGTAAGCCTGTTGTTGTTTGTTGTTGTTGTTGTTGTTGTTGTTGATGTTGTTGTTGTTGTTGTTGTTGTTGTTGTTGTTGTTGTTGTTGTTGTTGTTGTTGTTGTTGTTGTTGTTGTTGTTGTTGTTGTTGTTGTTGTTGTTGTTGTTGTTGTTGTTGTTGTTGTTGTTGTTGTTGTTGTTGTTGTTGTTGCCCAAACGCCGTCGATTAAAAGTTGACTCCCACGTGACACTACTGTAGTTTTCTATGATTTATGAACCATCATATACACATACTTCTGCAATATGGAGAGAAACCTGAGTGTGACATATACACGCATGCATGCTGTCCTTCGGCTGCTAAGATAAATCACAATGTACAACATGGGTATTTCCGCTACAGCCTTCATCAGGACACACAAAATAAACATACACTGATCGAACAAAAATGTAATCCATATATACATAAACAATATGCAAAAGTATCTTAGCTAATATAAGTATCTCAACCCGCAAGACCGTGTAACCCGCATTGAGAGTGCAGATCAAAAGTCGAGAGCACCTCCAATGCGGGCTACACGGCTGTCCGGATGACGACGGTTCTATCTCACATCTTAAATTGCCGGAACATGTCTAGTTCCCAATCTACGCACCACATATATTGATTATGTTTTACCATCGTAGTCCTTCCATTCTGCGCAGGTAACCAACAGGAATTCGAGCGGCGGTATCGTGGTGGTTTGCCATTTACCTGCCCACCCGGCGTTCATGGGTTCCATCCTTATGAGAGCAGATTCGGAATGTTACAACGGACCCTGCCTGAAATTGGCATATCTTGGGAAGTAGATACGGTCGGTGTGAAACTCAACATGTCACCAATCGAGTGCTCATTCGTCTATGAAAATGTGGATCTTGCACCATATACATATTGCACCTTACGGTATGTATAAGAGTACTTTACTTTAGTTTACTTTACTTTACTTTACTTTACTTTGCCTTACCTTACCTTACCTTACTTTACTTTACTTTACTTTATTTTACTTTACTTTACTTTACCTTACCTTACCTTACTTTACTTTATTTTACTTTACTTTACTTTACTTTACCTTACCTAACCTTACTTTACTTTACTTTACTTTACTTTACTTTACTTTACTTTACTTTACTTTACTTTACACGTTCTCTATGTTACAGCTAAGTACTTCTTTAAAAGTAAAAGTCCCTATTACCTGACTAAGACACACAGGGCTCATATTTTTATAGAGGTAAGGTTATAATTTTTGCTTTCTTATCCTTTTTACAGGACATCGCTGTCAACACCAGAATTTTACTGCAGTTGTTTATGTCTTGGCATGTTTACGTTCAGTAGTTTGCCATTGCTTTCAGAACGACCCGCTCCCATACCAACTCGCCTAAACCCAGCGAAACGCTGTCTGCTACCAAATTGGTCACCGCTGTGTTTCGAACGCGGGTAAGCGGGCTTACGAATCACGTCCCTAAGACCTTTGCCACGGAGACAGCATGGCTATAAATAGCTGGTCCTGATTCCACTTCTGGTCGTTAATTAACATCACGTGATTTTCAGACCAAATTATATAACTACACTCACACCAGCAGCCCCCTCACACCTTCACCAACACGACCGCCACCTCTAGTAGCCCAGCCCACACCCCACCTTCACACCACACAACAGAAGTTTTCAATATGTCTGCTGTTTTACGTGGAAACATAATTAGTCCTGTCTTACATATGCATTCTATCCGGCTTATCGTCTTATCTCTGGAGCGGGCACGGCGCGGGAAATACTTACCTTCGTGATTTATCTCTCCGCCTTCTACACTGCTCACGTTTTGTTTGAGAATCCAGCGGTTTGTCGTGCACCATATTGCCCTGAATTATCTTTATACATCTCAGGGAATGATGTACTCAGCCCTTGGATAAGTTGTGCCAAGCATGGTTAAACTCTGTTGGAAGGTTTTAGAGAAAGGAGATGTGGCGGCCCAGTGGATGTTATGTTTGTATTGTGGCCCAGTGGGTGTTATGTATGTGGGGCTGCCCAGTGGATGTTATGTTTGTGTGGCTGCCCAGTGGATGTAATGTTTGCATGGCAGCCCAGTGGATATTATGTTTGTATGGCGGCACAGTGGATGTAATGTTTGTTTGGCCGCCCAGTGGATGTTATGTCTGTATTGCGGCCCAGTGGGTGTTATGTTTGTATGGCGGCCCAGTGGATATTATGTTTGTATGGCAGCCCAGTGGATGTAATGTTTGTTTGGCCGCCCAGTGGTTGTTATGTCTGTATTGCGGCCCCAGTGGGTGTTATGTTTGTATGGCGGCCCAGTGGATATTATGTTTGTATGGCGGCCCAGTGGATGTTATGTTTGTGTGGCGGCCCAGTGGGTGTTATGTTTGTGTGGTGGCCCAGTGGGTGTTATGTTTGTATGGCGGCCCAGTGGATGTTACGTTTGTATGGTGGTCCAGTGGATGTAATGTTTGTATGGCGGCCCAGTGGATGTTATGTTTGTATGGCGGCCCAGTGGATGTTATGTTTGTGTGGCGGCCCAGTCGATTTTATGTTTGTGTGGTGGCCCAGGGGATGTTATGTTTGTATAGCGGCCCAGTGGATGTAATGTTTGTATGGCGGTCCAGTGGATGTTATGTTTGTATGGCGGCCCAGTGGATGTTATGTTTGTGTGGCGGCCTAGTGGATGTTATGTTCGTGTGGTGGCCCAGTGGATGTTATGTTTGTATGGTGGCCCAGTGGATGTTATGTTTGTATGGTGTCCCAGTGGATGTTAAGTTTGTATGGCAGTCCAGTGGATGTAATGTCTGTATGGCAGCCCAGTTGATGTTATGTTCGTGTGGCGGCCCAGTGGATGTTATGTTTGTATGGTGGCCCAGTGGATGTTATGTTTGTATGGTGGCCCAGTGGATGTTAAGTTTGTATGGCAGTCCAGTGGATGTAATGTCTGTATGGCAGCCTAGTGGATGTTATGTTCGTGTGGCGGCCCAGTGGATGTTATGTCTGTATGCTGGCCCAGTGAATGTTATGTTTGTATGGTGGCCCAGTGGATGTTAAGTTTGTATGGCAGTCCAGTGGATGTAATGTCTGTATGGCAGCCCAGTGGATGTTATGTTCGTGTGGTGGCCCAGTGGATGTTATGTTTGTATGGTGGCCCAGTGGATGTTATGTTTGTATGGTGGCCCAGTGGATGTTATGTTTGTATGGTGGCCCAGTGGATGTTAAGTTTGAATGGCAGTTCAGTGGATGTAATGTATGTATGGCAGCCCAGTGGATGTTATGTTTGTGTGGCGGCCCAGTGGATGTTATGTTTGTATGGTGGCCCAGTGGATGTTATGTTTGTATGGTGGCCCAGTGGATGTTATGTTTGTATGGTGGCCCAGTGGATGTTAAGTTTGTATGGCAGTCCAGTGGATGTAATGTATGTATGGCAGCCCAGTGAATGTTATGTTTATGTGGCGGCCCAGTGGATGTTAAGTTTGTATGGCAGTCCAGTGGATGTAATGTTTGTATGGCAGCCTAGTGGATGTTATGTTCGTGTGGCAGCCCAGTGGATGTTATGTTTGTATGGTGGCCCAGTGGATGTTATATTTGTATGGTGGCCCAGTGGATGTTAAGTTTGTATGGCAGTCCAGTGGATGTAATGTCTGTATGGCAGCCCAGTGGATGTTATGTTCGTGTGGCGGCACAGTGGATGTTATGTTTGTATGGTGGCCCAGTGGATGTTATGATTGTATGGTGGCCCAGTGGATGTTAAGTTTGTATGGCAGTCCAGTGGATGTAATGTATGTATGGCAGCCCAGTGGATGTTATGTTCGTGTGGCGGCCCAGTGGATGTTATGTTTGTATGGTGGCCCAGTGGATGTTATGTTTGTATGGTGGCTCAGTGGATGTTATGTTTGTATGGTGGCCCAGTGGATTTTAAGTTTGTATGGCAGTCCAGTGGATGTAATGTATGTATGGCAGCCCAGTGGATGTTATGTTTGTGTGGCGGCCCAGTGGGTGTTATGTTTGTATGGCAGCCCAGTGGATATTATGTTTGTATGGCAGCCCAGTGGATGTTATGTTTGTGTGGCGGCCCAGTGGGTGTGTACGAATCCCGTTTTAGGTGGTGATGTTTTTGTTTCCCTGACCTGGAATTACCGGTCGACCCAGTTGTCTGTCTGTCTGTCTGTCTGTCTGTCTGTCTGTTTGTCAAACGGTAGGAGGGTAGGCAGTTAGGTCTGTCTGTCTGTCTGTATGTCTGTCTGTCTGTCTGTCTGTCTGTCTGCCTGTCTTTCCATCTGTCTGTCTGTTTGTCAAACGGTAGGAGGGTAGGCAGTTAGGTCTGTCTGTATGTCTGTCTGTCTGTCTGTCTGTCGGTCGGCCGGTTGGTCTGTCGGTCTGTCTGTCTGTCTGTCTGTCTGTCTGTCTGTCTGTCGGTCGGCCGGTTGGTCTGTCGGTCTGTCTGTCTGTACTTTCGTAAAACTATGTATCTATACATGTGTGTATGTGTATGCGCCTGTGTGCCTACGTGTGTGTGTGTGTGTGTGTGTCTACGTGTGTGTGTGTGTGCCTACGTGTGTGTGTGTGTGTGTGTGTGTAATGCTTCATATGGGGGGCCATGAACACCCACAATGTTACAATGAAAATATTCTAATGAAGACAACGCGACAAGGGGAACGCGCCAGGGTTAACAATCTGTACCAAGGTAATAGACACACAACTGGAACATTTCGTACCGCTGATGGTATTAGTGAGAAGAAACAAATCGAATATCGCAAGATTCACATTCCTACATCAATCAATGAAAGATCACTAGTTTTGCAGTTATAAATGCGCAGTTTGTGATGATACGTGATCACCTACACCAGTCGACAAGGTGCTTATAGACAAGCTGGTTTATGTGTACAATCAATCGAGTGAAATAATATTGCTGTGACAGTTAGTTTAGTTTAGTTTAGTTTAGTTTAGTTGACGGCTCAACATCACGGCACACGGGTGTAACCTATAAGTGATCCGTTCTACTTATAACTCAAGCCTGAGTCCGGAGAATCTCAGCTCAGTGCACGAACTCCGTAGCACCGGCGATGATCCTGAAATACTTTGGGTAGATTTTTAACTCGAAATTTTGCCCGGGAAGCTCCGTTAGGCTACTCTTTTCCGATTTCCAACTGCCAAGGGATTTGTTTTTAAGTGCGCAACAATACAAACGGGCGTCCGATCTCACTACCCAGAGACCAGGGGAAATTTCGTTACTAGAATTCCACATGAAAAAAAGCCTGGACCTCACCGGGGCTTGAACCCGGGACCTTCAGCACTCGAAGCGGACACCATACCTCGAGACAACTCAGTCCCCTCCTCCGCCCCTTTATGACAGTTAAAGCTTGCTAAACGGGAATCACGCAGTTTGTGATGATACCTGATCACCTACGCCAGTCGACAAGGAGCTTAAAGGCAAACTGGTATTTGTGTACAATCAATCCAGTGAAATAATATTGCTGTGACAGTCAAAGATATCTTCGCGTGACGGCACCCCGCAGCATACACCATCTACCTGACATTTATTTAGTCGTGCATTCATAGATGTAATTATCCAAACCAAACCATGACTCCTGGGAAGGAAAATAAAACATAAAACATGGCCTGACACCATTTACAAATCTGTCGAAATACTTCACTGAAAGATGAATCCATTTAGCAATTATTAATGACATATTGCCATTCGCTCTATGCATTTTTGTGGAAACTTAGACTCGATCTACTGTCTGCTGCTGCTGTCGCTTCTTCTTCTTCTTCTTCTTCTTCTTCTTCTTCTTCTTCTTCTTCTTCTTCTTCTTCTTCTTCTTCTTCTTCTTCTTCTTCTTCTTCTTCTTCTTCTTCTTCTTCTTCATCTTCTTCTTCTTTTTCTTATCCTCCCTCTCCATAAGATATGTTTTAAGTACTGATAAAGACATCCTCAGGTTCAATCAAACTAAATCATGAAAGTGCACAATTTCGGAGCCCACAAATGGATGTGAACAAGATGTTAGATGGATTTATGGTTTCTTCTTCTTCGTTCATCCGGAGTTTTTTTTTTGGAGGTGATTGCGTTGTGCCTGTTTACAGCAGAGCTGCGTTCTTGCGCCGTTAGGCCGACACATCCGACTTCTGCGGGCATTTGTTGACCGGGTTAACCTTCCCGGGGGTTTCTTAGGACGTTTGGCTCTCACTGTTGTGGTGTTATCCCCCATCCCAGCTGGCCCATATAGAACAGCCAAAGACATCCTGGTCAGCCCTCAAGGGAAGGCAGGGGCAGACCATGGGCATTCCCCGCCACCCAAGGAGGCTTCCATACTTGCAGAGCCGACACACAGCGCTCTGGTACTGGGCTCACCCAAGGAATCGTCACGTCCTGCACATGGCTGCTTAGCCTCACTTCCGTATATTGGGCCTTCCATTCACCATAGGCTGTTCTTCCGGAAACCAGAAGTATGCAGTCTGCAGATGACATCCACACAGTGAGCTTTCGATTCGGACTTTCCACATAATGGATTTGCTATCCAAGCAATATTCCATTTCGTGCCACTAGACAATTTTTCCACCTTTTATTAAGCCCACACAGTGTGCTTTCGATTCGGACTTTCAACATAGTGGATTTGCTATCCAAGCAATATTCCATTTCGTGCCACTAGGACACTTTTCCCACCTTTTATGAAGCCCACACAGTGAGCTTTTGGTTCGGACTTTCCACGTAATGGATTTGCTATCCAAGCAATATTCCATTTCATGCCTCTGGAGCGCTTTTGTAAACGACATACCTGTGGTATGAAGTGCGGCAGTCTAAATACTTCTTCATGCACCTTTAAATGTCAACCTGAATGTAGTTAAAGTAAGCTGCAGTCAACTTGAGCTTGTTGATATCTCCATAGAGCTTGTCCTCAAATGAAGCAGATGTGGGCCAAAATATCTTTCTCTGGTCTGCATATATTGGGCACTCCTGCAGCAAATGTTTAGCTGTCATTTTACCAGTTCCACAATTGCATTCATCGGTATCTCCTATCTTTAGTTTATTGAACAAGTGGTATTACAGCCTGTTATGTCCTGTGCGGAGTCTGAAGATTGCTACTTGTTCTCTTCGGTCGAGTTTGTAATATGCATCATCCTTCTGGTGACCTGGATGCTCTGATTCCCATTTGGTTCTATAGGTGCTTTTTATCAACCTCTTTGCCTCGTTATAGGTTATGTCTATGTCAGGCTGTGGTAGTCGTCCGCCCTCTTTTGCCAGTCTGTCAGCCTCTTCATTTCCAGGTATACTGCAATGTGATGGGATCCACTGTATTACAACTTTTTTGGATTTCTGGCATAGACCATGGAGTGCTGCTCTTAGGTCAGCTATTTCTGTGCTATTATTGTTCTTCAGTATTGAGACAGCTGACTTTGCATCTGTGAAGATAGCTATTTGCTTCTCTTTATTTTCCTCCATCAAGAGCATTTCTGCTGCAGTTTTCAGAGCCTCTACCTCCGCTTTGAAGTTACTTGAAAACTTTCCAGTTGCCATTGAATGTGTCTTTTTCACTCCATTTTTTAAATTTAGGAGAATTCCTCCTCCTCCATTCTCTATTGAATTTTTGGCTGATCCATCTGTATATGCATTGGTCCAATTGCTGCTTGGGTAATGTTCTTTTATGTAGTTTAGGGTTATTTCTCTTCTTTCGGTTTCATGCTGAGTGTTCTTTTTCTCAATACCAGGAATGTTTTCTATCATCTCAGGCAGTTGCTGCTGTCTCCAAGCTGGGAACTTGTGTGCATTGTAAATGGGTTTGACTGTTGATATGTTAAGTATAGGATCTGCCCTAATCTTTCGTTTTGCAGTTTCTACAAAGTTGCTACGCTTCAGTCTTCCCTTTCCAAAACCACTAAACCTTTTATACATAGGGTGGTCTGTCAATCTTCTAAATTTTTCTGCTTGTTGCTGGGCTCTGCTATCTCTTCTATCCTGCATTGGTTGTAAACAAGTGATCTTTTCTAGTTCATTAATAGGCGTTGTCTTCAGGCTTCCAGTTATGATTCGCATTCCTTGGTTTTGGACTCTACTTATTTTGTTAAAGTTTGACTTAGCTGCTGTTGCCCAAGCTGCAATGCCATATTCCAGTACTGGCCTCACCCGTCCAGTATATAACTTTTTGAGAACTTTCTCATCTGCTCCCCACGTTGTACCAGCAAGCTTTTTCATGATTGCCATTCTCTGCCTTGCTCTTGTTCGATTTTTCTCAACCTGTATCTTCCATGTCAGGCGACGATTAAAGGTGACTCCTAGATAGTTTGAATTTTCTTCAAGGCGCAATATTTTTCCATTCAATACCAGCTTAGGTTGCTGAGTTTTATTTGAGAGGGAGAACACTGTGCATGTTGTTTTCTCCTCACTTATCTTCACTAGCCATAATTTTGACCAGTTCTCTAGCGCTAATAAGGCTTGCTGTATTCTGCTGTTAGCTGTACTAATATATTCTTCAGATGTCCATATGGCTAGGTCATCTGCAAAGGAGGATTTGTGTACTCTGGCTGGAAAATTTTCCGTGATGTCATTTATATATGCTAGGAATAATGTTGGTGAAAGAACTCCTCCTTGGGGGACACCTTGCTCCAACAGCATCATTTTGCTTGTTTGTCCTTGTACTTTTGTCCTGGCAGTTCTGTTCTCAAGGTAGTGGCTGATCCATTTATACATTTTTCCACAAACATGCATTTTTTGCAGTTTTACTTTCAGTCCTTCCATCCATACTTTATCAAATGCTTTTTCTAAATCTATCCAGACCGCTAGTGTGTGCTTTTTCTCTTGGAAGGCATCCTCTATTTCCTGGGCTATATAGGTTATTTGATCTTCAGTGGATCTGTACTTTCTGAATCCTGCTTGGTGTGGTGTTAAGAGTTTGTTTTCTTCCAGATGCCATGTTAGCCTGCCATTGATAATGCGTTCCATTAATTTTCCTACACAGCTAAGTAGACTGATAGGTCGATAGCCATTTGGTTCTTCCAGGTCTTTTCCTTTCTTTGGGACTGGTATTAGTATAGCTTCCTTCCATGCCTGTGGGACTATTCCTCTCTTCCAGCTGTTATTTAGGACTGCTAGTAGTTTCTTCTTTGCCTTGGTGCCTAGTCCTATTAGCATTTCATTTGTGATTCCATCCTTTCCTGGTGATTTCTTCTTTTTTAGGGTATTCATTGCCTGTTCCATTTCTTCCATTGTTAGATTTGCCATCATATATTCTGCTGCTGTCTCTGTATTTCTATGATGTATCTGTTTATCTTTGATTGCTTTCTTCTGTTCGGTTGTAGTATCAATGTGGTTTGCATTTGCATAGTGTTCCATTAGTGCATTTGCAGCCTTTTTTCCTGTAAGCAAGGCATTTCCTTGTTTAATTGTTATTTGTTTGTTTCTAGGTCCTTCATTGTTCATGGCTTTCACTAGTTTCCATAGTTTGTTTCCATCCCTGTCAAAATTCAGGTTTTCTGTTTTTTCCCTCCAACAATCTCTTGTTGTTTGATTTACTGTTCTTTTATATTTTGCTGAGATGGCTTTGAGAGAGATGTTCGCTTCAATTGTTTGTTCTCTCTCTGCTGTCTTCCTGGCATCTTCAACTTTGTCCTCCAAACTTTGTAGTTCTTCAGTCCAGTATGGTTTGTAATTTTTCCTCGCTCCTCTTGGAATGGACTCAGTGGCTGCCTGTATTATCGCTCTGTTTAGACTTTCCACCATTTGCTTTATGTTGCCATATCGTGTATTTATGTTTTCACAATATTTGTCTGTTAGTATGGCAAATCTGTCCCAGTCTGCTCGTTTGTAATTCCAGCGGGGCAAGGGCTTTTGCTCCTGTGGAACATACTCCTTATTCATTACAAGCTTGATTGGTCTGTGGTCACTATCTGCTAATTGGTCCAGCACATGGCGATCGATTTTGTGGAGGATGTCTCCTGTGCAGAAAGCTAAGTCTGGAGTAGAAGTGGTAAGCCATCTTCTGGAGTAGAAGCTCGGTGTGTCATCCGCTTTGTTGAGTAGATGGAGATTTGAGTCTATTTCCCAGTCCTCCAATTCATCTCCTCTTTTGTCAGTATCTGGGTATCCCCATCTATCTGAACGGCTATTAAAGTCTCCGACAATAATGCAGTTTGTGTCAGTTATTTTCATGTTTGAGAGTGTAAGGTCCTTATCTGCTGGGCTATACAGATTGTAGATTCTTATTTTCACGTCCTTTATCATTATATCAACACCTATAATTTCCGTTTGGTTGTCAGAGATCACAGATACTTCGCTGCAAGGTATTGTATTTCGTGTAAGTATTAGAACTCCTCCTTTGTGTCCTTCGAGGTCAAAACGTGTGGCCTGATATCCTCTGACTGAGAATTTGCGATTGGCGTTGAGGTGTGTCTCTTGAATGCATGCCACATCTATTTTATCTTTATGAAGACGCTGTGTTAGGGACTCTTTCTTCTTGTAAACTCCTTCGGCATTCCACTGTAGTATGTTGAGTGTCCTTGATATTTGGTCAATAGCTCTTAACCTACTCCTCTGCGCCTTGACTCCACAGCACAGGGGAAGGTGACCACCAGTAGTCATGGGTGGACCCCCTCGAGGCAGGGGACCCGGCACTATCGCCGCCTGATGAGACTTCACGGGATTAGCACCATAACGATTAATTTGGATTTGTGACATCATGAATTAAGTTACGTTGCACTGCTTTGTCAAGCCTGTGGCTCAGTACATCCGATTTCGACAAGCATGTATTCGGGATGCTTTTCCTAGCCTTTGACTGTCCCCAGTCTACCTACAAGGCAGCAGGTTTTACGTTGCACTGCTTTGTCAAGCCTGTGGCTCAGTACATCCGATTTCGACAAGCATGTATTCGGGATGCTTTCCCTAGCCTTTGACTGTCCCCAGTCTACCTACAAGGCAGCAGGTTTGTGTGTCTCTTCGTCCAGTCCCTCTCCCTTGACCTGTCCGACATGGGTGGCCCTACCAGTAGCTGTGCTACCGTCGGCATAGCTCTTGGGGTCATTGGGACGCGCAAGCCCCTCTACCTCGTCACGGTGGACACACAGCAGAGGGGGGATTTATGGTTTGATAATTTACACTTTCCAGTGACATACTATAATTTTGCATAGTGACGTCACGTACGAGGGTGGATCTAACTTTCAAATTTGCTAAACAAATCAATCATTGCCTCTGATGTTTCCAGGTGCCCCAGTCTTCTCCTATAGGTTCTTCACACCTGTTCACAACACTGTGCACCCACTCCGTCGCGAATGTGCGGGTCCTAATGAGCGGATAACAGAATTCACATATACTAATTATTGTTGCTGTGGGCGGGTTTTCTCATCCAGATTGACCGGATCTACAGAGTTAGGTGGTGTTTTGGTGCATGAGAGAGTACGTGTGGTCAGAGACCTTGGGGATCATGTGCTCAGCCTGGAGGGGCACGTCAATCATCATAGCCGGGAGATAATGGAGTGGTAGTGGGTGACCAAAATCTGGCCGACAAACTGTGCTTCCAGGAAAGGCCAGACGAACACATAATCAGACTGCAGCTGGTATCTTTAGCATTGGAACTCTTTGCTGGCTGTTGAAGACGAGGACGGAGCAAGTATGGGAATGTCCCGAGTGCTGTGATGTACGCTCTAGACTTCTTCTTCTGCTGCGTTCATCCGGGGAGTTTTTTCGGACGTGATTGCGTTGTGCCTGTTTACAGCAGAGCTGCGTTCTTGCGCCGCTAGGCCGACACATCCGACCTCTGCGGGCATTTGTTGACCGGGTTAACCTTCCCGGGGCCTCTAGATTCATATTAACTAACTTAAAACTTCAATTGTTGCACGCACGTTGTCCTATATAGGTCACATCCTAACTACTACTTTTTCAATTGCCAAGGAAACTATTCCTATAAAATTGTCTCCCTTGAAAGACAGGAATAGCCATAAGATCTACTGCTCCATGGAGGCAATGTATAAAATTACACCTTATTCCTTTCAAACCCCCCTTCCCCTCTCCCCTCCACTGGTTCCTAATGTGGGGGGGGGGGGGGAGAATCACTCACAGGTGGATACAGAACCGGTATTTCTTGAGTAAGATGCGGACGTCATGCCAATAAGTCACTGCGTCCCGAGATATTGTCTAAAAGATGTGCTAGGCCTGTGAAATTCTAGACGGCCGCGAGAAGTGTCGGCGGCAACTTACCCAAGAAGACATTAAATAGAAAGACCGTGCTACTAAAAATATCCTCGTTCCGGTGGGAGGGAAAGAAATAATTTCTTCCTTTCCTCTGGCAGAATTTCGCACGCGCTCTGTCTTATCTTCGTAATCAAGCACAAGATTTTCTTGCTTCCAAACAACATGCTTTGTATTCGGTGCGGATCTTGTCATGCCTACCCTACAGCAAATATACCCGGCTCTCTATCTCAAGCTGGGTGCTGCAGACGTTTAGTTGAAGACTTGGCATCGCAATCCAAAGACCCGGTATCGTAGACCGACAACCCGGCATCACATATTGCAGAAGACTGTTAAAACGAAGCTTGCAAGAGGGGTGTGGTGCAGAAACAAAGGAAAGAAGATAGACAGAAAGAATTATGTAAACATACCGAGGCTTGTAAATTGTTAATTCCAAACACAATAAGCGTGAACAATGGTTCCCAAACTGCTTTCTCGCTGACCCAAACTTGCACTGTCATACTCATCATCATCATCATCATCATCATCATCATCATCATCATCATCATCATCATCCAGTGTCTATCCAGCTGGCGTGGGCGATCATGCCTCTCCCCAAATTACGATCTCCGACGTCGTGGATCAATTCGTGTGTTTACTCACTTCACTGTCATTCATGACAAAAGACTGTCAAGAATCTTCTCACGCTGTTTTCCTCTATCTCTTTTTCCACAAACTTTTCCGGTTGTCACAACCTCTTCCAGTTTGTGTCTTCTTGTAATGTGGCCAAACAACGCTGACTGCCTCTTTCTAATGTTTGTGATAAGTTGTCTTTGCGAATCAGCTTCACTTAAAACGTCCTGATTGCTCTTTTTGGCTGTCCAATTAATTGTCAGCATTCTTTTATAAAAAACCACATTTCGGAGGCTTACAAGGATTTTTTCGCCTGTTTACAAATTGTCCAGGATTCGCAGTCGTATGTTAAAATTGGATCTATGTAAATTTCGAAAGCATGTTTATTTTGGGAAAATACATCGGTGGTTTCCCCTTACCTTCCGCCGGTTTGTGTATCCAAACCCTGCCAGGCAGCAGGGGGTAAAGGTTATATAAGGCGCCTTGTACCCGCAGATGGCCACGTCATAGAGTGTTGAGATATTTTATAGAGACAGCTGCGCCACCAGCTAACTCTCCTCCTCTCAGTGACCACCGCCTGTGCTCGTCCATTGTCATACTAGATTCACTATTGACACCAAACGGGAAGGAACGTTCCCGAGAGCATATGATCGTGTCCTAACTTATCTGAACTTGTCTTACCATAGATTTATTTTGGATTTTTTTTTTTTTTAATGGGGATGTAAATGCAGGATGATCCGCTTCATTGCACAGGAATTTATCCCATTTGACTCATCCTTCTTTCCCAAGAGCGGTCTGCCTAGAGAGTTGCACATAACATGAACTCCGTAGCTCCAGGGACCACCCCTAAGAATCTTCGACAAAAACCGCGCTTGTAAAATGAATGACGTAGTCCCCAGAGGAACCCACGACCTTCGGAGCGCGCGAATAAAAAGTGATTGCCGTACACAATCTATGACACTGGAGACATACCGCCTGATTTGCGTAAATCTGTGTTTGTGACAATCGCCAAAAAATGAGTAACCATAGAATGTTATCACATACATCGAAAAAATAGCACATTGAGTCACATGACACAGATTTGACTGACAATGAACATGCAAAAGGTTAGGGTGAACGTACAATCAGAAATGACATCGGGTGCATTCATTCCATTGTAAGTCGCCATAGGCGCTGATCGTGTGTAATACGTGTCCAGTCACAACAAGGATACAGATAAGTAACTTTTATATTTATATGTTCATGCAATGTTGTGTCGGTCGGTGTGTGTGTGTGCGTGCGCGCACGCGTGCGTGCGTGAGTGCGTGCGTGTATGTGTGTGTGTGTGTAAAAGTCGCTTAAAAGTCAACTTCATTGCACCGAAATTTTATCCCATATGGCTCGGTCTCTATCCGCAGCACGGAAAGCGTTGCACAAAGCACGAACTCCGTAGCCCTAGCGACGACCCACAGGAGTCTCCGAAAATTTCGCTCGTGAACCGAAGGACGCGGCCCGGATCGAACCCACAACCTTCGGAGCCCGAGTCAAATGGATTGACTACTTCGCCACGGAGACTCCCTTGTGTTCTTGACAGAAAACGCTCTTGTAATGTTCTTGACAGTAAACGCTCTTGTAATGTTCTAGACACTAACCGCTCTTGTAATGTTCTAGGCAGTAAACTCTCTTGTAATGTTCTAGACATTAACAGCTCTTGTAATGTTCTAGACAGTAAACGCTCTTGTAATGCTCTAGACAGTAAACGCTCTTGTAATGTTCTAGACAGTAAACGCCCTTGTAGTGTTCTAGACATTATCCGCTCTTGTAATGTTCTAGGCAGTAAACGCTCTTGTAATGTTCTAGACAGTAAACGCTCTTGTAATGATCTAGACAGCAAACGCTCTTGTGTAATTTTCTAGACAGTAAACGCGTGGTTTTTTTTTTTACTTCTGTGCTGACGTGTCAGAGTCTTAAGTATTGCCAGCAGAGATGCAGTAACATCGTTACGCCCGCCAGGCGAATAGTCCCTAGCGGGGATGCTGTAACATCGTTACGCCCGCCAGGCGAGTATTAGTTACCTGCCTGCGAGGTTGCTGGCTGACGAGACAGCCAGCGGTCAGGCAAGGACAAAGCAGGACGCACGCAGGCCTCGTGAAGCCACTTCAGGTGGGCAGGCGCGTTGCGAGAAATAGCCAGACAGCTCTGGGACTCGGACTCGACTGGACGTATGATGAGAGAAAGGTTTCGTGTAGTGCTGTGCCCGAAAGTCGAGTGCTTGTACATCTTGTGAGATAGACTGTAAGCTGTGGGTTGCCTGTAAGTGTATTGTTATAACTTATGTATTGAAATGATCATCTCTAGATCGTATTGCATGTGATCTGTAAATAAATCCATTGAAACTTCGTGTCGTTGAGTCTCAAGTCAAATCACTTTGTACTTGTACTGTCTCACATGTGTTAGGTTTAACGAGCCAGGTTTAAGACCCTGACATGTGTGGACGTGGGGGCATTCGTCCGGCTTTAAAATGAACGTGGTTTAAGTAATTAACATTTAAACCTAGAGTTGTGAACTTAGAAATTTTTGTCCAACTTTAGAGTAAATTTAAATGTGATTGTGAAGGCTCATTTTGGTATATATTATTACATTGTTTAAACATGGAAACTAGATGTGAACGTAAAGTACATACATATTGTTTGATCTTGTAAACGTGTAAAACATTTGTGATTGTGGAACTTGTCACCGTTTTGACCTTGTCGACATTGTGAAGTTGTCGCCATTGTGACCTTGTCGCCATCTTGTAAACTTGATGTCTATGTCCTTACTGAATGTCATCTTAATGTAAGTGATGTGTCATCAATGTTGTAGATTGTTGAGATATAGTCAGCTTGTCTTTGTAAAGTGAATTGTGTACAGCAGAAAGTTTCGGAAAGAAAGTAACTTGTGGTTTGAAAAAAAAAAAATTTTTGACTGACGACATTACGACCTACAATTACACTCAACGCCATACAAACCTAATCAAAACTTAGTGACAAGCATACACACCACATCAAATAGACGCTAATTTATTTCCTCCAAAAACAAAGCAGGTTTTCTGTGCCATCTGAAACCCTTGCCCGTAGAGGTCATTTGTGTTTTGAAGTAGCGACCCTACAGTTCCTAGCCCGAATTTCAACCGTTCTTCACCGCATCCAGGACACTTGAGTATATTTTTCTTTCTATACACTTTCGGATGCAAATTTAGGCACATATTGTAAGTAGAACACAATTGTAAATTGTTCACTTTACTAACAACTTGTAACAAATTGTGTGTCTGATATTTCATTTAAATTTTCCATCATGTCTTCATTAAATGATTTCATCGATATGGGGTTAAAGTTAAAGTTAACAGGTGATGAACTAACGAAGTGGAGTGAGAAGAAATACTATGAATACCACGAGCACGAAGAAAGAGCAGCTGAAAGAGCATTAAAGCAGGCAGAGACTGAAAGAGCTGCCAAGCAAGTAGAGGCAGAAACAGCCTTAAAGCAAGCAGAGGCAGCAACCGCAACAAAACAAGCAGAACTTTCTGCAAAGACAAAACAAGCAGAGTTAGATATCGAACTGAAAAAGGCAGAGATAGCAGCTCAAAGTAAGCGGGAAGAGCTGGAATTGCAACTAAAGATTAAACAACTTGATACTGAGACTGCTATAAACAAAGAGTCTAAGAAATCTGAGAGACTGGAGAAAGAAAACCAGTACAAGAAATATCAAGGTATCATAAGAAATTATACCTCGGGTGACTGCATTGCAGCCTTCATCCAAAATTTTGAGACTTTAATGGACCATTACCAGATTCCATTGTCAGAATGGATTATAATTTATATGAGAAGTTTATCAGGGGAGCCTCTGGAAGTCATAGAGACTATCCCCAAAGACCTCAGAAAAGATTACCATTATCTAAAATCAAACATTAAGGCACATTTTATGTTAGATGAGGCAGGTTACAGAGAACAATTCAGCAAGTTGAGCCCCAAACCGACTCAAACGTTCTCTGACTACCTCTGCTTAGTCCGAGACATATTTACCAAATGGACTTCAGCAGCTAAAATTGATAAGAACTATCAAAAGTTAGAGGATCTTATCATTAGAGATAAAGTCATTTCATCCATTCCATCAGCATTTTCAAAATTTTTGCAAGAGAATGAATGTACGAGTGTAGAGCAGATTGAGAGGCGTGGTTCGGCTTATTACAGAGCCAACAAACATTGTTTTGCCAGTGAAGCTACTGATACAAATTTTGTAGCATCGGCTAACTATGACAAACCCTATAGTAGGCAAAAACCTTATAAGCCTACATCTGAGAAGTACAACCATTGTAAATATTGTAGAATTTCACATCATCAAGGCGAGATGTGCGACAAGAACCCCGCATATCTTACATATTTACAGAACATCGTAAACAGACAAGATAAGGAGCGTAAATCCTTTAGAAATTTGCGTAAATGTTTCCTCTGTAAGGCGTATGGACATTATCGCCATGATTGTAAAGGTAGGCAAATGACCAAGAAAGCCAATGCCGCCTTATTGATAGTTCATCATCAGATGAAGAACAATCAGAGAAACACCCTGTGAACTCAGCACAGGCTTTTGATATGTTTAACGCAAATAAATGTACTGTTTGTAATACCTTTTATGAAGATGGCATTTTAACATGCGGCCACTCCATTCCTATTGCCAATGAAGAAGCTAATTTGGTAATAGACTCCAAAGGCAGAATAAACATCCATCAGGGATACGTGAATGGCAAGTCTGCTACAGTCCTTCGGGACACGGGAAGTTCACTGATTGGACTGAAGAGAACGTTCATAATGCCTACAGACTATACAGGCAGGCACGTAACATGCAGAACATTCTCTGGCAATATTGAAAAGTACCCACTAGCATGGGCATATATTCAAACACCTTTCCTCACTGGGAAAGTAAAATGCACAGCATTAACACACCCTGTGTGTGATATTATAATTGGAAATTTACCAGAGGTAAATGATATGCCTCATGACATAACAT
This sequence comes from Cepaea hortensis, assembly GCA_963921405.1. Taxonomy (NCBI): domain Eukaryota; kingdom Metazoa; phylum Mollusca; class Gastropoda; order Stylommatophora; family Helicidae; genus Cepaea; species Cepaea hortensis. The sequence goes on along the minus strand of OY992880.1, from coordinate 136,056,167 downwards.
CTCTTTGCATAAATGAGATCACAACATCACCATCAAATGTCATCATTGATAATGTTGTACCACCTAATGAATGTATGGTAGCTAATGTAGCACTAAGATCTCATGACATCATTGATAACACTGTTTCATCACCATCTGATATCATTGAATGTGTGAACGCAGTAACTAGATCTACTGCTAGAATGCAAGATGAAATTAATCAGACTGAGGCTATAGAAATGCTTAGCCCAGTATTACTACCTCCTAAAACCATGAAGGAGACTTTTGTAACAGCCCAAAAGGCTGATCCTTCATTGTCGAAATATTTTAATCTGATCGGCCAAAAGCCAAAGGTAACCAAAAATGCAAGATGGCATTTTGCTTTGAAAAATTGTATCCTCACCAGGTATTATACCAGAGGTGACACCACAACAGAGCAAACTGCTTTGCCAATTGAGTATCGTAAGCATGCCTTACATCTTGCCCATAATATACCTCTTGCAGGGCATATGGCATACACTAAGACCAGATCAAGATTATTATCACAGTTTTATTGGCCCAAATTCTGCAATGACATTAAGAAATATTGCAGGAGTTGTGACATCTGCCAAAACTTGTAAAGAAAGGTAAACACCCACAGGCAAAGTTACAAATTACTGACTTAGCCAGTCGACCTTTTCAGAAAATATCTGTCGACATAGTGGGCCCTCTTAATCAGATAACAACCAGAGGGAATAAATATATATTAACCATCATTGATCAATGTAGCCGCTGGTCTGAAGCGATTCCGCTAAAGAACATAACTGCCAATGATATAATGGAAGTTTTCTTCCATATATTTTCACGGATAGGATTTCCAGACACAATCCAATCAGATAGGGGAAGTCAGTTCATTGCCGCATCTACTCAAGCTTTCACCAAAATGTTAGGAGTGAAGCAATGTTTCAATTCCCCGTACCATCCTCACTCGAGTGGAATTATAGAAAAATTTAACGGTGATTTAAAGCATATGCTTGCTAAAGTCACGCAAGAGCACCCCAATAACTGGGACGTATATTTACCTGCTATTCTCTTTGCTTATCGCGAGGTGCCACATGCTAGTACAGGTTTCTCTCCTTTTGAACTTATCTATGGTGCCAAACCACGTGGCCCATTAAGCATCTATCATCAAATGTTAACTGAATCCACTCCTTTACTCAAACCCATATCATCATACGTATACGTTACATCATTGCGTGAAAGAATCATCAAATCTTGTATAATTGCAAAGGATGCACTAAAATTATCTGGTGCTACATATAGACAATATGCTGACAAAGGTAACAGGACAATAACGTTGACACCTGGACAGGACGTTCTTCTTCTCCTACCTAGTGACAGACACTTATTGACCGATTCTTGGCAAGGACCATTTAAAGTGACGAGACAGATTTCACCTGTAGACTACGAGATTCAAATAAAAGACAAACACAAAATATTCCACGTCAATATGCTAAGACCATATTACAATAGAGACAACGAACAAGACGATACAACAGCCTGTACAGTGATAATAGACCATGAAGATGACGAGGCTAGTGACGAAATTCCAACACCTGCATTGGACACGACAAACTGCTTTAAGGAAATTAAAGTCAACCCAAAGTTAACTCAAGCAGAAACAGACAGTTGCAAACATCTCATACAACAGTACAACACCATTTTCTCCAACAACCCAGGACAAACAGAATTAGTACAACATCACATCACACTCACGTCAAATACACCCATACAATGCAGACCATACACCATTCCATTGCATTACAAAGAACACTTATATCAAGAGATCATTAGCTTAGAAAACAAACAACATCATTAGACGATCCCAATCAAATTTCTCATCTCCAATGGTCATAGTACGCAAAAAGGACAACACAATAAGACTCTGTGTCGACTATAGGAAATTAAATAAGATAACTCTTTTAGATCTAGAGCCAATGGCCAACTCTGAAGATCTGCTGACAGAACTGACAGACGCTAGGTTCTTTACGAAGGTAGACATGACTAAAGGTTACTGGCAAATAACGGTAGACGAACAGAGTAGACATCTGACAGCATTTGCCACACCTTGGGGACTGTACGAATGGTGCAAACCTCCATTTGGGCTTGTCAATGCCCCAGCGACATTCGTACGTATGACACGACTTCTACTAGTAGACATACCGAATATTATTTGTTACATAGACGACATTTGTGTTCACACAAAGACGATGACAGACCACATAAAGACATTAGAACAGACATTTGAACGCATTAGACAACACGGACTGACGGTAAAGCCGGCAAAAGTAGACATAGCCTAACAGGAAATATCCTTCTTGGGGTACAAAATATCTAATGGATTTGTCACGACAGACGATAACATTGTGTCCAAGATACTAAAACTCTCACTTCCGACTACGAAAAAGCAAGTCAGAAGTTTGTTGGCACTTATAAATTATTATAGGCAGTTCATACCAGATTTTGCTGAACTGACCGAGGTATTTACTAACCGACTAACAAAAGATCAACCCGAGAAAATTGTAAACAATCAATGCCTAAAATTTGCATTCTAGAAAGTATTATCTTATTTTTCTGATAATAGCTTAAACAATCCCATTCTAAAATTGCCCAATTTACAAATCCCTTTCAGATTACGCACAGACGCGAGCTCCGTGGCGATTGGAGCAGTCTTGTTACAGGAGCACAATAACATCCTACATCCTGTGTACTTTGTCTCCCGAAAATTAAAACCGAGAGAACGTGCTTGGTCAACACCACAGTTGGAAGCCCTAGCTCTAGTGGTGGGTATAACTAAATTGTCCAGATTCCTCCTGGGACGTCATTTTATTGTGGAGTCTGACAGTAGTCCATTGAGATTTATCAATTCAGGTGTACCTTCCAACCAAATGATAGCTCGCTGGTCTCTTAAACTTCAAGATTACAGCTTTGAAGTTCGACACATTGCGGGCCGAACCAACACGATTGCCGATCTTTTGTCCCGTTGTCCGACCGACCAAGTAAGCACCAATGTCTGAGTGCAGTGTGTAAAATACACTCAGACCAACACAGCCATCCATCAGTGAAGTTTTTTTTTCACGCAAGCTGTGTATGTCTATTATATGATGTGATAGGGTTTATCCCCAATATATATAGTTTTCTTATTTTATTATTAACGTAGTGATTGTCGTGAATAATTGTGTAGTGTGTGGTAGAAAGTGAACTTCATTAATTGTATATATTACGAAACAAGAACAGTGCCACATTCGCTCTGAACTTACCGCAAGCGAACTGTCCAATTTATCCGTGGTATCTGCATTTGGAACATATCCAGTGATATTTTAACTCCGTGTGTGAAAGTGTGACCTGAACATTGACATCTACACCACTGCAGTCAATCGAAATCCAGAAGTTTTTCCAGTGAAACAACCAACACATGAACAATCAGAACATTGCACATTCCGTGTTACTACATCAGACCGGAACAAGTGTGTTCTACAAATTTCAACATCAACGGTTCGTGTGTACTTCCGGATGATTTAGAAATTTAGTTCAAAATTAGCAGACGACAAACAAAAGCTTAAAAAGTTATAACACTTCTAAACTATTTACGATTCAATAATTTCGAATACACGAATTGTGTATTAATATTTTTCATGTAGTGTAATCTTAGAATCATATCTTGATTAATTTATTCATACTATCGACATTTTTTCGCTAGTATGGGGAAACATCAAGCTATGACGCTGAGAAATAGAAGAATTATGGTAAGATATTATATTTCATAATTTTTGAAATTATGTCCCTTTCATTTAATTGTTATTACATTATTACACCAAGGGCGATAAATTGAAATGTATACGATTATGTGTTGTATATAAATAGTCATGTTGTTGCCAGATTGTTAACACGCCAAGAAGCCATCTACTGGGCATGGTAGAGTGTTACCGACATTGCAGACCGACACAAGAACTGCTGGCCAAATGAGGTCAGAGTTTGAGCGTTGAATGCGACTTATATAAAGCCGTATTACGGTCTTGCCAGATGTTTTTTGTTTCAAAAAGCATATTATTACTTTTTTTTGAAAGGCTGCGAGGTAGTTGCTTGGGAAGCTGTTACTACCGATCTGACTGGGTCAATAATGCAATTAAGGTAATCAGCCATCGAGAGGATGAAACTTGACAAGTGTTAAAGGTTGAACACCACATGTCTTTAGATACAATGTCCATGTCTTATGTGTTTATATGCCAAGATGTGTATTCTTATGTATTTCTACACCAATGTATATAACAGAAGGGTTGATTCTGACAAGGTTAAAATATTAACTCGCTATGTATATAGAGTATACATGAAAGATGACATCTTTCATGAAGAAGCCCCGGGGGAGCATGTCAGAGTCTAAAGTATTGCCAGCAGAGATGCAGGAACATCGTTACGCCCGCCAGGCGAATAGTCCCTAGCGGGGATGCTGTAACATCGTTACGCCCGCCAGGCGAGTATTAGTTACCTGCCTGCGAGGTTGCTGGCTGACGAGACAGCCAGCGGTCAGGCAAGGGCAAAGCAGGACGCACGCAGGCCTCGTGAAGCCACTTCAGGTGGGCAGGCGCGTTGCGAGAAATAGCCAGACAGCTCTGGGACTCGGACTCGACTGGACGTATGATGAGAGAAAGGTTTCGTGTAGTGCTGTGCCCGAAAGTCGAGTGCTTGTACATCTTGTGAGATAGACTGTAAGCTGTGGGTTGCCTGTAAGTGTATTGTTATAACTTATGTATTGAAATGATCATCTCTAGATCGTATTGCATGTGATCTGTAAATAAATCCATTGAAACTTCGTGTCGTTGAGTCTCAAGTCAAATCACGTTGTACTTGTACTGTCTCACATGTGTTAGGTTTAACGAGCCAGGTTTAAGACCCTGACATGTTCTATACAGGACATACATTTAGCTTGATGTCTGCGGTGTTATTTGTTCATAGTTCTAGTATTGTTGGTCATTCACACGAGCCCTCTGTTTATAGCGCTTGTAATCGAGTTCTAGTATATCTCACACTCTACTTCTCGTTTCCTGGTGATTCACTCAGAAATGGGGTACAAACAACGGGGTTTTGTAGAGTGCAAGACTACAACAGATGCTATGCAACTGTCTAGAATATTACTAGAGCGTCTACAGTCTAGAACATTAAAAGCGATTACTGTCTAGAACATTACAAGAGCGGTTACTGTTTAGAACATTACAAGACCGTTTACTGTCTAGAACATTACACGAGCGTTTACTGTCTAGTACATTACAAGAGCGTTTACTGACTAGAACATTACAAGAGCGTTTACTGTATAGAATATTACAAGAGCGTTTACTGTCTAGAACATTACAAGAGCGTTTACTGTGTAGAATATTACAAGAGCGTTTACTGTCTTGTACATTACAAGAGCGTTTACTGTCTAGTGCATTACAAGAGCGTTTACTGTGTAGAATATTACAAGACCGTTTACTATCTAGAACATTATTAGTGCGTTAACTGTCGAGAACATTTTCTTTCACCCAGTTTAGGCCGGCTCTAACTTGAAGCTGGTTAGTTTTTAAGAAAACTCTGGCACCAACAGCATCAATGGACAGTCGAAAACAGATGACCACGAAGACGCCGGACAGGGGTGCTGGCCTCGGCTTCACGGTACGAAACAATAAACTAGCATCATCACGTGTAACGAAGTTGGTAAATATTCTCTAGCGCTGTAGCTTGGGACAGTGAACGCGTTTCACAATTGCCCTACATGCCGAGCTGAGGGTTCAAGATCTGCTGCAAACCGTTTAGACGCCGACCGTCTTGTGTTGATTGCGATGGCATGAGGGTCGGTCATTCAGGCGGCAATGGCAAACCAATTAACGTAAAAGTACCTAGTAAATTACAAACGGCTTAAAATGCTGGGCTTGGTTGCGATGTCCTGTGAAGGACTTCTTAGATAGAAAGTAGCAAAGTAAGAGCGGTGTGCAATTGAGATTCTTCTTCTTCTTCTATCCGGAGTGTTTGTTTGTTTCTTTTTTCTTTTGTTTTCAGACGTAATTGCGGTGTGTGTGGTTAGGCACCCTTGGGCCGAAACCCTTAGGCCAGCACATCCAACTTTAGCGTGCATTTTTTACCAGGTTAACATTCCTGGGGGACTCTCACTGTTGTGGTGCCGTCCACATACAAGCTGGTCAAGTGAGAACGGTCGTAGACTTCATGGTCAAATCTCAGTGGAAGGCAGAGGCAGCCCATGGGCACTTTCCGTCATCCAAGGAGGCTTCCATACTTGCAGAGCCGACACATAGCGCTCTGGTACTGGGCTCACCCAAGGAATCGTCACGTCCTGCACATGGCTGCTTTATTTCCTCACTTCCATGTATTAGGCATTTCGTTCGCCACAGGCCGTTCCTCGCACAAACCAGGAACGGTCAGTCTGCAGACGACTTCCACTCAGCGAGCTTTTCGGATCGGACGTGTACCCGGAGAACAAGATTGTCAGAGCTGTTCCGGCCAGAAAACAAGAAGTCAGAGCTGTTCCAGCCAGAAGACAAAATAGTCAGAGCTGTTCCGGGCACGAAGGACATTTCACTCTGACGTTTTTGCGTTATGCCTGTTTTATTTTCGCCCTTAGGCCTGCACATCCGACTTCAGCGGGCATTTGGTAGACGGGTTTGCCTTCACTTAGTTTCGAGGGACATTTGACTCTTACTGCTGTGGTGTCGTCCACATCTCTGCTGGTCAAGTTAGAAGGGCCAAGGACTTTACGGTCAGCCCTCATTGGAAGGCAGGGATAGTCCATGGGCATTTTCCGCAGTCCAAGGAGGCTTCCATAATTGCAGAGCAGGCACATAGTGCTCTGAGACTGGGCTCACCCTAGGAATCGCCACGTCCTGCTCATGGCTGTTTTAATTCCTCACGTCCATGTATTGGGTATTTCGTTCACCCCTGGCCGCTCCCCGCAAAGACCAGGGACGGTCAGTCTGCAGACGACATCCACGCAGCAAGCTTTCGCTTCGGACTTCCACGAAGTGGATTCGCTAGCCAAGCGTTCCATTTCGTGTTACTGAGACGTTTTTCACCTTTGACTACACTCACTCAGTGAGCTCTACATTGTAACCATTGCGTGCGATTGGGACACTTTTCCACCTTTAGTAACGCTCACGAGGTAGGCTACACATGCTGCCGGCTCAACACCTTACCTCCATGCAGCAGAGAGCGAGTAACGGCCATGCTCTCTCATCCGGGGATCCCTATTATCCCTCGGATGAGAGCTTCGAACAAGTGTCTGAACCAAGCATGTAGCAGGCTTAGCATCTCACCTCCATATTGCAGTGGGTGAGTGTCGGCCAGGCTCTCACATCCGGAGGATATTGACTTAGAGGCGTTCAGTCATATCCCTCGGCGCACAGCCTTAGAGTATGTGTCCGGACCAAGAATTAGTGGCATCGTGCGCCTGATTCGGTCTTTGACTGCTTATCCTCAGAGTACCTGTGAAGCAGCAGGTTGCGTCTCTCTTGGTCTGGCCCCTAACCCAAGTCCTGTCCGACATGTAGTTGTCCTTCCGTCGGCAGGGCTCTTGGGATCATTGGGACACGCAAGCCCCTCTACCACGACAAGGTAGAGACACGTCAGAGGGGACCGAGATTCTGATTGTCTGATTTATGCAGGTGCAAGGGCGTTGGTTGCATCCCCGCGAACAGATTCCTTCACTTGTTTGTTTGTTAAACTGTTTGTTTGTGCCCTTTACAATGAATATAGCGGAAATAACTCTGCGAATAAACCTTCATTTGTAGACTATTATGTTCCTATAACGTTTTATTATCACAGATAGCAGACGGTAATTTATTAACTTGTCTTTCAACTATTGAAAAGTTTTATATTTCAAATTCCCAAGAGGTCGCGTGGGTGCAGCGCGTAATACGCTTGCGCTTAAACTTCCGGTGTTTTGACGGTGGGGCTGTGACTTTAATCCATACATCCATAAATCATTTAATGTCGACTTCTTGTTCAGGCAGCAATGGCAAACTACTGAACGTTAAGTTGCCTAGGTAACCAACGTGGAGTTGGGGTTGAGTGTAACGTCCGGCAACGGACACGCACAAGGAACAGATATCTGTCTTTGGTATTCTTCTTCTTTCGTTCGTCTATATCTGCAGTAAGTTCTTGTCCTTGAAAGTTAAAACAAAATAAGAGTTCTTGCATGTTACATAGAACCAGTTTTAACATTCGGCTGCGAATCCTGGACAATTGGTAAACAGGTGAGAAAAATCTATAGAAGCCTGGGAGATGTGGTCTTAGATAAGAATGATGAAAATTAATTGGACAGTCAAAATGAGCAGTCATGACGTTTTAAGGGAAACTGGGTCACAAAGACAACTTTTCACAAACATCAGAAAGAGGCAGTCAGCGTTTTTTTTTTTTTTGGTCTCGTTATGAGAAGACAAAAACTGGAACATGTTGTGACAACCGGACAGATTTGATGACAGAGAGATAGAGGAGGACAGTGTGAGAAGATTCTAGACAGTCTTGTGTCATGGCACGGAAGGGAGTCAACACACGAATTGATCCTTGACGTCGGAGGTCGTAATTTGTGGAAAGGCATGATCGCCCACGCCAGCCGGCACGGCACTGGCTGATGATATCTGCAATACTGTCTCTTGTATACGCTCCGCTGTCTGTTTTAGTTCACTCAGTGGTCCATAGAGTTTATCTACCACTGTTGTTTCTCTAGACCAGAAGGTTTGCCTAGATATGGCGTATTATGGGCAGTCTAGGAATATATGATCTGCCGTCTGTTAAACTGTGAATACATGTGTTTATAGCTTTATCTTGGGGGATAAGGAGCCGCGCTGTTTCAAAATCTCTCGACATATATAGTCCAGCGTTGATTTCATTGTTATGAGGCTTCAGTCGCTCAGAAATCAACGGCAAATTACTGAAACAACATTACCTGGTAATTTTTTTAAAGCCAATAAATGCAGGTCTTGAATGCAACGTACTGTACAAGACATACGGATAGCTTGATGTCTTCCTTGTTCATAGTTCTAGTACTGTCAGTTATTCTCACGAACCCTCTGTTTATAGCGCGAGGAATCACATCGTGTACCTCACACCAATCACTTAAAGGCTTAATTCTTTTCCTACCATCCATCCATCATGTGTCATGCCGATAAGCGTGGGCGGTTATGTTTCGCCATATCACTCGATCACCAGAGTCGTGGATCAGAGCCGTGTTTCTGTCTCGACCATGCCACGTGGCTAAGCCATCCAGGTATTTACTTCTCGGTCTTCCCTTTGGTATTTTCCCTTCGTTCTTGCCAGTTATCACCAAGTTCTCCAAGTCATCACCATGTACGAAACATCGAAGCCTCTGTCCACAATCGTCATGTGTTGGAGTTGTGTTTTTTCTTTCTAGGTGGAGGGGGGGGGGGTGTACTTGAATTAGAACTATCCTGTTTACACAGGCTCAGATTCACATATGACGATCAGGTGATTTGAGTTTTTGTCCTGATGTTTTCCCAACTTGTGTCACGTTTCATGTTTCCTGTCAGAGTTTGAGATTAGAATAGGAACAGTTATCAAACTGTGGCAATGTTTAATGTTGTTATTGTGGCTGCCCGGGTCAGCGTAATCTGTATATGTCTGGGGACGGTCTTTGAGGGTTGTTGTTGTTGTTGTTTTTTTAAATTCTTATACGTCATTGTGTCTTTATATCCTCATATGTCATCGTATCTTCCTGTCTGTATGTCATTATGTCTTACTATGGTCATATGTTATTATGTCTTTATATTCTTATATGTCATCATGTCTGTCTATTGTTACATGTCACCAAGTAGAGATCAACATGGTCGACTGAAAACGAGCACCCGCTCTTTAACTTCCGGTGCGCTGATAGCGAGGTAGCGGGTTCAACGCCTACACTCGTCAGTTGGACTAAGATATGGAGACGTAAATTACAAGTACCTCATAAGTTAGAGTGGGTTCGCCTGATGGCGAGGGACATTGGCTACAGTGAAAGCTAATCCGCACCCAAACATCAGTACAGTGGACTCCCCAGAAGTAGCAACTAATAGTAGTAGTTCTTAAACTCTATCTAGCCTTGGCAGTTGGGACTGTAATGCCTGGTTCAGATATTTATTTATTACATGCAAATAACAACGAGTTAAAAAGACACGTGTGAAAGAAGGAAACGCGGAGACAGTTTCGAGCAGAGTGTAAATAAACAACGGTAAGGTAGGTATGAATAGATGTCTGAGTAGTCAAGACAAAGAGATGCTTGAGCAGCAACCGGTGGAGAGGCGCCACTGGGATCTCTTATCATAGACTGGGTGTGGACGGATGCCTGTACTCGTGTTGTGTTGGTACAAACGTGTCTGGGATAGACCTGGTCTGTGTCACCGTTATCTGTTTCATTCTCTTGCCTGTTGCGAGTATTTTAACCATTCCGCTACGGTGAGAATAGGGCTTAAATCTGTATTATAAGATGACTTTCTATCCGGAAAAGGACGTGTAACATTCATAACGGGTACTTGATAGATCAGCTGGGCGGAATTTATGAGAGCGCACGATCATAAACTTCCTGTGCGTTGAAGGCATGGAGGTGGTATCGTTCCTTACATCGACCAGAAAGAAATGGCAGACTGTTGAACGTAGAATTACCTGGTAAATTCAACATGGAGTTGGGTTGGTGTCAATGTCCTGGATAAAATGTGCAACATCTTTTTGCCGTGTACTTTAGCTACTTGTCCCATGACGCCAGTGGGAGAGCCCTAAACAACAACTGAACCAACCAGGAACTGCTGTGACATTGTGAAGTGTTAGGACCTTCACATGTTGAAGGTCGGAGTGCATGAAGTAGTAGTGACCAGTGGTTCACCCCTATAGCAAACGTCGAGCCCAAGCATAGAACCTCGTCCCACCGAGCTCACGCCATTGTCAGGGTAACTCCCTGACTGCTACACCAACCCGCCCCTCTGGCTGGCCAGTAACTGCCTCCTACATACGGGACGGGCAGACAGACAGACAGACAGACAGACAGACAGACAGACGGATGGACGGACGGACAGATGGACGGACTGACGGACGGACGGACGGACAGACGGACGGACGGACGGACGGACAGACAAACAGACAGACAGACAGACAGACAGACGGGCGGGCGGGCGGGCGGGCGGGTCGGACTGACAGAGGTAGGTAGGTAGGTAGGTAGGTAGGTAGGTAGGTAGGTAGGTAGGTAGGTAGATATTAGGCAGATATGTAGGTAGATAAGTAGGAAGATAAGTAGAAAGGTAGGTTGAACGAGGCCGAATCTGTAATTTTTGTTTTTAAAGCAAGCAAGCAAAGGTAGGTAGGTAGGCAGGCAGGCAGGCAGGCAGGTAGGTAGGCAGGTAGGTAGGCAGGCAGACAGGTAGGTAGGTAGGTAGGTAGGTAGGTAGGTAGGTATGTAGGTAGGTAGGGAAACAGACAGACAGATAACGTCGTGCTCATTCAAGCCAGGGGGACACATAAATGTATGTGCTAGATTGAAACATAATTTGGAGAAGATTTAAGAGGTATGGCAAAAACCATAGTGATGTTTGAGTCTGGAACACCAGAAGAAGAATCCATGTAGGCTTACCGCTGGCACGCAAGTAGGGCTGGCGAGGTAGGTGCGATAGCATCGTGGAAGTAAAACATTGGAAAGATAGGTTACAGCACGGCCGTGTAGGGTAAGAATATAAGGCCTTGTACATATTATATCTGTCATCGTATCTTTAGCGCAAATGTTTATAGACAAAACTCTTAAAGCTAGTACTTAGAATATAGTTATTTGCGTTACCTTTACAGGACTTCGCAATCAACACCAGTATTGTTATTTACTAGATAGTTATTTCGTTCAGTAGTGTGGTATTGCTTTCTGAACGACCGACGCCTCATATCATTGAATTCAACGCAAAGAAGTGAGCCGAGCTGATGTAGAACCTTCCACTTGTCGGGGAAGTGTCAGACACAATCGCTGCCTCTGTGGCACTTAGAATAAAGTAGAGGTTATTCTTCAGTAACATTGCTGTGTACGCGAGTAGGAGGACAATCATGTTCGTAGAAGTCACAGAAGAACTACAAAAACAGGACCCCCAGAGAACATTAAGAGATAATTTATAGAGACACGGTCCTTTGTCAACGGAAAGGGTGTTGGAGGAGGGGGTGGGGATGAGAAGCTTGAAAGAGGAATACACATTTATATATGGAAGTAGATCTTCAAGAAATGTATTAGAAGACAACCCAACATGTGGGTGGACAACACCAAGAGATGGAATGTAAGAAGTATGTATGAGTTTACCGTGAAGATTTAGGACGAATGATGTTGGAGATGCATTGCAGCCGACTTCAGTTTTCAGATGGAATTTGATGATGGTGAAAACCATGATGGTGACGAAGGTGATTATGGTAATGATGAATATGGTAGTGGCGGTAGTGGTGAGGATGATGATGATGATTTGCTAATGAGATGTAACTCATAATGCTCAAAGGGTAATTGACATCACGCGCATGTCCTTCCACAGTGGGGTAGAGTTAAAAGAACATAAGCAACATCAAATATTTGATGAGGGAGAGGAGTGCAGGGTCCTGATCGCCTTTGACTGCTTCAGTCTAGGAAGAAGAAGAAGAAGAAGAAGAAGAAGAAGAAGAAGAAGAAGAAGAAGAAGAAGAAGAAGAAGAAGAAGAAGAAGAAGAAGAAGAAGAAGAAGAAGAAGAACAACAACAACAACAACAACAACAACAACAACAACAACAACAACAACAACAACAACAAAAAGAAGAAGAAGAAGAAATAGAAGAAGAAGAAGAAGAAGAAGAAGAAGAAGAAGAAGAAGAAGAAGAAGAAGAAGAAGAAGAAGAAGAAGAATTTACGTGTGCTAAGGCACGATATGTAGGCGGCCGGGAAAGCTGTATCAGGCCCGATTAATTTTAAGACGGTCGTGTTGGGAGTGTGAAATGTATGAGAAGAGATATAAACGGGAGTTGAGAGAAATGCTAACGAGAAGAGGATAAGATAATGACAACACAAATGGAATGGAGAAGTTGATGGGCAACGAAGAGTGGCAGGTGAATGAGAGATGCAGAAGTAGATAGAATATAAATACAACGTCTGCTGTGCGGTATTTTTGCAAGGTAGATTACCAGACACGCATGATCTAAGGGGAATAATCAATTTTTTTAAACATTAAAAAAACTAAACATCAAATCCAAATGTTGATGATTTAGACAGATCAAAGAAGTATGCAGAAGAAAACAGAAATCAAAGAACAGAAATAGTAAACAGCAATATTTTCTCGTTTAAATGAGAGAACGCTTTAAATGATAAATAAATGCATGATCGAGAAACTGTTAATGTGCTCATGTGTAATATATATTGAGTCAATTAGTGAAGCATGTAAATGGATCTAAGCTATATCATAATTCAGTGTTAGGCCACGTTCTCATGGCCGCCATTTAACGAGCTTATTTTTCGTTTTCCGAATTTAAAGGTTTTTGGTTTAGTTTTTGCATGAAATAAGAAGCTTACTTAACTGTGAATTTGATATTTCAGTTTTCTAGACAAGTATTTTAATTGACAATGACTTCGGTGGTCACGTTTGCTTGTGTGTCTGTTTACCTTATCTTTGATTCAGGCTCGAAGCTATATTCTGTGTTAATTGTTGTTGCATGTTTGTAAAGAGTACCTGTGTGGTCTTAACTGGTATTAGTAATTAGAAGATCGTGTGTCAGGTCTTAGTCAGATATGACTGAGCTACCGTATGACAGTAGATGGTACTACCTGCTTTCTGTTAGCGCCGAATGTTTGGCGGCGCTTACCAAACTCGACTTCCCATATTGTGCCAACCGCCTCTGGCGGAGGAGTGCAATTGGGAGGGTACAAGCCTTACCCTTGTGCGAGGAAGTGCAACCTAAAGACTAAATGTCATGGCAGGGCAGACCAGGCCTTAGTCGGCAACTGGTCTAGGATGGAAGCTCCGATAGACGAACAGTTAGAGCATTGCTTTGATGATCCGGCAGCTTCTGCAGCTTGTCTTGTTCCGAGCATATTGATATTACTTTTTCTCTGGAGTAAACAAGGCAGGCCAACACATGGGTCATGCTGCACGGGCAACACATGGTCTCTAAATTCAGCGCAGGCTTTGTGTTATTGAGAGATATAGCATCATTTTACAAACTATCGTCTGTCAAGACGGCAAGGTGCCAGTCAGTCAATTTGTTTAGTTTAGTTTAGTCGATGGATCAACATCACGGCACACGGGTACAACCCATAAGTGCTCCGTTTTCCTCCTAACTCAAATCTGAGTCTGGAGAAACTCAGCTCAGTGCACGAACTCCGTAGCACCGGGGAGGATCCTGAAAATACTTTGAGTAGATTTTTAACTCGAAATTTTGCCCAGGCAGCGCCGTTAGGCTACTCTTTTTCGATTCCCAACTGTCAAGGGATTTTTTACGTGCCCAACAATACACACAGGCGTCCGATCTCACTACCCAGAGACCAGGGGAAATTTTATTACTAGAAGTTCACGTGAAAAAAATCCTGGTCCTCACCGGGGCTTGAACCCGGAACCTCCAGCACTCGAGGCGGACATAATACCTCCAGACCACGTAGAATATCTTCGCTTGAGATCGATGAATAACAGAAAGTGTTACCATGTGTCAACACCCAGATTACTAGAAGTGGCGTGTAGAATTACTGAAATACAATACGAGACATATCATCATCAAGTGCCTTGTTGACGTGCATGGACGATCGTGTTTCTCCACATCTTGCCGTCTCTAGCAACATGTATCAATTCCTGTGTTGATTCTCTTCCATGCCATGACAAAAGACTGCCACGATTTTTTTTTTCTCTCTCTGTCTTCCTCTATTTCTCTTTGAACAAATGTTTCCAGGTGTCACAACATGTTTAACGTTTTTTTCTTCTCATAATTGGGCCAAAAGACAGCTTGCTTCTTTCTAATGTTTATCGTAAGTTGTCTTTATAACTCAGCCTCCCTCACAATGTTCAGATTGCTCATTTTGGCTGTCCAAGCAATTTTCAGCATTCTTCTAAAGAATCACATCTCTGAAGCTGTCAGTGATTGTTTTATTATTTTCTTATTTACTAATTGTCCAGGATAGTAGTAAGGTACGTTGTATTCACACCTTAAATAAGTATCTGGATCCTCCTGGTGACGTAGTATTTTACTATATAAAAAGTCATGATCCTACGCTCTGACGTCAAAAAGCGGATCCTTCGGCGACCACATTTTCAAAGGATGCAACCCATGAATAAATAATCGAACGTACTTTTGCATTGTTACTTCCCTTTTTGTGTGATAAATTTTATACGTTTAAAAATGTTATGTGTGCTGATATTATTGATTGTAGCAGGATGGGGCGTAAAAAAACTATCATCACACTAGTGATGGTGTTAAGGTACACTGCTCTTCCTCCTCGGTTTCTTTTATTTTTTCGTCTTCTTTCTTTATCTGTGCTGGGTCGGGCATAAAAAACTATCAGCATTCCATTGGTGCTGTGTAAGGCTTAGGGTTACAGTATTTCCTCGAGGTGGTCTAGGGGTGGGAATCAGTAAGAAACAGATATGAACAAACCAGAAGTACTGAACAAACTCAATGAACACACAGACAGCCACACAGAGATACATTACAAGAATCAGTAACAAACAGATATGAACAAATCAGAAGTACTGAACACAATCAATGAACACACAGACAGCCACAACATTGATCACTTACCTGGATGACGTAAACAACGCTCCTGCAACCAGAGGGTACGATTTCTAGCACCTGAAATAAACAGGACGAAGGCTACACTAAATCTGCCAGTTATTGAAATGTGGTTATACTTAACTTTAACAAACCAACATTCAGCAACTTTAACCAGTTTCACACAAGGCAACAATTAATTTACGAATGAAAATTACGAGGGACTTCATAACTGTGTTAAGAAATCACGTGGGCTGTTAATTAACAATATGGGAGAGAAACGGTTTTTGAAATTAATTTTTTTTTTAAATTCAAGAATAGAAGTAATCGCACAGGAAGTTTAAAAGCAATATGCAGGTCAGGGCAGAGACATTGACAATGTGTCTTGGTCAAGCCGGGAGTGAGGCATGCGGTGCTGGACATGGACAAGGTATCTTGGTCAAGCCGGGAGTGAGGCATGCAGTACTGGACATGGTCAAGGTGTCTTGGTCAAGCCGGGAGTGAAGCATGCGGTGCTGGACATGGACAGGTTGTCTTGGTCAAGCCAGGAGTGAGGCATGCAGTACTGGACATGGACAAGTTTGTTTGGTCAAGCCGGGAGTGAGGCATGTGGTGCTGGACATGGACAAATTGTCTTGGTCAAGCCAGGAGTGAGGCATGCAGTACTGGACATGGACAAGTTTGTTTGGTCAAGCCGGGAGTACGGCATGAGGTGCTGGACATGGTCAAGTGGAATGATGCAGAAAGAGAGTTTCAGGGGATCCAATTAGAGATTGGTGGCCTCAGTTGGAATACTCTAAATGTATGTGCCGAAGTGGAGTCTGATGTCACTAAGGAGCATTGGGACTAGTCCAGGGTACTGGAGGAAATCATTGATGGAAGGTTTCTCATCTGTGAGGTGTTTTAACTCTCGGAGCACGAATGTGACAATACAAGGAAAAACCGACTGGGGTACGCCGTTGTGGATGCCATAGTTGAGACAGAGGTAGTCTTCATTACGATGGGAGGCCAGCTATAGTGGCAGTGAGACCTGGGAACACAGTCACTGCTATTGACTTGGCACTTGTCACTAAATCGGCGGTATCGGAAACGAAATGATAGTTCTGTGGAATCGTGGTATCCACCGTCCATTCTCAGTGTTGATTTAACAATTGAGCAAGTTCAAGGGTACGAGAGCACGCAGGACCTTCATATACAAGCGGACCAACACTTTACTGAACGCATCCGATAGAAGGCGTGGGTTCGACCGAGCAGATTCACTTTTGTGCATACCCCATGGTAGACCTCCGAAATTGAACTTGCTTGCTTGCTTGCTTGTGTTCGTTGGCTTGAGCTCCAACGCGAAGTCCTGTATGTCGGATGAAGGCATCCTGTTGTCCAACATCAGTGTGATGTCATACAGGACCTGAGTTTTGCGTGAGTATCCGTTGTCCCATGTCTGGCTTATTGGTGTGCAGACTGGTGGTTCCTCGCCGTACAGGCAGACACTCTCCGACTTCGGAGGAATCGGCGATCCTACTGACTTTAGCCAGGACCCCGAAGGGACCTGTTGCCCAGGACGCTCGACGAGGACGCGTCAATAGGTCTTGGCCAGTATATAACCCGGCCCTGGTGCCTTGGAAACACCTCTGCGTCCCAAATTGAACTTGAATACAAGACTAATAGAATGGCAACTAAGCAGCTACAGAAATTACAAACACCTCGAAGCACACAAGAGGAACCGGAGATGGCGGAAATGGTGCAAAAAGGAGAAAGTTGAGGAGTTCAAGCTCAGTACTGCAGAGGCCAAGATGTTAAATGGGATAACTTCGTGAGTCAGCTGGGGGGGGGGGGGGGGGGGGGTTTAGTAGTATATCTGGTTGCTATGTAGTAATCAGTGGTGGTGGTATTTGTGTGACTCCAGATATACTACTGGGGTGATAAGACTTTGGGTAGTTTCTGGAAATTACACAGACAAATGCGTATAGAATAGAAAATCAGTCTACCACAGTGCCAACAGTACGTAAGGATAAAGGCATGCCCATGACGACGGACAAGGAGAAAGAAAGGCTTTCCTGGGGAGGTGATGACACAGACAGATCACAAGGATGGAGGCAGCAAGAGAGGGGGGTGGGGGGAGTTGTTAGGGAGCAACTGGCAGTTTTAATTAAGAACGACGGCTATAGGGATGTCGTACAATTAGAAGACATAAAGAATGTATCGAAAACAGCGAAGGACATTGCGCCAAGACCCGGTGGAGTCACGTACTCCCGTGTGAAAAATATGAGCGAGTGATTGAGATTTGGAGGAGATGGCTACTTTTTTAAAATATGAGCATTAGTACAGTATCAGTGCTCTAAGAGTGGGTGGACAGCTATTTAACCCCACTCACAAAGTCAGGCAATGAACATTCAAGACTTAATGGTCACTGGATTATAACCTTGCAGAATACATTTAACAAGGTATTGGAAAAGATTGCTGCTGTTAAACTGCTTCTCCAAAGAGGGCTGGGGAGTTACCGGCCAAGGAAAGAAACCTGGTCAAACACTACAACATTTGTTTATGAGGCGTTCCAGAAGACACACACACTGACACACACACGCACACACACACACACACATACGCACACACACTCAAAGAATAGGAGCACAAGGGAAGCAAAGAATAGTACCACAGCGCTTTATCAAGCATGTCGTAAGAGGCGACTAAAGAAGATTGTTTTTAGGTCTGGCTGCCCCATCAAGTAGAAAAAATCAACCATAACATCCTACAATATCTCGTATAGAGAACAAAATAAATCCATATGAACCAAGAGGTGAGGAGAAAGTGTTGGCGCTGGACAGGACACACACTTAGAGAACCCGAAGTCAATATAATTAGACAGTCTTTTGTCTGGAACCCACGAGCCCAAGGAAAAATCTGGAGGTCAAATAACATGCGGAGAAGAGAGTTACAGGCAGAAAGGACCAATATTAGGAGAATACTGAAGGAGCTGCAGGAGATAGCAAGAGATAGGAGTGAGTTGGTCTATGCCCCAGAGAGGGATACAGAACAGAAGAGGAAGAAGGAGCTACTTTTACCTTGTTTTAAAACGACCATTTCATTAAACCCCTTACCTCATTGAAATCATATATAGCGCCTAAGAGTCTCCTTACACTAAAGGTGCGTCGTATCCATCCATCATGTGCCATGCCGGTAAGCGTGGGCGGTCATGTTCTGCCATCTCACTCGATCAACAGAGTCGTGGATCAGTTCCGTGTTTTTGTCTCGACCATGCCACAAGGCCAAGCCATCCAGATACTTGTTTCTAGGTCTTCCCCTTGGTCTGTTCCCCTCGATCTTACCAGTTGTCACCAAGTTCTCCAAATCATTTCTTCTCATAACATGCCCAAAAAATTGTGACTGTCTACGTCTAATGTCTCTGATCAGTTTACGATCTTCATTTGTTTCTTGAAGGACTTGTTCATTGGTCTTTCTGGCTGTCCATGGTATTCTTTGCATTTTCCTCAGAAACCACATTTCTACAGCCGTATAGTTAACTCAAAAAGAAAACAACTCGCAGATCCGACACATTAGATATTGTTCAAGCGAGGGCAACAACAAAAAAAACAAACATAATGTCAAATCTTTGTGCCTACACTTGAATCAGATAAGCGGTGCGAGGAAAGAAAACACACCACGCTATATTCCCATGACAGTTGAAACATTTGCTTGTGTGATAACTTTTCACGGTGTTACTACAATTTGTGACACCGACATAGAAATTTCTATACCTTTTGTGCTTGCTCCTTTTGCACATAATTCAAATGTCATATTTTTTGTTAACACGCAAGAGCATTGGAAAGCGGCTGTGCACAGTTCACACGTATTTTTTGTAGAATCAGATAACGATGAAATTACCAAGTCTGGGGGATTTTGAAACACGTAAATCAAGGTAAAATCAGGTGTAAGGGTATTCTCACATTGTGTGCCTCTGTAGCAGTGCGAACAGATAAGAATCGACAGGTTTTCAGCCAGACGTTTAATTGTCAGTGTTCGCACTTGTAAATTGATTTTTAATGCAAAAAAGGTAATTTATTTATTTAATTCACAAAAGGTGGTTCACAAATATAAAAGGTAAATCTAGTGCTAGAAAGAACTATGGTGTACTAGCGAGACGTGATAAATGTACTAGGTCACAAGTTTGTGGTGAGGTACGGTGACCAGTTCTTTTCCTCTATGTTAGTGAATGAGCAAGTATGTATGTTTACGTGCGTAAA
Organism: Cepaea hortensis; assembly: GCA_963921405.1. Lineage (NCBI taxonomy): Eukaryota > Metazoa > Mollusca > Gastropoda > Stylommatophora > Helicidae > Cepaea > Cepaea hortensis. Next base: position 136,036,203 of record OY992880.1, on the reverse strand, counting down.
TGTCAGGTTTATGATCCCCCTGTGATAGTATGTATCTAGACAGGCAGGCAGGCAGACAGGCAGGCAGACAGGCAGGCAGGCAGACAGGCGGACGGACGGACGGATGGGCGAGCGGGCGGGCGGGCGAGCGGGCTGGCGAGATAGATAGATGATAGATAGGCAGACGCAGATAGACAGACAGGCAGGCAGACAGGCAGGCAGACTGGCGGACGGGCGGGCGGGCGAGATAAATAGATAGATGATAGATAAGCAGACGCAGATAGACAGACAGGCAGGCAGAGAGACGGTCAAGCAGGCAGGAAGACAGACAGACAGACAGATAGATAGATAGACAGATAGATAGATAGATAGATAGATAGATAGATAGATAGATAGATAGATAGATAGATAGATAGATAGATAGATAGATAGATAGATATATAGATAGATAGATAGATAGATAGATAGATGGATGGTTGGATGGATGGATGGATGGATGGATGGATAGATAGATAGATAGATACGTAGTTAGATAGATAAATAGATAGATAGATAGATAGATAGATAGATAGATAGATAGATAGATAGATAGATAGATAGATAGATAGATAGATAGATAGATAGATAGATAGATAGATAGATAGATAGATAGATAGATAGATAGATAGATAGATAGATCTTAACATCACATATACAGGGAGGAATGAGATATTTCGTGATTTAACGTGAGAGGGAGAGAGAGAGAGAGAGAGAGAGAGAGAGAGAGAGAGAGAGAGAGAGAGAGAGAGAGAGAGAGAGAGAGATGGGTTTAATCGACAGAAGCGATATTTGTAGCTGTCGTTATGTGCAATGACAATAAGTAAAACGCTACAGGAACTATCTTTCTTCACAAATTAAGCAGACCAGAATGAAGGAGGAACAACAGATACAGATACAGATCAGACTTTGATCTAGGATCTTAAAAGAGAACAATCATGGCCTGTCGTAAATCAACCAGCGAACTCAAGAACACACGGGTAAGACGATGAATTCCAGATATTTTTTAACTCCATGTATTTAAGTGTGGGTGATTTGTAAAGATAAGCTCAGACTTTCCCCTGACCTCACACCCCCATTTTAGTGAGGTAACCCCAATTGCAGACGGCAGATATTGTTGCAAATAGGATGTAGAAAAACTGGTCTCATTTTCGAAAGGGGTGTTAAAGCATGTATCAATTATCATGTTGATATTTGGAAGGCGAACAGATAACAATAGAATGTTGTTACTGTAATATTTATTATGTCTTGTAATGTCTTTGTGTTGTTGTGTATTTACTTCTTGCTTGTTTTAACACTTGCGTTGCTGTACACGTTTCTATTGGTATTATTTTGTGTTTTTTTCCTGTTATATATATTATGTACAGAATGGTTGGTGGGTGGTTGGGGAGCAAGAATGTAAGCTTCACACACCGATGAGTCTGTGTTCGATCCAGGATATGTGACATGTTAGGACCATGACATTTGGTAGTCGGAGTGCGCGGAGCAACAGATGGTCAGTCTTTCACTCCTCTATCTGGGGCCAGCACGACCGATTGGATAAAGACACTTGTTCTTAAACATCCGGTATGCTGGTGCCGAGGTGGCAGGTTGAACCCCTACACTGGATAGTTGGTCTAAAACTTAGACCTATAGTCCTTGACTTGGGGACGTAAATTTACAAGTACTTCTGAAGTCGGGGGGCTCCTGTAGCGAACGTAGAGAGCCAGGTATGGCGCTAGAGTCTGTAATCTACATGATGATTGCTTGGGGGTAGGCGTTTCTTATCTGTATGGAGAAGACTTCTTCGTCATAAACTAGCACGAGAAAGGATGTTGTCCGGACAATATCACCCCGTCACACATGATCAATGTTGTCCGGACAATATCACCCCGTCATACATGATCAATGTTGTCCGGACAATATCACCCCGTCTCACGTGATCAATGTTGTCCGGACAATATCACCCCGTCACATATGATCAGTGTTCTCCGGACAATATCACCCCGTCACACATGATCAATGTTGTCCGGACAATATCACCCCGTCACACATGATCAATGTTGTCCGGACAATATCACCCCGTCACACATGATCAATGATGTCCGGACAATATCACCCCGTCACATATGATCAATGTTGTTGGGACAATATCACCCCGTCACACATGATCAATGTTGTCCGGACAATATCACCCCGTCACACATGATCAATGTTGTCCGGACAATATCACCCCGTTACACATGATCAATGTTGTCCGGACATTATCACCCCGTCCCACATGATCAATGTTGTCCGGACAATATCACCCCGTCACACATGATTAGTGTTGTCCGGAATATCACCCCGTCACACATGATCAATGATGTCCGGACAATATCACCCCGTCACATATGATCAATGTTGTTGGGACAATATCACCCCGTCACACATGATCAATGTTGTCCGGACAATATCACCCCGTCACACATGATCAGTGTTCTCCGGATAATATCACCCCGTCACACATGATCAATGTTGTCCGGACAATATCACCCCGTCACACATGATCAATGTTGTCCGGACAATATCACCCCGTCACACATGATCAGTGTTCTCCGGATAATATCACCCCGTCACACATGATCAATGTTGTCCGGACAATATCACCCCGTCACACATGATCAATGTTGTCCGGACAATATCACCCCGTCACACGTGATCAATGTTGTCCGGACAATATCACCCCGTTACAGATGATCAATGTTGTCCGGACAATATCACCCCTTCACACATGATCAGTGTTGTCCGGACAATATCACACCTTCACATGTGATCAATGTTGTCCGAACAATATCACCCGTCACACATGATCAATGTTGTCCGGACAATATCACCCCGTCAGACATGATCAATGTTGTCCGGACAATATCACCCCGTCACACATGATCAATGTTGTCCGGACAATATCACCCCGTCACACATGATCAATGTTGTCCGGACAATATCACCCCGTCACACGTGATCAATGTTGTCCGGACAATATCACCCCGTCACACATGATCAATGTTGTCCGGACAATATTACCCCGTCGCACGTGATCAATGTTGTCCGGACAATATCACCCCGTCACATGTGATCAATGTTGTCCGGACAATATCACCCCGTCACACATGATCAATGTTGTCCTGACAATATCACCCCGTCACACATGATCAATGTTTTCAGGACAATATCACCCCTTCACACATGATCAATGTTGTCCGGACAATATCACCCCATCACACATGATCAATGTTGTCCGGACAATATCACCCCGTCACACATGATCAATGTTGTCCGGACAATATCACCCCGTCACACGTGATCAATGTTGTCCGGACAATATACCCCCGTCACACATGATCAGTGTTGTCTGGACAATATCACCCCGTCACACATGGTCAATGTTGTCCGGACAATATCACCCCGTCACACATGATCAATGTTGTCCGGACAATATCACTTCGTCACACATGATCAGTGTTGTCCGGACAATATCACCCCGTCACACGTGATCAATGTTGTCCGGACAATATCACCCCGTCACACGTGATCAATGTTGTCCGGACAATATCACCCCGTCAGACATGATCAATGTTGTCCGGACAATATCACCCCGTCACACATGATCAATGTTGTCCGGACAATATCACCCCGTCACACGTGATCAATGTTGTCCGGACAATATCACCCCGTCACACATGATCAATGTTGTCCGGACAATATTACCCCGTCGCACGTGATCAATGTTGTCCGGACAATATCACCCCGTCACATGTGATCAATGTTGTCCGGACAATATCACCCCGTCACACATGATCAATGTTGTCCTGACAATATCACCCCGTCACACATGATCAATGTTTTCAGGACAATATCACCCCTTCACACATGATCAATGTTGTCCGGACAATATCACCCCATCACACATGATCAATGTTGTCCGGACAATATCACCCCGTCACACATGATCAATGTTGTCCGGACAATATCACCCCGTCACACGTGATCAATGTTGTCCGGACAATATACCCCCGTCACACATGATCAGTGTTGTCTGGACAATATCACCCCGTCACACATGGTCAATGTTGTCCGGACAATATCACCCCGTCACACATGATCAATGTTGTCCGGACAATATCACTTCGTCACACATGATCAGTGTTGTCCGGACAATATCACCCCGTCACACGTGATCAATGTTGTCCTTACAATATCACCCCGTCACACATGATCAATGTTGTCCGGACAATATCACCCCGTCACACGTGATCAATGTTGTCCTGACAATATCACCCCGTCACACGTGATCAATGTTGTCCGGACAATATCACCCCGTCACACATGATCAATGTTGTCCTGACAATGTCACCCCGTCACACATGATCAATGTTGTCCGTACAATATCACCCCGTCACATATGATCAATGTTGTCCGGACAATATCACCCCGTCACACATGATCAATGTTGTCCGGACAATATCACCCCGTCACACATGATCAATAAAAAGGATGTTGTTGGGACGATATTTCCCTGTTACTCAGCAACAAAAATAATTATTGTGTGTAACCCCCACCCCCCCCCCCCCTTTCTTTCTTTCTCTCTCTCTCTCTCTCTCTCACTCACACACACACACACACACACACACACACACACACATTAGCATACGTAATTATGTTGTCAGGACAATATTCCGCCGTCACACATCAACAAAAGTAATGATGTGGTTAGGAAACCAAACTGGTAAATAACTCCCTGGAAATGGTTGAAATGCAATGAGAAATATACTCGCATGTATGTTGATGTGAAACATAGATAACTGTGAAATTGAATTTATTATGTCAGGTCTTAGTCAGATATGACTGAGCTACCGTATGACAGTAGACGGTACTACTTGCTCTCTGTTAGCGCCGAATGTTGGGCGGCGCTTACCAAACCCGACACTCCACATTGTGCCAACAGCTTCGGGCGGAGGAGTGCAATTGGTAGGGTACAAGCCTTAGCCAAGTGCGAGGAAATACAACCTAAAGACTAAATGTCATTACAGGGCAGACCAGGCTCTAAGCCTTGGTCGGAAATTGGTCTAGAATCGAAGCTCCGTCAGGCGGACAGTTAGAGCATTGCTTTGCTGATTCGGCAGCTTCTGCTGCTTGTCTAGTTCCAGACGTTTTGGTGTTACCTTTCTTCTGGAGTGAACTAGGCGGGACGAGAGAAGGATCATGCTGCATGGGTATCACATGGTCTCTGGAGTGAACTAGGCGGGACGAGAGAGGGATCATGCTGCATGGGCATGGCATGGTCTCTGGAGTGAACTAGGCGGGACGAGAGAAGGATCATGCTGCATGGGCATGGCATGGTCTCTAATTCAACCAAAGCTTTGTGCTACGGAAAGGTATAACTCCATTTTACATACAATCGTCTGTCAAGACGGCAAGGTGCCAGTCAGTCAGTCAGTCAGTCAGTCAGTCAGTCACATGTAAGTGGAGGATGGATAATAAACAGACCAGCTGCCAAATGTTGTTTCTGAAAAACTTGCAAAGTGTATACCACTGACTGAGTGAAAAGCCACGTCTTACAGGAAACAAACTAAAACAGTAAATTGTTTAGAGAAATTAGATGAAGACAGTTAAGATTGCTTGAATACATTATGAGGAGAAATAAAGTGGACAATTTAGTGACAACTGGCAAAGATTGATGAGGAAAAAGCTAGTGGAGGCAGAATTATGTGGAAGCTGTGGAGATGTTTTGTAGAAAAATGAAGAAAACGCTGTGAGCGGATAGAAAGAGCAATGAAGATATCTTGAAAGAAGTAGACTCACAAAGAGAAATGGTTGCTCGATGTATAAGAAGACAGTCCACATGCCTTGAGCATGTCATGACAAGAGGACAATTGGACTGCTTCGTTACAACAGGACAGTTGAAGGGCATGGGTAGAGCACGAGAGAAGATGCTGGAGAGTCTGACATCATGGTATGGAGTAGCATCAGTATTAGAACAGATTGGCAGTACACGAGACAGAAAGCTAAGGACAGACATGATCACCAACACCACACGGCATGGACTATAAGACGATTATCAGTACACGAGAGAGAAGGTTGTGGACAGAAGTGATCACCAACGCCACACGGCATGGACTATAAGACGATTATCAGTACACGAGACAGAAGGCTGTGGACATACATGAACATCAACGCCACACGGCATGGACTATAAAAAGATTGACAATACAGGAGACAGAATGGTGTGGACAGATATGATCACAAACTCCACCTGCCGCCATGGACTATAAGAACAAATAAATATTATATATTTTTATGAAGTTAGAAATTTGTGTAGTTATGTGTTATCTTACTTCGGTATTGATGCTAGTTGTAATTAGGAACTATGTTACTTTTGATAAACATTGATTTTAGTGTAAAGCTGGATTGTATGTCTTCGTATGACTGAAATGTATGTATATCCTTCTGCAAGATGGAAAACTTCTACTGGCACCTGGCCGTTTTGACAGGCGATAGTTTGTTACATGGATCTTCACAAAAGGCATATTAACTACACCAGGCTGGGAACCATGGATGATGTTATAACTTTCTATGGCACAAGGCCTTGGCTGAATTGTAGAGATCATGTGTTGCCCATGCAGCATGATCCCTCTCTCGACCTGCCTATTTTACTCCAGAGAAAAGGTAACCCAATACATCTGGAACAAGAACCAGGATCAACCAGATATCTATCGAACATACGGACTATTCACGCACACGCAGGCCAAGAGTAGCATCGCTAAAGCGCGCCCTCCCGGTACAAGGTGATACATGCAAAACCCCTGGACGCCTACCGACGAACTTTCAAGCTACGCCAGCAGGACTGACAGAAAAAAATATACTAGCTTACTGACTGCAGGCCTACTACTCATCGAGAGAGAGTGGGCGCTTATCGAGACTTTGTCGACCGGTCGTACAAATTTTCTCTTTTGTCCGCTCAAACCACGACCCTGGCTGCACGATGCGGTTACATTCTTCAAACGCCTGCCTCGCTAACTTGCGTTGGCTGGGAAGATCCCAATTTGGTGCACCTCACACAGCTAATCGAGACAACGAACAATAGACGCGGGACTAATCTTGCGAACCAGATCGGCCCTCACGGTAAGCATATATTAGCTCTAGAATTACCAGTTATCCAAGTAGGACAACCAAATCTGAACAATTTATGTTACTTATAGAATAGCACGACGAAATGCCAAATGAACCATTAGAGCAGGGGTGGCCAACACGAGACCCGCGGGCCGCATGCGGCCCGCCGGGAATCATGTTACGGCCCGCGGAGTGGGAAGTGACAATGTGGTCGAGGCTGTAGCACGCTTGCTTGCTTAATTTAATTAACAAACATAAAATTAGGTAAGTGGCCCGGCAGGAAATATTATTTCTGAAATTTGGCCCGCCTGCTAAAAAGGTTGGCCACCCCTGCATTAGAGCATATAAAGATGAATCCTGGAGAATATACGGTGAACAGATGGCGACCCTTAGTAAAGACTACACAAGAGAATTTTATAAACCATTCAATACAATGAGAAACAGAGATGCATGCTACAACCCAACCACCATCATAAACAGCAAAAGAGGTATACCAATATTTAATCCACAACAAAGACTAGCAAGGTGGATAGAATACTTTCAAGAACTACTTAACCCCACACATAACATAGAAAACCTCACTTTTATGCCTAAAAGCCATGGACAACAAGAACCAAATTTCATACCTGCAGAAGTCAAAACAGTTATACAGAATAGTCCTAAAATCAAATCACCGGGTCCAGATGGAATAACCACAGAAGCTATTCAAGCCTGTGGGGAAACAGGAGTTAAATGGCTACCACGACTTTTTAATATAGCATTGGTAGAAAGACAAGTCCCAGATGATTGGCAACAGGCAATAATTGTACCAATATGGAAAAAGAAAGGCAATATGAGAGAGTACGAAACATACAGAGGTATATCACTCCTGAGCCATATAGGGAAAATGTATGCAAAACTATTGGAACAAAGATCTAACCCCATAGTTGAACAACAGTTAAGCAAAGCAGAATTCGGTTTTCGGAAAGGTAAAAGTTGCACTGATGCATTATTTACATTTAGACAAATATGTGAAAAAACTATTGAATATAGTGATCAACAGAATATTGTGTTTGTAGATCAGGAAAAGGCTTTCGACAGAGTAGACAGATACAAATTATGGACCATCCTTGAAGACTATGGGATACAAGGGCAATTGCTAGAAAACATCATAGCCATGCATCACTCTAGCTGAAGTGCAGTAAGAACACAAGAAGGTATATCAGATATGTTCACAGTCAATACAGGAGTGAGGCAGGGATGTGTACTCTCTCTCTTTCTCTCTCTCTCTCTCTCTCTCTCTCTCTCTCTCTCTCTCTCTCTCTCTCTCTCTCTCTCTCTCTCTCTCTCTTCTGGTATTTAATATCTACATTGACAGAATATCCAAAGAAGCAACTTTTGACAGAACAGATTCAGAAATTTTAGAACTCTTTACTCCAGATGAAACAACTGACTGACAGGAAATAAATGAACTTCTATTTGCAGACGATCAGTGCCTGTTTTACAGCGATGAGCGCAGACTACAAAATCATATTACTAATCTGAGTTCTTCTTCTTCTTCTTCTTCTGCGTTCATCCGGAGTTTTTTTTTCGGATGTGATTGTGTTGTGCCTGTTTACAGCAGAGCTGCGTTCTTGCGCCGTTAGGTCGACACATCCGACTTCTGCGGGTATTTGTTGACCGGGTTAACCTTCCCGGGGGTTTCTTAGGACGTTTGACTCTCACTGGTGTAGTGTTATCCCCCATCCCAGCTGGCCCATATAGAACAGCCAAAGACATCCTGGTCAGCCCTCAAGGGAAGGCAGGGGCAGACCATGGGAATTCCCCGCCATCCGAGGAGGCTTCCATACTTGCAGAGCCAACACACAGCGCTCTGGTACTGAGCTCACCCAAGGAATCGTCACGTCCTGCACATGGCTGCTTAGCCTCACTTCCGTATATTGGGCCTTCCGTTCACCATAGGCTGTTCTTCCGGAAACCAGAATAATGCAGTGTGCAGATGACATCCACACAGTGAGCTTTCGACTCGGACTTTCCGCGCAGAGGATTTGCTATCCGAGCAATATTCCATTTCGTGCCACTAGGACACTTTTTCCACCTTATTTGAAGTCCACACAGTGAGCTTTTGATTCGGACTTTCCACGTAATGGATTTGCTATCCAAGCAATATTCCATTTCGTGCCACATGGACACTTTTTCCACCTTTTATGAAGCTCACACCGTGAGCTTTTGATTCGGACTTTCCACGTAATGGATTTGCTATCCGAGCAATATTCCATTTCATGCCTCTGGGAGGCTTTTGTAACCGACATACCTGTGGTATGAAGTGTGGTAGTCTGAATACTTCTTCATACACCTTTAAATGTCAACCTGTATGTAGTTAAAGTAAGCTGCGGTCAACTTGAGCTTGTTGATATCTCCATAGAGCTTGTCCTCAAATGAAGCAGGTGTGGGCCAAAATATCTTTCTCTGTTCTGCATATATTGGGCACTCCTGCAGCAAATGTTTAGCTGTCATTTTACCAGTTCCACAATTGCATTCATCGGTATCTCCTATCTTTAGTTTATTGAACAAGTGGTATTTCAGCCTGTTATGTCCTGTGCGGAGTCTGAAGATTGCTACTTGTTCTCTTCGGTCGAGTTTGTAATATGCATCATCCTTCTGGTGACCTGGATGCTCTGATTCCCATTAGGTTCTATAGGTGCTTTTTATCAACCTCTTTGCCTCGTTATAGGTTATGTCTATGTCGGGCTGTGGTAGTCGTCCGCCCTCTTTTGCCAGTCTGTCAGCCTCTTCATTTCCAGGTATACTGCAATGTGATGGGATCCACTGTATTACAACTTTTTTGGATTTCTGGCTTAGACCATGGAGTGCTGCTCTTAGGTCCGCTATTTATGTGCTGTTATTGCTAGTAGTGGGTTACGTCCTAACTGATTATGATTTCTGGATTGTGGTGCTGGATAGACCCCAATCCAGCTGGATTAGGGTTAGGGGTCAGGGGTTAGGGGTTAGGGGTTTGGGGTTAGGGGTTAGGGTTAGGGTTTAGGGGTTAGGGTTAGGGGTTAGGGTTAGGGATTAGGGTTTAGGGGTTAGGGTTAGGGTTTTTTGTCTTCTCATAATTATACTTTCTGGATTGACTTCGCTGGATTGCCCCCAATCCAGCTCGGGGCCAGTGCGGTTTGGGTAGGGTAGGTACTTAGGTCATATGTAAGGGGGCGATACATCTAAGAAAAGACATGTTTTTCTAAGGGCAGATAACTGTGTGTAGCATATTTTAAATAGTTGTAAAAAAAAATTAAACTAAATTAAACAACAACCAAAGGCGCGCGGTGGCGGGTGGCGGGCAGCCGGTGCGGGGGCGCTCGCCGGGTGCGGGCGCATGGGCGCGGGTTCGAGCCCCATAAAATACGTCACATAGGTGGGTAGGTGGTCATTGATGAGTGCCCACACGGGTGGTTATTGGTGACTGCCCACTAGTCCAGTCAGCGGACCAACGAATAGCGGTTATATACTCGTAATAATAAGGGCCAAACGACTCTTTCCGTAAAATGTCAAAACTTAAAAAACACACAGAGATGTACATGCACAATCTGGTACAAAAAAGCAATACTGATTCTCCTAACAACTAATCCAGGAGCTTATCGTCGTCGTAATGGACTAGGTGGGTTATTACTGTTATTAATATATCCGCCGTGGCAAATAGATCGTGATATTAATAAAGAGCCATATAAACGTCGATAGAGGATTAAGAGCTTAACACCTATTGTCGGGCACCCAATAAAAATCAATAGCACTACTTTCATTTCTTCTCATAATTGCTGGCAGGAGCTTATAGGATTAATCATCATTGCAATGCGCGCAGTAATACATGGTGTCAGTTGGTGTAGTCCACATCAGCACAACTCACTATAAATACTGGGAATAAACGCTATAGAAACCACATTCGCCCAGGCCGCTGAAGAAGATATATTGGAGGAAAACCAGACGTGGACCATCGTTGCACTAGGTGAGTATATTGTCTTGCTGGTAAAACATATGCTCGTGTGTGAGCCTGTGTGTCTGTGTGTCTGTCTGTCTTTCTGTCTGTCTGTATGTATGTATGTCTGGCTGTCTGTCTGTAGATATGTCTATATTCTCTCTCTCTGTGTGTGTGTGTGTGTGTGTGTGTGTGTGTGTGTCTGTCTGTCTGTATGTATGTAGGTGTGGTTATGTGTATGCGAGTGTGTATGTATACATGTGTATATGTGTGTCTATATGTCTGTATGTGTGTGTGAGTATGTATGTATATCTGTATATATATGGCTGTGTGTGAGTATGTATGGGTGTGTATGTATATATTTATGTATGTATATACGTACACGTATGTGTATGTGTGTATGTATGCAAGTGTGAATGTGTATGTGTGTATGTGAGTGTATATGTATATGTGTATGTCTATTTGTATGTGTGTATGTATGCAAGTGTGAATGTGTATGTGTGTATGTATATATATATATATATATGCATGTGTGTGTATGTATATATGCATGTGTGTGTGTGTGTGTGTGTGTGTGTGTGTGTGTGTGTGTGTGTGTGGTCGGCTAAGTGTACTTATGTGTGCGCCCTTCTTGGTGGAACTGGTTGGTAATGTATTGTGTCTTGCTTCCACAGAGCGCCTTGTATCTAACCTATCAAAGGGCCGCCACCAGCTAGTCGAGCTTGCCGACAACCAACGGCGCCTTGTATCAACATAGCAAAGGGTCACCACTAGCGACTCGATCTTGGGTAGCGACTCGATCTTGTCAACAAACAGCATTGCCTTGTGTCTGACCAAGCGAAGGTTCATCACCCGTGGAGTGGTACTACAAGCAGGTATTATGTATATGTATATTTGTATATATGTATGTGTATGTATGTCTGTATATATGTATCCGTATATGTGTGCATGTGAATACTGGTAACTTTGCTAGCTGAAACTAAATGTTAATAGTTCATATACTCCAGTGGTGATATAAAGACAACACTAGAACGCCTCTCTTGCTGTTCGTTCTGTACAAATGGGTTGTTTGTCCTTATTTTTTAAACTCAAGGGGGTCTGTTAACTTCAATCAGTCATATCTTGTGGTCTTTCACATTCAGTGTTAACAAATCATGCTCCGACCTTGTGAGTTCTTCAAATGTAATGTCTAGATCAGGTGTCAAACTATATTGAGTGTCTCTTGTTAAAGTTAGAAAAAAAAATATGTTCTTAACTTCACATTCTCAATAAAGATTAATTTTATATATGGCTGTGTCACTGTCTACCTAATGGCAACTTATTTAAAATTATATTACACACATGTATGATATCGGATGTTAGCTCAATGGAAAATATGAAAATTAAAAAAATTATTGGTGGAAACTAATTTTTTTTTTTTGTGATTGATACTTTCACAGGTGTACGTGGTCAACCTGGTAGAATACAAAGAACCAGTATCCTTGTACGCAAACAGCCACTATTATAAAAAGCGCAGGTGATTAAATATAAAGAAAAGTGTACCAACCCGCAACAAGCAGTCGACTAACAGTACTTTACATTATTGTCAGCTGGAATCATGGCCACTAACCAGAAAATTATCCATCTGTGTCCTACATGTAACAAAGTTTTCACTGAACGCCACAATCTTACACGTCACATTCGAACAGTCCACAAAACCGAAACTCACACATGCCACACCTGCGGTCACTTATACAACAGAAAAGACACATTACAACACCATTTAAGAGCACATAACCAGACACCCATGACATCAACTACACCCGCAGCATTAAACATGGACACTACACCTCCAACACACATGGACAATATACCTTCAACATCAAACACGGATACTAAAAAATTATCGAGAAAAAGAACAGCACATTCAGACCCACAACCACCTAAAAAACAGAAACACAATAACGAGCAAGTGGTAGCAGAGGAAGCCGACGTAGAGATAGATGAGAGAGTAGAGATAGATGAGGAGCTAAAGACTTTAGATAAACTCCCCACCGTCGATAATATCCAACAGACATATAGAGACAACTGGAGTAGTATCAAAACACACCACAAGATCAACAAACATATATCAACCTATAATTTTTTTCACCGACCGGACTCAACACAACCAATAGACTGGACCGAGAAACTAGCGACTGTGTTTAGTAGTCAGACAAGCCGATTTAAGGTAAATTATAGCCATCACATGATACTCAGACATAAGGAGACGAATGAACTTAGATTTTTCCATTCATCATCAAATAATGCCTGTGCACTCGACGTCCCTTTTTTAGTAAACAACGAACAAGACTTTGACGACTTTATAACCATAGTTCAGGAAAGTGATATGTTCAACTACGCCCTACACAACAGACCCGACTCTACGTATTTGGTAGAGACAATCCCCGCGACTAGCTTCTATATATATCACATCAATGAGCACCCGATAGGTTGTTGTCTAAAGGGCTTACCTGACCACATAAGACACAACTACGGTATCAATATTTTACAATACGACTCTAGCTCAAACCCCTACACTGACAATTTTTGTCTCTTTCGATGTCTGGCGGTATTTAAAGGAATACCCGTTGTCAATCTTAGAAAACCTACCATTCGCTTAGCTAACAAGTGGCAGAAATACCAGAAACTAGAGTCGTTAGAAAACTTCCCTGGGGTTAGGCTTATCGATATGCCCAGTATAGAAAAATGTTTTGAGGTAAAGGTAGACATATTTGAATTCAACGAGACCCAGGCCCTGGTCCCCAAACTTCGCGGTAGTGGGGAATATACTAAAATTATGCGAGTATTATTATATAAGGATCACTTCATGTACATTAATGACTTTGATAGAGTAGCCAAGTCATTTGGGTGTAGCGAGTGTGGGAAGTTGTGGGCTAGTTTTCGGGATATGGATAGACATACTCAGACTTGTCGTGGGGGAGTCCCTGTGAACAGTTATAAAGGAGGGGTCTATACTGTGACAGAAACTGTGTGGGAGACCATTAGCTCATTGGGGGTCAAGGTAGACACCAAGTACGTATATCCTTATAGGGCTGCCTACGACTATGAATGTTACTTCGAGACTAGAAATCCACCAGGGGAAACCAAGTCCACCAAATTTTTAGGTAAGCATGTCCCACTTAGCTGGTCGATAGCATCAAATGTCCCTGGGTTCGAGGACCCCGTCTGCCACATCACAGCGGGTAATCCTCTGGACTTGGTGAGAAAGATGGTTGAATATCTGACTCAAATCGCTGATGCAGCGTACGCCGAATTACGAACTAAGTTCGACTGGTTATACACACGGTTAGAAGAGCTAAATGAACACAAACTAATGGCTAAGTTAGACGAGTACATGAAGGAAATGCCGGTGATAGGATTTAACTCGGGGAGGTTTGATATAAATCTAATTAAGCCTTATTTGATAGAGTCCTTCCTCTCTGCCACTGATGACCCCTTTAAATACATAGTGAAGAGAAACAATAATTTCATGGCCATTTCCACAGAAAAACTTAAGTTTTTGGATATAGTTAACTATTTAGCCCCAGGATTTAGCTACTCCAAATATTTAGCGGCCTATGACGTAGAAGAGACCAAGGGATTCTTTTGCTACGAGTATATCACCTCATTAGATAAACTACAAGAGACTCGCTTACCTCCACACCAGGCTTTCCATTCGCAGCTGAAAAACTCCAACATTTCAGCTGCTGATTACGATGTTTGCCAGCGAGTATGGAGCGAGAACCATATGTCGACACTGGCAGACTTCCTAAGGTGGTACAACAACAAGGACGTGCGACCATTTATTAAAGCGTTAAAGACTCAGGTTAAATTTTACAAGGGCTTAGAAGTAGATATTTTCAAAGATGCCATCTCAGTTCCCGGGGTGACCCTAAAGTACCTGTTTAAAACCATCCCCAAGAATATAGTGTTTTCACTATGTTCCAATAAGGAGAGTGATCTGCACACTACCGTTAGAAAAAATATTGTTGGGGGCCCCTCGATTATATTCCATAGATATCATGAGGTAGATAAGACCAGGATTCGAGGGGGTGAAGTAGTTCAGAGTGTGAAAGGGTACGATGCCAACGCTCTATACCTGTGGGCTCTGACACAGAAGATGCCCACCGGTTTTCCTGTGATAAGATATGCAGAAGATGGGTTCAAGCCCCATAAAACCAGAGTGTACATCGTCCAGTGCAGAGAGTGGTTGGCTTGGGTACAACACAGTCAAGGCATAGAGCTACAAACACAGTTTAATGGGCGGGAGATGTCTCTAGGAGAACGACACATCCGTGTAGATGGCTGGGATAAGAAGACTCGAACCGTCTACCAGTTTCACGGGTGCTTATTTCACGGGCATCAAGACTGTGTGCTGACACGGGGTATTGATGTTAACCCGGTGAGCAAAAAACCCTTGGCCGAGCTGTATACCAACACTCTTCAGATTCACGAGTATCTGAAGAAGGAGGTGAACGTTACGATCGTGGAAATGTGGGAACGTGCGTGGAAGTCTCTCAAAAAGACTAATACCACCATTAAGAACTTCGTGAAGACGACATTCCCATACATCGCACCCTGGCATGGTTACCAGGACATAGACCAAGACAAGATTCTCAAGGCTGTAAAAGATGAGACTTTGTTTGGTCTAGTGGAATGCGACATCCACGTACCAGACGAGTATAAAGAGTATTTTTCTGAAATGACTCCCATCTTTAAAAACACTGATGTGTCTAGAGCCGACATTGGTGAACTTATGAGTCAGTACGCTGAGAAACATAAGTTGTTGACAAGTGCCAGACGGACACTTATAGGTAGTTATATCGGGGAAAAGATCCTATTGGCCACACCATTGCTAAAATGGTATTTGACGCATGATCTAAAGGTCACTAAAATATACCAAATAATTGAGTATAAACCTGAGAAGTGTTTCGAAAAGTTTGGTAAGGAGGTGTCTGCTGCCAGACGGGCCGGTGACAGCAATACGGCTTACACTATTAAAGCCGAGACAATGAAACTGTTGGGAAACGCAGCCTATGGCAAAACATTAACCAATAAGGCCAAGCACACCAAGGTTTCATATTGTCGTGGGGCTGGCACGTCAAAGTTGGTGAATCAACCTCTATTCAAAAATATGACCAGGCTGTCAGATGATGTGTTTGAGGTGAAGTCTCTAAAGAAGACCATCTTATGGGATCTACCCCAACAAATAGGCTTCTTTGTGTACCAGTACGCAAAGTTGCGCATGTTAGAATTTTACTATGACTGTTTAGATAAGTTTATAGATAGGAAAGATTTTCAGTTGTGTGAAATGGATACCGATAGTCTGTACTTAGCCCTTAGCGCCCCAACCTTAGCACAGGTCGTCAGACCTGAACTTCAGGAAGAATTTTATAGCGTCTATAGCTCCTGGTTCCCAGCTGAGGTCTGTGATAGCCATAAAAAGGATGTTATTAGCAGTAGGGGCGTTGTACCAACCTGTGACCTGTGTAGAGCTAAGCGAGTCTTCGACAAAAGAACCCCTGGGTTATTTAAGCTAGAGTATGAGGGGTCGGGAATGGTCTCCTTATGCAGCAAGACATATCACTGTTTTGGAGACTCTACCAAGACCAGCACAAAAGGACTGACAAAACACCACAACACCCACCTTGACAGAGACACTTTCTTAAATGTACTCGACACACAGACAGCCAGTGGAGGAACAAATATAGGGTTTAAAACACAAGATTCCTCTGTCCTCACATATCAACAGCACAGAGAGGCCTTATCCTATTTTTATATTAAAAGAAAAGTACAAGCAGACAAAGTTACCACCTCACCACTAGACATTTAACATTCACTCACATGGCCTTTTGTTTATTAGTGTAAATGTGTATCATACTATGTAAAACCCGTTTGTGTGTACATAACTTTGTACCTTTTTTTCTACTTTTTTCATCTCGAGGGCTAATATGTTCCTTGGTCAATGAAACTTGTGTGTTCTATAATATGATCCATTAAAAACTTTTATGTGTGTTCATATTGTACTGTGATAGCCTTGTGAAATTGGTGGTACAGTGAAATTGATGGTACAGTGAAATGTCTACATCATTGAAACTAAAAATGTTTGTGAATATGTTACTGCTTTTGTAAATTGATGACGGTCACATTTTTCACTTGGGTGCCATATAAATGCAATTTGTAAACACTTGAAATGCTTTTTAATGTACTTTGTAAATGAATGTGCTGAAAATACAAAGCCTAAGTATTTGTGAATATGTTTTGATACTTTGTCACTGATTTTGTACATTGATGGTTGATATAAATGAATGATATTTTGTAAACGTTTGAAACAACTTTACTATACTTTGTAAATGAATGCGCTGAAAATACACACTTGTGATATCGTTGTCGATAAAAGTGCCTTGTTGAATATGTTTTGTACACTATTGAAATTGTATCCCATACTGGATTTTGCTGAAAAAATAAAAGCTATGAAAACCAACTGGTGTGTTTGTTGGTTTATTTCAGTGGTATAACTGATTATGCTTTTTCCCGTTGTCTGGCTTTTCCCTTGTTTTTCATGTTTTCGACTTTCTTGTCTTTCTTGTTTTCATGCTGCGTGAGGTTGTTTATTCATGTTGACTGTAGTAGTTGTTTGACTTGGCACAAACCTATGGAACAATTGACATACACAAACAGACAATAACAAAAACACAAGGGAACAAACGGGCCAAGAACACAAGTACACGATCACAAAAGTACAAATACACAACTATCTACCAACGACCAAGTACACAAGAAGAAGAATGTCACAAGTACAAAAGGACAAATGTTTACAAAAATGATGCAAAACAAATAACAAAGACAGAGATTTTCATTTTTTCTGTTTTAATTTTCATAGATGGATAGCTATACACGTTGTCTCTTCTTTCTTGGATCACCCAGTGGTATACAGTTGTCTGAGTAGTCAAGGGCGGCTGGTCTCCGGGCTGGTGGGCTCTGATCACACATCTGACTGTATGTTGGTTGACTATCAAACATCTGGCTGTTGTCGGCTTCATCAAACATCTGGTTGTCATCGGCTTCATCACCTGCCTGGTAGCTGGGTTGATTATTGTAGGCCTGATATGTGTTGGTGACTTGGCTGTCTTGGTAGGGTTGAACACTGTTAGTGACTGGCTTGGCTTGAACATTCTTAGTGACTGGCTTGACTTGATTAGTAACGGGCTTGGTTTGAACACCGTTAGCACCTTGAATGGATGAGAGTCTATCAAAATCAGCTAGAATCCCACTTTGCATCGTTATCAATTGTTCGTATTCTTGGCGAGTAAGTGTCAGACCCATCTTAGTCGGGTATTTTTTATCAGACTCACCAAAGAAGCGGCGTATGTGCAATGTAGTCGTACCTCTGAAGGATGAGACAAAGACTGCCTTGACGCCGTCCCCCACGGGTCGAACTGTTTCACCGCCACGAGTCATATAGACGGAGTTAGCTGGTACAGTCTTGAGTTATGTAGTCATCTTCGGTTCACGGTGTGCGACTGGTCTCAGCCACGGGTTTATATACCAGTCGTTGAGCCACGTGTAAACCGGTTTCAACGAGCCATAACCAGAAGCAGTCGACCTACATTAAGGTTTGTGGTAACAGGTGGTTAACCTTTATTAAAAGATGACTAATCGACCCACAATCCGGTCATTGACCCGTTGTTTATTTGAAAACGCCTGCAGAATACGTGGCATACTCCACCCTCGACATTTCCGCTTGAGAAAATAGATAGCGTACAGGCCACAGGTGTTACTTATTACATCTTGTAACACCCGGGTGTTGTACGTTAACGGTCTGACTGAGTACTTCTCAATAAACTTGCTTATGTCAGCGTGTAAGGGTGGTAGCCCAAACGAATCAAAGTATTCACATTTGCCTAACCCATCGTAATACAGCGCGATCCAGTGGGACCCAGGTTGATCACTGGGGTCAGTGTTTATCACCAAAGCAGCTGGTTTAGTTCTATCTATTTGTGTAGGTAACTGATCACGAGCACATACTCTGACCTGGACCCGGCGAACATATCTATCCGCTAGAAGTAGACTGGTAATCTGTTCTGTGTCCATTATGAAGCATAATCTGTTAGCACTTGCCTGGTCTTGGATATTTCAATTATCCCGTCGTGCTCGGCGCAGACGATAACTTGTAATGGTTCTGGGGTGGGTGTGTTGAACTTAAATTCCAGGGTTAGGGGACCAGCCCTCGGCATCTCAAACTGATCTCCGTCCAGTAAACTGGGACTCAGGTCAAAGGCATACAGCGTATACCCATGTTTATATTGCATATAGTCAATGAATTACCGGCGTCCTTGCCCACCAGACCCATGGCTAGATTAGTGCCAAAGAAGGCTCGTACGTATTGATTACGTTCATAGTCCATCGTTAACGGCTTGCTGGTGGCAGATCGCCCATCGACTGTTACGTTCAGATACGTCAGCCCAAAGGTTTGAAAATTATAAGGATTAGCTTTGAAAGTACCGTTGAAGGCGGCTGAGGTTATTAGGCCAACCACGATACGGGTGGGTGTTTGACTCATAAACAGATTATCTTGAGTGTGAGATAACATCCCTTGGGGGATAGCTAATGTTTTCAGCGCCACACGCTTGATCGGTAGCTTCATATTGGCTCTCATCAAGGCTTTCTCATGGGCGAGAGCGACGGCTGGATTTAGTTTGGCTTTACGAACCACCAGTGTGGCATGTGTTATAACGGATGAATAAGCCAAGGTGTCGTCGGGGGCCATTAGGTTAAAGGTAGCTTTCGATGGAGTCAGCTTAATTTTCACATCCACACCGTTTATCATGTAACGGTCTTGCGCAAAGATATCGACATGTAGTCGACCCATCATATCTATTTCTTGGCTCTCGCTGGCTAGTTGTCGTCGGGTGTTTCGACCTTTGTTGTTATCGCCTTGAGTCTCATCGAGAAATTTAGCTGTATCGTAGTAATAGAGGGCGGCTGAGAGATGACTCTTCTTGGCTTCTTCCCCATGATTCAGTGTGGCTTCCAGATAGGCTCTATATGGGTATGTGTTCTCACTCGGGGTGATTAGCGTGTCGTTGAGTGAGACATCCACTTGTGAAAACAGACTGTGTAAGTAATAGTTGACGGGGGCCACTTCGGCTGTGGGTGGTAGTTTATCGCCGTTGGGTAGTGTGACTTTAGCTCTGATGTGTAAGAAGGTATTATATAAGTCTAGATACTCTTCACTGGCGCCAGATATAGCAAATTCTATAGGTGCTCCTGGTGCTAGAGATGCGAGCGGGTGTATCTCCACACACTGCCCCTCTTCTACGGCCGTTTGTGTCGGAGGCACGCTAAACAGATCCAAACCAGAATGCAGACACTCACAAGAGTTGGGATGAATCAGAGCCATCATGCGAAGATATCCGAATACTTCTTCTTATGAGACCGATTAGGACCAGCACTTAGTTTTATACGTTTACTCGGCTCACCAGGTGGCGCTGGTCGTCTTTTTCTTCTAATACCGCTACCCGATTGGCTCACATGATCGGCTGCGCCTTGCAGTAAACGCTGACCGGCTTGTTTGGCGTGGTCTTTAAAGGCTTCTCCAACGTTCCTTCCAGCTAGAGCGTCTTGGGCCACTTTCAAGCCTGTGCCGAGACCTTCTCGGAGTAAGGCCTTACCACCTGTCTTTAACCAGGGTAGAATTGTGCGACCAAGTCCACTGAAGAAACTGCCGATACCACGACCTCTCTGACTCCTGCCACCCACAAACACTGGCATGCCATGGCCAGCTTGGTTGCAGTAAAAGTCCTCGTACATTTTGGGACTTCGACGTAACGCCACGTATTTCACCATTATTCTAGGTCTGAATGTTTCCGCGTGCGAAAATGTAACGTCAGCACTGAAGTTCCGCTGGTGAATGAGATCGTTGTCCCCGTCTCAGTGGTTAAAAGGATCTCCACATTGTCGAAAGAGTACCGACTCAATGGCACGTAGTGTGGTTTGTCATAGATGCGAAATACCGAGGCTGAGCGCTGGTCCATGATCGGGACAGTCCTTAGTAGTGGGACCATGGCGTCTCCGACTGGTCTCGCGGCTATAAGATCGCAATAGACGTAGACATTTTGAATGTCATTATTCAGTTCTACCACCATCTCGCCTTCCATTAGGGGGTTGGCGTCCGTCACCTTGCCAGAGGGAAAACCTAAAATGCTTCTCAATCTCTCGCAAAATTTAACAGTGGCCCCCGGTTCGAATAGTTTCACGAGGGCTCTCTTCAAGGCCTTGTTATAATAGAATCTGACTCGCACCTTGTCATCAGTCTCTTTCACTAACCGATCAGGACGCGCCTTGTCACGCTCTTCCTCCCCTTTCACTAGTCGATTCAGTTCCTCTATAAAACCAGCTGGTGAGCTGTACATACCCGAGGGACACACCACTCTTATGGGATGTTTCCCCTGGGGTGGTATGTATATGAACCACACTTCATTCTCTAACACATTGCAGTAGTAGTTGGGAAACTGAATTTCAGCCAAACCCACTTCGTATTGTTTGGTCACATCAATAGTCTGCGGCAACTTGACGAAAAAGTGACCCGGGTTGTTGTTGGGAAACATATTCGGTGAAGCATTGCTCGGTAATGTCACGTAGAAGCTCATAGTTTAGGGTTAGGTAGCATGTAACCCAGACAACTACTCATTAGCGCAATCCACAGCTTACCCTCAGATGCTTCGGCGCTGCCGCGACTCAGATTGAATAGTGATACGCCGATAACGGTGTATATAACGACCATCTGACAGAAGAAGACAATCTCTGTTCGCGGCACCCGTTGACCAAAAAACGACCAGAACGAGGTTCTTTCGCTGGGTGGGTTATTTTGTGGACGCAGTACAGTAGTTTCCGCAATGTCTTCGTCCATTAGCCTCGGTATCTAGTTAGGTCTGAGACCCAGCTGTTGAATGACGAATTATACCCGAACCATTTCACTAAATACTCTTTACCACCACCTCTCCTTCGTCTTTCTTGTAAGACGGTTTCAACCCGATACACTTGTTTATCTCCGACTGGTTGGATCTCTTCTCGATAAAATGAGCCTCGTAGTTCTTCGCCCGAATCGTCTTTTAGCACATACGTCACCGGACTGGTCTGGTTTATACGACTGACGGTAAACAATTCTTCTGTCCATGACGGCACATACCCCTTTTTAAAAGGTTGTTTGGGTTGAGCCAGTCTGACTCGGTCCCCTTCTGTAAAATATACTTTTCTTGACCCGTCGGGTTTTTGGTACAAGTTATGCCACACCTCTTCTTGATTAGTATAGTTGACTTGTCGGGGAGCCATGCGAATACCTCTGTGATATGAATCGTTGTAGTTGCGGCTCAGTTTATCTATGACGTCGACGTAGCGCAGTGTATTAGTCTTCGTGAAATACCGCCACATTTTTTCTTTAAGCGTCTGGTTGAATCTTTCCACTATAGAGGCCTTAACGTCTTCATTCTCGGTGGTAAAGAAATGCACACCTCGGTCTTTCAGAAATTTTAGGAAGATCTGGTTGACAAATTCCGACCCTTTGTCGGTCTGAAAGTTTACCGGTTGTCTATCACCAAAGATTTTACTCACAGCCTCCACCAGCGCTTTCCCCGTTTTCTTCTGGATCGGGATGGCCCAGGGATATTTACTAAACACATCGATGCAGGTCACTAGATACGACAACCCATCGTTGTATCTTTGTAATTGTCGCATATCTATCAAGTCGGCTTGAAACTGTTGATTTATCCCACCGGTTATGGTCTGACGTCTTTGAAAACGCCGACGGATCGGTTTATGCAAACTATACGTGTCCTGATGGCGTAACCATTTCTCTATTTGCTTAGCGTTCAGTTTAGTATTTCTTTTTAAGGCGGCGGCCCCGCCATAGGCTCCCGGCTGTTGGGGATCGTAGTAATACTTTCTTAATTGCGCGGCCATTTTTCCCATTTGGGCGTAGTTAACTTACTCGGCTTCTTCTTTCGTCTGAGCTTATACGCTGGAGTGGTCTCAGCTACTTGACTCTTGGGTGTTATTGGCGTATGGGCAGTTACTTGACTCTTGGATTCGCTTACTTGAATAGGTTGACTAGGTGTCTCGGTTATTTGACTGGTTCTCTCGGGTGCAGTGCTGACTTCGGGTTTTTGTTCTTTGATATCCACTAGGCCTAAAGGCTTGTGTCTGTACTGATCTAGTCGATTCAGATATCGCTGCAAGGTTTGTTGGTATACTCGGGCTTTTTCACGAGGTGGCAGATCTTCACTCTCCAGGACTTGGCGCATTTGTTGGTCCAAGTCACGCAGGCTATCGTTTAGTGTGTCGGGTGGTGTATAGGGTCTTTCTAGCAAACGAGGGTCGATCAGGAGCATTTTCTTGGCCATTACAAACCCACGATGCCCTTCAACACATTTAGAATTGGGCCGAGTAAGGCACCTATGAAACCACCTTGTTGCAGGATCTGTTTCCTTTTCTTCAGCGACAGTTTCTTACTCGTTAGAGCTCTCAGACTGTTTTTGTGTCGCTGCAGCCGGCGCTTCTGACTCGGTGTCAGGGGAACATTCCCTTTTAAGACATTGTGACAGCATTCACATATTGATTGGACGAGCTCCGGGGAAGCCGTTTTAATTACGGCTTTTACGGCGGCTGGTTTTGCCTCACCCAGAAACCGCAGCATGGGGCCGTGACGTTTTACTCGGTTGGACATATTACTTGGGGACGTAGACAACTTGGTGCTGGTCAGGAAATATACGACTGCGTAAACGGAGCTGATCCGGTGTTTCCTGTCGAAGGTCGAATAACAAATACCCGTGTGGCGTCGATGTCGCGTCTTTAAAACTATCTTGGATATATGACACGCGGTCTGGGTACATTTGTTTGGCCAGGTTGGTAATTTGCGATCCGTCTCGAGGATTTTTAAACACCACTAGGTAATGCGAATTTAGACTGATAGTTCTTTGTTCTTTGTTCTTATCAAAAAGGTTCTGGACTATATACATGACACTGAGATTACGATGATGACTACCCTTGGTAAACAGTTTGGTCACTCTATCATCTGTCTCGGACATTAGGTCATCTATAACCACTAACCGCCGTCTATCCCCAGTCCATTTTTCCACGTTGGGCAGTCCCTCGTTAAATTGAATACCCTTCATAGTCTCATACATGGGTTGCCACTCTCCGTAGCACCATATAATCTCCTCTGGAATCGGGTCGACCATGTCTGGGAGATGGGCTAGAAACTGTTGTACAAAGACGGATTTACCACAACCTGTTGGACCCGCAATCATCGAGGTAAAAGGATGTTTCCATCTAGGATCCATGATTACGAATGACCCCCTACCTACCTATGCGATGTATTTTATGGGGCCCCGCGACCGCCCGCGACCGATCCGCCGCAACCGCGCCCGCCGCCGCGTGCCTCTGCTTGTCTTTTATTTTTATTTTTATTTTACAATTAGTTAAAATATTATACACAAACTCAGTTATCTGCCCTTAGAAAAACACGTCTTTTATTAGAATTATCGACCCTTACATATGACCTAAATACCCTACCCTACCCTACCCTACCCTACCAGCCCAGGATCCGAGACCGAAAAGGATTGGGGTCAATCCTTAGAGGTCAATCCAGAAAGTATAATTAGTAGCACACAAAAAACCCTAACCCTAACCCCTAAACCCTAATCCCTAACCCTAACCCCTAACCCTAACCCCTAACCCCTAACCCCTAACCCCTAACCCCTAACCCCTAACCCTAATCCAGCTGGATTGGGGTCAATCCAGCACCACAATCCAGAAATCATAATCAGTTAGGACGTGACCCACTACTATTGCTCTTCAGTATTGAGACAGCTGACTTTGCATCTGTGAAGATAGCTATTTGCTTCTCTTTATTTTCCGTCATCAAGAGCATTTCTGCTGCAGTTTACAGAGCCTCTACCTCTGCTTTGAAGTTACTTGAAAACTTTTCAGTTGCCACTGAATGTATTTTTTTCACTCCATTTTTTAAATTTAGGAGAATTCCTCCTCCTCCATTCTCTATTGAATTTTTGGCTGATCCATCTGTATATGCATGGGTCCAATTGCTGCTTGGGTAATGTTCTTTTGTGTAGTTTAGGGTTATTTCTCTTCTTTCGGTTTCATGCTGAGTGTTCTTTTTCTCAATACCAGGAATGTTTTCTATCATCTCAGGCAGTTGCTGCTGTCTCCAAGCTGGGAAGTTGTGTGCATAGTAAATGGGCTTGACTGTTGATATGTTAAGTATGGGATCTGCCCTAATCTTTCGTTTTGCAGTTTCTACAAAGTTGCTACGCTTCAGTCTTCCTTTTCCAAAACCATTAAACCTGTTATACATAGGGTGATCTGTCAATCTTCTAAATTTTTCTGCTTGTTGCTGGATTCTGCTATCTCTTCTGTCCTGCATTGGTTGTAAACAAGTGATCTTTTCTAGTTCATTAATAGGCGTTGTCTTCAGGCTTCCAGTTATGATTCGCATTCCTTGGTTTTGGACTCTACTTATTTTGTTAAAGTTTGACTTAGCTGCTGTTGCCCAAGCTGCAATGCCATATTCCAGTACTGGCCTCACCCGTCCAGTATATAGCTTCTTGAGAACTTTCTCATCTGCTCCCCACGTTGCACCAGCAAGCTTTTTCATGATTGCCATTCTTTGCCTTGCTCTTGTTCGATTTTTCTCAACCTGTGTTTTCCATGTCAGGCGACGATCAAAGCTGACTCCGAGATAGTTTGGATTTTCTTCATGGCGCAATATTTTTCCATTCAATATCAGCTTAGGTTGCTGAGTTTTATTTGAGAGGGAGAAAACTGTGCATTTTGTTTTCTCCTCACTAATCTTCACTAGCCATGATTTTGACCAGTCCTCTAGTGCTAATAGGGCTTGCTGTATTCTGCTGTTAGATGTACTAATATATTCTTCAGATGTCCATATGGCTAGGTCATCTGCAAAGGATGATGTGTGTACTCTGGCTGGAAAATTTTCCGTGATATCGTTTATATATGATAGGAATAATGTTGGTGAAAGAACTCCTCCTTGGGGGACACCTTGCTCCAACAGCATCATTTTGCTTGTTTGTCCTTGTACTTTTGTCCTGGCAGTTCTGTTCTCAAGGTAGTGGCTGATCCATGTGTACATTTTCCCACAAACATGCATTTTTTGCAGTTTTACTTTCAGTCCTTCCTTCCATACTTTATCAAATGCTTTTTCTAAATCTATCCAGACCGCTAGTGTGTGCGTTTACTCTTGGAAGGCATCCTCTATTTCCTGAGCTATATAGGTTATTTGATCTTCAGTGGATCTGTACTTTCTGAATCCTGCTTGGTGTGGTGTTAAGAGTTTGTTTTCTTCCAGATGCCATGTTAGCCTGCCACTGATAATGCGTTCCATTAATTTTCCTACACAGCTAAGTAGACTGATAGGTCGATATCCATTTGGTTCTTCCAGGTCTTTTCCTTTCTTTGGGACTGGTATTAGTATAGCTTCCTTCCATGCCTGTGGGACTATTCCCCTCTTCCAGCTGTAATTTAGGACTGATAGTAGTTTCATTTTTGCCTTTGTCCCTAGTCCTATTAGCATTTCATTTGTGATTCCAACCTTTCCTGGTGATTTCTTCTTTTTAGGGTATTCATTGCCTGTTCCATTTCTTCCATTGTTAGATTTGCCATCATATATTCTGCTGCTGTCTCTGTATTACTATGATGTATCTGTTTATCTTTGATTGCTTTCTTCTGTTCGGTTGTAATATCAATGTGGTTTGCACTGGCATAGTGTTCCATTAGTGCATTTGCAGCCTTTTTTCCTGTAAGCAAGGCATTTCCTTGTTTAATTGTTATTTGTTTGTTTCTAGGTCCTTCATTGTTCATGGCTTTCACTAGTTTCCATAGTTTGTTTCCATCCCTGTCAAAATTCAGGTTTTCTGTTTTTTCCCTCCAACAATCTCTTGTTGTTTGATTTACTGTTCTTTTATATTTTGCTGAGATGGCTTTGAGAGAGATGTTCGCTTCAATTGTTTGTTCTCTCTCTGCTGTCTTCCTGGCATCTTCAACTTTCTCCTCCAAACTTTGTAGTTCTTCAGTCCAGTATGGTTTGTAATTTTTCCTCGCTCCTCTTGGAATGGACTCAGTGGCTGCATGTATTATTCCTCTGCTTAGACTTTCCACCATTTGCTTCATGTTGCCATATCGTGTATTTATGTTTTCACAATATGTGTCTGTTAGTGTGGCAAATCTGTCCCAATCTGCTCGTTTGTAATTCCAGCGGGGCAAGGGCTTTTGCTCCTGTGGAACATACTCCATATTCATTACAAGCTTGATTGGTCTGTGGTCACTACCTGCTAATTGGTCCAGCACATGGCGGTCGATTTTGTGGAGGATGTCTCCTGTGCAGAAAGCTAAGTCTGGAGTAGAAGTGGTAATCCATCTTCTGGAGTAGAAGCTCGGTGTGTCATCCGCTTTGTTGAGTAGATGGAGATTTGAGTCTATTTCCCAGTCCTCCACTTCATCTCCTCTTTTGTCAGTATCTGGGTATCCCCATCTATCTGAACGGCTATTAAAGTATCCGACAATAATGCAATTTGTGTCAGTTATTTTCATGTTTGAGAGTGTAAGATCCTTATCTGCTGGGCTATACAGATTGTAAATTCTTATTTTCACGTCCTTTATGATTATATCAACACCTATAATTTCTGTTTGGTTGTCAGAGATCACAGATACTTCGCTGCAAGGTATTGTATTTCGTGTAAGTATTATAACTCCTCCTTTATGTCCTTCGCGGTCGAAACGTGTGGCCTGATATCCCCTGATTGAAAATTTGCGCTTGGCGTTGAGGTGTGTCTCTTGAATGCATGCCACATCTATTATATCTTTATGAAGACGCTGTGTCAGGGATTCTTTCTTGTTATAAACTCCTTTGGCATTCCACTGTAGTATGTTGAGTGTCCTTGGTATTTGGTCAATAGCTCTTAACCTACTCCTCTGTGCCTTGACTCCACAGCACAGGGGAAGGTGACCACCAGTAGTCATGGGTGGACCCCCTCGAGGCAGGGGGCCCGGCACTATCACCGCCTGATGGGACTTCACGGGATTAGCACCATAACGATTAATTTTCATCTGTGGCATCATGAAATGATAAAGTTACGTTGCACTTCTTTGTCAAGCCTGTGGCTCAGTACATCCGATTTCGACAAGCATTTTTCGGGATGCTTTCCCTAGCCTTTGACTGTCCCCAGTCTACCTACAAGGCAGCAGGTTTGTGCGTCACTTCGTCTGGTCCCTCTCCCTTAACCTGTCCGACATGGGTGGCCCTACCAGTAGCTGTGCTACCGTCGGCATAGCTCTTGGGGTCATTGTAACGCGCAAGCCCCTCTACCTCGTCAAGGTGGACGCACGGCAGAGGGGAATCTGAGTTCAACCTGCAGCAGATACAATATGAGTTTAAACACAGCCAAAACCGAAGTAATGCAAGTTAGCAGATCGCCGGGCCCACTAAGTATACAGTTAAATAGCACAACTCTGAAACAAGTTAAAGAATTCAAATATCTTTTAAGTATGATCACAGAAGATGGCAGATTGGACAGAGAAATCGAAATCAGATGTCAAAAAGCTAGTGCACTTACATATCAACTATCGCCATTACTGAAACATTAAAATATATCCATGTCCGCCAAACGACAGATAATAAACATCATATTCACACCAACCCTATGCTACCAATTTCAAACTTGGACTTTATCCAAATCACACTTTCGCAAAATCAACACCTGTGAGATGAGATGCCTTAGGAGAGCTGCCAACTTTACAATCCGAGACCGAGTAAGACGTGCTGTTTTCAGACAGACAGTGGGATCAATACCTTGTGCCACATTTATTGAAAGACAGTAGATCAAGTGGTTTGGCCATGTCGTTAGAATGCAACACCAACAACTACCATCACTGGCCTTACATCAAAGATCATCTGCGACGAGACCACGAGGACGTCCAAGAAGAAAATGGATTGATGACATCAAAGACATTGTACAAGTACACGGAATGATACTATCCAGTACCGCCCACCGGGCGCTGGAACGCAAATTATTCCTCCCCACGTCGCTTGACGGCAGAAGTGGAAGCTGAAGATGATGATGATGATGATGATGATGATGATGATGATGATGATGATGATGATGATGATGATGATGATGATGATGATGATGATGATGATGATGATGATGATGATCCAAGTAGAATCGTGTCATCTAAGGAACCTCGACTGATTTATGACCCTGTTGAGCGTGACTCTAGTCCGACTTTGTGAAGAGACATGAAGGGTGTAATATAGGTGGGAGCGCAAGCGCAATTGAAATACCACTACTTGTATCGTTTCTTTACTTATTCAGTTAAGGAAGTTTGGTCGCAACAGACGAACAATATCTCCATCGGGCCTATTCTCGCTGGTCGCGGGATCCGCAATGTCAGAAGGGTGTTTTGTTTGCAAGAGAAGAGCAATATCTCCGGCGGGTGATTTCTCGCTGGTCGCAGGATCAGCAGAGTCAGGCAGGGAGTCTGACGGTAATAAACGCTTACATTGGTCCGGACACTTACGATTGAGAGGTGTACGCGCACATACAGGTCCAGACACTTGCTTTAAGACCCTCTGCTGCAGGATATGGCTGAACGCCTCTAAGCCAAGTCTCACGGTTATGAGGGTCGGGCCACCACTCACCTCCTGCTCTTGGAGGTTTGACGCTGAGCGGCCAGTGTCTACAGCCTACCTTGTTCCAGACGTACTGGTTATCCTTTCCTCTGGAGTAAACAAGGCAAGGCCGAGAGAGGGAACATACTGCATGGGCAACACGTGTTCTCTGAATCCATGCCCAGGCATTGTGCCATGGGATTTGGCCAAATTTCAATCCACATACTTTCGTCTGTCAAGACGGCAAGGTGCCACTCACACGGAGTGGGAGACTAGACTTCTGGCGCCTATAATATATAAATGAAAACTGTAAGTTGATTAGATAAATAGCACGCAGACAGTCAAGGTAATTTGGGCATATTACGGGAAGGAATAGACTACATATCTTAGTGACAACTGGTAAAATTGACGGCGAAAAAAGCAATTGGAATGCAGAGAGATGGCTTGGTCACATGACATTTTTGGGACAAGAACACAGATCTGATCCAAGACTCGTGATCGTCTGAGATAATGAACCATGACCTCCATGTATGTCGACATGGCACATGATGATGATGATGTATGTATGTATATGCTCATACACACATAAACACACATACGCATATATATATATATATATATATATATATATATATGTGTGTGTGTGTGTGTGTGTGTGTGTGTGTGTGTGTGTGTGTGTGTGTGTGTGTGCATGCCCACGCGCACGCGTGAGTAAATAAATATAGTTGAGTATTTATATTGTTCGACCCCGCCTTCTGCCAAACCACCAACCACAAAATCGTTGCCATCAGTGCATCTACGCATTCGATTATTATTGAATAAATCATATGTTGCTACAACAGCCCATATTGACACCGGTGGGTTAACCGAGCACCATACATTTACCATGTAATCAAACTGTCACTCCCTGACAAAGGGGCACGCCGCGAATTCCCCAAATTCACCGCCCATTAGATAATCTCGCTAACCCGGTCATATTGATTTCCCGGGATCCAACAACAGAGAAAACAGCAGACAACATCACGTGACAGCAAGCGACCAGCTTTCGGGCTCCGCTCATGAACAATTTGGCAACCTATCAGACCCCTCCATGCAGCATCCTTATCATTATCTGTTCTTATTTTGCCTTTTTCAGTTCTTTCCGCCTTCCATTTTTTCCCATTAGGAGAAGATTACTATGTTCTCAGTCAAACTGCCACTTAAGTTTGTCGGCTCACTTCTCTCGTCTACCACTTTCTTTGGTAGCAAACAGCTTCTGGTTAAGCACATCTTTGGAATTAAACTAAATAGCTCAGGATAACTCCAGCCTTCTTCGCCCAGCCCAGGCATGGTCCGATTTCAAGGGGCAGTAATTTTGTCAATTGACATGAGTCTTAAATAGGATCTTAATTAAACGGCTCAAGTTACGTCCCTTGTTAAAATGGTGGATGTGTCAGAAGTAAACCAGAACGGCTGTCTTGTTATGTATTTTTACTCTACGTCTTGGCTTAGTGGTAGTGAACGCTTCACAATCCTGACATATTGGATTCGAAGTTAGCTGCAGGCGATTTGGAAGTACACCACTTTGAGTTGATTTCAAATTGGCATGAGCGTCGGTTGTTCAGAAAGTCACGGTAATCTAAAACAAAAATCAAAACCATAAAAAATGCATGGCCTTTGCAGGACAATGTGATTAACCCCAGGAATTTCTAGGCAATATTATGTTGAGACTGTTTGTCAATTTTCTTTTTCTGAATGAGAGGTCAACTTTTAAGTCTAACTGACCGGTGTCTCATCTCATCTCATCTCATTTCAACATGTTCCTCTTATACCTCTTGCGGTGTCGAAGTGAAGTAAAAACACCGGTGTCAGGAGGATGAATTCCTTTCTCTGTCATTAGCGAACCAGAAGTTTAAGAACTGGAGCATTCTTACCCCTGCGACCACGTCGACTGCTCCATGGCAAACTACTAAATGTAAATTTGCTTAGAAAATAACAATCCGCCAAAACATGCAGGGGTGGGTTGCGACGTCATGTAAAAGGACACGCAACTAACTTTTTACATAGTATTTTCAAGACGAATCTGCTACCAGTCGTGAGCTGCCCTATAGATTGTGTTTTAGTTTATGTAAGTCATCTTTGTTCTCTAAGAGATCTACGGAAATTATATTTGTTTCCTTCCAGAGTGGTTATCATCTTTTTCTTACATGGGGTTGGGGGGGGGGGGATGCTGTCTTGAATCCCGATGCACCATAATCTGTCATGCTTATCTGTTGTCTAATGTTTTACTTCTTTAATATATCTTATGTGAGTGCCAGCAAGCGGCAGAGTTCTAGGAAATAACTCACAAATTATCATTTTCTCTCAGAAGTTAACGACGCGTTAAATAATAGACATTTGGGAAATGAAATGCTAACGGTTTTACGAGGTTAGATGCCAATTCACTTCCTCGATGATTGTCTTTCCCTAACCGACTAACCTATATGCAAATGGTTCTTCTGCAACGCTACTAATGGGGCTCGAACCTACCTCAATCATCTTGACAGTTCAAACACGCTAGTCTGAGAATATGTCCCCAGACCTTTTTTCACTGTACAGTGAACGTATTTTCAGAAGTGTAGAAGATATGAAAGGAATCATCATTGGACGGCGCAGCCTTAACAATACTGGATATACGGGTGATACAGTACTGATTGCACACAGTGAGCAGGATCTGCAAAATTTAGTAGATGCGGTTGTTGCACATCGTGAACACCTAGGGTTGACATTAAATTGTAAGAAGACACAGATTATAGTCGTCACTGGGAGGAAGGAAATATCTCACTGTAATATACAAGTAAATGGGAATATTATTAAACAAGTTAATCGGTACAATTATCTCGGCACAGTCATAACATCTGATGGGAGATACCTTGAAAAGATTAGAACAAGAATCGCCATGGCTAAGGTAGCCTTTTGCAAGATGGAAAACATACTGACCAATGAAAAGATGTCATTGGCAACGAGAAAAAGAGTGTTGAAGTGCTACATAGAACCTGTACTGTTGTATGGATGTGAAGCGTGGACAATGAGCAGAAAAGCCGAAAAACAGCTGATGGCTGTGGAAATGTGGTTTCTGAGGAAAATGCAAAGAATACCATAGGCAGATAGAAGAACCAAAGACCAAGTCCTGCATTGAAACAAATGAAAACCGTAAATTGATTAGATAAATTAGACGTAGACAGTCAAAATCTTTTGGCCACGTTATGAGAAGAAATTAATTGGAGGACTTGGCGATAACTGGCAAGATCGAGGGGGAGAGAGGGGGCACAGAAGTAAATACCTGGACGGTGTGACCACGTGGTATGGTAGAGATAAGAATACTGAGCTTATCCACGACACTGGTGACCGAGATAAATGGCGTAACATGATCGCCCACGCTTATTGGTATGGTAAATGATGAAGGAAGTATAAGAAGAAGAAGAAGAAGAAGAAGAAGAAGAAGAAGAAGAAGAAGAAGAAGAAGAAGAAGAAGAAGAAGAGGAAGAAGAAGAAGAAGAAGAAGAAGAAGAAGAAGAAGAAGAAGAAGAAGAAGAAGAAGAAGAAGAAGAAGAAGAAGAAGAAGAAGAAGAAGAAGAAGAAGAAGAAGAAGAAGAAGAATAGGGGAGAGGAGAGGAGCAGGAAGAAGAATAGGAGGAGTGGAGAGAATGAAGAAGAAGAATAACAAGAAGAATAAGAAGAAGAACAACAACAATGACAAGAATAAGAAGACAATATGAAAAAGAAGAACAAAAGCCAGAAGGACAAAAAAAAACAAGAAAAGTGAAAACAATAAAAATGAGCAACCAAAACAATGAAACGAGAGCGGGAAGAACAATGAGAACAACAGAAAGAAGTGCTACATAGAACCTGTACCCCCTCTGCCGTGCGTCCACCTTGACGAGGTAGAGGGGCTTGCGCGTTCCAATGACCCCAAGAGCTATGCCGACGGTAGCACAGCTACTGGTAGGGTCACCCCTGTCGGACAGGTCAAGGGAGAGGGACCAGACGAAGCGACGCACAAACCTGCTGCCTTGTAGGTAGACTGGGGACAGTCAAAGGCTAGGGAAAGCATCCCGAAAAATGCTTGTCGAAATCGGATGTACTGAGCCACAGGCTTGACAAAGAAGTGCAACGTAACTTTATCATTTCATGATGCCACAGATGAAAATTAATCGTTATGGTGCTAATCCCGTGAAGTCCCATCAGGCGGTGATAGTGCCGGGCCCCCTGCCTCGAGGGGGTTCACCCATGACTACTGGTGGTCACCTTCCCCTGTGCTGTGGAGTCAAGGCACAGAGGAGTAGGTTAAGAGCTATTGACCAAACACCCCGGACACTCAACATACTACAATGGAATGCAGAAGGAGTCTATAACAAGAAAGCCTCCCTAACACAGCGTCTTCATAAAGATAGAATAGATGTGGCATGCATTCAAGAGACACACCTCAACGCCAATCGCACATTTTCAGTCGAGGGATATCAGGCCACACGTTTCGACCGCGAAGGACACAAAGGAGGAGTTGTAATACTTACACGAAATACAATACCCTGCAGCGAAGTATCTGTGATCTCTGACAACCAAACAGAAATTATAGGTGTTGATATAATCATAAAGGACGTGAAAATAAGAATTTACAATCTGTATAGCCCAGCAGATAAGGATCTTAGACTCTCAAACATGGAAATAACTGACACAAATTGCATTGTTGTCGGAGACTTTAATAGCCGTTCAGAAAGATGGGGATACCCTGATACTGACAAAAGAGGAGATGAAGTGGAGGACTGGGAAATAGACTCAAATCTCCATCTACTCAACAAAGCGGATGACACACCGAGCTTCTACTCCAGAAGATGGATTACCACTTCTACTCCAGACTTAGCTTTCTGCACAGGAGACATCCTCCACAAAATCGATCGCCATGCGCTTGACCAATTAGCAGGTAGTGACCACAGACCAATCAAGCTTGTAATAAATATGGAGTATGTTCCACAGGAGCAAAAGCCTTTGCCCCGTTGGAATTTCAAACGAGCAGATTGGGACAGATTTGCCATAATAACAGACAAATATTGTGAAAACATAAATACACGATATGGAAACATGAAGCAAATGGTGGAAAGTCTAAACAGAGCAATAATACAGGCGGCCACTGAGTCTATTCCAAGAGGAGCGAGGAAAAATTACAAACCATACTGGACTGAAGAACTACAAATTTTGGAGGACAAAGTTGAAGATGCTAGGAAGACCGCAGAGAGAGAACAAACAACTGAAGCGAACATCTCTCTCAAAGCCATCTCAGCAAAATATAAAAAGAACAGTAAATCAAACAACAAGAGATTGTTGGAGGAAAAAAACAGAAAACCTGAATTTTGACAGGGATGGAAACAAACTATGGAAACTAGTGAAAGCCATGAACAATGAAGGACCTAGAAACAAACAAATAACAATTAAACAAGGAAATGCCTTGCTTACAGGAAAAAAGGCTGCAAATGCACTAATGGAACACTATGCCAGTGCAAACCACATTGATATTACAGCCGAACAGAAGAAAGCAATCAAAGATAATCAGATACATCATAGATATACAGAGACAGCAGCAGAATATATGATGGCAAATCTAACAATGGAAGAAATGGAACAGGCAATGAATACCCTAAAAAAAGAAGACATCACCAGGAAAGGATGGAATCACAAATGAAATGCTAATAGGACTAGGCACTAAGGCAAAAAAGAAACTGCTAGCAGTCCTAAATTACAACTGGAAGAGGGGAATAGTCCCACAGGCATGGAAGGAAGCTATACTAATACCAGTCCCAAAGAAAGGAAAAGACCTGGAAGAACCAAATGGCTATCGACCTATCAGTCTTCTTAGCTGTGTAGGAAAATTAATGGAACGCATTATCAATGGCAGGCTAACGTGGCATCTGGAAGAAAACCAACTCTTAACACCTCACCAAGCAGGATTCAGAAAGTACAGATCCACTGAAGATCAAATAACCTATATAGCTCAGGAAATAGAGGATGCCTTCCAAGAGAAAAAGCACACACTAGCGGTCTGGATAGATTTAGAAAAAGCATTTGATAAAGTATGGAAGGAAGGACTGAAAGTAAAACTGCAAAAAATGCATGTTTGTGGGAAAATGTACACATGGATCAGCCACTACCTTGAGAACAGAACTGCCAGGACAAAAGTACAAGGACAAACCAGCAAAATGATGGTATTGGAGCAAGGTGTCCCCCAAGGAGGAGTTCTTTCACCAACATTATTCCTAGCATATATAAACGACATCACGGAAAATTGTCCAGCCAGAGTACACACATCATCCTTTGCAGATGACCTAGCCATATGGACATCTGATGAATATATTAGTACAGCTAACAGCAGAATACAGCAAGCCCTATTAGCGCTAGAGGACTGGTCAAAATCATGGCTAGTGAAGATAAGTGAGGAGAAAACAACATGCACAGTGTTCTCCCTCTCAACTAAAACTCAGCAACCTAAGCTGGTATTGAATGGAAAAATATTGCGCCATGAAGAAAATCCAAACTATCTAGGAGTCACCTTTGATCGTCGCCTGACATGGAAGACACAGGTTGAGAAAAATC
Source organism: Cepaea hortensis (assembly GCA_963921405.1). Taxonomy (NCBI): domain Eukaryota; kingdom Metazoa; phylum Mollusca; class Gastropoda; order Stylommatophora; family Helicidae; genus Cepaea; species Cepaea hortensis. The sequence continues at coordinate 135,999,778 of OY992880.1, read as the reverse complement.
GAACAAGAGCAAGGCAAAGAATGGCAATGATGAAAAAGCTTGCTGGTACAACGTGGGGAGCAGATGAGAAAGTTCTCAAGGAGTTATATACTGGACGGGTGAGGCCAGTACTGGAATATGGCATTGCAGCTTGGGCAACAGCAGCTAAGTCAAACTTTAACAAAATAAGTAGAGTCCAAAATCAAGGAATGGGAATCATAACTGGAAGCCTGAAGACAACGCCTATTAATGAATTAGAAAAGATCACTTGTTTACAACCAATGCAGGATAGAAGAGATAGCAGAGCCCAGCAACAAGCTGAAAAATTTAGAAGATTGACAGACCACCCTATGTATAAAAGGTTTAGTGGTTTTGGAAAGGGAAGACTGAAGCGTAGCAACTTTGTAGAAACTGCAAAACGAAAGATTAGGGCAGATCCCATACTTAACATATCAACAGTCAAACCCTTTTACAATGCAGACAAGTTCCCAGCTTGGAGACAGCAGCAACTGCCTGAGATGATAGAAAACATTCCTGGTATTGAGAAAAAGAACACTCAGCATGAAACCGAAAGGAGAGAAATAACCCTACACTACATAAAAGAACATTACCCAAGCAGCAATTGGACCCATGCATATACAGATGGATCAGCCAAAAATTCAGTAGAGAATGGAGGAGGAGGAATTCTCCTAAATTTAAAAAATGGAGTGAAAAAAACACATTCAGTGGCAACTGGAAAGTTCTCAAGTAACTTCAAAGCGGAGGTAGAGGCTCTGAAAACTGCAGCAGAAATGCTCTTGATGGAGGAAAATAAAGAGACGCAAATAGCTATCTTTACAGATGCAAAGTCAGCTGTCTCAATACTGAAGAGCAAAAACAGCACAGAACTAGCTGACCTAAGAGCAGCAATCCATGGTCTATGCCAGAAATCCAAAAAAGTTGTAATACAGTGGATCCCATCACATTGCAGTATACCTGGAAATGAAGAGGCTGACAGACTGGCAAAAGAGGGCGGACGACTACCACAGCCTGACATAGACACAACCTATAATGAGGCAAAGAGGTTGATAAAAAGCACTTATAGAACCAAATGGGAATCAGAGCATCCAGGCCACCAGAAGGATGATGCATATTACAAACTCGATCGAAGAGAACAAGTAGCAATCTTCAGACTCCGCACAGGACATAACAGGCTGAAATACCACTTGTTCAACAAACTAAAGATAGGAGACACAGATGAATGTAATTGTGGAACTGGTGAAATGACAGCTAAACATTTGCTGCAAGAGTGCCCAATATATGCAGAACAGAGAAAGATATTTTGGCCCACACCTGCTTCATTCGAGGACAAGCTCTATGGAGATATCAACAAGCTCAAGTCGACTGCAGCTTACTTTAACTGTATTCAGGTTGACATTTAAATGTACATGAAGAAGTATTTAGACTGCCACACTTCATACCACAGGCATGTCGGTTACACAAGCCTCCCAGAGGCATGAAATGGAATATTGCTTGGATAGCAAATCCATTACGTGGAAAGTCCGAATCGAAAGCTCACTGTGTGGGCTTCATAAAAGGTGGAAAAAGTGTCCTAGTGGCACAAAATGGAATATTGCTTGGATAGCAAATCCATTACGTGGAAAGTCCGAATCGAAAGCTCACTGTGTGGATGTCATCTGCAAACTGCATTCTTCTGGCTTCTGGAAGAACAGCCTATGGTGAACGGAAGGCCCAATATACGGAAGTGAGGCTAAGCAGCCATGTGCAGGACGTGACGATTCCTTGGGTGAGCCCAGTGCCAGAGTGCTGTGTGATGGCTCTGCAATTATGGAAGCCTCCTTGGATGGCGGGGAATGCCCATGGTCTGCCCCTGCCTTCCCTTGAGGGCCGACCAGGATGCCTTTGGCTGTTCTATATGGGCCAGCTGGGATGGGAGATAGCACCACAACAGTGAGAGTCTAACGTCCTAAGAAACCCCCGGGAAGGTTAACCCGGTCAACAAATGCCCGCAGAAGTCGGATGTGTCGGCCTAACGGCGCAAGAACGCAGCTCTGCTGTAAACAGGCACAACGCAATCACGTCCGAAAAAAAACTCCGGATGAACGAAGAAGAAGAAGAAGAACCTGTACTTTTATATGGATGTGAGGCGTGAACAATAAGCAGACAAGCTGAAAAACATCTGATGGCTGTGGAAATGTGGTTTCTGAGGAAAATGAAAAGAATACCATGGACAGCCAGAAAGACCAATGAACAAGTCCTTCAAGAAACAAATGAAGATCGTAAACTGATGAGAGACATTAGACGTAGACAGTCAAAAATTTTTTAGCATGTTATGAGAAGAAATGAATTGGAGAACTTGGTGACAACTGGCAAGATAGAAGGGAACATACCAAGTGGAAGACTGAGAATTAAATACCTGGATGGCTTGACCACGTGGCATGGTCGAGACAGAAACACGGAGCTGATCCACGACTCTGGTGATCGAGTGAGTGGCAGAACATGACCGCCGACGCTTCTTGGCATGGCACATAATGAATGAATCAATGAATGAATCACGTTACACACATTAACGAAACGAAACAACTGCAACTAATACACACTAATGAGCGATTGAATGGTGATTGATGTGTTCAGATCACAAACAAGCTGAGACATGGCGTAGAAGCAAAGTGTTCACACTTCAACCTAGTGATTCTACACTTGTTCCCGGCAAATTGAGTACCCGAGCAGACGTCAAAATTACTCATCCGAATCGGCTTGCCAAAAAAGTTTTACAGAAATGTACTCATCTCACCTCAGAATGAACAACAAACACAAATCAGGCTTCTGGGAATGTGATTAAAATGCTCCCTCCCGTGAGTGAGTCAACATTTAAGCGGCACGCGTTCAAACCTTGCACCGTTCCTTCGCCTTCTTTTCTGTGGGAAGGGAGGGGGGATTTTTCTTTCAAATTATCACCCGCCCTTGTGTACGGACAGCAGTTGTCAGCGACCAGGCTGGATATCTGTGTGAAAATAAGGAATAACTTAGCAAAACGGTGTGCCATAAACGAAGATGGTAGATAAGGGATGCGGCTGTAAGAAAAAAAACGAAAAGCAAAATAGATGGAGGGTTTTTTTTTAAGCAAATACGCAAAACGAAAACATGTATGTGGGGATAAGTGATTGAATGATGGGGGGAATGTAAGAAGAAGGTAAGTGTTATCTCAAGCCACGTGAATGTAATCTTTCATCAGGATGTGTGGTGTTTCTGTTCTTGTGATAGGGAGACAGACTACGTGCGAGCCGGGCTTATCCGGCCATGTTTGACAGACAAATACAAGGGGGGAGAATTTCATCCCACAAAGTTACATATTGTGTACACACGTTCTCTACAATGATTATCGCCTCTTGGGTACAGTACCGGCGCAGCACAGAGCTACGATTGCTGGTGGCGCCCCGTCGCTCTTTTATTGTTGGTGGGTCGGGTGGTTAGGTAATTAATTGATTGGTTGGTTGACTCTTTGATTGCTTAGTTAATTGATTGATTGATTGGTTCGTTGGTTGGTTAGGTAATTAACTGATTGGTTGGCTTGTTGGTGGATTAGTTGGTGGATTGATTGATTGGTATATATGATGATCGTTGTTTGGTTGATTGGTTGGTGGGTTTCTTCTTCTTCTGCTGCGTTCATTCGGACGTTTTTTTTTTTTTCGGACGTGATTGCATTGTGCCTGTTTACAGCAGAGCTGCGTTCTTGCGCCGTTAGGCCGACACATCCAACTTCTGCGGGGTTGGTGGGTTTATTGGTGGGTGTGTTGATATATTAATTGATTGGTGGATTGGTTGGTTAGTTGGTGGATTAATTAGATGGGTGATTGATTGGTTGGTTGGTTGATTGGTTGGTTGATTGGTTGGAAGATTAATAAACTGGTTGATTGGTTTGTTCAATGATTGGTTGGTCCCCATGGTCCCCACCATGAGAACAGCTTGACCACATGGTTATCTTAGAGGCACCGAGCAGTGCGCAACCCCAAGCACGTATTGGGCCAGTAGTTATGTGTTATATTAGATTAAGTCAACAGGTGTAATATGGAGCTGTGACATCCACCCCCCTGCATGTTCTTTCAAGAACCATATGTTCCATCACGGCTCTTTCTAAACCACTGTGATGTTTTATGCGACCAGTGTCTTAACTTTCTCTTGGGTATCGCCATGGTTAAGAGGTTTAACGCGCTAAACTTTCACTTCTAAGCACGGATTAGTGGGTTCCTCCGACAAACCGATCAGTTGGGCCTTCTCATGTCTCAGAGGGGGTTCCCCTCATGGCGAGGGACACTGGTAACAGGAAAAGCTAACCCTCATTAACAAAACCAGTCCAGTGCAATGACTAGTCTTAGCAACTAGTGGTAGCAGTAGCACGTATGTGGACTAAGGTCAAGCTCAAAACCATGGAACTCCCCAAAACATGGTCATATGATACTCTCGCCTCTTTATTTGTCTTTCTAAAACATGATCATTGGCTATCCTGTAAGTGTGAGTAGTGTTTGCCGACCAAAACATGATACTCTCGCCTCTTTGTCTTTCTAAAACATGATCATTGGCTATCCTGTAAGTGTGAGTAGTGTTTGCCGACCAAAACATGATACTCTCGCCTCTTTATTTGTCTTTCTAAAACATGATCATTGGCTATCCTGTAAGTGTGAGTAGTGTTTGCCGACCAAAACATGATACTCTCGCCTCTTTATTTGTCTTTCTAAAACATGATCATTGGCTATCCTGTATGTGTCAGTAGTACTGCTGATGACATATTTCACCTGTTGCACGCGATCGGCGGTTCGTGAGTTGTTTGCCTTCTGCAACTCAACCACATGTCCATAACTAATTGTTTCTTCCCACGGAAGTGTCCATGATTCACACACTTACAATAATATAGACATGATATACTATTCTTGCAATTATCAATTGGACAGAGTATTTCTCTTTACGACATGCCGTCCTGGAAATGTTATTTCTGTGATATTTGTTCTATCTTTCATTATAGAACATATCTCACATATCTCTACATGTCTTAGTGTTGCTCCGATTATTTTGAAAGTAATTTCTGGTTAACGTGTTGTTCTTGTTGCTGCTTGTGTTGTTTTGTTGTTGTTGATGTTGTTGCTGCTGCTGCTGTTGTTTTTTTTTTTTTTTTGTTCTTGTGTTTACCACGACCACAACTGTTTGTTTTTGTGGTGTTCATTTGAGTCTTGTAACCATGCATGCTTCGTGGCTTAGAGGTTATGACATTTCTCCGTAATCTCGTAAACTCTCGTCGGTAACGTGATGACGGTGAGAATCAGCAGTGGTTCAGAAAGCAATGGCAAACTACTGAGCGTAATCTTGCCAAGAAATCAACATACAGCTGAAAGATGCTGATGTTGACAGCGATGTCGTGTAAAGGATATGAAAAAAAAAAAAAAAAAAAAAAAAACCATGCATGCCGCGTCCGAAACACATCTACGGGTGATTTGGCGGCAGACCGCCTTGCGCTGGCTTTCATACAATGGTATGAGTGCAGTTAGTTTAGAAAGCAATGGCAAACTACTGAATACAAACTGGTCAGGAAATCACAAACAGCCAGAAGTACTGGGGTTGACAGCAACGTAATGTAAATGATATACAACAAACGTGTTATTTTAGTCATTGACTTCAGTTTCAGGATATCCGTCAGTTTCCTGAACCTCAGTATTCACGTCTTGCTAGTGGCACAGTTTCCTGAACCTCAGTATTCCCGTCTTGCTAGTGGCACAGTTTCCTGAACCTCAGTATTCACGTCTTGCTAGTGGCACAGTTTCCTGAACCTCAGTATTCACGTCTTGCTAGTGGCACAGTTTCCCGAACCTCAGGTTTCACGTCTTGCTTCTGGCACAGTTTCTGATGATGGTTATAATAATATTGTCAATTGCACCACTTGATTGTCTCGTGTAGATATGGTCTTACCCTTGTACATGGTGAGAGAATGAAGACGTGTCGGACAAGCTGATTCTCCCATGGGCGTTGGATAGTAGCCTGCTGACAAGGTTAAAGTTAGTTGCATATCCTTTACAGGACGTTTGCAGTCAACACCAGCATTGTTTGCTGTTGTTGGTGTCTTGGCAAGCTTACGTTCAGTAGTTTGCCATTGTTTTCTGAACGACCGGCTCACATACCCCATAAGTTACCGACGCGGAGAGAACCGCTACCTATTCTCGCGCACGTCACGATACTCACGAGAGTATACGGGATTACGGAGAAAGTCGTGTAACTCCTAGACCAGGGAAACCGGCAGGAATGTCTTGCCAGGTCAGTATTTCTTAGTGACCAGCTGGTCTACAATTTTGGGTCTCAAACTGCCGAGAAAGTTTTAACGTATCCAGTGTGCACACGTGACCTTACATTTCCCTTCTACTTAAGCTGGACTGACACCTAGTCAAGTTTCTTGAGATTTTCAACCAGACAGAGGTTGATTTATTTGGTTGTTTCGGGGTTTGAGGTTTAAAGATTGAGCACAACCCACTAATGGCAACGCTGATCGTATTCCGGTACGAACCTAAGGCCTTGACCACGTCAAATTGGACAGAGGTTGTAAAATCATCTTGTTCCTCTAAAATGTAACAAAAGTAATTATGAGAATACTGTTCTCGGCATGATATGAATTAGAATATGTTTTAATGTAAGGAGGACACCGTGCTATCATACCAAACCGACCCCCTAGCGATAAAAGCCATCCACGTGCCTTGCAAGCCCCGTCCAATCATTGTGCCCTGTCTGCCGCAGCGTGTTTTTCCCGTTTCCGCCAGAAGTTATGTCCTCTTTCTCTCACTCAGACCTCATCGGTTTTCTCACCTTTAGCCAGAAGTGGTTGTTGACAATTGACGGGATGCCGCTTTCACCTGCTCACTTCCACCTGCCCGGTCAGGGGTCACATGGGACACTGAGACCCGGGGATTCGTGGGTAAAGGAAAGTTCTGGCAGGAAGTCGCTGGCGCTGTGGCAGAGACAATCGAGCCATTGATTCACCAGCAGTGGTTCTCAACCTGTGTGAATACCTGTCGTTTACATTGTGGTTCTCAGACTGCGTGAAAGTCCTGTCACTCACATTGTGGTTCTCAGTCCGTATCAATACCTAGCGCTAACATTGTGATTCTCAGATTGTGTGAATCTCCTGTCGCTCACATTATGGTTCTCAGTCTTTATCAATACCTGCCGCTAACATTGTGATTCTCAGACTGTGTGAATGTCGTGTCGCCCACATTGTGGTTCTGTACGTGTGTGAATGCATTGTCACTTACGTAATGGTTCTCGGCGTGTGTCAATGTTTAATGTATATGTTGGTTTTCATTGTGTGTGAATGTGCTATCGGATAGACAGTGGTTCTTATGGGAAAGTGCTTTCGCTTAGGTAATGGTTTTCAGCCTGTGTAAATGTGCTATCAATTACATAATGGTAGCCAGCGTGTGTGAATGTGTTGTGCTTACATAATGGTTCTCAGCCTGTGTGAATGCGTTGTCGGTTTCATAGCTCGTCTGAACCTGTGTAAACATGTATCAGATTACGTAGTGGTTCTCATCATGTATCAATGTGCTATATATTACATTGTGGTGCTCAGCGTGTGGGAATATACTATATGTTACAATGTAGTCCTCAGCGTGTGGGAATGTTCAATATATTACATTGTGGTGCTCAGCGTGTGGGAACATATTACGTATTCGGTTATCATGCTGTGTGAACACGTTATCAGGAACACACAGAATCAGATATAAATAATGTTTCATTTACTGATCTCATATAACATATAATGTATTCCAGAGATGTAAATATTAAAGGGAATGTGAAAAATAAAAAAATGAGACACAAAAAACCATAACAGCTATAGCCAAACAATTTAAACCGTCGCTCCAAATTTAATACTCTTCTCGATGGATTAACAAATTATTTAGAAGCTTGACCAAATAGACATCCTAAATCTCAGTTGTCTAAATTTTTTGCAAATCGGTAAACTGTCGAGTTGTTCTACTAACAATGATGGTTTCTTTCGAATTTCCAATGAGTGAACAATCTTTGAGTAAAATATGACGCGGAGCAACGATAGCTGTATATGAATGTGTATTTATTGGATGTTCAAGAGGGAGATAGAAAAGTTTCGCCAGAGCGATAACGCTGCTTTGGCTAATATATGCCAGGCCTGGGTGCCAACAATGTTCGCATACTTCTGTTGTCTATTATTGCGCTCTCCAATACCAAAATTTGTCCTTTTGTTTTCGCCCTTTTCATACTTTGGTTCTCGTCCTAGTCGCGGATATCATATGAGATCTGGTTTTTTACATTGTATGAACTGTTGGTCAGTAACATGATAAATGTAGTCTGTACACTGTATGAACTGTTGGTCAGTAACATGATAAATGTAGTCTGTACATTGTATGAAATGTTGGTCAGTAACATGATAAATGTAGTCTGTACATTGTATGAACTGTTGGTCAGTATATGATAAATGTAGTCTGTACATTGTATGAACTGTTGGTCCGTAATATGAGAAACCTGGTCTGTACCCTGCATGGACTGTATGGTCAGTAATATGAGAAATCTGGTCTGTACCCTGCATGGACTGTATGGTCAGTAATATGAGAAATCTGGTCTGTACCCTGCCTGGACTGTATGGTCAGTAATATTAGAAATCTGGTCCGTACCCTGCATGGACTGTATGGTCAGACACACGTTAAGCATTAGCCCACAAGAACACCTTCCTAGGAGATCCACCAACAAATACTGTCTGTCCACTTCAGACAATAATACAGTTACAAATGAGCTGCTAGAAAGTTACATTATTGTCACAATTATTTGATGTTCAAACCTAACTGTGATTGGCTATATTTTACTTGTATCAGCCAATCAGGTACCGTTCCACAGTGAAGGCATGGGTCTCCTACTGGCAACAGAGCCAACAGCCGTGGACAGCAAACTGCCTGTTTCTGATTTTTGTAAAGTACACTACAATGAAGTGAAGCGGCGTGAAGTGACGTGACCTGCCGTGAAGTTATGTGACGTGAAGCGACGTGATCTGACGTGAAGTGACGTGACCTGCCGTGGAGTGATGTGACCTGACGTGAAGTGGAGTGAACTGACGCGAGGTAACGTAAAGTACACACCTTTTCCCACGCCCTGAAACGTACAGTGTGTATGGCACCATCCCCCATATTGCCACAGACCTATCAACACTATCAACACTAGATGGGCGATGTGGACAGTATCACGCGGGTGTCCTTTGCTTCCCAGAACCATTCCTGGCACCCACTTTGAGCTTGGCCTACCTGGGAATCCTGGCCAATTAAAAAACGTCGTTCTGGGTGGGGACTGGAAGGTTCTGTCCAGAATCACTTTCACTGCTCTTCGATATCTCCATAAGTGCCCAGTCTCATCCTGTAGATCACACAAGGAGGTCCCCAACACAGTGCACGAACTCTGTAGCACCGGCCTGGGTCATGATGCCTCTCTGGGAAGAAATACCTTTTAGGAATGTAACAGGTTATCTCACCGCATAACTATATGGCTTGTGTAACCACATGAAGTCCTGTCACTTCATATCTCGGAGAAATGAAAGGGTGTTTTTCTTTTTTTTTTGCACCTGTATGGTGTCGTCATCAATGGGAGTAGCTTTGGTTTCAATATACTAAGGCTGAAATGAAAGCAGACTTACCGCAGGAATAATGCTGAACGTGACAAATCGATCAAAGATCCCAACAGGAGACACCTTACAACGGCTTTCCCCAAACAAGACTTTGATTATCCGTCAACTAGAAACTCTACTTTGTCCCGCATTTGAACAGAAACGATATAAAGAGCCAATGAGATCTATATGACGTGATATATTCACAGACGGCTTAAAGCGCCCATAACAGCGGGCAGATTGTGATATATTCACTTCAAGCGCCCATAACAGCGGGGAGATTTGCACCTTTAGGCAAAAACCACCCAAGCATAGGTTCCTACAATATTGACAAACCTTAACTAACACATTTATGGAGGAAGGGAATCTGGGAGGGAGGGGGGAGCTATTCCGGTCGCTTGTTCACAAGCTAACATCTTAACGCGTGGCAACAATGGCGGCACTCGGTATCTGTGTTCCCGCTCTGGCTATGAATACTTCATTATAGACTTCTCGACAGATTCTAATCTGGATTTCTTTTTTCAAATAGATTTTCAACACAAGGTAGAAATTCTATGGGGCTGATTTTTTATTTCTCAAAGGAAGCTTTACACGCCTTATGACTGAAAGCATACCAGGCAAACAGAATTTTGTTTAAACATTTGGTGTCTTGCTTTCTTCACACCCCGCCTCGCTCCCCCCAATTCCCAAAGTTTTTCTATGGTGGCTCTTGAAATGATTTCTCAACTCCCATTTTATTTCTCTCCTTGTATTTTTATGTATTTCGTTTTCGGTGTGTCTTCTCGCTTACCCCCTGCTGTTTCGTATCGTAAGCAAACTTTTCATGCAAACGACCCCTTAAAGCTGAACAAATAGGACAAGAGCGCGAGCCCGCATCAACCTGAGTTGTAATTGACCAAGGAGTTAGATTCAAATCTCTAGAAAATTTAAAAGGCTTTTTAAGTGTTTTCAAGTAAATAATAGAAACATATTTTATATCCAAGCTCAGCGACATTAAATATGTACATTTCTTCTAATAAGATTACCTGGTTTGTGCCAAAGAAAAGCCATGCTTAGAATTTCTATTCGTGATTAAATAAGCGGGAGAGAATCCGCCGTTTGAATAGTTTTCTATCAAAGGGCAATAACCGTGAAATTAACTTAATATGAATATTTTTACGATTAAGATGTACTTGTAATATAGTAGATACCAGTGTATCTTGAGTTAATCATGCTTATGTACATCATTTTCTGGTACTGGGCATTTGAGACGATTATTAAGTAAATGTAAGCTTAATATTAATCCAAAAGAAAATCTTACGAACACCACGTGGCTTTAATGTAAGGATTTTTTTTGATTTTTTAATTTTGCGCTCGCTCGCTTTAAACTCAACTGTAGTCCATACATACTACTTCTAGTAGATTCTTTTTTTCATATCCTATTTACAGGACATCGCTGTCAACACCAGCACTGTTGTTGTTGGTGTCTTGGCAAGTTTACGTTCAGTAGTTTCTCCCTGGCCTGGCCGGTCTCCCTGGCCTAGGTGTTTAACGTCTTTCTCCGTAATCCCGTATACTCTCGTGAGCAACGTGACGTGTGCGAGAATAGGTAGCGGTTCTCACCGCGTCGGTAGCTTACGGGGTATGTGAGCCGGTCGCTAAGAAAGCAATGGCAAACTACTGAGCGTAATCTTGCCAAGAAATCAACAATCAGCTGAAAGATGCTGATGTTGACAGCGATGTCCTGTAAAGGATATGCAAACAAAACACCAAAAAAAAAAGCTTACCATTGCTTTCTGAACGGCCGGCTCCCATACCATCACTTTAAAACCCAGCGAGACACGGTCTGGCTTCTA
>OY992880.1:135825803-135983303 GCA_963921405.1 Cepaea hortensis | reverse complement strand
CGACATGAACCATTCTACACGAAACATTCCTTTCTCCACCTTACTAAGCATACTCCTGGAGTCCGTAATGAATACAACGTGTGTTGCAGTGGTCTCCTCTAACCACCGGAATGCCGCTGTGACTGCTTCCACCTCCATTCTCATGCTGGAAGTTGCAGCCTCATATGCCATACTCTCCTTTTTCAAGAATCGTCCATTAGCCTTCGCAATGAAACCCCAACCACTCCGTCTGTTTCTCACCACTGACCCATCAGTATAGATCACTATGTCACCATCCAAACAAAAAACAAAAAACAAACAAACAAAACAATCCCGTGGCAAGAACCTATGTGGGTAGATGAAGGGCTGAGACCGTGACAAGAACCTAAGTGGCTAGATGAAGGGCTGGGACCGTGACAAGAACCTATGTGGCTAGATGAAGGGCTGGGACCGACACATTCTGTAAATCTGAGAGCACGGAGGAATTGGCAGGCAGTCTTTCTCTTACGTAGCGAACGACGAGAGCGGGTATTGAACCCTCGTCCAGCCGCGCTCAAGGCATTGCCAGCGTAACGTCCAGGGTTTAACAGCAGTTATATTCCTTTGTTTCCGCCCATGTCACCTGACTGTCAAATGTGAACAGCCTGACAGAACTGAGCTAATAGTAACAACCGCAAATATAACAGCAACATTATAAATCACCTTGTCCCTACACCAGAGCCAAGAACAGAAAGCAAACACCAGCTCTCACAAACAATGAAGGAGCCGTCAAAGTTATTCTTCAACCAGCCATCAAACAGATAACATTAAGTCTTAGAATGTTTATTGCATGTATTAGCTTCGGTTGAATGCCGCGTAGCGACTTAAGATAACAGGTCCGTTTGTATTAGTGCGTTTGATACACACATATTTGCATACATTCAGCCGGGGGTTCAATAACAAGCGCAAAAAATGTTCGGATTGATGTGCCGTTACAGAAAACGTGATCATTCAATCCGGAAGGGAGATAAGCACTTCATGTTCAACTTTAGTCAGGACCTCCTTGGAGAGAATTTGTGTTACTGGATCACACCCCCACCCCCCACCCCCACCCCTTTGTCCACGCCACTTTCCCTCGGTTAGAGTCCTGGTTAGATATTAACAGAATCCGTATCTTTTCCAAGCTGATCCAGAGGCTTAAGATAGTTGAGACCTGTTCAGACTTCGCAACTCTCTTTCTGCTAGACTTTCTCAGTTCTAGAAAATCCTGAAGGTATGACCCAGCCAGAGGTACTCTTACCTTCATTCCTGCCCCAACCAGCTGATAGAAGAACCTGCGTTTTTGTGTATGCTTATCCTATTCAACTGCTACACGAATGAACTCTTACTTTCATTCGTACTCCATATAGTTGCTACACGAATCCATTCTTACTTTCATTCTTATTACATGCAGATGCTACACGAATCTACTCTTACTTTCATTCTTATTACATATGGATGCTACACGAATCCACTCTTACTTTCATTCTACAGATGCTACACGAATCTACTCTTACTTTCATTCTTATTACATATGGATGCTACACGAATCCACTCTTACTTTCATTCTTATTACATACAGATGCTACACGAATCTACTCTTACTTTCATTCTTATTACATACAGATGCTACACGAATCTACTCTTACTTTCATTCTTATTACATATGGATGCTACACGAATCCACTCTTACTTTCATTCTTATTACATATAGATGCTACATGAAACAAATCTTATTTCCAGTCCAGCCTCACTCCAGAACCATCACCGTTTTCACTTTACTTAAGAGCTGAAGTAGAGATATTACATAGGTTTCACTTACCACAGAAGCCTGTTGTTCGTGGAGGGGGAAATCACGTGGGAGGAGTTGTTTTAAGATCTCAGAAGGGACTTGGTGCACTGAAGGCTGACAGCACCAGACATGGAACACAGAACGTTCATACTCTATCAACATATAATTCTATAAGTAATTGTGTATGTGTTGGGACTAGTCATCGTGACAAAGAGTCAGCTGGGGAAACTATCACGCAAACAGAATAAAGCTATTCGGTCATTCCGGGGAGCATCTGGGGACACGTCGACAGTGTGTGAGATACTCCCTAACTTTGCCAACAGGATCAAGGCGCGGCAGGCGAAGTCATATCTCTTAATGATGCAGACCAGGAACACACTCTGTATGAAGCCCTGGACACGGTTACGGGTCGCCGGCTGATCTGAGGGAAACCACTGATGGCTCAGGCAGAGGACACAACCAGAGACGTGTGGATGCTTGAAAGCATTGAGAGAGGAGAGGAGTTGGTCAGAATGGCAAAGGAAAAGACAGATCCGTCAAACTGTCAACTGTCATTTACTGCCTATATAATACTGCCTATATAAGATCTGGAGTACGACAAGGTTGTGTCCGGTCCCCTCTCTTGTTCATAACCTGTATAGACAACATATGTAAAGAAACCAGCCAAGCAGAGATAGCAAGAATACCGCATGATGAGAACACAGAAGAAGAACCAACTGCAAATCTAATCATTAGAGAACTCCTGATTGCGGACAACCAAGCACTAATAGCAAAATCAGAAGCTGAATTACAAGACCACATGAATAGTCTAAATGAAATGTGTAGGGAACATAACATGAAAATTAGCACAAGCAAAACAGACGTAATGACTATAACTAAAGAAGAACAACCAACAACAATTCACCTAAACGAACATCCCTTGAAACAAGTGAAGAGTTTCAAGTACCTGGGAAGTATAATATCATCAAATGGCAGATCAGAAGACGAGATCGAAAATAGGTGCAATAAGGCAAATCAACTCACTGGACAAATGGCACCAATACTAAAGATCAAACATGTATCAGTAATTACTAAGAAAGCACTTTACAACACAATCTTCCTACCAACTCTATGCTACCAATGCCAAACCTGGACAATGACAGAAAAAGAGAAAAGAAAAATCACAACAACAGAAATGAGGTTCCTGAGAAGAATACTCAACGTATCAAGAAGAGATAAGATCAGAAATGAAGAAATCAGGACTAAAGTGGGGGTTAAAGCAGCACTAGATTTTATTAGAAAGCAGCAAGTCAAATGGTTTGGCCATGCAAGTAGGTTACCAGTCAACAGCATGCCACAACAAGCAATGATGTACAGACCAGATGGAAACAGAGGAAGAGGCCGACCACGTAAACGTTGGACGGAGGGAATAGCAGAATCCATGGGAATGTCGATATACGAAGCCCATAACCGGGCACTCTCACGAAGTTTATACTTCACCTCGACACCGCAAGGTACAAGAGGAACATGATGAGATGAGATGAGATAATACCTTGTGGTGTATGGAGGGGGGGGGGGGTCTTAAGTTTGAGGAATTAAGGCCGCCTGGCTAGTGCAGTCGCCGCTGACTGTGCAGGTTAAAAATTTCTTTTTGCTCCGACAGAAAAGACTCCACACCTTACCGAGGATTCTAACCCGGGTCTCCCGAAGGAGAATCCGGCATTCTAGCCACTCGGCCAGCCGCTCAGTGCCCCGTCATAATCTCATTGGACCAGGAGTGTATGGATTGGCTGGCAGGAGGCGCTGAATATGAGCTGCAACAATTGGTTCACGACAATTCGCGCCCAAGCAATGCAATCTATTCGGGTAGCTTTGTGCTAACAGGCAAAAGAAGTGCAAGAGGGTTCACGGTGAAGGTTATTGAACAGTGTTTAGTGCAGGAGAGTCTAGTACATGATACCACAACATCTAGTCTGAGAATGGAAATGGAGGCAGTTACTGTGACATTCTGTTGGCTCGAGAACACACAGCACACATACGTCGTGATTGTAACGGACTTAAAGAGCATGTTAAGAAGGGCGAAGACATGCATGTTTAGGGCAGGCTGGCATGCTTCAATTACAAAAGCAAAGATAGGGAGCATCTGTTGAATCTTTACCCCAGGACATGCTGGTGTGGTGGCAAACGAGCAGGCGGACAGATTGACTGGGTCTGCACAGCTGGGTGGGGTAGTGGTGGGCGATCAGTCAGACGTCGTCGGGGCCCTTTGGGGTCATGCCTGTGGTGTACAAGAAACTGTACACTATCATTGTCTGGGATCATGTGTTTGGTGTACAAGAAACTGCACACTATCATTGCCTGGGGAGCATGGTGAGGCAGGGAGTGAACAGGGAATCTGATCGACACTCATTACTCCGAGGAAAGGCCCGATGGACACATAGATTGCAGAGGTACCATTAGCATTGACACTCTTCACTGATTGTAGAGGATGAGAAAGCAGCGCTTATGGGAATGTCTTGAGTGTTGTGATGTCTCGCCTCAACTCAACTCTACTGAAGCAGAGGCTAATGGGATCTCGCCTGAACTTGGAGAATACAACCTAGAAGGCTGTAGATACAGAATGTTCAGCGACTTCACAGTTTAAGAAGCAGTGAGAAGAAGTAGGAGAAGAACACCTGGGATGTATCTGAGAAGGAGAACGAGGAAGAGAGGTGATCACTCCACCTAATGATACTCTGGCATAGTTGATATAAAATCTCACTTCTCTCTCCCAGGATATAATCTTCCAAAAGATTACATTTACTTTTGTGCAGCATTATCTGCTATACCTGTGCTTTGACATTGTTACACTGTTAACTTTGACACTGCTACAGTGCTAATCATGCCGCCAACCGCTCAGATGTCAAGTTGCTAACACCAACACAATGACACTCACAACTACACCCTCCACAGCAACGACAACTACCACTGATAATTTCATATTTCTCGACTTCCAACCCCCTTATACAATAAACTAAATCCATTACGCTTGTCAACAAACGCCTTTTCAAATAAATGTCACACAGATTTATGAAGCATATTTCTCCTTCAGGACAGCATACACATTTGTTACTGTTGTTAAACACAAACTAAGACAGATAGTATCACCAGCCACGGGGTTACGTAGGAATGTTTGTACCAACAGTTTTTTCAGCAATCCGTTCCAGATAGTCTAATGTCTAACAGGGTCTCTAAAGAAAGTTAAAAGTCTACGTGTTATTTGGCGAGAAGCGTCGAGATAACATTAAGATCTCTGGGGGTTTAATCTGTGTCTTATCAGCTCGGTGGAGGTACAGGCGTCGCAATAGTCAACATGGGACCTCGCTACTCACTGCGATTATCTATTGCCACAGGGGTGATATATTCGCTTTGTTTGGCGGGCTGACAAAAAGTGTCACATTATTTTCATGTATGGCTGATTCTGTTGTTTTGAGTTAATTCAAACATAAAACTTTTATTTATAACTACCACTAGCACTTATAGATGGCAAATGTAAAGCAAAGCTTAAAAAAGAAGACATGTGTTTGCACTTTGTAATGACAAAGTAATAAAACACAAGTATGCGCAATTAGCATCATGAATGGACGAGTGCTGATGACGTAGGTGATTAGTGACGCAGATAACAGATACGTCATTGTTTCTTCTTCTTCTTCTTCTTCTTCTTCTTCTTCTTCTTCTTCTTCTTCTTCTTCTTCTTCTTTTTCTTCTTCTTCTTCTCTTCCTTCTCCCCCTCCTCCTCCTCCTACTTCTTCTTCTTCTTCTTCTTCTTCTTCTTCTTCTTCTTCTTCTTCTTCTTCTTCTTCTTCTTCTTCAGACAGACAGACAGACGGCCAGACAGACAGACAGACAGACAGACAGACAGACAGACAGACAGGCAGGCAGACAGACAGACAGGCAGACAGACAGACAGACAGATAGACAGACAGATAGACAGACAGACAGATAGACAGACAGACAGACAGACAGACAGACAGACAGACAGACAGACAGACAGACAGACAGACAGACAGACAGACAGACAGACAGACAGTAGGAGAAGTTAAGAGACGAGACTTGTAATATAACAACATGTTTAACAATAAAATTAATCTTCAAACACAAAAGAAAACAGAATAAGGTGGTACTCTAATCGACTACGCCAAGCTAAATATTGACACATAATTCCCGCCTGTCACACAGACACGCAATACAAACGGCATTAATACTTACCTAAGTCATGCTTGAAGTAACGTGTTTACACTTTACCCCTCCCATGTCCGTTTCTCCATTGATCACACTGTCAGACGAACTCGCGCCACGATAAACCAGTTGCTACTTGTAACAACATTTCACATAAAAAATATCAACTCCAAGCCAGTCTATTTAAAACCGAGGTACATAAAATAAGGACCAAATCGAAAGCTAGTTCTCCGTTTATTTAATACACTCAATGTGTTCCATGCGCCGCTTAGCGCTAACTCATTGCCTGTGATAAAATACAAAGAGCAAACTGCAGCCCATATGGTCGATAAAACAACCGAGTTCAGATTTGCGGTCAAAGGGAATTAATCCAAACTTTCCCTCTTATTTCGCTAACAGAAACACACTACCGCTAAACTCGACACGCCAAAAACCGGAAAGTCGGACAAGAGCTGAAGTAGTATTCCTTTCCACTTCTTTTCCCGTGGGAGTTTTTCAACAAATATAGTTCAGTGGGAGAGTCTGGTTTCAGTATCTGTTAATTTCTTTTTTTATCTCCCCTGTCACAGGTTTCAAATCAGCCGTCACTTGTAGCCAAAAAGTCAATTCTCTCTATACACTTGCTTGTTGGCGGTTGACTTGGAGTTTGTGTGTCCAAATATAGTCTTAAATGTCGAGAGGATTTACTTCATTGCACCGGGTTTTATCCCATATGGATCCATCTCTTTCTTCAGGGAGGTCTGCCGAAAGCGTCGCACAAAACACGAACTCCGTAGCTCCAGCGAGGACCCCCAGAAATCTCAGAGAAAAATGCACTCGTGAACCGAAATACGTAACGCGGAATCGGTTCGTGAGGCAGACGGTTTGAGCACCTCGCCATGGAGACTCCCTATTGGAAACCATGTAGGAGCCGCGGTCAAGTGGTAGCCAGACACGCATCCGTTGGCGGCATGGTCATGGGTTCGACTCCGCATCTAGACTGAGTTGTAAAAGTGAGCTATGCTCTCAGGTCCATGCAGATGAGTACCAAGGAATGTCTTGGGCAGTAAAGGCGGCCGGTATTATCCTGACCACGCCGAGTGCCGATTGGAGGCCAAGCACCATGTGTTCAATGCAGCTGAGGTTCGTAAACAGGTGCTTTGACCGACAATTAGGCTGGCTAATGAGTCACCAAAACTCACATAGTGGAATATGAACAGAATGTTTACCCAAACTAGTCGGCTGAGCTTTGATCTACGCTTGTTGGTTCAGCGACTTCTCGCTGTTTCGAGGAGTTTCTCTCCTTACATGAAGGCCCATCAATACTTCTTAATATGTTCTATAGTTTCCGTGACTAAACTGGCAAACTACAGGTATGAAGATCAGCGCCCTACCGGCCATCATTTTCTTGTCCAGATTAATCTCTCGCATTCATTTTATTAGTCTGGGTCGAGCCCTGAAACATAAAATTGGGGTTCTGACCCAAGACCATTGTATTGGTAGGCTAGTGTCTGCTCTATCAAATGTCGAGGGTACGTGGCATGCCTACCATGTTTGTAACGGTTAACGGGGAATCGGGGTTTGATTCCGGAGAGGGAGCATGAGAAACGGCTACCACATCCAAGGAAGGCAGCAGGCGCGCAACTTACCCACTCCGGGCACGGGGAGGTAGTGACGAAAAATAACAATACGGGACTCTATCGAGGCCCCGTAATTAGAATGAGTACACTTTAAACCCTTTAACGAGGATCTATTGGAGGGCAAGTCTGGTGCCAGCAGCCACGGTAATTCCAGCTCCAATAGCGTATATTAAAGTTGTTGCAGTTAAACAGCTCGTAGTTGGATCTCAGGTGCAGGCGGGCGGTCCGGCTCGCGCCGGTTCACTGTCCGTTGTTCCTGCCTTACCGTCTGCCGGCTCTCTCCCATGGGTGCTCTTCGCTGAGCGTCCCAGGTGGCCGGCGCGTTTACTTTGAAAAAAATTAGCGTGTTCAAAGCAGGCCTCGGCTGCCTGAATAATGGTGCATGGAATAATGGAATAGGACCTCGGTTCTATTTTGATGGTTTTCGGAACTGGAGGTAATGATTAACAAGGACAACGGGAGCATTCCTATTGCGGCATTAGAGGTGATGGAACAAAGGTGGAAAAAGCGTCCCAGGGGCACGCAATGGTCACGATGTAAATCCGTGTCAAACACTCATCGAGTGGGCGTAGACAATGGTGGAAAAACATCTTAGTAACACGAAATGGAACGCTGGGCTAGCGAATCCATTACGTGGAAGTCCGAAGCGAAATGCATGGACGATAGGTGCTGAGCCGTTAGTATCTGCATCCCACCCCGTGAGTGTTACCAAAGGTGGAAAAAGCGTCCCGCGGGCACGCAATGGTAACGACGTAAGTTCGTATCAAAAGCTCATCGATTGAGCGTAATCAACGGTGGAAAAACGACTCATTAACATGAAATGGAACGCTTGGCTAGCGAATCCATTACGTGGAAGTCCGAAGCGAAAGCTTGCTGAGTGGATGTCGTCTGCAGACTGAAAGTTCCTGGTTTGCGTGGGAAGCGGCCAATAGCTAATGAAATGCCCAATATACGGAAGTGAGGAAGCCTCATTGGATGGCGGGAAAGGCCCATGGTCTGCCCCTGTCATCTCTTGAGGGTTGACCGTTATGTCTTTGGCCGTTCTAACTTGACCAGCTGAGGTGTGGACGACTCCAAACAATGAGAGTCGAAAGTCCTTCGAAACACAATCGAAGGCTAGCCCGGTCAACAAACGCCCTCAGAAGTAGGATGTGTCCGCCTAAGGGCGCAATTAAACCTGGCACAACGCAAAAATTTCCGAGTGAGAGTTGGAAAAGTCCGAACCGAAAGCTCGCTTAGTGGATGCCGTCTGCAGACTGACCATTCCTGGTTTGCGTGGGGAGCGGCCAGTAGCGAGCGAAACGCCCAACATACAAAAGAGAAGAAGTTAAGCAGCCTTGAGCAGGACGTGACGACCCCTTGGGTGAGCCTAGTACCAGAGCACCATGTGTCGGCTCTGCAATTATGCAAGCCTCCTTGGATGGTGGGAAATGCCCATGGTCTGCCCCTGCCTTCCCTTGAGGGTTGACAGTTATGTCTTTGGCCGTTCTAATTTGACCACCTGAGATGTGGACGACACCACAGCACCAGTTGTCGAAAGTCTTTCGAAACACCCGGGAAGGCTAACCCGGTCAACAAACGTCCGCTGAAGTCGGATGTGTCGGCCTATGGGGGGAAAATCGGACACAACGCAATTACGTCTGGAAAAATAAAAACACTCCTGATGAACACAGAAGAAGAAGATACCTTCTCATTAATAAGAGACATTCCAATCGAACACTTTATTTGCTTCTTTGTTCCTCTTGCTAGAGGAGGACGCCGCACAGTTATGCGCCTCAGGGGGTAGCGTTTCCGACTTCAGCATACATTTGTGTTAGATTCGCTTCCTCTAGACAGATTCTATCCAAGGTCACGGCCTCTATCTACCCGTGGGTACGTTTACTCCACCTAGACAGATTCCTTCCCAGGTAACGGCTTCTATCTACCCGTGGGTAGGCTTTCTTTACCTAACAAGTGTGCCAAGGCAGCGGCCTTTTCACCTACTTTCCGGGATTTTCAACAGCCGTGGGATGTTTAACCGTGCCACAATTTGCACACAAAGGGCCAGTTTGCTGACCTTATCCGAGAAAGCTATGTGTCCTATATCGCTACCCAAGTGAACAGGGCGACGTGAAATATAATCATATTCAATTTTTCTTAGAGTAATTCCCACTCTATGCAAGGATCAAACTCGGTACCTTCTGGGCCTGAGGCGAACACCGTTAATAATAATTTAGTTGCATGTCCTTCACAGGACGTAGCAGTCAACCCTAGCATTTTTTGGCTGTTCGTGATTCCTGGGCAAGTTTTACGTTCAGTAGTTTGCCATTGCTTTCTGAACGACAGGAACCCATACCAATTCATAAAATAAAGAAAACGCATCTGTGTTTCGAATGCGGTATGCAGGATTAAGAACTGCGCCCGTAAACCCCTTCGCCAACAGCAAATTAAATAACCAACCACTTGTGAATGGCGATTCGCTATCCAAAGACTTAAAAATCAGAAGGCGATCGCCAATAATAATTGGAGTTGTTCTTTTCAAAGTAAAATACAACTGATCCTGCTTAAATTGACAGTCAGCGGGAGAAGGGAGAAAACTCTGGAACGCTTTGTAGCCAAATGAAAATAACATACCCAATAATCACGGGATAGTTGCCTCCCCTGCGCTGTAGAAGCTGGTCTTGTTTGCCGAAGCGGAGAACCGTATTGATCTGCTGTCCGTGGTAAGCTGGACAAGACTGATCATTGATTTGCAGCGGTGCTGCACGGTAGGGAAGCACTTCATCATGCCGGAAAGGGCCATTGATTTCGTCTTGTTTAATGACGTGTGCCAGATCAGCAAACTGGCGGATTGGTCACACTAGCTACTGTTTATCTGGTCACATTTCCTGCGCTGAGATGTGGCAAGAAAAGTGGGCAGTGCGCATGTTTGCCAACGGACCGATCTAGAGTCCACTTAGGAGGGGCAGTGTTTTGAATAGGAGCTAAATTCCTACACACCTACCTACCTACATACCTACCTACTTACCTGCCGATCTACCCAACAACCTAACTATCCATGTGCCCCCTTACATTCTTTCTTATCTAGTAACTATCTGTCTAGGTATTAACTTACAAGAAATCGACATTCCAATCTATTTAATTATCTATCTATCTATCTATCTATCTATCTATCTATCTATCTATCTATCTATCTATCTATCTATCTATCTATCTATCTATCTATCTATCTATCTGTCTGTCTGTCTGTCTGTCTGTCTATCTATCTGTCTATCTATCTATCTGTCTGTCTGTCTGTCTGTCTGTCTGTCTGTCTGTCTGTCTGTTCATCGATCTATCTATCTACTCACTTATGGGGGTGAATTGTTACGTGGATCTTTTAACAATTAGCGAGAACGATATAAATATAGAAGAGAGAAAAGCGAGAGAGAGAGAGATAGAAAGAGAGAGAGAGAGAGAGAGAGAGAGAGAGAGAGAGAGAGAGAGAGAGACAGACAGACAGACAGACAGACAGACAGACAGACAGACAGACAGACAGACAGAGACAGTCAGTCGTCTCTGACATTCAAATGACTTCTCTGTGATGAACAAGAGAGACAGACAGCGGTAGGAAGGACACAAATAGGTCAAGATGGAAGTCTGGAGGTGAACAGCGTTGCCCACTAAATTGGCGCTTGTCGCGTCTGGCCAGTGCAAACATTCGTTGCCAGATTGCCAAATTAAAGCCAGAAATGAATTTCTTACATGAATATCGGATGGTCGTATGGTCAGACTGATAATAGTAGGGTAAGCATTGCCGATTCTGAATATCACCTAACCGCAAACGCTTTATGAGCTGCAGATGGAGAATAGGAGCATCACTGTTGTTGGTTTCCTGTGATTAGGACCCCTATTCTTCTTCTTCTTCTTCTTCTTCTTCTTCTTCTTCTTCTTCTTCTTCTTCTTCTTCTTCTTCTTCTTCTTCTTCTTCTTCTTCTTCTTCTTCTTCTTCTTCTTCTTCTCTACTACTACTACTACTACTACTACTACTACTACTACTACTACTACTACTACTACTACTACTACTACTACTACTACTACTACTGCTACTGCTGCAGCTGCTACTACTACTACTACTAACACCACCACCATCACCATCACCACTACCACCACAACAATAACAACTACTACTACTACTACTACTACTACTACTACTACTACTACTACTACTACTACTACTACTACTGCTACTACCACCACTACCACTACTACCACCACCACTACTACTACTACTACTACTACTACTACTACTACTACTACTACTACTACTACTATACTACTACTACTACTACTACTACTACTACTACTGCTACTACTACTTCTACTACTACTTCTACTACTACTACTACTACTACTACTACTACTACTACTACTACTACTACTACTACTACTACTACTACTAGTACTACTACTACTACTACTAGTAATACTACTACTGCTACTACTACTTCTACTACTACTACTACTACTACTACTACTACTACTACTACTACTACTACTACTACTACTGCTACTACCACCACTACCACCACAACAATAACAACTACTACTACTACTACTACTACTACTACTACTACTACTACTACTACTACTACTACTACTACTACTGCTACTACCACCACTACCACTACTACCACCACCACTACTACTACTACTACTACTACTACTACTACTACTACTACTACTACTACTACTATACTACTACTACTACTACTACTACTACTACTACTGCTACTACTACTTCTACTACTACTACTACTACTACTACTACTACTACTACTACTACTACTACTACTACTACTACTACTACTACTACTTCTACTACTACTACTACTACTAGTAATACTACTACTACTACTACTACTACTACTACTACTACTACTACTACTACTACTACTACTACTACTACTAACACTAATACTAATACAACAACAACAACAACAACTACTACTACTACTACTGCTACTACTACTACTACTACTACTACTACTACTACTACTACTACTACTACTACTACTACTACTACTACTACTACTACTACTTCAGCTACCATCACTACTACTACTACTACTACTACTACTACTACTACTACTACTACTACTACTACTACTACTAACACTAATACTACTACTACTAATAATAATAATAATTCTTTTTCTTCCTCATCTTCTTTCGTAAGCTTGAAATGTATAGTCAATAACTCCAATGTTGTCTCTAGTGTAATCTGTACTGTCTTGTTTAGTTCACTCAGTGGTACATAAAGTTTATCCTCCTCTGTTGTTTCTCTAGGCCAGAATGTCTACCCACGTATGTCGTATTGGAAGAAGTTTTGGAGTATGTCGTGTACTGTCTGTGGTGCCAGTTCGTATTTGCACACGGCCGATCCGCCAATCTTCAATTGTGTATACATGTGCTTGCGTAATACGAAGCCCATAAACGGACACTCTCCCGCACCGCAAGGTACAATCGGAACAAGATGAGATGAGATGAGAGTGTTTGGTTATGGGTTGTTTCCTGTTCTAAGGCACGTAATAATGATTTGTTCTGGTCATGGTAATTATCTTGTGCTGGTGTTATTGGCTTTCTGATTGATTTGATGATTCTTTTCTTTTGGTGGTGTGTGACAGGTACATCGGGTTTCTCCTCTGTTGCTCTTTTATTAGCTAACTGATCAGCTCCCTTGCCTCCTGGCACTCCACAGGGAGATGGTATCCACTGCGTGGTGACCTTACGCTGACTAACTAAATAAGAAATTCATGCTCCTAGTACCGAGGTAATTTCCCAGACTGGTGCGCCTCAAGTGCTGATTCTGTAGACTGGGCACTACGACCGATATTTAGCCATTTCCCTGTTCATACCTCGATTGCCATGTCAAGCGATACTACCCACTCCAACCAGAACTGTCCATCTTCCAGTTTCCGAAGTTTTCTCCTTGAAGTAACCCCTTGCTGACAACAACAAACCGTACTCTTTAGAACCTTCAAGATACTGTCTTCGGATCCAACCCATCTCTATCTTCCTGAGCATGCTCATTGAGTCACTAAGGAAACATACCCGAGTTAATGTCTGTGTCTCGAGCCATGTTATTACTTTACTTACTGCCATGACTTCCATAGTCAGAATACTTGTGGTCAAGGCAAAAGCACAGAATCTCCCTTCACAATTCTCCCTCCAGCCTGAGCCGTAGAAGCCCACGAACTTCTCACGCGTCGAGCGACCTGCCATCTATGTAAATGACAGCACCACCCTCTAACGAGGTCTCAAAAATCAAAGCCTGTACTTTCGCCTCCACAACAGAACCTTACAGATACAAGCTGTGTCGTGTGTACTCCCTGTGCATGCGATGGTTTACCCACAGATTCCAGTTCATGTTACGAATCAACGAAATATTTCACCACAATGAAGTTGCCATCAAACAACTGAGCAGACACGCATTTGCGCAGCACCAAGCTGGGATTAACGGACATAATTCAACTCTTGACAGAATCATGCATAACAGTCTCAAACAACAACAGGCTCATAAAGGACACACGTATAAACGACGCCATACGGATTACAATACAAAAGTCGATCAAAACGACCCGCCAACTTATCTTGTAAGTAATATGAGTCTCCAAGCGACCCGGCACAGCGGGAGGAAGTGCACCAGATAGCTAGTCAGCTTGAAGTCCTGTTGGGTTTTACAAATCCCAGTTCTGTAGGGGTGTGTGTGTTTGTCTTATCCTCACTTGTTGTCAAACGATGTAGGACAATCGTGAGGATTTTTACGATGAAGTATTATCACAATACCCGCATAAATTCTCTGTTTCATTTTTACCTTTCGTCTCGCAGGCGACAGACTCGCCTTCAACAAATCTCTTTTTGTTTTGAATAAAAACTATTTGCTTTTTCATGCAGGAAAATCGTGAAACCAAGAAGCCATGCGGAAATCTAAATCTTG
Source organism: Cepaea hortensis (assembly GCA_963921405.1). Lineage (NCBI taxonomy): Eukaryota > Metazoa > Mollusca > Gastropoda > Stylommatophora > Helicidae > Cepaea > Cepaea hortensis. The sequence continues at coordinate 135,968,740 of OY992880.1, read as the reverse complement.
TTATTATACGTGATCTTGTCCCTTCCTTTATTTCTCTTGGTAATTATCTCTGTAATATTGAAATTAGCGGATGCACCTTAGACGGGCATTCTTGTGAAGAAACACAGATTAAGACTTTGACATACCTGAGATTTGCCTACTATGACATCACATTGAAATTCAAATGTCGTGCGGTTACTGGATATAATCGTTGTTGAGAAAACTTGAGCATCAACATTCTTCGTTTTCAGAGCCTGATCTTTTGGTTAGAGAGTTGAGACTTGTGGATTGTATAGAGACTTGATTGATTGGATGTGAGGAATGTCTGTTGATGATTGTGTCGTGCTTACCTTGGTTTATATTTCACGTTGCTTCCTTCATTGAACTCGTATGTGTCATTAAGTCTCTCTCTCTCTCTCCCTCTCCCTTTATACCTCAATACTTCGTGTGATCTATTTGCGGACGACTGCACTATTTACACAAGTCAAGAGAGCCTTTGTGACTTAGAGAGCTCTTTACAAAACGAACTTGACAACCTTAGTAGATGGAGCAATGAAAATCGCATGTTAATTAACATCGACAAAACCAAATCCATGCTAATAACGACCAGACAAAAACTTCAGACCCTAGCCATAACTGGGACACCGCTCGAGCTCCACGTGGACACGTTACCTACAAGTAATGTAAATGAACATAAAACATTAGGTCTTTTAATTGACAGACATTTAAACTGGAGCCCTCATGTTCACGTCCTTACCAAGAGAATAGCACAAAAAGTTTACCAACTTGCTAAAATTCAACACTTTTTGGATGAAAGCACTCGTAAAATATTCTATGCATCCTATATCCAATCACCTCTCGATTATTGTTCCACAGTCTGGGATGGCTGCCCTAAATCTAATATGAAACGATTGTGTTCGCTTCAAAACAGCGCTATACGTCTAGTTTCTAGCATAAAGCACGTTGAAAGTAATAAATTATACAGCCATCTAAGACTTCTACCACTTCAAAAGCTCTTCCTTTTTAACAAAGCCAAATTAGTGAATAAAATTATATCTGAAAATACCCCAGAGTATCTTCTACCGTTAATTCAATCTAATGCAATGAACAGTAAGCGCTTAAATTTATTACAGCTTTCTAAGCCTAGATTGGACTTATACAAAACTTGTTTCGCATATTCTGGTGCTCACTTGTGGAATAGCCTTCCACCAGAACTGAAAACACCAATGAGTCCCTACACATTCAACCGAAAACTCTTTCAATACTTACTTCATACCGACTATATGCCTCCATAAGTCACCTACTAGTATCATTTTTCCACTATCATTCTTCACTGTATGTGTGTGAGCGAGACAGTGGGTGAGAGAGTGAGTGAGAAAGAGTGTGAGTGGAAGAATTAGTATGAGTGAGAGTGAAAGAGTATGCATGCGCGTGTGCCTGAGTGAGTGTAAAAGTGAGTGAGTGTGTGGACATATGTGTGAGAGATTTAGTTAGAGAATGAGTGAATCTGAGAGAGTGGGTGTGTTGTGTGTCTGCCTGTCTGTGTGATAGAGTGTGAAAGTTAGTGAGTGAGTGTGAGTTAGAGATCCATCGAGTAAATGAGTGAGTAAGGGAGCGTGAGTGAGTGAGAGAGAATTTGTCGGTATGCGTGTATGTGCGTGAATGAGTGAGTGTGAGAGCGAGTGAGTGTGTAAAACAGAGAGCGTGGGTGAATGAGAGAGTGCATGAGAAAGTGTGATGTATGTGTGTGCATGTCTGGATGTGTGTATGGGTGTATATGTGTGTACATGTGTGTATCTGTGTGTGCCTCTGTGTGTATGTCTGTACGTATGTTAAGGTGTGCGTTCATGTGTTTATATGCGTTTATATGCATGTGCGTGAGTGTATGTGTGTATGGATGAGTGTGTGTGTGTGTGCTCGTGTATGTATTGTATATCTTTGTATGTGTAAGTGTGCATGCATGCATGCAGTGTATGCGAGGGAGTGTATATTCGGGTGTTATGTGAGTACGTGTGAGTAAGTATATGGATGTGTGCAGGTGTGTGTATTGCGTGGGTATGATGTGTGTGGGTGTGTGTATGTACATGTGTGTGAGAGAGAAGAGAGAGAGCGAGAGAGAGAGAAAGAGAGAGAGAGAGTTGAGCGCACGCATGTCATCTAACATGCTGATCCATATGTTTTGTGTATTCTCATGTTTTTCATATTATCATTTTGATGCACTTGATTTTAACATGCATAAAATGAATTCATGTAAATTACTGTAAAGCAAGTGAGAGAGTTAGTGAGTGTAAGTGAGAGAGAGAGAGAGAGAGAGAGAGAGAGAGAGAGAGAGAGAGAGAGAGAGAGAGAGAGAGAGAGAGAGAGAGAACGAACGAACGAACGAACGAACGAACAGACTGTATGTGAGAGAGAGTGAATGAGTGTGAGTGTGTGTGTGTATGTAAAGAGAGAGAGAGAGAGAGAGAGAGAGAGAGAGAGAGAGAGAGAGAGAGCTGAGCCCACGCATGTCATGTAACATGCTATTCCATATTTTTTATGTATTCTCATCTTTCATATTACGAGGTATCGTTTAATGCCACCTGATTGTCCTGTAACATGCCATGCCATATTTTTTTTTTTTTAAATTCTCATCTTATCATTTTGTATGCCACTTGATTTTATCATGTATAATATAACACTACTGTGATGTGAGTGAGAGCGAGAGAGAGAGAGAGAGAGAGAGAGAGAGAGAGAGAGAGAGAGAGAGAGAGCGCAAGAGAGAGAGAGAGAGAGAGAGAGAGAGAGAGAGAGAGAGAGAGAGAGAGAGAGAGAGAGAGAGAGAGAGAGGGAAAAAAAGAGAGAGTTGAATTGCATCACTAATTTTTACGCTACATAATGTATATGTACAATTTTTTCTCCACTTCTTGCAATTGCGAGAATTCTCACGACACTCGTCAGTGTCTCAATTGTGTGTAAAGTGTGGGAGTTTGTTCTTATTAGTTTCAGTGATCATGTGAGGCATCATGTATTTGTCTAGATGTGAGGATGTATGTATGGGTGTGTATGTGAGGGATATTGTGTGTGTGGGGGGGGGGGGTGTGCCTGTGTAATAGAGAGAGAGAGAGAGAGAGAGAGAGAGAGAGAGAGAGAGAGAGAGAGAGAGAGAGAGAGAGAGAGAGAATTGAGTGCTCGCATGTCCTGTAACATGCCATTCCATATTTTTTGTGTATTTTCATCATTATATTATCATTTTGTATGTATGACACTTGATTTTATCATATATAATATAACATTACTGTAATGTGAGTGAGAGCGTTAGTGAATGAGTGAGTGAGTGAGAGAGAGAGAGAGAGAGAGAGAGAGAGAGAGAGAGAGAGAGAGAGAGAGAGAGAGAGTTGAATTGCATCACTAATTTTTAAGTTACAAAATGTATATGTACAATTTTTCTCCATTTTCTTTACAATTTTGCGACAATGCTCACGACAATCGTCACTGTATGTGTGTGTAAAGTGTGGGAGTTGATCATAATAGTAGGTTGGGGGATGGGGGGGGATGTGTGTGTGTGTGTGTGGGTGGATTCGTGATGTGTGTGGGTGGGCTCAGGATTTGTGGGTGGGCGGGGTGGGATTGTGTGGATGGGTGGGGGATTTGTGTGTGGGTGCGTGCGAGATGTATGGGTTGGCGGGGAGATGTGTTTGTGGGTGGGGATGTGTGTTTGTCTAGGTGGTTGTGGGTGAGTGGGTAGAGGAGGATATGTTGGTGGATGATTGATGGTGGGTTATGAGGTGGGTGGGGAGATGTGGATGTGGGGATATGTGGTGGGTGGGAGATGTGTGCAGGTGGGGGTGGTTGTGGGTTTGGGGATGTGTGTGTGGGTGAGGGATGTGTATGGGTGTGGGATGTTTGGGTGGATGGGTGGGGAGTGTGTGTGGGTGAGAGATGTTTGGGTGAATGTGTGTGGGGGATGTGTGTGGGTTGGGGGAGGGGTGCGTGATGGGTGTGGGTGATGGATTTGGAGATGTGTGTGTGGGTGGGGGATATGTCTGGCTGGGTGGGGGTGTGTGTGGCTGGATGGAGGATATATGTGTGGGTAGTGAGGGTGATTGTAGTTGGGGGATGTGTGGATGGGTAGGAGATGTGTGGATAGATGTGTGTGTGTGGGTGAGGGATGTGTTTTTGGGATGAGTGTGGGTGTGGTGTTGTGTGGGAGGGGAGCTGGGTGTGGATAAATGATGTTTGTGTGGGTGGGTGAAGGTGTGGTTGGGTTTGCGGGTGGGTGAATGATGTGTGTGAGGGTGGGGGATGTGTGCTTAGATGGGTGGTTGGGGTGTGTGATTGTGGGTGGGTAGATAGGTGATGTATGTGTTGATGAGTGGGTAAGGGATGTGTGGGTGTTAGTGGTTGAAGGATAAGTACGTGTGTCTAGGGATGTGTAAGGGGATGAGTGTATGGGTTGGGGATGTGTGTGTGGGTTGTGTGTGCGTGGATGGGAGGTGTTTGTTTGTGAATGGGGGATGTGTTGGTGGGTGGGGACGTTTGTATGGGTGGGGAGATTGTGCGTGGGTGGGGATGTGTGTGTATATGGGTAGGGGTGTGTGGTTAAGGGATGTGTGGCTGGGGGAATGGGTGGATGGAGGATGTGTGGTTGGGTAGAGGATGTCTGGGTGGGTGATTGTATATGAGTAAGGGTGTGTGGTTAAGGGATGTTTGGTTGGGGGATGGGTGGGTAGAAGATGTGTGCGTGGGTAGAGGATATGTGGGTGGGTGAGTGTGTGCAGGTTAGGAGATGGCGGGGGATGTTTGTAGGTGTGGGCTCGGGATCTGTGAGTGAGCTGGGGGAGATGGGAGATTATGTGGGTGAGTGCGGAATTTGTGTGTTGGTAGGTGCGGAATATGTGAGTTGACGGGGAGATGTTTGTGTGGCTGAGGAATGTGTGTTTGGCTGGGTGGTTGGAGGTGTGTGGGTGGAGGAGGATATTGGTTGAGTGATTGTTGGTGGGAAATGGGACGGGTAGAGGATATGTGAGTTGGTGGGGAGATGTGTGTAGGTGGGGTATGTGTGGGTTATTGAATGTATGTGTGCTTGGGGTGTGGGTGGATGAGATGTGTGGTGGGTGAGAGATGTGTGTGGGTGGGGAGATGTGTAGGTGTAGGTATGTGGTGGATGGGTGGGGGAATTTATTGTATGTGTGTGTGGTTGGGTGGGGGAGTTGGAGTGAACGGGAGATGTGTGGGTGGGTGGTGGATGTGTCTCATAACATAGTAATATGCATTGTTTATGTTTACAAAATTCATGTGACAATGTTTTTTCCTATGCACTGTTGACGAAAGAAAGATGAGTGATTGGAAGGGCCGAATGTAAGACGGGCCTGCGTGCCCAATTTGTTACCCTTTGAAAATAAAGTCTGTTCGTTCGTTCGTTCGTTCGTTCCCCCCCCTCTCACTCTCTCTCTCTCTCTCTCTCTCTCTCTCTCTCTCTCTCTCTCTTTCTCTCTCTCTCTCTCTGTTTCTCTCTCTCTTTCTCTCTCTCTCAATTTGTCTCTGTATTCTGTCTGTCTCTCTATTTGTCTGTCACTCTCTGTATGTTTGCCGGTGTGTCTGTTTGATACCACATTGGCACCACACTAATACCACATTATCACCACATTGACACCAAATTGACACCACATTGACACCACATTGATACCACATTGGCATCACATTAACACAACATTGACACCACATTGACACCACATTGACACCACATTGACACCACATTGACACCTCACTGACAACACATTGGCACCACATTGACACTACATTGATTGACACCACATTGACACCACATTGACACCTCACTGACACCACATTGATACCACATTTACACCTCATTGACACCACATTGACATCACATTGGCACCACATTGATACCTCATTGACATCACATTAATACAACATTGACACCACATTGACATCACATTGATACCACATTGACACCACATTGATACCACATTGATATCATATTGACACTACATTAATACCACATTGATACCACATTGACACCTCATTGACACCACATTGACACCACATTGATACCTCATTGACACCACATTGATATCACATTGGCACCACATTGACGCCACATTGATGCCACATTGATACCACATTGACACTACATTGATACCACATTGACACCACATTGACACCACATTGATACCACATTGATATCACATTGACTCTACATTGATACCACATTGATACCACATTGACACTACATTGATACCACATTGATATCACATTGACACCACATTGATACCACATTGACACCACATTGACACCACATTGATATCACATTGACGCCACATTAATCCCACATTGATATCACATTGACACCACATTGATATCACATTGATATCATATTGACGCCACATTGATACCACATTGATATCACATTGATACCACATTGATATCACATTGACACCACATTGATATCACATTGATACCACATTGATATCACATTGATATCACATTGATACCACATTGATATCACATTGATACCACATTGATATCACATTGACACCACATTGATATCACATTGATATCACATTGACGCCACATTGATACCACATTGATATCACATTGATACCACATTGATATCACATTGACACCACATTGATATCACATTGATATCACATTGACGCCACATTGATACCACATTGATATCACATTGATACCACATTGATATCACATTGACACCACATTGACACCACATTGATATCACATTGACGCCACATTGATGCCACATTGATACCACATTGACACTACATTGATACCACATTGGCACCACATTGACGCCACATTGATACCACAATGATATTACACTGACACTACATTGATACCACATAGATACCACATTGACACCACATTGATACCACATAGATACCACATTGACACCACATTGATACCACATTGACACCACATTGATACCACATTGATACCACATTGATATCACATTGACACCACATTGATATCACATTGACGCCACATTGATGCCACATTAATACCACATTGACACTACATTGATACCACATTGGCACCACATTGACGCCACATTGATACCACATTGATATCACACTGACACTACATTGATACCACATAGATACCACATTGACACCACATTGATACCACATTGATATCACATTGACACTACATTGATACCACATTGACACCATATTGATGCCACATTGATACCACATTGATACCACATTGACACTACATTGATACCACATTGACACCACATTGACACCACATTGACACCTCATTGACACCACATTGGCACCACATTGACATCACATTGGCACCACATTGGTACCTCATTGACACCACATTGATACCACATTGACACCACATTGACACCACATTGGCACCACACTGACACCACATTGGCACCACATTGATACCTCATTGACATCACATTGATACCACATTGACACCTCATTAACACCACATTGACACCACATTGATACCTCATTGACATCACATTGACACCACATTGATATCACATTGGCACAACATTGACACCACATTGATACCACATTGACACTACATTGACACCACATTGATACCACATTGACACTACATTGATACCACATTGATACATCATTAACACCACATTGATACCACATTGACACTACATTGATACCACATTGAAACCACATTGATACCACATTGATACCACATTGATACCACATTGATACCACATTGACACCACATTGATATCACATTGACACTACATTAATACCACATTGATACCACATTGACACCACATTGATACCACATTGATACCACATTGACACCACATTGGCACCACATTGATACCACATTGATACCACATTGACATCACATTGATACCACATTGACAACACATTGACACCACATTGATACCACATTTATACCACATTGACATCACATTGATACCACATTGATACCACATTGATACCACATTGATACCACATTGATACCACATTGATACCACATTGATACCCCATTGATACCACATTGATACCACATTGATACCATATTCACACCACATTGACACCACATTGATACCACATTGACACCACATTGATACCACATTGACACCACATTGATACCACATTGATACCACATTGACACCACATTGATACCACATTGATACCACATTGATACCACATTGATACCACATTGATACCACATTGACAATACATTGACACCACATTGATACCACATTGATACCACATTGACATCACATTGATACCACATTGATACCACATTGATACCACATTGACACCACATTGACACCACATTGACACCACATTGATACCACATTGATACCACAATGACACCACATTGATACCACATTGATACCACATTGACACCACATTGACACCACATTGACACCACATTGATACCACATTGATACCACAATGACACCACATTGATACCACATTGACACCACATTGATACCACATTGATACCACATTGACATCACATTGATACCACATTGTTACCACATTGATACCACATTGATACCACATTGACATCACGTTGGCTTAACAGTGCCTTCACAAACCTCTCTGTGGCATGCGTTAAGCTCTGTCTATAGCCAAGGCAACAGGAAGGCCAGTTAGTCGATCAGTGAGTCGGTCAGTAAGTCGTTCAGTAAGTCGGTCAGTGAGTGGGTCAGTGAGTCGCCAGTGAGTCGGTCAGTGAATATGTCAGTGAATCGGTCAGTGAGTCGTTCAGTGAGTCTGTCAGTGAGTCGGTCAGTGAGTCGGTCAGTAAATCGGTCAGTTAGTCGGTCAGTGAGTCGGTCAGTGAATCGGTCAGTGAGTCGGTAAGTGAGTTAGTCAGTGAGTCGGTCAGTAAATCGGTCAGTGAGTCGGTCAGTGAGTCAGTCAGTGAGTCAGTCAGTGAGTCAGTCAGCCGGTCAGTCAGTCGGTCAGTCAGTCGGTCAGTCGATCAGTGAGTCAGTCGGTGAATCACGTGAAGAAATCTTATACACGCAATAAGGCGTATTGGGCAGATAGTGCTAGACCCACATTTTGACAAACCAACCGGCACCCGGTGGCTGGTGGTGACAGTGTCACGCCCCCCGCCTTTACTTTCCAAGACATTAATTGGTACCTACTTCAGACCTGCTCATTAAACAAAATTTCGAATCGACACCGATGAGAATGGAACCCATGACCACGCGACCGGTAGGTGAGCGTCTAAAATAAGTCGGACTTACGGGTTTTACCTCAAAGCCTTTCAGTGGATTCACCACCCACCCAAGGCGCTGTAACATTGTGAAGTACTGTGCTAAATATGTTTCCTGAACCACAGACTTCCAGTCGATTCACCACCCACCGAGGGCGCTGTAACATTGTGAAGTACTGTGCTAAATATGCTTCCTGAACCACAGACTTTCCTTCATAATACACATGACGGAGGTCAGCATGGCCGAATGGATAAAAGCGCTTGTTCTTTAACCTCCCGTGTGCTGATGTCAAGGTATCGTGTTCGACCTCTGGTTGACCAGTCGAGTTGAGACTTTTTAACGATTCGACTGGTGAGTTGGACTAAAATGTTGACTTCTCGTCCTTGACTTGGGGATTTGAATTGCAAGTACCTTAGAAGTCGGAGTGGGTTCGTCTGATGGCGAGGGATACCAGTAATAAGGAAAGACAACCCACACTCAAAAATAAATCCAGTTATGAACTAGGGGACAACATTACGAATTATATATTATATCAATGATCGGCTCTCCAAATCTGTAAGTTAATTCTTTTATTGAAACAGCGTTACTAACATTCGAATTGATATGTATACTTTGAATGCAGTTAATATCATAGACAAAATGAGGTTTCCCATAGGTTTTTGGTCATCATTGTGAGCAGCCTGAAATGCGCACACTCCCTAGCAAAATTTTATGCTTGAAAAAATAACATAAGGCGCAAACAAAATGGTCTGGCGGAGCTCACAAACCAATGAAGGAAGTCCATCTAGGTGAATGACACACCGAATGCCAAACCACCACTGCCTTGCAGAAGTTCTTGTAAGAACAAGGCTAAGGCAACAATGCCAGACAAGTTACGTGGGTAGGCAGACACCACAAACACGGGCAGGCCTACGGGAGGAGGGGTCCAGAAAAGAAACCTCAACAGTCGAAGTCGGAAGATGTTGGCCTCAGTGGCACGGGACTAGAAAGCGGACATCTACGCACTACAATGGATGCTAAGCATCATCCTCTTGTACAGAAACAAAGCGAACGATGATCTCAGAAGAATATGTTATGATATGGCCGTGACATTGCCATTGGAGCATCACGTGGGTTCTCGAATGCCCGGGGTTGACGGTGCCGTCATAAGTCAACGGCATTTCTCCCTGACATTATAGAGAGAGAATTACAAAACGGTGCATCAACTCTTTTTCATCGGATAGGTCCCCGGTTAGAACGTACTATAGCCACAGACGAAGCTACAGTAGAGCAATGGCTGGTACGCTTGCCAACCGTTTTGAATCAAGTATTTGAATTCCCTTGAAGCGGGAATTTTGTTTTGAGGCTGTCAAGTAAACCCAGTCTGGAATGGCTGTCAGGAGATGTTCTGGGATGTACAGGCAGTAATATCGACCATGTCACCCATCTAGTGCCATCTGCTCTATACAAGAATGGGTTAGCACCATATAGCTATTGCACGCCACGGTGTGGGACTGGTCCGTCTCTTTATTGTTGTATAATATACAGTATAACTGTTCTGTCGTAATTAGGCTTCATATGTATACATTTAGCCAGAGCTGTGACCGGATCGGCTACTCTTTACGATTTTCAATTGCTAAGGCATATTTAGCCGGTGTCGGTGCTTGTAGGTCTGTATATGTATTATCTCTCCACCGTCTTCTTGGTCTACCTCGGGGTCTGCGGTCATTTATTTCGTGAGTGTAAGCGAGTTTTGTTTCCCTATTATCTTCCATTCTTTCTATATGCCCCAGCCATTGTAGTCTATTAGCCTTCATGATACCAGTGATTAGCGGGGACTTAAACAGATCATAAATGTCTTTGTTACTTCTTCTTTTCCACTCTCCACTTTGTGTATCCATAATGGGTCCAAAGATGCGTCTTAAAATTTTGTTACAAAAGGTTTGTAACAAGGCTTCGTATCCTCTCGTTGTACTCCAGGTTTTAGAGCCATACAGCACAACTGGTCTGATCAGTGATTTGTGTATTGTGATGTTGGTGTTACGAGATAGCGCCTTTGATTTTAGTAGATGTTGTAGTGCATAGTATATCTTATTTCCAGAGTTGATTCTAGTTTGTATTTCTTCCCTTATGATGTTGGAGCAGTTGAAGATTGTACCCAGGTATTTGTATGTTTCCGTTCTTTTAATGGTCATATTATCTATTTGTATGTGGCCAGAGTTTTTAGCCATTCCGTCTCTTGAAATTACCATATATTCTGTCTTATCTTGGTTGATAACCAGCCCCATCTGTTGGGCTTTTTCCTTTAAGTGAGTCAATATTTCCAATGTCTTTTGTTCACTTTGCCCTATAATATCTATATCACCTGCATAACCAAGCAGCTTGGATGTTCCTCCAATATCACATTCCTCCTTTACCTTCCTTACAACTTTCTCTAGAGCCAGATTGAAGAGTAGCGGCGATAGTGCATCACCCTGTTTCAAGCCAGATGTTATTTGGAAGGGGTCTGATTTCCTGCCTTTATATGTTACTATATTATAAGTATCTTCCATGCATAGTCTGGTCATGTTGATTAACTTCTTTGGTATTCCAAATTCCTGCATAGCATTCCATAGACTATTCCTATGGACACTATCATAAGCCTTTTTAAAATCCACAACAATTTTATGGAGATCTCTTTTATATTCCCAATGTTTCTCGGCTATTTGTCGTAAGATAAATATCTGATCTATTGTTGATCTGTTTTGTCTAAAACCCCCCTGGTAGTCACCTAATATGTCTTCTGAATATGGTTTTAGTCTATTTAGTAATACTGCGGATAGTATCTTATAGCTTGTGGACAGTAGTGATATTCCTCTATAATTTCCACATTGGAACTTGTCTCCTTTCTTAAAGATAGGTATCAATAATGACTCTTTCCCCTCATGGGGTAATTCTTCTGTCCTCCAGATTTTTATTATTAGTTCGTATAGCTTTAGATGTAATGCATGGCCACCTGCCTTTATAAATTCAGCAGCAATTCCATCAGTCCCAGTTGCCTTATTGTTTTTAAGTCGTGTGATTACATATAGGATTTCTTGAAATGTAGGTTCTTCAATTTGTGGTTCGCATGTTAGAACCTCTTCCTGTGGGAAAATGTTACTTGGAGCTTCATAATTTAGTAATTCAATAAAATATTCTTTCCATGTGTTGCACATTTCCTCATTGGTATTTATCATATTCCCATTTTTGTCTTTTAAACCATATGTGTTTTGTTGGTGCCCTCGTTTCATTGACTTCAGTTCTGTAAAAAAAAATTTCTGGATTCATTTTTCTGGTGATTAGTTTCCATATCTTTGATTATATTACTCATATATTCTCGCTTCTGCTGTCTGACTATTTTTGTAGCCTCTTTACATTCATTTCTATAATGCTCTTCCTTTTGGATGTTATTGATGTCATTTAACCATACATGTCTGGCATTCTTCTTCCTAGTGACTGCTTCTTCACATTTTTTATTGAACCATCTGTTCTTTCTATGCGTGGTTAACACACCGAGACATTCTTCTGCGGTAGATTGAATTGTATTCTTGATGTTCAACCAAGTTTGGTCAACGCTTTCCTCCAAAGGGTTTTGCAGAGTTTCAAGTTTACATTTTATTTCATTTGTAAATTTCTCTTTGACTGTAATGTCTTGTAGTTTTTCTCTGTTATATGTTGGGTGTAATCTTTGTAATTTAGTATAGAAAGCTCTCTTAAGTTTTATTTTAAATTTTGCTCCAACGAGGAAGTGGTCACTGTGGCACTCAGCTCCTCTATAACTTCTAACTTTCTGTATGTTTGATGCATTTCTGTTGTTAATTAAAATGTAATCTATTTGATTATAGGTTCTCTTGTCACATGATTTCCAAGTTTGTTTGTGTATATCCTTTCTTTGTAGTCTGGTACTGCTAATTTACAGTCCTTTGGCTTCTGCCAGGTTGATGACTCTCCATCCATTATCATTTGAAGTTGTATGTAGGCTTTCCATACCGGCCACTTTTTTATTAGTTTGCTCTCTACCTATTTTTGCATTGAAGTCTCCCAGCACAATCAGGATGTCCTGTTTGGGGGTTTCTTCTATGACATCTTCCAGATCATTATAAAAGTCTTCTTTAATATCATCTTCTTTCTCTTCAGTAGGTGATATAGATTAATCATCGTTATTTTTTTCCATTTACCTTTTATTCGTAATGTACTAATCCTGACATTAAAAGCTTTAAAGCTTAAAACGTTCCCCCATAACTCTTTTTTGATGACAAATCCTGTTCCTAATTCATGTTTATTTTGGGTGTTTCCTCCATATATTATAATCATTCCATTTTGCTCTAAAATACCCTCTCCTGGCCATCTTATTTCTTGAATTGCTGTTATATCCATTTGATATTCAACTATCTCCCGGGTTAGTTCTTCGGCCGCTCCAGCTCGATATAGTGTCCGTACATTCCATGTTCCAAATCTCAAAAGTCCTTTAACGTTCCAAGGTCGTTGTCCAGATAAGTCAGTCCGATATCGAGGCTCATGTATTTGTTTCGTAACAAAGAAAGGTTTTTACAAAGGTGGGGATGTTAACCCCACGCTTCAACCCCCAACCTGGAGGACCAGGGTGTTTCTCTTTGTCTGTTCTCTACCCTTTGACCTGTCCGGCTTGGGAGGCCCTGCTGGTAGCTACGCTACCGCCGGCATAGCTCTCAGGGTCATTGAGAAACTCAAGCTCCCCCACCACGACAAGGTGGAAACACCATCGGGAGAGACAAACTACTAAACGAAAACTTGCCAAGACATCAACAACAACAGTAAAATGCTGGTGTAAACAACGATGTACTGTAAAAAGGATATGCAAAGAAAACAAAAGTCATATTTAACTATCACAATGTGTGACGAGCCCCCCCCCCCCTCCTCCCCTGAAGGTCTTAGCTCTGGTCCGAGTAAGATAAGCATTAGATCCATTTCCATCGAAGCAAGGGTGGGTTTATCATCCTATTGTTCCGTATGTTACAACGGCAACCCCCCCCCCCTCCCCCCCCCAGACCTAGACAAGCGCTTGTTCCCTCTATACAAAATGCCATCTGGACATGGAATCAGCTTTCCCCGTATAGTCTGCTATTCCTGTGAAACAGTAAAACCACAAACTGCCAAATGTAACGCAATATATTGTTACTTGAGTCAGGGATTAGTACATCTAACAGCGACAAATATCTGTGTCCCACATCTTATCAAAGGGATATAACCACGTGAACTGTTTTTCATATCTATTACTCTGATCGTATCTTATACTCAAAGGGCAATAACCATGTTAATTGGTATTTTACAATGAAACAGGACATCGGCCGACCGAACTTCTCAGTCACGGCATCAAACAAGAAAGACATCTACAATATGCCCACGTTCTCAAACATGGAATCCATTCAAAATAATTCCCGCAACAGATCGACAACTTTCAGTAAAGTGATTACCGGATCAATATTCAGTTGAATAGCAGATATATGGACATTTCGAATCAGACGGACCGTTCTATTTCCAGATGACTTTTAGGCCGCCGGCCGGGGATTACTGGCCGTACGACGTGCTATTTTTTATTTTTTGGCTGGCCGCATAAAGGCCAAGTAAAATAAAATGTGTGGTGACTAAACAATTCCTCCTACTAAATAAAGCAATGTTGTCCTGCCTGGATCTCACGGGTGGCTTTTGTATCATCATCATCATGTGCCACGCCGATAAGCGTGGGCGGTCATGTTTTGCCATCTCACTCGATCAACAGAGTCGTAGAACAGCTCAGTGTTCTTGTCTCGACCATGGCACGTGGCCAAGCCATCCTGGTATTTACTTCTCTGTCTTCCCTTTGTTCTCTTCGACTCGATCGTGTCAGTTGTCATCAAGTTATCCAATCCATTTCTTCCCATAACATGTCCAAAAAATTTTGACTGTCTACGTTTAATGTCTCTAATCAATTTACGATTTCCATTTGTCTCCTGTAGTACTTGGTCATTGGTTTTTCTGTCTGTCCATGGTATTCTTTGCATTTTCCTCAGAAACGACATTTCTGCAGCCATCAGATGTTTTTCAGCTTGAAATAAACAGCATTTACTGTAAAATATCGGACAATGCATGAAATATGTTCTTTACCTCTACGTTGAAGTTATCTTTTATCTCCTCACTATACGGGATCCGAAGATCAAATTGTGTGTTTCTTGATGTATATTTGACTTTCTTTAATGTTATACGTATATTGCTTATGATTAATCTATGGTCGCTGTAGCAATCCGCGCTTGGTAATTTTACAACTTTTAAGGCATTTCGAATTCTTCTGTAGATGAGAATGTAATCAGTCTGTTGTCTGATCTTATGATCAGGACTCCCCCATGTCCATAATCTCCTTGGGTGATATTGCTACCAGGTGTTTCCAATAATCATATCATGCTCGTTTGCTCACTGTTATCCCCACTTAGTGTGTACTATAGCCACAGAAGATATCAGAATATCAGAAGAACAATGTGGGTTTGTAGAAGGCAAGGGTACAGTAAATGCTGTGTATATACTGAGAACCATAATCGAACGTTCTATAGAAGTAAACAAAGATCTACACCTTTGCTTTATTGACTACACAAAGGCTTTTGATAAAGTGAGACATGTTGTCAACAACTTATGTTTCAGGCATCATCGGATTACTTCTCCCACACCATACAAGAAACTTGCAAGTCGTGTGCGAGGAATGAAATGGTACATTTTATTGCCGTTGGCTCTTTACAATTGCAAAACAGTCGCTATCTAATCACACATAAAGTCACAATATTCTCTATCAATAGTTTTCCTAACCCCTATAGCTATTCTCTATCTACTAGGCTATATGAAAACACAAATCTATTCTACACGATGTGAACAGTACAGAGTCAACCCCCAGTCTCACTTGCTTCACTCGCGTCGCTACACGCCTCGCGGAAGGACCTTGTCACGAGCTCGCCATGAGTTAACCAGATAATAATACCGACGTTTGCTTGGCGTATATTTTCTAGGCCACAACAGTCGTACTAACAGAGTAAACACAGCTGCACGGGTTACATCGGGTCAGCCCATATACACATTTGGCGGTGAGTGAGAAGGAAGGGATAAAACGCGTTGGCAGTTCATAACAGTTAAAATCACATATAATTGGCCGCGCAGGATATGGAATGGTTCCGTTTGTCATCTATAGTTCCGGACATCAGACGGAATGGAGGTTTGACTGTCAGCACATGACAGAAAGTTGAGGGTGTTATTGAAAACAGTGGAACACCTGCCGGACATGAACAACGTCACGTGCACAATGTAAGCGTGTTTGGAAAACCATGATTGGCAGCTTGGTATCGAAACTCTTTTTTGGAACTCGACAGTAACTCTCTAGATTGTTTTGGATGTCAGAACCAGTGATGACAAATCTAACATTGAGGGAGCCAGAGGGGGGATGGATCCCTGACAGGGGATGATCTGCCAATGTGCCACCTGTGTGGGGCATAAAGGATAACGTCACGTGGCCAACTTTGGTAGTTTGCCATATAAACCCGAGTTGGGACCAACTAGGGGGACTTGAAAATGCTCTAGTCGGAGTGCCAGGGCACTGCAGTGCTTAGTGGAAATAATATCTACCGTGTGTTAATTAGTGACTTAATTTTACACGTGCCTATAATGGCAGATGTAGAAATGATTGATAGGACTGCAGTAGTGCCATGTAAGGTATAACCTATTATAATATTAGTTCTAATTAATATAGACTGTGGCCTTGTTAAACTATAGTGTGATGATTAGCACTGTTAGTGGAAACTAGTTAGAGTAGAATAGTGATATTAACTCGGCTAGTTAAGAATAGATTAGTGAAGTGTTGATAAGCTTTACTAGTTGAGAATTGAGTAATGAGGGATAATTGGGATCTTCCCGTAGGTGTCCCTGGTGGGCGGGGTTCAGCATTCTGTTTGCTGATTTTTTCTTTGTCATAGCCTGATTCGGCTCTAGGTGGGTAGCTAATCTGCTCTATGACTAAGTCTAGTTAGCTAAAGATCATTAAGCACGGCGATAGGCTTACACTCAGCCGAAAAGATCAGTGACTAGTACTATCACCAGATGTGTTGTTTCTATCCTAGGTTCCCTACCAGATCCAAGGAAACTCAACAAGTTTTTGGGAAAGAATCCAATCCCATTCGGAAGAACACCAGTTCAACAATCAATAAAGTTGCATACAGAACGTAACTAAAGCTAGAAGGAAGTTGATTCACCAAAGAGAGTGATGCGTGCTGATGCACCACACAGCATCAGACAGTAGTAACGAACTGAAAACATTAAGTCTAATAATTCTATAGTGTGATATAATCTCGTGTAATAGAACACAAGACTTGATACTTGAGGCTAGATAGACACGAGGGAGGATCCAGTACAGTAACAATTAATATTAATCTGTGTACACACTACAAAGGACTTGTGCATTTTTTTATGAACGATAGGAACGGACATTGTGTAGAGTACAACCGGTCCATGATTAACTGTTAATACCACCGGTGTCTATTTCGGATGATCATGAAATTGGATTACCAGAGGTCTACAGAGGCAAAGCAGTATCCGGCAAGATGGTTTCGGCACGGGGTGAGATGTACATGTTCTGACGTAACGTGCTGTGGTCTATCCTTGCTGGGATCAGCTGACTGGGTTGTTGTCTGAGAGTCCGATTCTACACACTTTATAGAACACGTCACACATTTTCTTCACATACACGTCTCATATACATTACACTTTTCTTTTAATAAATTAATCTTTATTAAATTTTAGAAGCAAGAGTTGTTGAGTATGTTGCGTTGGGGAAGTATGAGAAGTGGGCATAGTACGACAGTGAGAGAGTGATAGGAAAAGGTGTCCATAGGCTGATGGAGTGTGTTGGACGGAAGCTGGTGGATTCTCCAGAATATTGAGAGGGAAAAAATATTATAATGTGGGTGTCGGCTCTCTTCACTCCAGGGACGACACTGTAAAGGAGGACACGACAGACCTTCATACGCCCTTCGGCCCTTTGCGTGCTAGATCAGTTAGCACGCTTCTATTAGCTGGCTTTGGCTTGAGTGGCGATCGTAGCGATCACGCAGGCGTGACTCTGTCGTGACCAGTAGTGCTAACTATCTGGTCAACGCCTTCGTGTGAGGACTAGTTAATAGTCCCCCTTTTCTCTCATCTATCCTGCCCTGATCCCGGGCACTATGTTCATTCAACTCTATCTGAGGTTGACCCCCACGTCCTGGTGGTGTTCTATCATGAGGCAGTCTTTGACACACACCCACCCCTCTTGTGTTGCGTCATCAACTTTGACTCATTGGTTGTGACGCAAGAGGTTTCTAAAAAAAATTAGCGTGTCTAATTTTTGTCAAAGACTGTAGATAACCTGGCTTTGGGCTATTTAATAGACCTACTGACTAATGTCACAATGTAGCATCACTTTACTTGGCTACTGGCAATCGCCACAAACTTGTCTGGTTGGCGTGAGCCCTATTCTCAATCGCAATATTATATTAATTAGAGGTATGTCTGAACCGGACCGTTGTCTTATAAGACCTGCCCTCAAATAGTAAATTAACTCACTACCCATACAAAGTTGACTTTCTGAAGGTCAACACATGAATTGCTTCATGTCCCCCATATAATATTAAACAACCATTACACAAGCTGTGCGCGACAGGCTTTACCTATCTCGCTTCCGCGTGTAAAGTCACATTTCACTGTTAAGTTAGTGTTTCGTTGTCTATTATGTCCCCTGACCCGGAGTTATCTCCCTTTGATCTAATAAAAGTGTATGCAATTTATATGTTTGTTTTTCTGGTTGTTTGTGTGTTTGGATGTAATTAAAAGTATAATCTACCCTCTAACATGTGTATCTAACTATCATGTGTATGTAAGTTAGTTTTTCAAGTGCCATAATTCATTTAACTGTGGTCACAAACATGTGTATAATACAAATCTGTGACTACGTTTCTGTCTTATGAGACTCAAAATACTTTCACTAAGATTCTAAACTCAAATTACACAAAATACATTCATTACACCACACTTCCAACCTTGAAACCAACATTTGACGGCAACAAAAATAAAAAGTCCTGTTGAGCGGCAGAAAAAATCCGCTCACTGTTCTCACTCTCTCCTGTATATTTTACAGTTGCTATCACTTTCACACTTCTGTCACACATCTTTCACCTTCCTTTATGTCACACTTCTTTTACTCTCACTATTGGCACACATCTTTTACCCTCATTTCTGTCACAACCCTTTCATCCTCATTTCTGTTACACTTCTTTCATCCTCATTTCTATCACACTTCTTTCATCCTCATTTCTGTCACACATCTTTCACCCTCACCTTTGTCACACATCTTTTACCTTCATTTCTGTCACATAACTTTCTCTCTCATTTTTGTCACGCATGTTTTACTCTCATAGTTATTTAAAAACCTTGGAGTGACACTGTACAAGTTTGGCTCAGTTTCACAGAGTTGAGCCTAATGACTGTGCATCAACCGTTGCACACGTCAAGTATTTACAAAATATTTACATGTAAGAAAAACGGGTTGATGGTTTGTACCCTGGTATTATTAACCACTCTATTCTACTGAAATATTATTTTAAATAATGACATACTAATACTAGTTCTATAAATATACATTTAATGTGTTAATGTGTCTGTCATATTAATCCTAAAATAAGCTTACATTACTTCTAATATTTATCTAATTTAAGCGATGTAATTTACCTATGTGAAATGAAATTGATGTGAGATGAGTTATGTCTCTTTGTGAAATGGGTTATGTGAAAATGTAATAAGTTACGTCCCTTTCTAAAATGGGGAATGTGAAATATAACATATTCTAACTAATGTTTTTAAATGAGACAAACTATATGATTATTATTCTTATTCTATATGGTGAAAATGATGTATATTTAAGTGTATAATATTTCTATTCTATTATGGTGTAATCTAATCATATTACTAAATGATAACGTTTGTTAAATGGATTGGTTAAGATGGAATGAAATCAAATGAAATGAAACAAAGTGAAATATAATAAACTAAATGATACTATTCATATCTAAACTTCTTATAATTAGTTGTCATGTTTAAATTACTATCCTAATCTACTTTTAAAGCTAAATGAATATGTAAATTAATATTCTATCTAAAGTAAAATGAAAAAGTATTATATTATCTAAATCTAACTATAGATTAAAATGACATAATCTATCTATATTTTATCACTATATTAAAACCTTATGATACATATCACATTAAGTTTATATATACATGGCCTTTAAATACCTCAGATTAGTCGTTGCCATTAATGTTCAGAAACATGCTTTCATTGGCATAATATCTCTACAATTGTTCTGGGTATTTGAAATCCATTACACAGTCATATTTATTCTATGGGTATTGCACCTGTAGAGTTCGTTTGTAGACCACTGTTCTCGTGTCTGTATAATCATCTGACACTGTTTTTCTCTGTTTAACACAACTACTTCACTGGAACATATTTGGAGCTTAGCAAATAATAAGCTGTCCTAGTTCACAAAGTGATATATTTGTTCCCAGAGTAAAGTTCTTACTTTTGATGTCTACAGACACATAGCAGGTCAATGTTTTGGGTACTTAGTTCAGCACACAATATTCATGTATTTCTAACATATTTCACATAGAATCTTTGACTGTACTAAATTAACATATATTACAATACAATTTTATGTGGAAATTTCTGGTATTGCTACATCAGATGGTCGACTAAGGGTATCAGCCAAGATGTTATCTTTCCCCTTAATATGTTCTATACTAAAGGTGTAATTTTGCAGTATTAGCGACCACCTGTATATTCGGTCATTTCGATGTACACCACTCTGCATGACCGTTATTGGGGAGTTGTCAGTCTGGACAATGAAGTGCACACCGGACAGAAATCGATGCAGCTTTCTCACCGCATAGATTACTCTTAGGGCTTCCAACTCGGATATGGAATATCTGGACTCGGTGGGTGTGATCTTACGGCTCACGTAGCAAATCAGATGGAAGATGCCCTCATAAAATTGGCCTAGTACTGCAGCGATGGAGATCCTGCTGGCATCTGTCCTAAGATAATAAACGAGCCTCGGATTAGGCAAGCGGAGGATTGGAACATTACTAAACAAAATTTTCAATTTTGACAATGCAGAAATTAATAATGCATCTTTAACATCCAATTTTACAGAAGCTTTTAAAACATTGGAAAATACACTTGTAATCTCCGCTAAATTTGGAATAAATTTACTATAGTAATTCACTAACCCCAAAAGGCTTCTGACCTGTTTCTTGGTGGTAGGCATGGTCAGATTCATAATTTTTGTAATAATTTTCTGGTCAGTCTTTAGTTGACCTTGAGAAATGACATGACCCAAGAATTCTATTTCTTTTAGGCCCAATTCGACTTTGCTCGGTTTGACAGTGAGCCCGAAGAGTCGCAACCTATTAAAGACATGTCTCAGTTTCAGTAGGTGTGTTGTCCAGTCATCAGTATGGACACATATATCATCTATATAGGTCACTGTATTCGTCACTCCATGAAGTAGATCTCTAGTTAAGCGTACGAAAGTGGCAGGAGCGTTTCGAAGTCCGAAAGGAAGAAAACGCCACTCGTACAGTCCTAAAGGAGTTGAAAAAGCAGTAAGGTGGATGGATTGAGACTACATAGGGACCTGCCAATATCCCTTAGTGAGATCTAATTTAGAAAAGATTTTGGAGGTGGACATGTCAAGAATAAGATCTTCGCAGGAAGGAATTGGCTCTGCGTCGATCTTGGTGACGTTGTTGAGCTTTCGATAGTCCACGCAAAGACGAATTGTAGAATCTTTCTTCTTAACTAGAACAATTGGAAAAGAGTACTCCGAGGTGGATTTCTGGATGATCCCACTAGCCTCTAAATTCAGAATTTCTTTATTTAGATTGTCCCTATAGCTTAGTGGGATTGAGTACGGCCTGCATTTAATAGGCTTAGAGTCCGAAAGAAGAATGGAGTGTTCGATTCTGTCCGTCCTACCTGGAATGTCAGAGAATATGTCTTTGTATTCCGTCACTAATTCTACTAATTGTCGTCGTTGACTGTCTGTTAGTCCCTGTTCTATATGTATGCTATCTAATGTAGCAGTCTTGTCTACAATAGGAACTGGTAGTTCCGTTCCGTCGTCGTCTACCTGATTCAGTACGGTGGTGGTGCTAAGTGTGTATTCTGTATTCTCGCTAAGTGTATGCTCGTCGGATATGCCAGTCTCGCTAACTAGTGTAGTTGCGTTGTGTATGTCTGTCGTCTGATCACTTGGTGTGGGTGCACTGTGTTCGTCTGTCTCTACTTCTGTCTCTTGTCGTGAATAGTAAGGTTTCAACATGTTGACATGGAATATCTTTAAGTTTCCGTTTATTGATATTTCATAGTCAACATCTGAAATTTTACGTACCACATTGAATGGCGCTTGCCATGAAGTCAATAATAAATTTCGTTTGTCAGGAAGCAAGAGAAGTATGTCTTGATCTGGTTCAAGTTCAATTGTTCTCGCCCCTTTGTTGGCCTTGTACATAGGTCGACCATCGTTGATATGAAGCGATTTCCTTTGCTGGACACCTGATTCAGGGGTCCAACAATATCTACCGCCACACTCTCAAATGACCTAGAAGCCAATGTAGAAGGTTGTACTTCAGCTGTAACATGTTTACCCTTTTGTACTAACTGATGACAGACATTACACGAACGACAAAATAATTTAATACTATTGCAAAAACCTGGCCAATAAAAATGAGCCTGAATTCTGGCCCTGGTTTTGTCATATGCAAGATGGCCAGCAAACGGTGACTCATGTGCAATCTTTAGCACAGTTATGTGATGTTGTACAGGTAACACCGTTTGCTGAATGTTATGGTTACCAGTAGTAAAATGTTTAGTAAGAATGCCACTATTGAATCTGAAGAACCCTGATGCGTTCTTTGTAATTTTGGCTCGTTCTTTCAATAATTTTAAATAAGGAGACAAACTAGGATCAGCTTTCGGATGTTCTATGACTTTTTGTCTGTTGGTATCATCAGTGCTAGATGGAGAAAGCACCAGTAGTCTCTTATCTTGAAGCGTGTCTTGATGTTTTATAGTGTCTGCTCTGGTTGTTGCATTAACTGCATTCAGTTGGTTCCATGCAGTTATTTCATCGCTAGTACATTGTTTTAGTTGAGGTAAGCAACCCAGAATTAGATCAGTACAAGGGTTGTCAAGTATAGCACAAGTAACTGTACCCGAAAGGAAAGGAGTGTCAATACGGGCTTTGGCCAAAGGGTAAATTTCAATGTTACCCGAAAAGGTTCGGCATTTGACAGAGTCACCTGTATAATCCTCTTGACTCACCAGTTCCTTTCTGAGACCAATAAGGGTACTGCCGCTGTCTAGCAAACATTGGCATGGTCTATCATTGACCATTGCATTGTGGAACTCTAAGTTGCCTCTGGAGGCTAAGGCTGCATTCACGCTCTCAGTTGAGCATGGAACTGTATGTCCACATTCTAATTTTCCGTGAGCATGAAAATGGTGACATCGCTCACAACTGTCAAAACTCAACACATCGTTTACACAACACACTTCTTCCGTCTGGTTAACAGGTAATTCATTTTCACCATCACACTCAGTCTCACTACCACTATCAGAAGATGTATCAAGTAAAATAGCATTGTTGGCTTTCATACGTTGGCGGCCAAGGCACTTATTTGAATAATGGCCGTAGCTGGAACAAAAAAAACATTTAATGGCACGCCGGTATGCAGATCTTTTATTCTGTTGCTTCTTAATAACATTTTCAAGATGTGCCGGATAACTCGGCGATTTGTCACACATTGAATCAGTGTCATGTAAAAGGTGACAGTGGATACATTTTGAAAATTTTCTATCTTTCTTGTCAAATTTATTAAATGGTTTTCTATTGCTCTGATAGTTTTTAGATTGATCTTTTGCAAAAGAAACTATTTCAGAGTCATTTGAAGTTTTAAAAATATTTCTGTTTGAAGAAAAATATGCTGACCCTTTCTTTTCAAACTGTTCTATAGTTTCAATGTCTGACTGCTGCAAAAATTTAGCAAAAGAGGATGGTATCGTGGATATTACTTTATCCATAGTTATCAAGTTTTTTAATTTATCAAAGTCTTTTCCTATGTTAGCTGCTTTAAGCCACCTATTTAGTACACTTTGAACATTTGAGACGTAGTCAATGAAAGTCTCAGTAGGTTTAGGTTTTAAAGTAGAGAACTGAACCTGATACCCAGGGGCATCAAGTAAAAAGTGTTGCATAATCCTATCACGGATGTATTGGTAGTCAGATCTAAGATCGGTTGGTATAGATTCTATTACTTTAAGGGGCTCACCACTCAGGTTCTTCATATAAATCATAGCCCACATCTCTAAAGGAACTTGGTGATATTTAAACTGATACTCGACATTTTCTGTCCAGGCAGAAATTGAATCTTCTTTACAATATGCTTTGATAATATTTTTGTACTTGTTGAACTTATTTTCTTCTTGTTGACTTTTAAGTTTAGTGGCAGAGATCTCTGCGTGTGAGTCTACATCCATCTCTTTCATCTTTAACTGTGTCTCTGATTCTACTTGTATTTGTTTTTCCTTAACTCTTGCCATTTCATCTATCTCCTTTTGCTTTAGATCTAATTCTCTCTGTTTAATTTCCTTATCTTGTTGTAACTGTTGTTGCTTAATTTCCTTATCATGTTCTAGTTGTTTTTGTTTTGTTATCTCAGCTAGTTGTGTTAATTCTTTTTGATGCTCTCTTTCTCGAGCGCGTTCATCTCTATCTGCATTTTCTTTTCGTTCCCGTTCAGTTCTCTCAGCATCTTTTGCTTCTTTAAATTTCTTATCGGCATATTGTTCTAGCTCTTTACCTGTGTATTGCAATTCTTTGCCAGCTTTAATGAAGTCAGCTAGAGTAGCCATGTTGTTGGATAATAGGTTTGCGTTGACCTGAACTGACTACTTCAATTAGTTATTATTCTTTGATATGCTATGTTATTTAATATCTGAGCACTACAAATTGTACTCTTATAATTTTATAATTATCTTATTTATCTTATAATTACATAAATAAATGAAAGAAGAACATAATATGCATACTTACAACTTTGAAAAACATATTATTTAAATATATAACATTCTAATAAGCACAAATAAACATTATTTCATCACGATAGGCACACCTCTGCCGGCAACTCGATCTAGTCTGCACACGTCATCGTAACTAACACAAATTAAACAATTTAATCTTTGTAATCTCCTATCCGTAAACCTAGTCTAGAGCCGTGGGTAAGTGTATATAGCTTGAACTCAGGTTCAAGCAGCACTTCTGACACCACATTTAATCCTATTGCCTGTCAACAACTTATGTTTCAGGCATCATTGGATTACTTCTCCCACACCATACAAGAAACTTGCAAGTCGTGTGCGAGGAATGAAATGGTACATTTTATTGCCGTTGGCTCTTTACAATTGCAAAACAGTCGCTATCTAATCACACATAAAGTCACAATATTCTCTATCAATAGTTTTCCTAACCCCTATAGCTATTCTCTATCTACTAGGCTATATGAAAACACAAATCTATTCTACACGATGTGAACACTACAGAGTCAGTCCCCAGTCTCACTTGCTTCACTTGCGTCGCTACACGCCTCGCGGAAGGACCTTCATACGCCCTTCGGCCCTTTGCGTGCTAGATCAGTTAGCACGCTTCTATTAGCTGGCTTTGGCTTGAGTGGCGATCGTAGCGATCACGCAGGCGTGACTCTGTCGTGACCAGTAGTGCTAACTATCTGGTCAACGCCTTCGTGTGAGGACTAGTTAATAGTCCCCCTTTTCTCTCATCTATCCTGCCCTGATCCCGGGCACTATGTTCATTCAACTCTATCTGAGGTTGACCCCCACGTCCTGGTGGTGTTCTATCATGAGGCAGTCTTTGACACATGTCAACATGATAAAGATGCTTGAAGATCTACAAATTGATGGAAAAGATCTTAGACTTGTAAAAAACATATATTGGAAACAACAAGCTGCCATAAGAGTTGATAATGAAGTAAGCCAATATCAACCTATTAAGAGAGGTGTGAGACAGGGATGTGTAATGTCTCCAGATCTGTTTTCCCTGTACAGTGAACGTATTTTCAGAAATATTGAAGATATGGAAGGAATCAACATTGGGGGACGATGCATCAATAACATTAGATATGCAGATGATACAGTCTTGATTGCAGACAATGAACAGGACCTGCAAAATTTAGTAGATGCGGTTGTTACACACAGTGAACAACTAGGGTTAGAATTAAATTGTAAAAAGACACAGATTATGGTCGTCACTAGGAAGAACGAAATACCACAATGTAATATACAAGTAAATGGGAATATTCTTCAACAAGTGAATAGGTACAATTATCTCGGAACAGCAATAGCATCTGATGGAAGATGCCTTGAAGAGATTAGAACAAGAATCGCCATGGCAAAAGTAGCCTTTAGCAAGATGAAAAACATACTGACCAATAAAAAGATTTCAATTGAAACGATAAAAAGAGTGTTGAGATGCTACATAGAACCTATACTTTTATATGGATGTGAAACGTGGACAATGAGCAGTCAGGCTGAAAAACATCTGATGGCTGTAGAGATGTGGTTTCTGAGGAAAATGCAAAGAATACCATGGACAGCCAGAAAGACCAATGAACAAGTTCTTCAAGAAACAAATGAAGATCGTAAATTGATTAGAGAAATTAGACGTAGACAGTCAAAATTTTTTGGGCATGTTATGAGAAGAAATGGATTGGAGAACTTGGTGACGACTGGTAAGATCGAGGGGAACAGACCAAGGGGAAGACCTAGAAGCAAGTACCTGGATGGCTTGGCCTTGTGGCATGGTCGAGACAGAAGCACGGAGCTGATCCACGATTCTGGTGATCGAGTGAGATGGCAGAACATGACAGCCCACGCTTACCAGCATGGCACATGATGGATGGATGGATAGCCACAGACGAAGCTACAGTAGAGCAATGGCTGGTACGCTTCCCAACCGGTTCGAATCATTTGTTCGAATCCCCTTGAATCGAAAATGTTTTGAGGCTGCCAAGTAAACCCAGTCTGGAATGAATATCAGAAAATGTTCTGGGAATTGCAGGCCGTAATATGGACGACATCACCCAAGTAGCGTCATCTGCTCTACACAAGTATGGGTTCTCACCATATACACTGTACGCCCACGGTGTGGGACATGGGCGTTTCTTTACTCGTGTACAATATAATACAGTCTAGCTGTTCTGTCGTGATTAGGTTTCACATGTATACATTTTGCCAAGGCTGTGACCCGACTCGGCCTACTCTTTACGATTTTCAATTGCCAAGGCATATTTGACTATCACAATGTGTGACGAGCCCTCCGAGGTTTTAGCTCTGATCCGAGTAAGCTAGGCATTAGATCCACTTCCACCAAAGCAAGGGTGTGTTTATCATCCTATCGTTCCCTGTGTTACAATAGCAACAAACCAGACCTAGACTCGCTCTTGTTCTCACAAGCCCCGCTATAAAAATGCTAGCGGGACTTGGAAACAGCTTTCTCGTGTAGTCTGTTATTCCTGTGAAACAGTAAAACCACGAACTGCCAAATGTAACGTGATATATTGTTACTTGAGTTAGGGATTAGTCAATTTAATACCGACAAAAAACGCACCTCAGGTGGTTTATAGACGTGTCTTTGTGTGTCCACATCTTATCAAAGGGGTATAACCACGTGAACTGCTTTCGTATCTATTGCTTCGACCGTATATTTATACTCAAAGGGCAATAACCACGTTAAATTGAGTATAAATTGAAATAGGACGTCGGCGACATTACTCCTCAGTCACAGCGTCAAACAAGTAAGACATCTGCACTATGCCCACGTTCTCAAACGTAGGATCCAACTAAGACAATTCCCGCAACATATCGACAACTTTCAGTAAAGTGATTACCGGATCAATATTCAGTTGAATAGCAGATATATGGACATTTCGAATCAGACGGACCGTTCTATTTCCAGATGACCTCTAGGCGGCCGGCCGGGCCTTATTGGCCGTACGCCGTGCTATGTTTTTTTTTGGCTGGCCGCATAAAGGCCAAGTAAAGTAAAATGTGTAATGACTAAACAATTCCTCCTACTAAATAAAGCATTTTTGTCCTGCCTGGATCTCACGGGTGGCTTTTGTATCATCATCATCATGTGCCACGCCGATAAGAGTGGGCGGGTCATGTTTTGCCATCTCACTCGATCAACAGAGTCGTGGATCAGCTCAGTGTTCTTATCTCGACCATGGCACGTGGCCAAGCCATCCAAGTATTTACTTCTCTACCTTCCCTTGTTCTCTTCCACTCGATCTTGCCAGTTGTCATCAAGTTCTCCAATCCATTTCTTCCCATAACATGCCCAAAAAATTTTGACTGTCTACGTTTAATGTCTCTAATCAATTTACGATTTTCATTTGTCTCCTGTAGTACTTAGTAGATGCGGTTGTTGTACACAGTGAGCAACTGGGGTTAGAATTAAATTGTAAAAAGACTCAGGTTATGGTCGTCACTAGGAAGGAAGAAGGGCCACAATGTAATATACAAGTAAATGGAAATATTCTTCAACAAGTAAATCGGTACAATTATCTTGGAACAGTTATAACATCTGATGGGAGATGCCTTGAAGAGATTAGAACAAGAATCGCCATGGCGAAAGTAGCCTTTAGCAAGATTAAAAACATTCTGACCAATAAAAAGATGTCAATTAAAACGATAAAAAGAGTGTTGAGGGGATACATAGAGCCTGTTCTTTTGTATGGATGTGAAACTTGGACAATGAGCAGTCAAGCTGAAAAGCATCTGATGGCTGCAGAAATGTGGTTCTGAGGAAAATGCAAAGAATACCATGGACAGCCAGAAAGACCAATGAACAAGTTCTTCAAGAAACAAATGAAGATCGTAAATTGATTAGAGAAATTAGACGTAGACAGTCAAAATTTTTTGGGCATGTTATGAGAAGAAATGGATTGGAGAACTTGGTGACGACTGGTAAGATCGAGGGGAACAGACCAAGGGGAAGACCTAGAAGCAAGTACCTGGATGGCTTGGCCTTGTGGCATGGCCGAGACAGAAACACGGAGCTGATCCACGACACTGGTGATCGAGTGAAGTGGCGAGTCATGACTGCCCACGCTTTCCGGCATGGCACATGATTGATTGATTGAGTACTTGGTCATTGGTTTTTCTCTCTGTCCATGGTATTCTTTGCATTTTCCTCAGAAACGACATTTCTGCAGCCATCAGATGTTTTTCAGCTTGATATATACAGCATTTACTGTAAAATATCGGACAATGCATCAAATATGTTCTTTACCTCTACGTTGAATTTATCATTCATCTCCTCACTATACAGGATCCGAAGATCAAATTGTGTGTTTCTTGATCTATATTTGACTTTCTTTAATGTTATACGTATATTGCTTATGATTAATCTATGGTCGCTGTAGCAATCTGCGCTTGGTAGTTTTACAACTTTTAATGTATTTCGAATTCTTCTGTAGATGAAAATGTAATCAGTCTGGTGTCTGATCTTATGATCAGGACTCCCATATTTCTATAATCTCCTTGCGTGATGTTGATACCAGGTGTTTCCAATAATCATATCATGCTCTTTTGTCCACTGTAGGTCCCCACTTAGTGTGTACTATAGCCACAGACGAAGCTACAATAGAGCAATGGCTGGTACGCTTGTCAACCGGTTCGAATCATTTGTTTGAATCCCCTTGAATCGAAAATGTTTTGAGGCTGCCAAGTAAACCCAGTCTGGAATGAATATCAGGAAATGTTCTGGGAATTACAGGCCGTAATATGGACGACATCACCCAAGTAGTGTCATCTGCTCTACACAAGTATGGGTTCGCACCATATACACTGTTCCTCCAACGGCGTGGGACATGGGCGTTTCTTTACTCGTGTACAATATAATACAGTCTAGCTGTTCTGTCGTGATTAGGTTTCACATGTATACATTTTGCCAAGGCTGTGACCCGACTCGGTCTACTCTTTACGATTTTCAATTGCCAAGGCATATTTGACTATCACAATGTGTGACGAGCCCTCCGAGGTTTTAGCTCTGATCCCAGTAAGCTAGCCTTTAGATCCACTTCCACCAAAAGCAAGGGTGTGTTGATCATCCTATCGTTCCCTATGTTTTAGTAGCAACCACCTAGACCTAGTCTCACCCTTGTTCGCGCACACTCGTGTATACAAAATGCCGGCGGGACTTGGAAACAGCTTTCCCCGTGTAGTCTGTTATTCCTGTGAAACAGTAAAACCACGAACTGCCAAATGTAACGCGACATATTATTATTTGAGTCTGGGATTACTACATTAAATAGCGACAAAAAAAAGCAGCTCAGGTGATTTTTATAACTGTCTTTGTATGTGTCCACATCTTATCAAAGGGTTATAATCACGTGAACTGCTTTCGTATCTATTACTTAGACCATATGTTTATACTCAAAGGGCAATAACCACGTTATATGGTGTATAAGCTGAAACAGGACGTTGGGTGTCAGAACTCTTCAGTCACAGCATCAAACAAAAAAGACACCATGCACCATGCCCACGAACTCAAACATCGGATCCAATTAAGACAATTCCCGCAACATATCAACAACTTTCAGTAAAGTGATGGATGTATGAATATTCAGTTGAATAGCAGATATACGAACATTTAGAATCAGACCCTCCCCCGATGTGTCTCCACCTTGCCGTGGTGGGGGAGCTTGCGTGTCCCATCGACCCCATGTGCTTGCCGATGGGTGAAAAACTACATATCGGACAGCATATGGGATAGGGACCAGACTAAGAGAGACACAACCTGCTGCTCTGCAGGTGAGACTGAGGAAAGCAGTCTAAAATTTTAAATCAGGCGCACGAAGGCAGAAGTTCTTGGCCCGGACAAAACACTAAAGGCTCCCTGTCGAGGGCTGTGGCTGAACGCGTCTAAGCCACAAACCCTCGGACCTGAGAGCCGGGCCGATAGCCACCTCGCGAAAAATAAAGGCGTGATACTGAGCAAGCTACATGCTCAGGTCTGATAGAAGTTCGAAGGATCTCAGCTGGGGGATATGAGAGATTCCCGGATGAGAGGCCAGGCCGTTTCTCGTTCACCGCTGCACGAAGGTAAGGTGCTGATCCGGCAGCACAAGTAGCCTACCTCGTGAGCGAGTACAAAAAGTCCAAAAGTGCCCCAGTCGAAGAAAGTGGCTGCGAAAACTGTATCTAACTCATAGAGAGTGTAGACAAAAGTGGAAGAACGTCTCAATGACGCAAAATGGAACGCACGGCGAGCGAACCTATTGCGTGGTCCGAAGTCAAAAGCGTGGGTGTCGCTTGCAGTCTGACCGTCCCTGGTGTGTGCTTGAGCGATCAGTGGCAAACGAGTTGCCCAACACATGGAAGTGAGGAACTAAAGCAGCCATGAGCAGGACGTGGCAACTCCTCGGGTGAGCCCAGTCACAGAGCAATATGTGCCGGCTCTGCAATTATGCAAGCCTCCTTGGATAGCGAGGGAATGCTCATGGTCTGCCCCTGCATTCCTTTGAGGGCCGACCACGATGTCGTTCATCGTTCTATCTTGACCAGCTGAGATGTTAGCGACATCACAACAGTCCAACGTGCCTCGAAACCAGAGGATGGCTAACCTCATTAACAAATGCCCGCTGGAAGTCGGAAGTGTCGTCCTACGGGTGGCAAACTAAAAATTGACACTACGCAATTACGTCCGAGTGAAATGTCTCGTCCGAATGTCTCTCGTGCTAGGAACAGCTCTGACTACCTAGTTTCCGAATGTCGCTCTTGTTCGGAACAGCTCTGACTGGGTAGTTTTCCGAATGTCTGTTGAGCCTGGAAAAGCTCTGATGGGCGCAACGACAAGCACATGTCCGAAAACTCGCTGAGTGGATGCCGTCTGCAATCCTGTCTGGTTTGTGCGGGAATGACCCGGGGAAACGAAATGACCAATATATTGAAGTGAGGATTTAAAGCAGCCATGAGCAGGACGTGACGATCTCCCTCGGTGAGCCCAGATCCAGGGCGTTATGTGTCGGCCCTGCAACTATGGAAGCAACCTTGGATGGCGGAAAATGCTATGGACTGTCCCTGCCTTCCTTTGAGGGATGACCGTTGTCTTCGACCATTCCACCTTGGCCAGCATGGGTGCAGATGGCGCCACAAAAGGGAGAGTCTCCCAGGAATGCTACCTGGTCAAAAAAGCACGCTAAAGTCGATGTGTTGGCCTACGGGTTTCGGCCCAAGGGCGCATAACAGACACACCGCAATCACATCTGAAAAAACACTCCGGATGAACGAAAAGAAGAAGAAGAAGAAGAATCAGACCTACCGTCCTATTTCCCGAGATCTGTAAAGCAACAAGGAGGGAAAGTACAGTGATTTTTTGGCTGGCCGTATAATGGTCAAGTAAAAGTAAAATGGGTAATGACTAAACAATTCCTCCTAGAGTGTGACGGGATGACCCAACTCTCAGATCGTTTTTATTAGATTGGGATAGCACTCAGTCCAGCCCACCTATATATTTATGTATTTTTTTTGTATTGTTATCTATATATCCAGATTTTAGCTAAGATCGTCGGTGTTTAGTGTATTTATATACATAAAAGTATAGAGGGAGATAAAATATGATTTCTTCTAATAGTTAGAAGTAGTTGTAGTGTAGAGTTTGTGTACACGATAAGAAATCAAGTCAGGCTGAATTTTATATTCAGTTTGGCTGTGAATTTAATTTGGCCACAGGAAGGAGAACTCTCCTGCAAGGGAAGTTAACTTCTGTGAGAACCCTAACATCTGCCATTTAGACATTCGGCTCGAAGGTGGCAGGAGCTAACTATCACGTCAACTGGCTAGAATAGTACACCTGTCTGTGTCTTAGACATTTTTTTCTGGCTCTTCTTAAGCCTAACAATCCACTGAAACACAGAAAAGCCAGTGATAGTCTCCGCACCCTATAGGCCCAGTCAAAACCAAGCTGCAGGGTGAGTTAATAATAATTTTGTTAACAATTTTTTCTGTGTGTGTCGATATGCCGGCTAAATCTAAAGGCCATGCCGATCGATAATAGATACTATTAATTAAAACTAATGTTAGTCAACTAATACTAGAATTAGTACCATGTTTGTGCCATGTGGTTTTTCGACAAGGGAAAATCGCAAAGCTCGTCACATGTGGCATTAAAAGCAGGGCTAAATTACATTACTTGATTAGCAAAAAATAAGTATTCACCAGCGGAACGAAACCCGAGAGATTCATTAGAAGATTAGAGTTAAGATATTTTAATTATGTGCTTAACTTCGGAACGAGCGTATTTCTCTAGGTAATATACATACTAGTCGAAGGAATTAGTTCTGAAAGTAAATAAGTTACAATTAATTATTATTTATGAATCTTTATCTTGCCCATAGTCAGATAACTACCACATGGTCCAATATGGTCCACTTAACAAAGATCAAACCCTGGGGGAATTCTCCAACCCTAATATTGTTCTTGGGTATAGTGAAAGTAATCTTAAACCTAGCTAAGAAATCTTCTCGATAATTAATTATATTTTAATAAATATAAGGAAAACTATTGCTAGTAGTACAACTCATAACTCTTTAAGTGAACTTGTGGTGTTTCATTGATTTAATGGTACAATGATGTACATTGTGACGTTATAGTTTTGTGTGATTTCATTTCATTCTATTTAATTCATCAAATAATAGGTGATGTTAAATCATAGGATGGAGTGTATTTTGTGTGTTTCCATACTTGGAAAGCGACGTGTGTTGTTTCATAGAGTTAATGGTTTGTTAATGTATATGGTGACGTCGTAGTTGTGGCGTCTGAGTTTTCCATTCCATTGAATTCATCCAATAATGTGTACTGTTAATTCATTATGTGAATTGTGGTTCATGTTTCCATGATTAATCATGACTTAGAATATATATATATATATATATATTAGGAATGTGGTCTTTGACGTAGAGCATTTAAGTGATTGTACATGTTTGATCTAAATATCAGGAGAGAGAATAGAGTATCATTTGGGTGCTATTTTCATTAGACCAGTGTGATGTTGTAGATTTCAGTATAAGGAATCAACTATGTAAAATAAGATAGCACATGCTATTTAAAGTTATATGAGACGTGTAGGCTATGCAGGACATGGCCAAAAGAATTTACAACTCTGTCTTGAAGGATTATTCACCCCTTCTCACTGTCATTCGCAGAGCCTACACCTGATCAACAGTAGCCGTAGTCACGACTGGTGATTGAGCTACACACCACTCACATTGATGCAGCAGAGAGTGGAGTCCATTCCACTATCCAGGCAGGACCTTCAACTTACCATCCCGGAGGTCACGGATAATCAGATAAGTGGCTAACAACCCGTTTGCTACTGCACAGTATTCACAAAATTTATGTCCTCTATTGGCCAAATATACTAGTCGATGATTAGCATCTGCACCAAATGAACTTTACCATAATATAACATCCGTGTAGACTTATCAGAGACATGTGTATCTCTTATGTGTCAGTGAGTTCCCCGTGGGTCTCGCGTAGTGTTATTAGCATTACAATATTATCTGTGTACTTGTAAACATAACAACTAGACATTGCATTATCAAAGTAGATTAGTGGCATCATCAGATTATCTGACGAGTGACAGGATTATATCTATGCTTATAAATCTGTCGGATCTCCTGTTGTGTGAGAATGACTTAGACGGTGGGGGATCATTTTTCATTCAGGCATGTTAGCAGGAATAATTTGACATACTGTCTTCATTGGTTAGTACAGTTGGTCGTCATAACTTTCCGCCTGGAACTGTTTAGAAGTAGTGATCCATTCTGGGACGTTGAAAATCATCCTTCTAGAATTGCGAACTATTTGATCGCTTCTTCAGCATTGGTTAGATTCTCTACTCGTAGAAGTCTATTTAGTATCTACTTTGATCCATTTTCCATCCTAGTAGTATACGCTACGCTACACTGGTGGCCCGGTCCGGGCATGACAATCCTATAGATTGTTGGGTTCAGGCCAGTCTCCAACTTCATAGATGTTTCAAACTTTCAGTCACTAAAAAGAGATAGCTACTAATCATACTAGTTAATACATATATATATATACTTATAATGTAGGATAATAAACCTAGGAGTATAATAACACTCATAGGATTAGCATAAGAATATACATATAGGATAATATAACGCAGTACTAAAGTTAGGGCAAAGGTGAATTGCTGGAAGACGGGTAAATCTGATGTGGTGTTTCAATGTGTAACAGTTTTTTGTACTTGTCGTGTCCTCCTTTAAAGTGTCGTCCCTGGAGTGAAGAGAGTCGACCCCCACATTATAATATTTTTCCCCTTATTCATATCCTGGAGAATCCACCAGCTTCCGTCCAACACACTCCATCAGCCTATGGACACCTTTTCCTATCACTCTCTCACTGTCGTACTATGCCCCCTCTCATAATTCCCCAACGCAACATACTCAACAACTCTTGCTTCTAAAAATTAATAAAGATTAATTTATTAAAAGAAAAATGTAACGTATATGAGACGTGTATGCGAAGAAAATGTGTGTCGTGTATCTATATTTATAAAACAAAGTGTATGTATGTAAATATGTATATATGTATGTATGTAAATATGTATGTCCTTTATTTGTTCGCGAACGGCCCATCCGATTGAGATGAAATTTTCTACACGCCTTCCTTTCATTCCAGAGCTGTCAACTGTCATAGTTTTTTTTTTTCTTCTTCCTCCTCCTCCCTCCTCCCCCTCCCAAAATACGTACGTAAATATATGATGATGATGATGAAAGAATCCCCGAACCAAAACGCTAGGGAAAGGGAAGAAAATGACGTGACTACACAGAATCGTCACACGGCAATCATCATCATCAAGTGCCGTGCCGGCTGGCGTAGGCGTTCATGGCTCTCCGTAGATCTCAGTCTTTGGTTTTTTGGATCAACTCTGCTGCTGATATTCCTCCATGCCACGGCAATATCAATAACAATTCATCTTTTTATGTGTAAGGAAGTTATCTACAGTCGTGTAGAAGGGAAGAACTAGACGAGTATGAATTCGGAATGGCGAACTCTCTCCTCCTCTCTTCTTCCTCCCTCTCATCCCTCTCCCGACTCCCTCCTCCTTCTCCCTCTTTCTTCTCCCTCTTCCTCCATCCTCCTCCCTCCTACTCCATCCGCCTCCTCCCCCTCCTCCCACATCTTCCCTTCTCCTCCCTCTCCCTCCTTATCCCTCCTCCTCCTCCTGCCTCCCTCCTCCTCCTCCTGCATCCTTCTCCCTCATCATCCTCACTCCTCCTTCTCCCTTCTTCTCCCTCTTCCTCCTCCTCCTACCTCCTCCCTCCTCCTCCCTCTACCTCCTCCTCCTCCCTCCACCCTCCTCCTCCCTTCTCCCCCTCTTCCTCCTCCCTTTCCTTCCTCCTCCTCCTCCCTCTACCTCCTCCTCCCCTACCTCTTTCCTCCTCCCTCCTCTTCCTCTTCCACCTCCCTTTCCTTCCTCCCCTCCTCATTCTCCCTCCTTCCTCTCCCTCCTTCCTCCTCCTCCTTCCTTCTTCTCCCTCTTCCTCCTCCCTCCTCCTATCCCCTCCTCCTCCCTCCTCCTCCTTCTCCTCCTCCCTCCTTCTCCTCCTCTCCCCTCCTCCTCCTCCTACCCTCTTCCTCTTTCCCTCCTCCCTCTCCCTCCTCCATCCTCCTCCTCCCTCTTCCTCCTTCCTCCTCCTCCCTCTCCCTCCTCCATCCTCCTCCTCCCTCTTCCTCCTCCTTCTTCCTCCTCCTTCCATCTCCTCCCTCCTCCTCCCTCTTCCTCCTCCTCCTACCTCCTCCCTCCTCCTCCTCTCTCCTCCTCCATCCTCCCTTTTCCTCCCTCCTCCTCCCTATACATCCTCCCTCCTCCTCTCCACTCTTCCTCCTACCCTCTTCCTCTTCCCCTCCTCCCTATCCCTCCTCCTCCCTTCACATTCCTCCTCCTCCCTCTTTCTCCTCCTCCCTCCTCCTCATCCCTCCTTCTCCCTCCTCCTCCTTCTTCCTCCAGTAGTGATGGATATTCAGTTCACTTATGACTAGAACAAAAATAAAGGTCTCTATTGGAGTATAGACAATAACTGTTTAATAGTGAGAACTAGTGAACATTTATCAAGAGACAAAAAGTCTTGTTCATAGGACAGTGTTCCATGTTTGTTTCACCGCGCCGGAATTATGAAGCCGGAGTTTCTATAAACTGTTAGGAACAGTTGTGTTAGGAACAATAACAGTTTTTTTCCACGGATTATATATTTACATGGGATTCAGATCTCATGGTCATCAGAGTTCCTGGAGGAGGACATGTCTGGAGAGAAGGATACGACTTCGGTGAGGTTTTTCGTACTGACTCGAATGATGTCGTGTGATCCTTGCCATGATGTGTACACTATGATCCTGAACTTTGAAGGCTGACATACACATTTATGTTATAATACACGACACACATTTTCTTCGCATACACGTCTCATATACGTTACATTTTTCTTTTAATAAATTAATCTTTATTAATTTTTAGAAGCAAGAGTTGTTGAGTATGTTGCGTTGGGGAATTATGAGAGGGGGCATAGTACGACAGTGAGAGAGTGATAGGAAAAGGTGTCCATAGGCTGATGGAGTGTGTTGGACGGAAGCTGGTGGATTCTCCAGGATATGAATAAGGGGAAAAATATTATAATGTGGGGGTCGACTCTCTTCACTCCAGGGACGACACTTTAAAGGAGGACACGACATTATTGGGAGCTCGTAAACGGAATCTTTGGACAGCGGGATCTCTCGTAAACGGGATCTTTGGACAGCGGGATCTCTCTTAAACGGAATTCTTGGACAGCGAGATCTCCTGCAAGCAGGAACCTTTGACAGTGGGATCTTCTGACAACGGGGTCTTTTGACACGGGATCCTTAGTTATAAGAGGGAGATATCATTTTGGAGAATCCAGCTAGAGTGAATGTGGATAGGGCTTAGGACAAATATCCTACCTGTTCACACTTCACACGTCTGCATAGGTCTGTGGTCCTGATTCTACTCTTGTCACTGAGTGAATGTGCTGTGTGTGGTAATATCTAGATTTATAGTACTTGTTCATATATCTGTATAGTAATTTGCAGTTATATTGTACTCGACCTGCTAGCTTACCTCTCTGTATAATGGCCACCCCTAAACTAACCACGTTAGAATTAAAGGCAAAGGGGGAATAAATGGGATTGGCGGGTTCTGCATTCTGTTTGTCCACTAAAGGAGATGGTATGCCCCATATGAAGAATCTGGGACCGGTGAGCTTTCGGGACGACCAACTGACCGTATAGGTTGTCTCCCCTTCCTGCTCTCCTGTAGAGTATCCTATTCTTCATGTAGTACTGCCCCCGTCCTGGTGGATCAGCACTTTTCTGCAGCTTTCTGTAGCAAGGACGTAAAGTATCATCCTCACTCTGGGCAGTTCGTAGCTCCCCCGGCATTGGGTTAGTCACAATTGCATCTGCCTCTTCCGTTTTTGTCTGAGAGCGAGTCTGCATTGCTCCCATATGAATTGGCTCCCTGGGCATTCCCAGAAAGACATACCGGCAACCTAGGATGACTGGAAAAATGGGATCGGTCAATACAGCGGCCTTGATGGTGCCGGTGACGTACCTTGACCGAATCTCCACATTAGCAATGGGCAACTTCATGGTTACAGCACTCTTCTGTGCAGGCTGTATATCCAAGGTCTCACCTGTGAATTGTTCTGGATGTACCAGATCCGCAGAAATCACGGCCTCCCCGTCCAGTCCTGTGTCGTATAAACACTCCACTTGACGACCGTTAACCTCTACCAATTCCACTACAGGTGGTTTTTCCTGGTCTGGAGTCTCTTCCTCGGCCTCGACCTGTTCGGTGGGCTCCACCTTAGGTTTTCCGGGGCACACGACGAATTGAGTGTCTCCTGACTCTCCTCTGCAGTCAATAGCATTGTGCGTATTCGACTGGCATTGGTTGCACCATTTCCCTGTCCTAGATTTTCTATTGCCAGACTTGAGTGAGCTCTCCTGGTGGCGAGCTTCCTTGTTGACCTTGGCATTTTCCGTGACAACCTCCTTGGAAGTCACTTGACATGCTGCGAAGTGAGGGTTCTTAGCCTTCGATTTGCAGTCCCTCGTATTGTGAGAGGGTGACTTACAAATTGAACACCACTTCTCCGACCACGGTCGTTTAGGTGTAGAGCTTGAAGTGCTCTTGCTTCCCTCCTTCTTCTTCTCTGAACTATCCTCTGATTTTTGCACATAAGGTTCCCACTTTTTTGTTCCTGAGTTTTTGGCTTTCTTTTTATCATGTTTCTCTTGACTTTTGGAGTTGGTGGAAAGGTTTTCCCCTGCCTCCCCATGTACTTCGACGAACCGTTCTGCTAATTTAGTCACGAGGTCAATACGTACCGCTCCTTGTTCTCACAGGAACGTCCTGAGAGGTTTAGACATTTGCTTCTTCAGCTGGTCGACCACCATGAGCTCTTCCAGACTCTCATAGTCATGTGCGAACCCAGCCAAATCCATCCACTTATGGAGATACGATTTTAGACGCAAGCTGTAGGCGGCAAACAACTCCCCCGGTTCTCGTTTCGCTGCTCGAAATTTTTTCCGGTAGGTATGTGACGTAACCTCGAATCGTTTCAGCAGAGCCGTCTTTAACTCGTCATAATTGTTCTCATGTCCTGGTGGCAGGCGAGAATAAACCTCGTATCCGGTCCCGCGTAAACCCTGGGATAGCTTAAGATTCCATTTGTTACGCTCCAGACCCATAGCAACTGACATAGCCTCGAAGCGTTGAAGGTATTGGTCAATCTTCTCTTTGTCCTCCTCGTAGACCGCCAAAGGAAACTTCATGGCCTGGTACCCATGTCCACCTACTGGTGTTGCGCCTGGGATGGAGGAACCTCCAACTGCTCCCTCAGTTTCTCCATTAGATTGACTCTTCAACTCGAGTTCCCTCATCCGGTACTCGTGCTCCCTTTTCTGTGCTTCCTGTTCAGCTTCTAATTTCCTAGCTGCTTGCTCATATTATAGTGTAGAGATGTTACACACAGGTTAGAAGGCACGTGATGATCGTACAGCACACAAGTCTCCGTTGTTTAGAACATTCTTTATTAGTCGAATCGTTCAACTACAGCATAATGATGTTATGCTCAAATTCTGATGTTTACATGTTTTCCTACTTCCCTGCTAGCTGGACCCCAAGTGACGTGTGTGTCAGCCTAGATACCCTTCTTCATTCGTGCACACACGTTCACTAGCTATGGTTTTCCCACTAGTCAAGGAATGCGCAGCATTCCTTAACTCTTTACTCCTAAGCTACTCCCTTTACTGTTACATATACCTCCCCTTCTTCAAAGAGAATTTTTCCCTGAAAAAATCTCAACCCCAACTCTTAAGCACTTAACTCTACATCTCTATACCACAATTAACAACAATTCCATATAATTCCTAACTCAATTCTCATTCTCCTATCTCATCATAGCCAATTGCTAACCAGAGACAATAATACCAAAACTCTCTACAAAACTCGTTATAAAGTTCTCTAGAAAACTCGCTACAAAACTCTCCATAAGCGAACCGCTTTTAAATTTAAAGTGTCCATCTAAATTATGATTGACAAAACTGAAGATATTCCCCTTATCTTTTATTTCTCCCTTATTCACATTCTCACACTCTCACTATTCTAGGATAGACATAAAAAATAGTTAGATTGGGTAGGTTAGATTTGGTAGGTGCGCACCTAAAAATAAATAAGAAAAAGTAAGGAAAAAGTAAGAAGTAATCACCTTTCTCTTCCCATACATTCTCAAAACTTTATAAAAATAAAGTTTCAAAATTTATCTTCAGTTTCCGTCAATAATAATTGTTATTATCAAAAAAATATGTTAATCCAAAACCACCAGCTTTTGTATCATTCACCTCGTCAAGTTCAAGTTTACTATTCCTTCAAAAAAAACTCCAAATTATTAGTATACTGTTACATACAGTCTTCTTCTTCCAATGTCTACTTATTTAAATGCCAAAACTCAAGCTGGCATTCCCCCCTTATTTTCCCATTAAACGCTGTTCAACCCAGCTCCTATTTTTAAGCCAAACATTTACATTGCGAACCAGCTAATGTAGTCCCAAATTCACTCCCCCACATACTCCTCCATTACAACATATTGAGTCACTTCACTAACCACTACTTCTTCCCCCTTAACTCCATCATGTTTCACCCTCAATTTCTATTTATAAACGTTATATACGTTAAACGACTCAACTACTTTAAGTCATCTGTTTCTTCTAACTGAACGTCAAACCAATAATCATTTTAAACACACTCAGGGTAACTCAATAAAACCAAAACATTGTAAAAATAATCAGCTAAGTTAACTTATTCTTCACATTTCATAAAACACCATTGAAGTCCAAACAATTGACTAAACCATATCAACCCCCTCATTCTTTGACATCATATTTATCCCCACACATTAATCAAATTAAACATATATAAGGAAATGCAAGACCATTTTATGACTACTCAATAATTGTTTTCCGTTTAAGAAAAACTCCACACTTCACTTAAAAACCAACATGATCATAAAACATATACCAATAAGTCTCAAGTTATTACCATATTATGTATATTCCTCCCAACAACTCTTGCTTACGTTATTTACCAACTACCTTCTTTGTAAACACAAAAATATCGTGTCTAACTTCTTCTTCTATCTGCCATCTGCAGAATATTCT
This sequence comes from Cepaea hortensis, assembly GCA_963921405.1. Taxonomy (NCBI): domain Eukaryota; kingdom Metazoa; phylum Mollusca; class Gastropoda; order Stylommatophora; family Helicidae; genus Cepaea; species Cepaea hortensis. Next base: position 135,926,636 of record OY992880.1, on the reverse strand, counting down.
ACCAGGCTATTTATCCATCTCTTCTCCATTTTCTTAATAACTTCAAATTTTTTTCTATAATTGCAATATCTACATCAATGTCGCTATCCTCCCGAGGAGAGCTATCTTCTTTCATATCAGCTTCTTCATCAGTTTCTGACTTTTCATCCATTTCTTGTTCCCCATCTGTATATCCATTACTAGCAACCGCTAATTTCTTTCTTTCTAAATCCAATCTAATTTTCCTGTCTTGCCGTCTCAACAAATTTTCAAATAGTGGCATATCTTCACCACTTGAAGAACTCACTCTAAGTTTCCTTTGCCTCTTAATTTCTTTTTCTTTCTGACTATCTAACTTTCTTTTTACTGCCTGTCTTGTATTCATAAATGGAGGTTCTATTTTTTCTTTGACTGATTCTTCGCGAATATAATCGTCATACATGTTATTTTCCTCCGTCATAACTGTTTTTGGTACTGTTTCTTCTTGTTCAGCTGTAGTAGATGCTGTTGTCACTTGTTTCCCATTCTCTATAGGTATTGGATATACCGATTGTCTGACAATCTGTCCACCTGACAATATTTCTTCGGAACAATAATTATTATTACTATTCTCTGCATCCCTTTCCTCATTATCCCGCCTTAAGTGCTCTACATGTGAACGTGCAACATGCCCTGAAATTTGATTCTTAATAGTATATGACACTGGACCCTTTTTTTCTAAAATATAGTATCCCGGGACCCAATGAGCATCAAACTTAGAGTTTTTTCTATGTTTTTTTGTAATACACCCTATCACCTATGTTGAACTCTTGTAAGTGTGCATTTTTATTTGCGTATTTCTTCTGTCTTTCTCTAGCCTTAATTATATTATTTCTTAAACGAACATGTGCTTTGTGCATCTCTTGCAACCTTGTTTCCTGAAAATCTTCCCCCAGATATTTTCTCCTAGGCTTTAATAAATTATCAATTGGCAATATTGGTTCTCTCCCATGTACTAAGTAAAATGGTGAGAAACCTGTTCCTTCATTTTCGTGTGTACGTATCGCCGCTAATGCTATCCCCAAATAAAGATCCCAATCCATATCGTGTTCTTCTACATTTTTCGCTAGAATATTGTATAGTGTTCTATGTTGTCTCTCATTTTTAGCATTAGAAGTTGGTCTGTAATATGAAGTCCTAATGTGTTTTATATTCAAATCTTTTACCAATTTTTCAAACTTTCTATTTACAAATTCTTTCCCATTGTCTGTAAGTATTATTTGTGGACACCCAAACCTTGGTATAAATTCTTGTAAAAGCATATTTATAACTGAATCAGCACTCTTGTCTGGAATTGGATAAACTTCTGGCCAGAGACTATATGAATCAACTATATGTAGTAGGTATACATTTCCCGACAATGTTTTTGGATGAGGACCTGAAATATCCAAACTTACTTTCTGCATTGGAAATTGAGGAATATCGGTATCTTGTAAAGGACATTTGATTATCTTCATGTTTCTTAACCTACACTTTTCACACGCTTCAACATATTCATATACGCTTTTGAATAAATTCGGCCAGTAATATTTACTGCTAATAGCCTTCACTAACTTATCTCGTCCAAAATGACCATTATTATCGTGATATGCCTTTAAGACTTCTTGTTCTAAATGTTTCGGAATATATTTTCTTACTCCTTCACCTTTTTCACTGATATAATATAATTGATTATCTTCTTGTAACTCTACAAACTTTCTTTTAAAACTATTTTCCCCTGTTTCTTTCAGTTTTCTTTTTATCTGTACTATTTTTGGATCTAATTCTTGTTCTGTTTTCATATCAAACTGTTCTAAATGTGGGTCTTCTGTTCTAGGTTCAGACTCTTGATCCGATGGTAAACTCTCAAATTCTTCCCTATTTATTATGGCAGAATCTAATATATTTACTTGCCAGTTTCGATCGTCTATCTCTGGTTCAGCTTCATCTTCCGTGTTTCCTGACGACTGTGTATATGGGATCCTAGACAAAAGATCGGCGCATGTATTATGTTTCCCTGAAACATATTCAACCTTAGCATTGTATCCCTGTAAATTCAATGCCCACGTTTGTATTTTCCTATTTTGTATTGGTGCTTCTAATATCGACTTTAATGGCATGTGGTCAGTTCTAATAATGAAATTGGCGTTATGTAAGTAGTAATTTAATTTTTGAAGAGCGTAGTGTATAGCATATGCTTCTTTCTCAATAATCGGCCATTTCTTTTGAGTCTTGCTGAGTTTATGAGACAAGAAATAGATTGGTCTTTCATTTTTAACCCCTGGTATTCCAGATTCTTCTCCTTCATATGGTTGAACCAAACATGCTCCTATTGCGTTGTCTGAAGCATCTGTGTATAGTATTAGCTGTTTATTCAGGTCTGGATGTGTCAATAATGGTACCACTGTTAAGCTATCTTTTAAAAGTTCGAACGCTTTTTGACACTCATCATCCCACTTAAATCTAGCGTATTTTCCTGTTAAATTCGTAATAGGTATTGCTATCCTTGAAAACGCTGGTACAAACCTCCTATAATATGCACACGTACCTATAAATGCACGCACTTCCTTAACATTAGTTGGAGGAGGTAACTCTTTAATAACCTTTATCTTGTCCTGGTCTGGTTTAATACCTTCCCTATTTATTATATAGCCTAAATATTTTGTTTCTGTCTTTAAAAACTGGCACTTACTAAGCTTTAATTTAACGTCATGCCTTCTTAATCTGTCAATTACTAGTCTAATATGTTTCAAATGATTCTCCACATTCCCTTTCGTAAATATCAATATGTCATCTATATAGGCCAGGGCAAAATTTTGCATACCGTCTAGTACTTCATTTATTAAGAACATATAGTGAGACGGTGCATTTTTGAGACCGAATGGCATACGTAAGAATTCGTAAGAACCCATATGAGTACAAAAGGCACTTTTCTTTTGCGCGTCCTCCGACATCGGAATACACCAAAATCCTGCCCTTGCATCCAGCGTTGTGAAATATGTAGAGCCATTAAGTAACCCCAAAATATCATCAATCACCGGCAATGGGTACGCTACATTCTTAGTAATTTTGTTCAACGCCCTGTAGTCACAACAGAACCTGTTCGAACCATCAGATTTGGCTACTATGACGACCGGAGATGACCATTCTGATTTTGATCTTGTTATTATGCCTGCTTTCAACATATCTTCTATTGCCTTTTCTACGACTTCTCTATTTCTTAATGGAGTTCTATATGGTTTTAAACTAATTGGTGGATGGTCTCCCGTATCTATTTCCATTGTAACTGTTTTTGTCTTTCCCAATTCTAAATCATTAATTGCAAACACATCCTGATTTTGTTTTATAAGTTGTTCTAATACTTCCTTATTTTCTGGCGGAGTTTTTAACTGTGCCAACAATTCTTGTTCCCTTGTCACTTTGTCTAGTGAATGTATTTGGGCTGTATTTCTTCTGGATGGATGGATCAATTCATCCATTCTTACGTTCCCTTTTCGTCCGCATCCGCGCCTGTTATTAATTCTTTCACTAGAGGTTTCTGAATAACTTATGCCTGCCATATTTACTCTATCTGTTGCCAATATGTCACTAACATTATGTTCTAGCTTGGCTATTACACATCCTCTGTATAATTTAATTTCTCTACCTGTGTTATTAATAACCATCACTGGAAATTTTAAACTTTTATCCAATTCTATTATTCCATCCGGAACTTCTAAACCTGGCTCATCAATTATTTCTTTTTGCAATTCAGTGATTCTGACTATGTTTCCTGCTACATAATACGGGTTTCTCTTCAGCTTTGCTTGTATCAAATTAACTGACTGTGATTTTAAATTCATGGTCGTTTTGACTCTAACTAGTGTCGACACATGCATATCTTCTTCTAAATCTACGTAAACATCTTGGAATTTTAATTTATGCAAATCAAATAAAAGTCTCACCCCATTTTTCAATAAAAAATCTCTACCCAATATCATATTTCTATTTAAATCCTTGACCACATGGAACATATGCCTGACATTTATCCCTCCTAATTTCAAGTTTATCATCGTTTGTCCTAGCACTTCTAATTTTTGTCCCGTTACCGAATGAAGATTCTCCTGAATTCTAAATATTTTACAATTTTTTAACATTCGATATAAAAATGCTTCTTTAATCACGCTAACTTGTGCTCCCTAATCAACTAATGTTCTAACTTTATATTTTCCTATTTGTACTATACATGAACTAGGATCTACCATATTTAATGACAATTGTTTTATCTCGGCTTGTTTTTTATTTCTAAATGTCCTACTATCCTCATCCTTTGGGTTTTTAACACATTGATGCCCCTTTTGGATCTTACTATCTTCCCTCCTACTGCCGACCCTGTTCAGTAAGCGGGATGCCAATTTCCCTGATTTCCTGACCTTCTAAAATTTCTCTGCATTTCTCCATAATTCCTATTTGCTGGTCTGCCATTTGCAGTTCTATTCTGTGTACTCGTCTGAACACCTCTATTATTTTGTGTATTCGATGGGACACGTCTGTTACCACAGAAGCGAAAAAAATGCCCACGTTGGTGACATCCCCAACAAACCACATTCGAGTTATTTGTGTTACCTTCCATGTTTCTTACAGTATTTCTCACTTGTCCTCCTCTACCTTGATTATATACGTTATCGTTTCTTTGTACCATCTGTATTTCTCCTCGTCTTCCTCTCCATCCATGTCTATACTGTCCTATTTCCATAGGTTCTTCAATTCTATCTTCCGAACTACTACCTAACTCTCGTCCTACCCTTAATCTAAACCTTCTCCTCAAGCTTTCCTCTTGTATAGCGATATCTACCGCTTGTGACAATCTTGCAGGATTCTCTCTTAATAATTTAAATTTCAATCCATCTGACCTAATCCCATCAACAAAAATCCCTACTAACATCCGTTCCACTTCTTCAGCTCGTACATTCTGTCCTAAAAATGACTCTTCCGCTAAATTGATTAACCTGTCACTGTATAGCTGTACACTTTCTGTAGTATTTTGTCTAGTCTGTCGCAATACTGAGAATGCGTGTTGTGGATCAGTAATTTCAGCGTATTTTCTTGCGAGATCATCTTTAAATTCTTCCCAGGTTTCACCTCTTCCTGCTTCTAGTTTTCTTCTTATATGGTCAGAAACTGGACTTGTACTTGTTCTGTATGCCAAATTCTTTTTCTCCTCATCTGTAGCGTTTACTAAATAAGCATGTTTCTCAATAGAAATGACCCATTTCTTAAACTGGTTTGCTTGTCCATTAAATCTCTCAACATCACTGCTTACATTTTGTTGTCTTAACACTGCATCCAACCTTGATATTGCCCCACCAACTCCAGTCAGTACCTGTGAAAAATCTTGGGGTTCCATTCTAGAATCTATAATGGAAATTATTAAGCAATATACAAATATTTAAAACAATATTAATTTCAAATTCAGCAGCAATACATAATCTGTTCAATTAATTACTCTAATATTATCTATTATCTAACTATACTAACAAAAAACTCCAATCGAAGATCCTGACGAAGAAAATTTTCTGTTCTAATCACGAATCCTGATAAAAGAACTTAATTGAAATCCTGATGAAGAAATTTCTAATTGATCCTGATACCAACTCTAATCGACACCGTTGAAAGGATCAGAACACACAAAAAAACCTCTGGATTTCCTAATTCAATCGAAGTCGAAGTCAGTTCTTTCCAATTATTTTCCTGTCGTTGATTGTGCTCGATATAACGCTCGATACCAAACTGCTTGATTACTTGCTCGATTGACTGTAAGCGTTAGACTTTAATTTCCGTTAAGCAAGGTCACCTTCACGATTTTTCAACCGACAACTGCTCCCGGTTTCAGCAAAAATCTGGCATTTTCATATGTTTCAGCGTAAAAATGATCCAGTCAACAACAATTGGATTCAAACCTGACTCTATCCACTCCGTTATATGTTAGGTGGCATTCCAACAACGGTCAGTTAAATTTATTGTAACAACTTTTGACTTGAGACAAGTTGACTATATTCCTCAATGCCTTCACTTAAGTGAAGTGACTGTAGAGAGTATTGAGGATCTCGATTTAATAATTATGGAATTTGCAATATAACCTTGACTTCACCTTCAACAGTCCAATGAGCTAAAACTCATAATTTTCAGCATTCTTTGTTTTACTTGTAGTTTTATTTGGAGCAGGTTATTGTTCTGTTGAAATTAAATCATTTCTGGTACCTCGATACTTCATAAGTTGTTGTAACATGTAATCAGCGAGTTCATTCTTATAACCTTGTGTACTAATTTTTGATGCAAAACGGCATTACTTGATCTCATTATACAATTAGCGTTGGTCAGTGCTCAAGTTATTTCATACTACTAATTAGATAAAAACATCAGTCTTTCAAAAAAATAAGTTAATCAGTCAAACCTTCTGAGCTGGCCTGAGAAATCGATCTCCTTTTTAAACAGAAATACACTGAGAACCCACAACAACTACCCCTGGGTGGGCTTTCAGCTGTTGCGTTTCTTATTATTATTTACTTAAAAACTTCCTTCTCCAGACGCCCAGACACAAGAATCTCGGTAACTCTCTCCACGACATCCCATATTTCTTGAGGTCAAAGGCACCAAATCAACCTGTATTATAGTGTAGAGATGTTACACACAGGTTAGAAGGCACGTGATGATCGTACAGCACACAAGTCTCCGTTGTTTAGAACATTCTTTATTAGTCGAATCGTTCAACTACAGCATAATGATGTTATGCTCAAATTCTGATGTTTACATGTTTTCCTACTTCCCTGCTAGCTGGACCCCAAGTGACGTGTGTGTCAGCCTAGATACCCTTCTTCATTCGTGCACACACGTTCACTAGCTATGGTTTTCCCACTAGTCAAGGAATGCGCAGCATTCCTTAACTCTTTACTCCTAAGCTACTCCCTTTACTGTTACACTCAGCTTGGGTTCCAAATGTTGCTGTATGTAGCCGAGGCGCGGTGTTGGGGTGAGCGCCCAACATTGCTCAAATACCTCAATGGCTCGTGAATACATAACCTATGCAGCAAAAGTCCAACTCCTGGCCTTCACGTGGCGGGCCTGTTTAAACTAACAGGAGAAGGGGCGACGGCGAGTCTCTGGCGCCGGAAAATAACCAGTATGCTCTAGATGTGTATGCACGTACATGCATGCGCAGACAGGCGTGTGCGCGCGTACACATCTACACTCGAGTGAGACCACAGTCTGCTCTAGCAAAGAAAGGTGCTGAAGACGGAGGCAACCAGCCAAGAGGCGCACCACAGAAATCAGGATGCCACGCAATCACGCAAAATGGAATATGTCGACTACTGCTAATCGTTATGGTGCTCGCCCTGCTTTGGACCCCCAGGCAGGTGCAGTGCCGGGCCCTATGTCTCGAAAGGGTCCAACCCCAACTACTGGAGGTCCTTCTCAGATGTCCTGTGGAGCCAGGGGACATGAGAATAGGACGACTGGCCATACTAAACTAAGACTTAAAATAATGCACTGGAATGCGGAGGGAGTCAGCAACAAAAAAGTTGAATTAGAAAACATCCTGGACAAAGAGAAAGTAAGCATATGTTGCTTGCAAGAAACTCACCTCAACGAAAATATAGCCTTTAAAATCAGAGGCTACCAGTGTTACCGATCTGACCGAAAGAACAGGCGAAAAGGTGGGATACTGACCCTTGTAAGAAATAACATCATGGCTTCCCAAATCAAAGTCTACATGGAAGGGGCTGAGTATCAGACACTTAAACTTAAGACAGGTAATACAGATCTACATCTGATCAATTACTACTGTCCAAGTGACCGCCCACAGGCACTGGACACTCTACCACTAAAAGAAAAAATGATTGTGTGTGGCGATTTCAACAGCCACTCGCAGAGCTGGGGCTATGATCACATGGACCAGAGAGGAGAGAGACTGGAAGACTGGCAAGATGAGAATAGATTCATGTTGATTAACAAGCCGTCCGACCCACATACTTTCTACTCGAGATCATGGCACTCTTCAACTACACCTGACCTGGCTTTTCATTCACCAGACCTGGAGTGGAACATTACACGAACTGTTGGGAAACAACTTGGTGGCAGTGACCATCGGCCAGTCTTTCTAACCGTAGAAAATGAGCTTGTAAGTGAAAGCAGCACCCTCTCGAGGTGGAACTACAAGAAAGCAGACTGGGCAATGTACAAGCATCGCACCAGCATACTGGTTAGAAACCTGAACACTGAGAAAGACATAAATAAAGCAGTTGAAGAGTTTGGGAAATGCATACTACAGGCAGCGCGAGAAACAGTACCAAGAGGAGCCCGTAAACAATATAAACCCTACTGGAGTAGTGAACTGGAACAGTTGCATAATGATGTTGAAGTGTGTAGAAAGCAAGCAGAGGCCACACCCAGCCAAGAGCACCACAATAAATTCCAGCATGCAAAAGCCAAATTTCAAAGGGCCAAGCTGCAGGCTAGACGGAAAAGCTGGCAGGAGAAAACGGAGTCTCTGAACTTTGAAAGAGACACAAGGAAATTGTGGAAGCTAATAAAACAGCTTAATGACGAGGGCACAGGGAGAAACTCCAAAATTGCACTACATAAAGATGGAAAAATCTTAACAAGAAAGCAAGCAGCTGACCATTTTGCGGACTCGTTCGCACAAGATAGCAATATCAAAATTAGTCCAGAGAATCAACAAGAGATTCGAGAGAAACGACAACATACAGGACAGAAGGAAATAGTACATGAGGTTCTGGAGGCACCCATCACAATCAGCGAACTGGAGCTAGCCATATCAAAACTGAAAATGAGAAAGTCACCAGGAGCTGATGGTATCTCCAATGAAATGATCAGGAACCTAGGAACAGAGGCCAAAACAAAGCTGTTGCAGATCTTCAATAACAGCTGGACCTTAGGCAGTGTTCCACAAGCCTGGAGAGAAGCAATCATGATACCCCTCCTAAAATCAGGGAAAGATGGTTCCATTGCCTCTAGCTACAGACCAATTAGCCTCACCAGCTGTCTCTGCAAAACACTGGAGCGCATCATCAATCACAGACTGCAGTGGTACATTGAAAGTAAAAACATCCTTGTGCCACAGCAGGCTGGCTTTAGGCAGTGCTACTCTACGGAAGATCAGACAACCTACCTCTCTCAAGAAATTGAGGATGCATTCCAAGAGAAGAAGCTGGTGCTTGCGGCATGGATAGATCTGAAGAAAGCCTTTGACAAAGTCTGGAAAGAAGGTCTGATGAAGAAACTGAGAAACTGCAAAGTCAATGGAAGAATGTACAAATGGGTGAAAGCATACTTGCACAACAGAAGAGCCCGAGTACAGATAGACGGACTCAAGAGCAAGAAAGTACTACTGCGTCACGGTGTCCCCCAGGGCGGAGTCTTGTCCCCCACACTTTTTCTAATCTTCATCAATGATCTTGTTGCTCACCTACCGCATGGAATTAAAGCGGCAATGTACGCCGATGACCTGGTTCTATGGAGCACAAATGAATATGCATCAGTGGCCACCAGATTGCTACAAAGAGCTGTAGATACATTTGCTGCATGGGCAAATAGATGGTGTGTCAGCATAAACACTGACAAGTGCAGCACCACCCTATTTACCCTCTCTCCAAAACAAAAGGCAGGGATCATCCAGATAAATGGAACACCCCTAAGAGAAGATAAAGAACCAACATACCTTGGAGTAACATTTGATGGCAAGCTGACATGGAGAAAGCACATTAACAAAGCAGTAGCAAAAGCCAGAAGGAAAATAGCCATCCTGAGAAAGCTAAGTGGAACCACATGGGGAGCCAGTACGAAAATACTTAGCAAAGTTTACCAACAGAGCATACGACCACACCTGGAATATGGGTCAACTGCGTGGTGTTCAGCATCAAATACCACACTACAAGAGCTGGACAAGGTGCAAAATCAAGCACTTAGAGTCACCACAGGAGGGATGAGATCAACCCCTATAGTGGAAATGGAGAAGATGGGGAGGACACAGGCACTGAGTGAGCGCAGAGATACGAAAACGCTAATACAAGCAGAAAAGTTCCTCAGCTTGCCAGGCCACCCTATGAAGAACAGATTTGAAAACCTAGCTATGGGGCGGTTGAAAAGAAGTAGTTTTATCCACCAGGCCAAACGACTCTGCAGAGAAACCACTGATCTGCCCACAGTTTGTATCCCCCTAACAACTATTCCAGAGCGAACTCCATGGAAAGATGAGCATAGACTATCATTACAAATCCAGACAAAAGTGAGAGGAATATTTGACAAGGAAGAACAGAACAGTGTGCAGCGCAGAACAGCCACTCTCAGCTTCCTTGATGAAGAATACCCACAGGACCTCTGGATCCGAGTCTACACAGATGGGTCAGCACAAAATGCTGTTCGAAATGGAGGAGCGGGAGTGTACATAGAATACCCAAATAATACTAGGGACACAGCCAGAGTACCGACAGGAAAGTACTGCCATAACTATGATGCCGAAATTGAGGCAATCAAGATAGCAACAGAGAAATTACTAAATAACAGCAATGGTACACAACCTGTGGTGCTACTAACAGATGCAAAATCAGTACTCGAGGCGCTCCTCTCTGGGAAATTGCCAGTACTAAGGACACTACTTTCTGAACTTAGCAGTCAGCATAAAGTCACCATACAGTGGATACCATCCCACTGTGGAGTACCCGGAAACGACAGAGCTGATCAATTGGCTAAGGAAGGAGCCAAAGAGGAACAGCCTGATGTGCCCGTTACATACCACCAAAAGAAAAGAATGATCAAATCAGTCAGAAAGCCACCAAAACCTGCTCAAGATGACTACCACATTATGGACAGACCAGAACAAGTCATTATTCTGCGCCTCAGAACAGGACACAATAGATTACGCAACCACATGTATACAAAATTCAAGATTGGTGAAACAGCCATGTGCACATGTGGATTGGCGTCGCAGACAGCAGAGCACATACTCCAAGACTGCCCAAAATATAACATATCTAGGCAAACCTTCTGGCCTAGAGAGACGACGGTGGAAGATAAACTCTATGGACCACTGTGTGAACTGAAAAAAACAGTTCAATTCATGCAAGAGACGACATTGCAGATATAGACATATTTCAAGCGAACGAAAGAAGAAGAACACTCAGCTTCCAATTTCCTAGCTGCTTGTTCCAACTCCATCCTTCTCAATTCCAGCTCGGCCTTTCGATCTTCCCGTTCTGCTTGACGATACTCTCTCTCCACTTCCTGTATATAATCCGTTAGAGCAGAACCAGCCAATCCAATTTCTTCCCCCTTTGCCTTTAATTCTAACGTGGTTAGTTTAGGGGTGGCCATTATACAGAGAGGTAAGCTAGCAGGTCGAGTACAATATAACTGCAAATTACTATACAGATATATGAACAAGTACTATAAATCTAGATATTACCACACACAGCACATTCACTCAGTGACAAGAGTAGAATCAGGACCACAGACCTATACAGACGTGTGAAGTGTGAACAGGTAAGATATTTGTCCTAACCCCTATCCACATTCACTCTAGCTGGATTCTCCAAAATGATATCTCCCTCTTATAACTAAGGATCCCGTGTCAAAAGACCCCGTTGTCAGAAGATCCCACTGTCAAAGGTTCCTGCTTGCAGGAGATCTCGCTGTCCAAGAATTCCGTTTACGAGAGATCCCGCTGTCCAAAGATCCCGTTTACGAGAGATCCCGCTGTCCAAAGATTCCGTTTACGAGCCCCCAATAATGTCGTGTCCTCCTTTAAAGTGTCGTCCCTGGAGTGAAGAGAGTCGACCCCCACATTATAATATTTTTCCCCTTATTCATATCCTGGAGAATCCACCAGCTTCCGTCCAACACACTCCATCAGCCTATGGACACCTTTTCCTATCACTCTCTCACTGTCGTACTATGCCCCCTCTCATAATTCCCCAACGCAACATACTCAACAACTCTTGCTTCTAAAAATTAATAAAGATTAATTTATTAAAAGAAAAATGTAACGTATATGAGACGTGTATGCGAAGAAAATGTGTGTCGTGTATTATAACATAAATGTGTATGTCAGCCTTCAAAGTTCAGGATCATAGTGTACACATCATGGCAAGGATCACACGACATCATTCGAGTCAGTACGAAAAACCTCACCGAAGTCGTATCCTTCTCTCCAGACATGTCCTCCTCCAGGAACTCTGATGACCATGAGATCTGAATCCCATGTAAATATATAATCCGTGGAAAAAAACTGTTATTGTTCCTAACACAACTGTTCCTAACAGTTTATAGAAACTCCGGCTTCATAATTCCGGCGCGGTGAAACAAACATGGAACACTGTCCTATGAACAAGACTTTTTGTCTCTTGATAAATGTTCACTAGTTCTCACTATTAAACAGTTATTGTCTATACTCCAATAGAGACCTTTATTTTTGTTCTAGTCATAAGTGAACTGAATATCCATCACTACTGGTGTGTTAAAACTGGTATGACCTAAACTCATTCGGTATTTATCCGGTAGGATACCATTCAGCTCCACTGAGCAAGGTTGATCATCTTCCTCTAGCATAATCTCTGTTGTAAAGTTGTTGGCCAATCTTCCTGCGCCAAACTTTATCCGGGATCGGCTTTTCTCTGGGTTTCGTGTTCTTCATTCCAACCAGAGGAAACCTGTAACATAAATCATATAACCGGTGATAGCCTCCCCGTCACTGATCTCTATTAGATGATCGTGGACCATCTGTCTCGCTTCAGAAAATACAATGAACCTACTCTGTCATGGACAGATGATTGAACACATAGGTTATCATCAGGCCAAGACAAGAAAAAAAAATCAACAAACAGAATGCGGAACCCCGCCCACCAGGGACACTACGGGAATATCCCAATTATCCCTCATTACTCGATTCTCAACTAGTAAAGCTTATCCACACTTCACTAATCTATTTTCAACTAACAGAGCCAAGTATCACTTCCCTACTCTAGCTAGTTTTCCACTAACAGTGCTAATCATCACACTTTAGTTTTAACAAGGCTACAGCCTATATTAATTAGAACGAATATTATAATAGGTTATACCTTACGGCACTGCAGTTTACACTAAATTACATCTAATGGTAGCCATACAGGCTCGTGTAAACTAAATCAATTATCTCCTTCACACGTTAGATGTTCTAACTGCTGCAGTGACAAGCATGTCTGCCTAGATCCACATTTTCAAGTTTTCCTAGTTGGTCCCAACTCGGGTTTTTATGGCAACTCCTAAAGTTGGCCACGTGACGTTATCCTTTATGCCCCCACACAGGTGGCACATTGGCAGATCATCCCCTGTCAGGGATCCATCCCCCTCCTGGCTCCCTCAATGTTAGATTTGTCATCACTGGTTTAGACATCCAAAACAATCTAGAGAGTTACTGTCGAGTTCCAACAAAGAGTTTCGATACCAAGCTGCCAATCATGGTTTTCCAAACAACCTACATTGTGCACGTGACGTTGTTGATATACTGCAGGTGTTCCCTGTTTCCAATAACCAGCCCTCAACTTTCTGTCATGTGGTGACAGTCAAATATGCCATTCCGTTTTATGTCGGGAAATACCCACTGACAGTCTGACCGTTTTCTCCCTAGTCGGGCACTTCCGACCTGTTGATAAACTGTCAATCTTCTGTTCAGTGGTGACACTCCCAGCCGCCCTTTCGCCTGATGTCCGGAACTATAGATGACAGATGGAACCATTCCATATCCTGAGCGGGCAAGGCTATGTGACTTTAACTGTTTATGAACTGCCAACGCGGTGTATCCATTCCTTCTCACTCACCACCAAATGTGTATATGTGCTGCCCCGATGTAACCCGTGCAGCTGTGTTTACTCTGTTAGTACGACTGTTGTGGCCTAGAAAATATACGCCAAGCAAACGTCGGTATTATCATTATCTGGTTAACTCATGGCGATCTCGTGACATAGGCCCCCTCTTAAGAGAGTAGTCCATCTCACTCTTCTCCACCATGAGTTTAATCCAGATGATTCATTCTTCTTCTTCCGGAGCTGGGTGTCTTGACAAGAAGTCCGCTCCAACATTTTCCTTCCCAGGAATGTACTCTACTGTGAAATTATAAGGTTGAAGTAACAACGACCACCGCATCAACCGGGCGTTGAGCTTCTGAGAAGTAGCTAGGAACATCAGGGGCTGATGGTCCGACTGGACTCGAAACTTAACTCCATACAAATATGGCTGAAATTTTTGCACTGCCCATACGAGAGACAAGCACTCTCTCTCGACAGTTGAATAATTCCTCTCCGTCTGTAGAAGTTTCTTACTTGCGTATGCTACAGGTTTCAAAACCGAAGCATCGTCTTTTCCTTCCTGTAACAGAGCTGCCCCAATCCCAATCCCACTCGCATCTGTTCTCAACACAAATTGTTTGGAAAGGTCAGGGAGCTGTAATACAGGTTTGCTGACCAAGGCCTCCTTTAACTGATTATAGGCCTTCTCACATTCTGGTGTCCAAATGATTTGTTCCGGGAATCCCTTTTTCCGGGTTTCCGTCAACGGAGCTCCCAGTTCAGTGAAATGTGGGATAAATTTGTGGTAGAACCCACACAACGAGAGAAAGAATCGCACATCCTTCTTCGTTTTTGGCCTTGGTGCATTTCTGATTTTCTCCAGGTTCTTTTCTTCCGGGACTATGTGTCCTGGAGTGATGGTGTGGCCTAGAAATTCCAGAGTCTGGTAACCAATCATGCACTTGGTTGGACGAGCGGTAAGCCCTGCTTCCTTGAGCCTATTAAACACTCTCTCCAAGGATTGTAAGTGGTCATCCAAGCTGTCACTGGAAATCAGAATATCATCCATGAATGAGATGATGGACGGATCTTGTAACGGATCTAGTAAAGTCCTCATCATGCGTGTAAACACACTAGGTGCATTGCTGAGTCCAAAGGGCATGACCTTGAATTCGTAGTGTCCACTGGGTGTACTGAAAGCTAACAGTGGTCGAATCTCCGGTTTGACTGGTATCTGATAGTACCCCCGACTCAGATCCACCTTTGAAAAGTACGTAGCCTTATGGAGCCTAGCGAATAACTGAGTTGGATTCGGCAAAGGTTCCGCCTGAAATTGTGTGTGACTGTTCAGAAGTCGGTAGTCTATACACAACCGGTGTTCTCCACTGGGTTTGCGTAACAAAACTACCCCCGCATTGTATGGGGATGTGGATGGTGCAATCACGTCATCCTCCAGCAGTTTTTGTATTTCCTCCTCCAGGGCCTTTTCTTTAGAGAATGGCACTGGGTAAACCTTTTGGCGAACCGGCTCCTGTGTGGTCAAAGTCATCTCGAACTCAACCAACCTCGTTCGTCCTGGTTTATCAGTCAGTATCTCCTTATGAGACTTGAGAACCTGGGTTATCCTTTCCCTCTCCTGGGAGGTCAGATTAGGGTTCACTTTCACATCCCTATAGGTTTCCTGGTGTACCAAGGGATATTCCCTGCCCTCGCTGGTTCCCACTTCCGTCTCCACTGCAACTGCCATTGCCATGAGGTGAGCTGCCTTGTCTCCGGGTCTCTCTTCGTATTTCCGCAAGAGATTGATATGGAAAATCTTCGACTTTCCCCGGATCCGGATCTGATAGTTGGTTCTGGATATCACCCTTTCCACGGGAAATGGTCCTTGCCAACCTATCTCCAGTTTGTTGTTTCCCGTTGGGAGTAGCAACAAGACTTTATCTCCCACCTCTAGAGATCTTTCTTTAGACCTACGGTTGTAGTAAGCCGCATGTCTTTTCCTGGCCTTTTTCAAGTTTTGATTTGCCAGAGTCCATTCCTTGTGGAGTTTTTCTTTCAGTTCCTCCACGTATTTGTAGGATGAGATCACTTCTTCTGACGTCCCCTCTTCAGTCCAACTCCTCAACATGGCTTCCAACGGTCCTTTGATTGGACGACCAAACAGCAACGTAGCGGGTGGTAGTCCTGTTGAGCCATGAGGAACTTCCCGATAGGCAAAGAGTGCTGCTGGGATATATTCATCCCACCTATCAGGTTTTTCCTGCGCTAGTTTCCTGAGCATTGTCATCAACGTGCCGTTGAAACGCTCTACTTGTCCATTGGCTTGAGGGTGGTAAGGGCTGGTATGTATGTGGTTAGAGTGAAACACCCTAAATACCTCCTCCATGAGTTTTCCACAAAACTGAGATCCATTGTCCGTCAGAGTTTGATCCGGAAAGCCTAATCTGGTAAAGGCCTCCATCAGTGCGTCCGCCACTCTTTTCGAGTCAATCGTGGTCAACGGTATAGCCTCACCCCACATTGTACAGCAATCCACCATTGTGAGTATATACATGTTCCTCTTCCTAGTCCTGGGAAGTGGACCCACGATATCGATGGCTACCCTCTCGAAAGGAGAGTTCATGATGGGCATCTCACCCAACACCACCGGTGCTGTCCAGTGTTTCGGTGCCACCCTCTGGCACTCAGGGCATGACTTCACATACCGACGCACATCATAAGTCATTCCCGGCCAATAGTAATGGCAGGAAATCCGCTGCATGGTGGCGGCAATACCCATGTGTCCACTAAAGGAGATGGTATGCCCCATATGAAGAATCTGGGACCGGTGAGCTTTCGGGACGACCAACTGACCGTATAGGTTGTCTCCCCTTCCTGCTCTCCTGTAGAGTATCCTATTCTTCATGTAGTACTGCCCCCGTCCTGGTGGATCAGCACTTTTCTGCAGCTTTCTGTAGCAAGGACGTAAAGTATCATCCTCACTCTGGGCAGTTCGTAGCTCCCCCGGCATTGGGTTAGTCACAATTGCATCTGCCTCTTCCGTTTTTGTCTGAGAGCGAGTCTGCATTGCTCCCATATGAATTGGCTCCCTGGGCATTCCCAGAAAGACATACCGGCAACCTAGGATGACTGGAAAAATGGGATCGGTCAATACAGCGGCCTTGATGGTGCCGGTGACGTACCTTGACCGAATCTCCACATTAGCAATGGGCAACTTCATGGTTACAGCACTCTTCTGTGCAGGCTGTATATCCAAGGTCTCACCTGTGAATTGTTCTGGATGTACCAGATCCGCAGAAATCACGGCCTCCCCGTCCAGTCCTGTGTCGTATAAACACTCCACTTGACGACCGTTAACCTCTACCAATTCCACTACAGGTGGTTTTTCCTGGTCTGGAGTCTCTTCCTCGGCCTCGACCTGTTCGGTGGGCTCCACCTTAGGTTTCCCGGGGCACACGACGAATTGAGTGTCTCCTGACTCTCCTCTGCAGTCAATAGCATTGTGCGTATTCGACTGGCATTGGTTGCACCATTTCCCTGTCCTAGATTTTCTATTGCCAGACTTGAGTGAGCTCTCCTGGTGGCGAGCTTCCTTGTTGACCTTGGCATTTTCCGTGACAACCTCCTTGGAAGTCACTTGACATGCTGCGAAGTGAGGGTTCTTAGCCTTCGATTTGCAGTCCCTCGTATTGTGAGAGGGTGACTTACAAATTGAACACCACTTCTCCGACCACGGTCGTTTAGGTGTAGAGCTTGAAGTGCTCTTGCTTCCCTCCTTCTTCTTCTCTGAACTATCCTCTGATTTTTGCACATAAGGTTCCCACTTTTTTGTTCCTGAGTTTTTGGCTTTCTTTTTATCATGTTTCTCTTGACTTTTGGAGTTGGTGGAAAGGTTTTCCCCTGCCTCCCCATGTACTTCGACGAACCGTTCTGCTAATTTAGTTACGAGGTCAATACGTTCCGCTCCTTGTTCTCACAGGAACGTCCTGAGAGGTTTAGACATTTGCTTCTTCAGCTGGTCGACCACCATGAGCTCTTCCAGACTCTCATAGTCATGTGCGAACCCAGCCAAATCCATCCACTTATGGAGATACGATTTTAGACGCAAACTGTAGGCGGCAAACAACTCCCCCGGTTCTCGTTTCGCTGCTCGAAATTTTTTCCGGTAGGTATGTGACGTAACCTCGAATCGTTTCAGCAGAGCCGTCTTTAACTCGTCATAATTGTTCTCATGTCCTGGTGGCAGGCGAGAATAAACCTCGTATCCGGTCCCGCGTAAACCCTGGGATAGCTTAAGATTCCATTTGTTACGCTCCAGACCCATAGCAACTGACATAGCCTCGAAGCGTTGAAGGTATTGGTCAATCTTCTCTTTGTCCTCCTCGTAGACCGCCAAAGGAAACTTCATGGCCTGGTACCCATGTCCACCTACTGGTGTTGCGCCTGGGATGGAGGAACCTCCAACTGCTCCCTCAGTTTCTCCATTAGATTGACTCTTCAACTCGAGTTCCCTCATCCGGTACTCGTGCTCCCTTTTCTGTGCTTCCTGTTCAGCTTCTAATTTCCTAGCTGCTTGCTCATATTATAGTGTAGAGATGTTACACACAGGTTAGAAGGCACGTGATGATCGTACAGCACACAAGTCTCCGTTGTTTAGAACATTCTTTATTAGTCGAATCGTTCAACTACAGCATAATGATGTTATGCTCAAATTCTGATGTTTACATGTTTTCCTACTTCCCTGCTAGCTGGACCCCAAGTGACGTGTGTGTCAGCCTAGATACCCTTCTTCATTCGTGCACACACGTTCACTAGCTATGGTTTTCCCACTAGTCAAGGAATGCGCAGCATTCCTTAACTCTTTACTCCTAAGCTACTCCCTTTACTGTTACATATACCTCCCCTTCTTCAAAGAGAATTTTTCCCTGAAAAAATCTCAACCCCAACTCTTAAGCACTTAACTCTACATCTCTATACCACAATTAACAACAATTCCATATAATTCCTAACTCAATTCTCATTCTCCTATCTCATCATAGCCAATTGCTAACCAGAGACAATAATACCAAAACTCTCTACAAAACTCGTTATAAAGTTCTCTAGAAAACTCGCTACAAAACTCTCCATAAGCGAACCGCTTTTAAATTTAAAGTGTCCATCTAAATTATGATTGACAAAACTGAAGATATTCCCCTTATCTTTTATTTCTCCCTTATTCACATTCTCACACTCTCACTATTCTAGGATAGACAGAAAAAATAGTTAGATTGGGTAGGTTAGATTTGGTAGGTGCGCACCTAAAAATAAATAAGAAAAAGTAAGGAAAAAGTAAGAAGTAATCACCTTTCTCTTCCCATACATTCTCAAAACTTTATAAAAATAAAGTTTCAAAATTTATCTTCAGTTTCCGTCAATAATAATTGTTATTATCAAAAAAATATGTTAATCCAAAACCACCAGCTTTTGTATCATTCACCTCGTCAAGTTCAAGTTTACTATTCCTTCAAAAAAAACTCCAAATTATTAGTATACTGTTACATACAGTCTTCTTCTTCCAATGTCTACTTATTTAAATGCCAAAACTCAAGCTGGCATTCCCCCCTTATTTTCCCATTAAACGCTGTTCAACCCAGCTCCTATTTTTAAGCCAAACATTTACATTGCGAACCAGCTAATGTAGTCCCAAATTCACTCCCCCACATACTCCTCCATTACAACATATTGAGTCACTTCACTAACCACTACTTCTTCCCCCTTAACTCCATCATGTTTCACCCTCAATTTCTATTTATAAACGTTATATACGTTAAACGACTCAACTACTTTAAGTCATCTGTTTCTTCTAACTGAACGTCAAACCAATAATCATTTTAAACACACTCAGGGTAACTCAATAAAACCAAAACATTGTAAAAATAATCAGCTAAGTTAACTTATTCTTCACATTTCATAAAACACCATTGAAGTCCAAACAATTGACTAAACCATATCAACCCCCTCATTCTTTGACATCATATTTATCCCCACACATTAATCAAATTAAACATATATAAGGAAATGCAAGACCATTTTATGACTACTCAATAATTGTTTTCCGTTTAAGAAAAACTCCACACTTCACTTAAAAACCAACATGATCATAAAACATATACCAATAAGTCTCAAGTTATTACCATATTATGTATATTCCTCCCAACAACTCTTGCTTACGTTATTTACCAACTACCTTCTTTGTAAACACAAAAATATCGTGTCTAACTTCTTCTTCTATCTGCCATCTGCAGAATATTCTACCAGGCTATTTATCCATCTCTTCTCCATTTTCTTAATAACTTCAAATTTTTTTCTATAATTGCAATATCTACATCAATGTCGCTATCCTCCCGAGGAGAGCTATCTTCTTTCATATCAGCTTCTTCATCAGTTTCTGACTTTTCATCCATTTCTTGTTCCCCATCTGTATATCCATTACTAGCAACCGCTAATTTCTTTCTTTCTAAATCCAATCTAATTTTCCTGTCTTGCCGTCTCAACAAATTTTCAAATAGTGGCATATCTTCACCACTTGAAGAACTCACTCTAAGTTTCCTTTGCCTCTTAATTTCTTTTTCTTTCTGACTATCTAACTTTCTTTTTACTGCCTGTCTTGTATTCATAAATGGAGGTTCTATTTTTTCTTTGACTGATTCTTCGCGAATATAATCGTCATACATGTTATTTTCCTCCGTCATAACTGTTTTTGGTACTGTTTCTTCTTGTTCAGCTGTAGTAGATGCTGTTGTCACTTGTTTCCCATTCTCTATAGGTATTGGATATACCGATTGTCTGACAATCTGTCCACCTGACAATATTTCTTCGGAACAATAATTATTATTACTATTCTCTGCATCCCTTTCCTCATTATCCCGCCTTAAGTGCTCTACATGTGAACGTGCAACATGCCCTGAAATTTGATTCTTAATAGTATATGACACTGGACCCTTTTTTTCTAAAATATAGTATCCCGGGACCCAATGAGCATCAAACTTAGAGTTTTTTCTATGTTTTTTTGTAATACACCCTATCACCTATGTTGAACTCTTGTAAGTGTGCATTTTTATTTGCGTATTTCTTCTGTCTTTCTCTAGCCTTAATTATATTATTTCTTAAACGAACATGTGCTTTGTGCATCTCTTGCAACCTTGTTTCCTGAAAATCTTCCCCCAGATATTTTCTCCTAGGCTTTAATAAATTATCAATTGGCAATATTGGTTCTCTCCCATGTACTAAGTAAAATGGTGAGAAACCTGTTCCTTCATTTTCGTGTGTACGTATCGCCGCTAATGCTATCCCCAAATAAAGATCCCAATCCATATCGTGTTCTTCTACATTTTTCGCTAGAATATTGTATAGTGTTCTATGTTGTCTCTCATTTTTAGCATTAGAAGTTGGTCTGTAATATGAAGTCCTAATGTGTTTTATATTCAAATCTTTTACCAATTTTTCAAACTTTCTATTTACAAATTCTTTCCCATTGTCTGTAAGTATTATTTGTGGACACCCAAACCTTGGTATAAATTCTTGTAAAAGCATATTTATAACTGAATCAGCACTCTTGTCTGGAATTGGATAAACTTCTGGCCAGAGACTATATGAATCAACTATATGTAGTAGGTATACATTTCCCGACAATGTTTTTGGATGAGGACCTGAAATATCCAAACTTACTTTCTGCATTGGAAATTGAGGAATATCGGTATCTTGTAAAGGACATTTGATTATCTTCATGTTTCTTAACCTACACTTTTCACACGCTTCAACATATTCATATACGCTTTTGAATAAATTCGGCCAGTAATATTTACTGCTAATAGCCTTCACTAACTTATCTCGTCCAAAATGACCATTATTATCGTGATATGCCTTTAAGACTTCTTGTTCTAAATGTTTCGGAATATATTTTCTTACTCCTTCACCTTTTTCACTGATATAATATAATTGATTATCTTCTTGTAACTCTACAAACTTTCTTTTAAAACTATTTTCCCCTGTTTCTTTCAGTTTTCTTTTTATCTGTACTATTTTTGGATCTAATTCTTGTTCTGTTTTCATATCAAACTGTTCTAAATGTGGGTCTTCTGTTCTAGGTTCAGACTCTTGATCCGATGGTAAACTCTCAAATTCTTCCCTATTTATTATGGCAGAATCTAATATATTTACTTGCCAGTTTCGATCGTCTATCTCTGGTTCAGCTTCATCTTCCGTGTTTCCTGACGACTGTGTATATGGGATCCTAGACAAAAGATCGGCGCATGTATTATGTTTCCCTGAAACATATTCAACCTTAGCATTGTATCCCTGTAAATTCAATGCCCACGTTTGTATTTTCCTATTTTGTATTGGTGCTTCTAATATCGACTTTAATGGCATGTGGTCAGTTCTAATAATGAAATTGGCGTTATGTAAGTAGTAATTTAATTTTTGAAGAGCGTAGTGTATAGCATATGCTTCTTTCTCAATAATCGGCCATTTCTTTTGAGTCTTGCTGAGTTTATGAGACAAGAAATAGATTGGTCTTTCATTTTTAACCCCTGGTATTCCAGATTCTTCTCCTTCATATGGTTGAACCAAACATGCTCCTATTGCGTTGTCTGAAGCATCTGTGTATAGTATTAGCTGTTTATTCAGGTCTGGATGTGTCAATAATGGTACCACTGTTAAGCTATCTTTTAAAAGTTCGAACGCTTTTTGACACTCATCATCCCACTTAAATCTAGCGTATTTTCCTGTTAAATTCGTAATAGGTATTGCTATCCTTGAAAACGCTGGTACAAACCTCCTATAATATGCACACGTACCTATAAATGCACGCACTTCCTTAACATTAGTTGGAGGAGGTAACTCTTTAATAACCTTTATCTTGTCCTGGTCTGGTTTAATACCTTCCCTATTTATTATATAGCCTAAATATTTTGTTTCTGTCTTTAAAAACTGGCACTTACTAAGCTTTAATTTAACGTCATGCCTTCTTAATCTGTCAATTACTAGTCTAATATGTTTCAAATGATTCTCCACATTCCCTTTCGTAAATATCAATATGTCATCTATATAGGCCAGGGCAAAATTTTGCATACCGTCTAGTACTTCATTTATTAAGAACATATAGTGAGACGGTGCATTTTTGAGACCGAATGGCATACGTAAGAATTCGTAAGAACCCATATGAGTACAAAAGGCACTTTTCTTTTGCGCGTCCTCCGACATCGGAATACACCAAAATCCTGCCCTTGCATCCAGCGTTGTGAAATATGTAGAGCCATTAAGTAACCCCAAAATATCATCAATCACCGGCAATGGGTACGCTACATTCTTAGTAATTTTGTTCAACGCCCTGTAGTCACAACAGAACCTGTTCGAACCATCAGATTTGGCTACTATGACGACCGGAGATGACCATTCTGATTTTGATCTTGTTATTATGCCTGCTTTCAACATATCTTCTATTGCCTTTTCTACGACTTCTCTATTTCTTAATGGAGTTCTATATGGTTTTAAACTAATTGGTGGATGGTCTCCCGTATCTATTTCCATTGTAACTGTTTTTGTCTTTCCCAATTCTAAATCATTAATTGCAAACACATCCTGATTTTGTTTTATAAGTTGTTCTAATACTTCCTTATTTTCTGGCGGAGTTTTTAACTGTGCCAACAATTCTTGTTCCCTTGTCACTTTGTCTAGTGAATGTATTTGGGCTGTATTTCTTCTGGATGGATGGATCAATTCATCCATTCTTACGTTCCCTTTTCGTCCGCATCCGCGCCTGTTATTAATTCTTTCACTAGAGGTTTCTGAATAACTTATGCCTGCCATATTTACTCTATCTGTTGCCAATATGTCACTAACATTATGTTCTAGCTTGGCTATTACACATCCTCTGTATAATTTAATTTCTCTACCTGTGTTATTAATAACCATCACTGGAAATTTTAAACTTTTATCCAATTCTATTATTCCATCCGGAACTTCTAAACCTGGCTCATCAATTATTTCTTTTTGCAATTCAGTGATTCTGACTATGTTTCCTGCTACATAATACGGGTTTCTCTTCAGCTTTGCTTGTATCAAATTAACTGACTGTGATTTTAAATTCATGGTCGTTTTGACTCTAACTAGTGTCGACACATGCATATCTTCTTCTAAATCTACGTAAACATCTTGGAATTTTAATTTATGCAAATCAAATAAAAGTCTCACCCCATTTTTCAATAAAAAATCTCTACCCAATATCATATTTCTATTTAAATCCTTGACCACATGGAACATATGCCTGACATTTATCCCTCCTAATTTCAAGTTTATCATCGTTTGTCCTAGCACTTCTAATTTTTGTCCCGTTACCGAATGAAGATTCTCCTGAATTCTAAATATTTTACAATTTTTTAACATTCGATATAAAAATGCTTCTTTAATCACGCTAACTTGTGCTCCCTAATCAACTAATGTTCTAACTTTATATTTTCCTATTTGTACTATACATGAACTAGGATCTACCATATTTAATGACAATTGTTTTATCTCGGCTTGTTTTTTATTTCTAAATGTCCTACTATCCTCATCCTTTGGGTTTTTAACACATTGATGCCCCTTTTGGATCTTACTATCTTCCCTCCTACTGCCGACCCTGTTCAGTAAGCGGGATGCCAATTTCCCTGATTTCCTGACCTTCTAAAATTTCTCTGCATTTCTCCATAATTCCTATTTGCTGGTCTGCCATTTGCAGTTCTATTCTGTGTACTCGTCTGAACACCTCTATTATTTTGTGTATTCGATGGGACACGTCTGTTACCACAGAAGCGAAAAAAATGCCCACGTTGGTGACATCCCCAACAAACCACATTCGAGTTATTTGTGTTACCTTCCATGTTTCTTACAGTATTTCTCACTTGTCCTCCTCTACCTTGATTATATACGTTATCGTTTCTTTGTACCATCTGTATTTCTCCTCGTCTTCCTCTCCATCCATGTCTATACTGTCCTATTTCCATAGGTTCTTCAATTCTATCTTCCGAACTACTACCTAACTCTCGTCCTACCCTTAATCTAAACCTTCTCCTCAAGCTTTCCTCTTGTATAGCGATATCTACCGCTTGTGACAATCTTGCAGGATTCTCTCTTAATAATTTAAATTTCAATCCATCTGACCTAATCCCATCAACAAAAATCCCTACTAACATCCGTTCCACTTCTTCAGCTCGTACATTCTGTCCTAAAAATGACTCTTCCGCTAAATTGATTAACCTGTCACTGTATAGCTGTACACTTTCTGTAGTATTTTGTCTAGTCTGTCGCAATACTGAGAATGCGTGTTGTGGATCAGTAATTTCAGCGTATTTTCTTGCGAGATCATCTTTAAATTCTTCCCAGGTTTCACCTCTTCCTGCTTCTAGTTTTCTTCTTATATGGTCAGA
Source organism: Cepaea hortensis (assembly GCA_963921405.1). Lineage (NCBI taxonomy): Eukaryota > Metazoa > Mollusca > Gastropoda > Stylommatophora > Helicidae > Cepaea > Cepaea hortensis. The sequence continues at coordinate 135,901,375 of OY992880.1, read as the reverse complement.
AACTGGACTTGTACTTGTTCTGTATGCCAAATTCTTTTTCTCCTCATCTGTAGCGTTTACTAAATAAGCATGTTTCTCAATAGAAATGACCCATTTCTTAAACTGGTTTGCTTGTCCATTAAATCTCTCAACATCACTGCTTACATTTTGTTGTCTTAACACTGCATCCAACCTTGATATTGCCCCCACCAACTCCAGTCAGTACCTGTGAAAAATCTTGGGGTTCCATTCTAGAATCTATAATGGAAATTATTAAGCAATATACAAATATTTAAAACAATATTAATTTCAAATTCAGCAGCAATACATAATCTGTTCAATTAATTACTCTAATATTATCTATTATCTAACTATACTAACAAAAAACTCCAATCGAAGATCCTGACGAAGAAAATTTTCTGTTCTAATCACGAATCCTGATAAAAGAACTTAATTGAAATCCTGATGAAGAAATTTCTAATTGATCCTGATACCAACTCTAATCGACACCGTTGAAAGGATCAGAACACACAAAAAAACCTCTGGATTTCCTAATTCAATCGAAGTCGAAGTCAGTTCTTTCCAATTATTTTCCTGTCGTTGATTGTGCTCGATATAACGCTCGATACCAAACTGCTTGATTACTTGCTCGATTGACTGTAAGCGTTAGACTTTAATTTCCGTTAAGCAAGGTCACCTTCACGATTTTTCAACCGACAACTGCTCCCGGTTTCAGCAAAAATCTGGCATTTTCATATGTTTCAGCGTAAAAATGATCCAGTCAACAACAATTGGATTCAAACCTGACTCTATCCACTCCGTTATATGTTAGGTGGCATTCCAACAACGGTCAGTTAAATTTATTGTAACAACTTTTGACTTGAGACAAGTTGACTATATTCCTCAATGCCTTCACTTAAGTGAAGTGACTGTAGAGAGTATTGAGGATCTCGATTTAATAATTATGGAATTTGCAATATAACCTTGACTTCACCTTCAACAGTCCAATGAGCTAAAACTCATAATTTTCAGCATTCTTTGTTTTACTTGTAGTTTTATTTGGAGCAGGTTATTGTTCTGTTGAAATTAAATCATTTCTGGTACCTCGATACTTCATAAGTTGTTGTAACATGTAATCAGCGAGTTCATTCTTATAACCTTGTGTACTAATTTTTGATGCAAAACGGCATTACTTGATCTCATTATACAATTAGCGTTGGTCAGTGCTCAAGTTATTTCATACTACTAATTAGATAAAAACATCAGTCTTTCAAAAAAATAAGTTAATCAGTCAAACCTTCTGAGCTGGCCTGAGAAATCGATCTCCTTTTTAAACAGAAATACACTGAGAACCCACAAAAACTACCCCTGGGTGGGCTTTCAGCTGTTGCGTTTCTTATTATTATTTACTTAAAAACTTCCTTCTCCAGACGCCCAGACACAAGAATCTCGGTAACTCTCTCCACGACATCCCATATTTCTTGAGGTCAAAGGCACCAAATCAACCTGTATTATAGTGTAGAGATGTTACACACAGGTTAGAAGGCACGTGATGATCGTACAGCACACAAGTCTCCGTTGTTTAGAACATTCTTTATTAGTCGAATCGTTCAACTACAGCATAATGATGTTATGCTCAAATTCTGATGTTTACATGTTTTCCTACTTCCCTGCTAGCTGGACCCCAAGTGACGTGTGTGTCAGCCTAGATACCCTTCTTCATTCGTGCACACACGTTCACTAGCTATGGTTTTCCCACTAGTCAAGGAATGCGCAGCATTCCTTAACTCTTTACTCCTAAGCTACTCCCTTTACTGTTACACTCAGCTTCCAATTTCCTAGCTGCTTGTTCCAACTCCATCCTTCTCAATTCCAGCTCGGCCTTTCGATCTTCCCGTTCTGCTTGACGATACTCTCTCTCCACTTCCTGTATATAATCCGTTAGAGCAGAACCAGCCAATCCAATTTCTTCCCCCTTTGCCTTTAATTCTAACGTGGTTAGTTTAGGGGTGGCCATTATACAGAGAGGTAAGCTAGCAGGTCGAGTACAATATAACTGCAAATTACTATACAGATATATGAACAAGTACTATAAATCTAGATATTACCACACACAGCACATTCACTCAGTGACAAGAGTAGAATCAGGACCACAGACCTATACAGACGTGTGAAGTGTGAACAGGTAAGATATTTGTCCTAACCCCTATCCACATTCACTCTAGCTGGATTCTCCAAAATGATATCTCCCTCTTATAACTAAGGATCCCGTGTCAAAAGACCCCGTTGTCAGAAGATCCCACTGTCAAAGGTTCCTGCTTGCAGGAGATCTCGCTGTCCAAGAATTCCGTTTACGAGAGATCCCGCTGTCCAAAGATCCCGTTTACGAGAGATCCCGCTGTCCAAAGATTCCGTTTACGAGCCCCCAATAATGTCGTGTCCTCCTTTAAAGTGTCGTCCCTGGAGTGAAGAGAGTCGACCCCCACATTATAATATTTTTCCCCTTATTCATATCCTGGAGAATCCACCAGCTTCCGTCCAACACACTCCATCAGCCTATGGACACCTTTTCCTATCACTCTCTCACTGTCGTACTATGCCCCCTCTCATAATTCCCCAACGCAACATACTCAACAACTCTTGCTTCTAAAAATTAATAAAGATTAATTTATTAAAAGAAAAATGTAACGTATATGAGACGTGTATGCGAAGAAAATGTGTGTCGTGTATTATAACATAAATGTGTATGTCAGCCTTCAAAGTTCAGGATCATAGTGTACACATCATGGCAAGGATCACACGACATCATTCGAGTCAGTACGAAAAACCTCACCGAAGTCGTATCCTTCTCTCCAGACATGTCCTCCTCCAGGAACTCTGATGACCATGAGATCTGAATCCCATGTAAATATATAATCCGTGGAAAAAAACTGTTATTGTTCCTAACACAACTGTTCCTAACAGTTTATAGAAACTCCGGCTTCATAATTCCGGCGCGGTGAAACAAACATGGAACACTGTCCTATGAACAAGACTTTTTGTCTCTTGATAAATGTTCACTAGTTCTCACTATTAAACAGTTATTGTCTATACTCCAATAGAGACCTTTATTTTTGTTCTAGTCATAAGTGAACTGAATATCCATCACTACTGGTGTGTTAAAACTGGTATGACCTAAACTCATTCGGTATTTATCCGGTAGGATACCATTCAGCTCCACTGAGCAAGGTTGATCATCTTCCTCTAGCATAATCTCTGTTGTAAAGTTGTTGGCCAATCTTCCTGCGCCAAACTTTATCCGGGATCGGCTTTTCTCTGGGTTTCGTGTTCTTCATTCCAACCAGAGGAAACCTGTAACATAAATCATATAACCGGTGATAGCCTCCCCGTCACTGATCTCTATTAGATGATCGTGGACCATCTGTCTCGCTTCAGAAAATACAATGAACCTACTCTGTCATGGACAGATGATTGAACACATAGGTTATCATCAGGCCAAGACAAGAAAAAAAAATCAACAAACAGAATGCGGAACCCCGCCCACCAGGGACACTACGGGAATATCCCAATTATCCCTCATTACTCGATTCTCAACTAGTAAAGCTTATCCACACTTCACTAATCTATTTTCAACTAACAGAGCCAAGTATCACTTCCCTACTCTAGCTAGTTTTCCACTAACAGTGCTAATCATCACACTTTAGTTTTAACAAGGCTACAGCCTATATTAATTAGAACGAATATTATAATAGGTTATACCTTACGGCACTGCAGTTTACACTAAATTACATCTAATGGTAGCCATACAGGCTCGTGTAAACTAAATCAATTATCTCCTTCACACGTTAGATGTTCTAACTGCTGCAGTGACAAGCATGTCTGCCTAGATCCACATTTTCAAGTTTTCCTAGTTGGTCCCAACTCGGGTTTTTATGGCAACTCCTAAAGTTGGCCACGTGACGTTATCCTTTATGCCCCCACACAGGTGGCACATTGGCAGATCATCCCCTGTCAGGGATCCATCCCCCTCCTGGCTCCCTCAATGTTAGATTTGTCATCACTGGTTTAGACATCCAAAACAATCTAGAGAGTTACTGTCGAGTTCCAACAAAGAGTTTCGATACCAAGCTGCCAATCATGGTTTTCCAAACAACCTACATTGTGCACGTGACGTTGTTGATATACTGCAGGTGTTCCCTGTTTCCAATAACCAGCCCTCAACTTTCTGTCATGTGGTGACAGTCAAATATGCCATTCCGTTTTATGTCGGGAAATACCCACTGACAGTCTGACCGTTTTCTCCCTAGTCGGGCACTTCCGACCTGTTGATAAACTGTCAATCTTCTGTTCAGTGGTGACACTCCCAGCCGCCCTTTCGCCTGATGTCCGGAACTATAGATGACAGATGGAACCATTCCATATCCTGAGCGGGCAAGGCTATGTGACTTTAACTGTTTATGAACTGCCAACGCGGTGTATCCATTCCTTCTCACTCACCACCAAATGTGTATATGTGCTGCCCCGATGTAACCCGTGCAGCTGTGTTTACTCTGTTAGTACGACTGTTGTGGCCTAGAAAATATACGCCAAGCAAACGTCGGTATTATCATTATCTGGTTAACTCATGGCGATCTCGTGACATAGGCCCCCTCTTAAGAGAGTAGTCCATCTCACTCTTCTCCACCATGAGTTTAATCCAGATGATTCATTCTTCTTCTTCCGGAGCTGGGTGTCTTGACAAGAAGTCCGCTCCAACATTTTCCTTCCCAGGAATGTACTCTACTGTGAAATTATAAGGTTGAAGTAACAACGACCACCGCATCAACCGGGCGTTGAGCTTCTGAGAAGTAGCTAGGAACATCAGGGGCTGATGGTCCGACTGGACTCGAAACTTAACTCCATACAAATATGGCTGAAATTTTTGCACTGCCCATACGAGAGACAAGCACTCTCTCTCGACAGTTGAATAATTCCTCTCCGTCTGTAGAAGTTTCTTACTTGCGTATGCTACAGGTTTCAAAACCGAAGCATCGTCTTTTCCTTCCTGTAACAGAGCTGCCCCAATCCCAATCCCACTCGCATCTGTTCTCAACACAAATTGTTTGGAAAGGTCAGGGAGCTGTAATACAGGTTTGCTGACCAAGGCCTCCTTTAACTGATTATAGGCCTTCTCACATTCTGGTGTCCAAATGATTTGTTCCGGGAATCCCTTTTTCCGGGTTTCCGTCAACGGAGCTCCCAGTTCAGTGAAATGTGGGATAAATTTGTGGTAGAACCCACACAACGAGAGAAAGAATCGCACATCCTTCTTCGTTTTTGGCCTTGGTGCATTTCTGATTTTCTCCAGGTTCTTTTCTTCCGGGACTATGTGTCCTGGAGTGATGGTGTGGCCTAGAAATTCCAGAGTCTGGTAACCAATCATGCACTTGGTTGGACGAGCGGTAAGCCCTGCTTCCTTGAGCCTATTAAACACTCTCTCCAAGGATTGTAAGTGGTCATCCAAGCTGTCACTGGAAATCAGAATATCATCCATGAATGAGATGATGGACGGATCTTGTAACGGATCTAGTAAAGTCCTCATCATGCGTGTAAACACACTAGGTGCATTGCTGAGTCCAAAGGGCATGACCTTGAATTCGTAGTGTCCACTGGGTGTACTGAAAGCTAACAGTGGTCGAATCTCCGGTTTGACTGGTATCTGATAGTACCCCCGACTCAGATCCACCTTTGAAAAGTACGTAGCCTTATGGAGCCTAGCGAATAACTGAGTTGGATTCGGCAAAGGTTCCGCCTGAAATTGTGTGTGACTGTTCAGAAGTCGGTAGTCTATACACAACCGGTGTTCTCCACTGGGTTTGCGTAACAAAACTACCCCCGCATTGTATGGGGATGTGGATGGTGCAATCACGTCATCCTCCAGCAGTTTTTGTATTTCCTCCTCCAGGGCCTTTTCTTTAGAGAATGGCACTGGGTAAACCTTTTGGCGAACCGGCTCCTGTGTGGTCAAAGTCATCTCGAACTCAACCAACCTCGTTCGTCCTGGTTTATCAGTCAGTATCTCCTTATGAGACTTGAGAACCTGGGTTATCCTTTCCCTCTCCTGGGAGGTCAGATTAGGGTTCACTTTCACATCCCTATAGGTTTCCTGGTGTACCAAGGGATATTCCCTGCCCTCGCTGGTTCCCACTTCCGTCTCCACTGCAACTGCCATTGCCATGAGGTGAGCTGCCTTGTCTCCGGGTCTCTCTTCGTATTTCCGCAAGAGATTGATATGGAAAATCTTCGACTTTCCCCGGATCCGGATCTGATAGTTGGTTCTGGATATCACCCTTTCCACGGGAAATGGTCCTTGCCAACCTATCTCCAGTTTGTTGTTTCCCGTTGGGAGTAGCAACAAGACTTTATCTCCCACCTCTAGAGATCTTTCTTTAGACCTACGGTTGTAGTAAGCCGCATGTCTTTTCCTGGCCTTTTTCAAGTTTTGATTTGCCAGAGTCCATTCCTTGTGGAGTTTTTCTTTCAGTTCCTCCACGTATTTGTAGGATGAGATCACTTCTTCTGACGTCCCCTCTTCAGTCCAACTCCTCAACATGGCTTCCAACGGTCCTTTGATTGGACGACCAAACAGCAACGTAGCGGGTGGTAGTCCTGTTGAGCCATGAGGAACTTCCCGATAGGCAAAGAGTGCTGCTGGGATATATTCATCCCACCTATCAGGTTTTTCCTGCGCTAGTTTCCTGAGCATTGTCATCAACGTGCCGTTGAAACGCTCTACTTGTCCATTGGCTTGAGGGTGGTAAGGGCTGGTATGTATGTGGTTAGAGTGAAACACCCTAAATACCTCCTCCATGAGTTTTCCACAAAACTGAGATCCATTGTCCGTCAGAGTTTGATCCGGAAAGCCTAATCTGGTAAAGGCCTCCATCAGTGCGTCCGCCACTCTTTTCGAGTCAATCGTGGTCAACGGTATAGCCTCACCCCACATTGTACAGCAATCCACCATTGTGAGTATATACATGTTCCTCTTCCTAGTCCTGGGAAGTGGACCCACGATATCGATGGCTACCCTCTCGAAAGGAGAGTTCATGATGGGCATCTCACCCAACACCACCGGTGCTGTCCAGTGTTTCGGTGCCACCCTCTGGCACTCAGGGCATGACTTCACATACCGACGCACATCATAAGTCATTCCCGGCCAATAGTAATGGCAGGAAATCCGCTGCATGGTGGCGGCAATACCCATGTGTCCACTAAAGGAGATGGTATGCCCCATATGAAGAATCTGGGACCGGTGAGCTTTCGGGACGACCAACTGACCGTATAGGTTGTCTCCCCTTCCTGCTCTCCTGTAGAGTATCCTATTCTTCATGTAGTACTGCCCCCGTCCTGGTGGATCAGCACTTTTCTGCAGCTTTCTGTAGCAAGGACGTAAAGTATCATCCTCACTCTGGGCAGTTCGTAGCTCCCCCGGCATTGGGTTAGTCACAATTGCATCTGCCTCTTCCGTTTTTGTCTGAGAGCGAGTCTGCATTGCTTCCATATGAATTGGCTCCCTGGGCATTCCCAGAAAGACATACCGGCAACCTAGGATGACTGGAAAAATGGGATCGGTCAATACAGCGGCCTTGATGGTGCCGGTGACGTACCTTGACCGAATCTCCACATTAGCAATGGGCAACTTCATGGTTACAGCACTCTTCTGTGCAGGCTGTATATCCAAGGTCTCACCTGTGAATTGTTCTGGATGTACCAGATCCGCAGAAATCACGGCCTCCCCGTCCAGTCCTGTGTCGTATAAACACTCCACTTGACGACCGTTAACCTCTACCAATTCCACTACAGGTGGTTTTTCCTGGTCTGGAGTCTCTTCCTCGGCCTCGACCTGTTCGGTGGGCTCCACCTTAGGTTTTCCGGGGCACACGACGAATTGAGTGTCTCCTGACTCTCCTCTGCAGTCAATAGCATTGTGCGTATTCGACTGGCATTGGTTGCACCATTTCCCTGTCCTAGATTTTCTATTGCCAGACTTGAGTGAGCTCTCCTGGTGGCGAGCTTCCTTGTTGACCTTGGCATTTTCCGTGACAACCTCCTTGGAAGTCACTTGACATGCTGCGAAGTGAGGGTTCTTAGCCTTCGATTTGCAGTCCCTCGTATTGTGAGAGGGTGACTTACAAATTGAACACCACTTCTCCGACCACGGTCGTTTAGGTGTAGAGCTTGAAGTGCTCTTGCTTCCCTCCTTCTTCTTCTCTGAACTATCCTCTGATTTTTGCACATAAGGTTCCCACTTTTTTGTTCCTGAGTTTTTGGCTTTCTTTTTATCATGTTTCTCTTGACTTTTGGAGTTGATGGAAAGGTTTTCCCCTGCCTCCCCATGTACTTCGACGAACCGTTCTGCTAATTTAGTTACGAGGTCAATACGTTCCGCTCCTTGTTCTCACAGGAACGTCCTGAGAGGTTTAGACATTTGCTTCTTCAGCTGGTCGACCACCATGAGCTCTTCCAGACTCTCATAGTCATGTGCGAACCCAGCCAAATCCATCCACTTATGGAGATACGATTTTAGACGCAAACTGTAGGCGGCAAACAACTCCCCCGGTTCTCGTTTCGCTGCTCGAAATTTTTTCCGGTAGGTATGTGACGTAACCTCGAATCGTTTCAGCAGAGCCGTCTTTAACTCGTCATAATTGTTCTCATGTCCTGGTGGCAGGCGAGAATAAACCTCGTATCCGGTCCCGCGTAAACCCTGGGATAGCTTAAGATTCCATTTGTTACGCTCCAGACCCATAGCAACTGACATAGCCTCGAAGCGTTGAAGGTATTGGTCAATCTTCTCTTTGTCCTCCTCGTAGACCGCCAAAGGAAACTTCATGGCCTGGTACCCATGTCCACCTACTGGTGTTGCGCCTGGGATGGAGGAACCTCCAACTGCTCCCTCAGTTTCTCCATTAGATTGACTCTTCAACTCGAGTTCCCTCATTCGGTACTCGTGCTCCCTTTTCTGTGCTTCCTGTTCAGCTTCTAATTTCCTAGCTGCTTGCTCAGCTTCCAATTTCCTAGCTGCTTGTTCCAACTCCATCCTTCTCAATTCCAGCTCGGCCTTTCGATCTTCCCGTTCTGCTTGACGATACTCTCTCTCCACTTCCTGTATATAATCCGTTAGAGCAGAACCCGCCAATCCCATTTCTTCCCCCTTTGCCTTTAATTCTAACGTGGTTAGTTTAGGGGTGGCCATTATACAGAGAGGTAAGCTAGCAGGTCGAGTACAATATAACTGCAAATTACTATACATATATATGAACAAGTACTATAAATCTAGATATTACCACACACAGCACATTCACTCAGTGACAAGAGTAGAATCAGGACCACAGACATATGCAGACGTGTGAAGTGTGAACAGGTAAGATATTTGTCCTAACCCCTATCCACATTCACTCTAGCTGGATTCTCCAAAATGATATCTCCCTCTTATAACTAAGGATCCCGTGTCAAAAGACCCCGTTGTCAGAAGATCCCACTGTCAAAGGTTCCTGCTTGCAGGAGATCTCGCTGTCCAAGAATTCCGTTTACGAGAGATCCCGCTGTCCAAAGATCCCGTTTACGAGAGATCCCGCTGTCCAAAGATTCCGTTTACGAGCCCCCAATAATGTCGTGTCCTCCTTTAAAGTGTCGTCCCTGGAGTGAAGAGAGTCGACCCCCACATTATAATATTTTTCCCCTTATTCATATCCTGGAGAATCCACCAGCTTCCGTCCAACACACTCCATCAGCCTATGGACACCTTTTCCTATCACTCTCTCACTGTCGTACTATGCCCCCTCTCATAATTCCCCAACGCAACATACTCAACAACTCTTGCTTCTAAAAATTAATAAAGATTAATTTATTAAAAGAAAAATGTAACGTATATGAGACGTGTATGCGAAGAAAATGTGTGTCTTGTATTATAACATAAATGTGTATGTCAGCCTTCAAAGTTCAGGATCATAGTGTACACATCATGGCAAGGATCACACGACATCATTCGAGTCAGTACGAAAAACCTCACCGAAGTCGTATCCTTCTCTCCAGACATGTCCTCCTCCAGGAACTCTGATGACCATGAGATCTGAATCCCATGTAAATATATAATCCGTGGGAAAAAACTGTTATTGTTCCTAACACAACTGTTCCTAACAGTTTATAGAAACTCCGGCTTCATAATTCCGGCGCGGTGAAACAAACATGGAACACTGTCCTATGAACAAGACTTTTTGTCTCTTGATAAATGTTCACTAGTTCTCACTATTAAACAGTTATTGTCTATACTCCAATAGAGACCTTTATTTTTGTTCTAGTCATAAGTGAACTGAATATCCATCACTACTGGTGTGTTAAAACTGGTATGACCTAAACTCATTCGGTATTTATCCGGTAGGATACCATTCAGCTCCACTGAGCAAGGTTGATCATCTTCCTCTAGCATAATCTCTGTTGTAAAGTTGTTGGCCAATCTTCCTGCGCCAAACTTTATCCGGGATCGGCTTTTCTCTGGGTTTCGTGTTCTTCATTCCAACCAGAGGAAACCTGTAACATAAATCATATAACCGGTGATAGCCTCCCCGTCACTGATCTCTATTAGATGATCGTGGACCATCTGTCTCGCTTCACAAAATACAATGAACCTACTCTGTCATGGACAGATGATTGAACACATAGGTTATCATCAGGCCAAGACAAGAAAAAAAAATCAACAAACAGAATGCGGAACCCCGCCCACCAGGGACACTACGGGAATATCCCAATTATCCCTCATTACTCGATTCTCAACTAGTAAAGCTTATCCACACTTCACTAATCTATTTTCAACTAACAGAGCCAAGTATCACTTCCCTACTCTAGCTAGTTTTCCACTAACAGTGCTAATCATCACACTTTAGTTTTAACAAGGCTACAGCCTATATTAATTAGAACGAATATTATAATAGGTTATACCTTACGGCACTGCAGTTTACACTAAATTACATCTAATGGTAGCCATACAGGCTCGTGTAAACTAAATCAATTATCTCCTTCACACGTTAGATGTTCTAACTGCTGCAGTGACAAGCATGTCTGCCTAGATCCACATTTTCAAGTTTTCCTAGTTGGTCCCAACTCGGGTTTTTATGGCAACTCCTAAAGTTGGCCACGTGACGTTATCCTTTATGCCCCCACACAGGTGGTACATTGGCAGATCATCCCCTGTCAGGGATCCATCCCCCTCCTGGCTCCCTCAATGTTAGATTTGTCATCACTGGTTTAGACATCCAAAACAATCTAGAGAGTTACTGTCGAGTTCCAACAAAGAGTTTCGATACCAAGCTGCCAATCATGGTTTTCCAAACAACCTACATTGTGCACGTGACGTTGTTAATATACTGCAAGTGTTCCCTGTTTCCAATAACCAGCCCTCAACTTTCTGTCATGTGGTGACAGTCAAATCTGCCATTCCGTTTTATGTCGGGAAATACCCACTGACAGTCTGACCGTTTTCTCCCTAGTCGGGCACTTCCGACCTGTTGATAAACTGTCAATCTTCTGTTCAGTGGTGACACTCCCAGCCGCCCTTTCGCCTGATGTCCGGAACTATAGATGACAGATGGAACCATTCCATATCCTGAGCGGGCAAGGCTATGTGACTTTAACTGTTTATGAACTGCCAACGCGGTGTATCCATTCCTTCTCACTCACCACCAAATGTGTATATGTGCTGCCCCGATGTAACCCGTGCAGCTGTGTTTACTCTGTTAGTACGACTGTTGTGGCCTAGAAAATATACGCCAAGCAAACGTCGGTATTATCATTATCTGGTTAACTCATGGCGATCTCGTGACAGTACTTGTCACTGAAGATAATACTGCGCATCTTTAGGACAAACAAATTGTTGATTAAGTGAGTGAGGTTATTCAATTGTATCAACAGATATCATCTTATTACATAACTAACATGTCTTCCAAAAAGCCACCTACTAAGGAGGAACTGCGAGAACAAGGAACATTGTTATGATATTAGGGTGTAGAGTTGGGCAAATATGTAATAGAAGAAGAAAGAGTGTGGCACAGAGAACAAAGGGACATCATCAAGGAGAGAGAGAAGGAAGAACGGGAGGAAAGAATTAAATTGAAAATCCAGATTTCAGAAATTGAATCCAAAGAGAAGATGCGACTAGCTGAATTGGACAACCAGTTAAAACAAGCTGAATTTGACAACCAGTTGAAGCAAGCCGAAATGGTAAAGGAGTTGAAATTAGCTGAGCAGTTAAGACAGCACGAGTTAGAACTGAGGAGATTAGAACTACAAAATCCTGATGCCTCCATATTTAGCAGTGCCAGCTGTCCAACTGACAGTCAGGACATTTCCCCAGGACCATATATTACTCCAGGATCAATCAGTTTTCCCCTGGCCCACTTCGACCTGAAGGAGGATCAGATGGATGAATACCTTGACAAATTCGTGTTAATGTGTGAAGCCTACAATCTGCCTAAAGATAAATACAATATTAAACTCTCCCAGGGACTTCGCGGACCGGCTTATGGCGTGTTTGCAAAACTCCCTCCAGGTCTTGAGAAGGACTTTGTCACACTCAAAAACGCTCTCCTGAAGCGATATCAGTTAACTTCCAGTGCCTACAGGTTGAAGTTCCGTAGAGACAATCGGTCACAAGGAGAATCATGTCCTCAGTTCGCCTCACGGTTACACACTTATTTTAACAAGTGGGTAGAACTGAGTGATTTTGATGCTACTTATGACGGGCTGGGGGAACTAATACTTGTTGAGCAATTTAAAGATGTTCTTCCAAAACAGCTTCAAACATTTATTGCAGAGAATGGTGGCGCTCGGCTAGAGGAAGTTATCTCACTAGCCGAACGATATTTAACTGCCCATGGCGAAGTAGCTGCCACTAAATCTAGTAATGCTTCTACTGCTCAAAATACTCCTGCAACACAGAATAAGGGTTTTCAGCAGAACAACTCTTACGGCAAAGACACCAGAGGGCACACTGGGGTCCGCACCAATATCTGGTTTCCAAAAACAAATAGCACAAAAACCACCAGCAACCATTGGTGGATGGGGTAAACCATACTGCAAGAATTGCAAACATAATTATCACCACACGAGCGTGCTCAGAAATACTCCCCCTACTCAGTATGCTGCATGTATGATTACGGAGGCGAGTACCCATCAGAACATATGTTCAAGTAATGTAACTAGGCTACCCACAGTTGAAACTATTCTGGTTAACGGTAGTGCAGTACTATGTCTCTATGACAGTGGACTCCAGTGTGATGCAATAATAGCTAAGCAGTTAGTGAAACCTTCACAGTTAACAAAGCAAACAGTTGTAGTTAAAGGGGCTACAGCAGTTAGTGAAACCATCACAGTTAACAAAGCAAACAGTTGTAGTTAAAGGGGCTAAAAGGAGCTCTCAAACTATAACAGCTAAGATAGCCAAAGTACATGTGACATCTAAGTATGTCACTGGAATCATTTCAGCTGCAGTGATCGATGATCCTATATATCCTTTCATGCTCGGTTGTAAGTACGTATATTTAGGAGAACCATCATCACCCATGATAATAGCAGCAGTGGAGACCCGGAGTCAGGTTGCACGGTCACATGAACCGGTACTCCCAATCAACCCTCTGCTTCGGGAGATTAATGCTGCTCAAAATGAATGTCCAACTTTAGCATCTTGTTTTGGCAAACTGCCAAATGGTAGAAATCCTCCAGTAGCGGGAATTTTATATTTAAAGGACAAGTTGTTATACCATATTGCAGGAACTATGGGTACTGGACACGGGCAACTTGTCGTGCCAAAACAATATCGTAATCAGATATTGCATATGGGACATACCATATCCTTCAGTGGACATATGACTGTAGGAGTTACTACCCAGCGTATTTCTTGTCATTATTTTTGGCCGGGAATGACTGCTGACATACTCTTGTTATCATAGGGGAAGGGTTAGTTTTGAACACACCTTTTGATCGAGTGGCCGTAGACATTATTGGTCCACTGCCCACTTCTAAGAAGAATAATGCTTATATTTTAACTGTAGTGGATACAGGTACGATGTGGGCTGAAGCTACTGTACTGCCCTTCATCAATGCAACTACGGTAGCAGAGTATCTCATAGAAATATTCACTAGAGTAGGATTCCCTATTCTTATTGTAAGTGATAGTGGTTCATCATTGAACGAGAAGTTAAGGGGAGAAATCTCTGTCATCTTCAGGATGCACCATGTCAACACAGGTTTTAGTCTCACAGAGAATAAGCGACTTGTGGTCAAATATACAGGGACTCTCAAATCGATCGTGAACAAATTAGTCCAGGAGAAACCAGATAGATGGGACACACACTTACCAGCAGCAATGTTTGCCTATCGAGAAGTACCACATGTCGCCACCGGTCTTCCACCTGCTACACTATTGTTCGGACGACCAATTACAGGACCGATTGAGGCTCTTTTGAGAACCTGGACTGATGAAGGAAAAGATGAGAGTGTCGTCAAGTCTTGACAGTATGTAGAGGAACTGAAACAGAAACTGCAGACGGGTTGGAAATTAGCTAATTCCACTCTCCGTCATGCCAGAAAGCAACATGCATCCTTCTATAATAAACCTATTAGAAACCAGTCTCTATAGGCAGGAGATAAAGTGTTAGTCTTATTAACCAAGGGGGATAATAAGTTAGAAATGTCTTGGCAAGGACCATTCACCATTAACGAGAAAGTGTCCAGCAACAAGTACTCAGTTTCTATTCGCGGGAAAACTGCAGTGTTCCACGTGAATTTACTCAAAATAAATTTTGAGAACAACACGAACCCACCAGTTCATATTATGACTCTGGCTGTGGTTGAAAATTGATTCATGGGGGAACAATCCAGATGAGAAGACAACCCCAACAGATGCAAGGGAGACGATGCGGCTGAAAACGATCCCAATTTAGAGACGTCTAAAGGGAAAGTAAGGACGACGCGCGGGAATTATATGGATCAAGACCAATTGGGTCGTATGAGAGATGTTGGAATCGCAGGACCTGTGTCAGTGACAGACGAAGGACGCCTCGACCAACGAAAGCAAAATTTCCAGAGATTTCCATGAAAACGACATCAAGGGAGTTAGAAGGTGTCTTAGAAACGAAAAATCTGAGAATTTTGAGTAGACATTGTTCTATAAGGGAAGAGGGGGACCTGTCCCAATGACCCATAAACGTCAGAGTAAGTGCTGACAAAACTATTTGAGAGTTCGGGCTAGAGAAAATGTTGTTTCTCCAACTTTTTCTTGAACTGTGGGCATTTGTGACGGGATGGCCCAACTCTCAGATCGTTTTTATTAGATTGGGATAGCACTCAGTCCACCCCACCTATATATTTATGTATTATTTTGTATTGTTATCTATATATCCAGATTTTAGCTAAGATCGTCGGTGTTTAGTGTATTTATATACATAAAACTCTCATTGGCACCTTGCCATCTTGACAGACGATAGTTTGTGCTTTAAAAAGGCATAATAACTTTTAACTATGGCGGTAGCGAGTGTGACTGATAAGGCCAATTTGCACTTATAACCCGTAACAGTTGCCTCTCGCTTTGATTCCGAGACCAGTTAAGACCAGGGATGGAGTTATTGCCTCTCCATAGCACAAAGCCTGGGCTAAAATATAGAGATCATGTGTTGCCCGTGCAGCATGATCCCTCTCTCGGCCTGCCTAGTTCACTCCAGAGGAAAGGTAACACCCCTACATCTGGAACAAGACAAGCTGCAGAAGCTGCCGGATCAGCAAAGCAATGCTCTAACTGTCCACCTGTCGGAGCTTCCCTCCTAGACCAGCTGCCAACCAAGGCTTAGGGCCTGGTCTGTCCTGCCATGACAATTTTGTCTTTAGCTTGCATTTCCTCGCACCAGGGTAAGGCTTGTACCCTCCCAATTGCGCTCTTCCGCCCGAAGCCGTTGGCACAATGTGGGGTGTCGGGTTTGGTAAGCGCCGCCCAATGTTCGGCGCTAACAGAAACCAGGTAGTACCGTCTCCTGTTATACGGTAGCTCAGTCATATCTGACTAAGACCTGACCATAACATAAAACTATAGAGAGAGATAACATATGATTTCTTCTAATAGTTAGAAATAGATGTAGTGTAGAGTTTGTGTACACGCCAAGAAATCAAGTCAGGCTGAATTTTATATTCAGTTTGGCTGTGAATTTAATTTGGCCACAGGAAGGAGAACTCTCCTGCAAGGGAATTTAACTTCTGTGAGAACCCTAACATCTGCCATTTTGACATTCGGCTCGAAGGTGGCAGGAGCTAAATATCACGTCAACTGGCTAGAATAGTACACCTGTCTGTGTCTTAGACATTTTTTTCTGGCTCTTGTTAAGCCTAACAATCCACTAAAACATAGAAAAGCCAGTGATAGTCTCCGCACCCGATAGGCCCAGTCAAAACCAAGCTGCAGGGTGAGTTAATAATAATTTTGTTAACAATTTTTCTGTGTGTGTCGATATGCCGGCTAAATCTAAAGGCCATGCCGATCGATAATAGATACTATTAATTAAAACTAATGTTAGTTAACTAATACTAGAATTAGTACCATGTTTGTGCCATGTGGCTTGCCGATAAGGGAAACACGCAAAGCTCGTCACATGTTGCATTAAAAGCAGGGCTAAATTACATTACTTGATTAGCACAAATTAAGTATTCACCTGCGGAACTAAACCCGAGAGATTCGTTAGAAGATTAGAGTTAAGATATATTAATTATGTGCATAACTTCGGAACTAGCGTATTTCTCTAGATAATATACATACTAGTCGAAGGAATTAGTTCTGAAAGTAAATAAGTTACAATTAATTATTATTTATGAATCTTTATCTTGTCCATAATCAGATTACTACCACATGGTCCAATATGGTCCACTTAACAAAGTTCAAATCCTGGGGGAATTCTCCAACCCTAATATTGTTCTTTGGTATAGTGAAAGTAATCTTAAACCTAGCTAAGAAATCTTCTCGATAATTAATTATGTTTTAATAAATATATGGAAGACTATTGCTAGTAGTACAACTCATAACTCCTTTAAGTGAACTTGTGGTGTTTCATGGATTTAATGGTTCAATGATGTACATTGTGACGTTATAGTTGTGTGTGATTACATTTCATTCTATTAATTCATCAAATAATAGGTAATGTTAAATCATCGGATGGAGTGTATTTTGTGTGTTTCCTTACTTGGAAAACGACGTGTGTTGTTTCATAGAGTTAATGGTTTGTTAATGTATATGGTGACGTCGTAGTTGTGGCGTCTGAGTTTTCCATTCCATTGAAGTCATCCAATAATATGTACTGTTAATTCATTATGTGAATTGTGGTTCATGTTTCCATGATTAATCATGACCTAGAGTATATATATATATATATATATATATATATATATATATATATATATATATATATATATATATATATATATATATATATATATATATATATATATATGCCACTGCACAGCATTCACAAAATTTATGTCCTCTATTGGCCAAATATACTAGTCGATGATTAGCATCCGCACCAAATGAACTTTACCATAATATAACATCCTAGTAGACTTGTCAGAGATCTGTGTATCTCTTATGTGTCAGTGAGTTTCCCGTGGGTCTGGAGTAGTGTTATTAGCATTACAATATTCTCTGTGTACTTGTAAACATAACAACCAGACATTGCATTATCAAAGTAGATTAGTGGCATCATCAGATTGTCTGACGAGTGACAGGATTATATCTATGCTTATAAATCTGTCGGATCTCCTGTTGTGTGAGAATGACGTAGACGGTGGGGGATCATTTTTCATCCAGGCATGTTAGCAGGAATAATTTGACATACTGTCTTCATTGGTTAGTACAGTGGGTCGTCATAACTTTCCGCCAGGCACTGTTTAGAAGTAGTGATCCATTCTGGGACGTTGAAAATCAACCTTCTAGAATTGCGAGCTATTTGATCGCTTCTTCAGCATTGGTTAGATTCTCTATTCGTAGAAGTCTATTTAGTATCTACTTTGATCCATTTTTCATCCTAGTAGTATACGCTACGCTACATAGAATGAGCACTAAATCAGACATTTTTTGTCATGCCTGGATCCCACGGTTGGCTTTTTTATCAGCATCATCATATCCTATGCCGATAAGCGTGGGCGGTCATGTTTCGGCATCTCATTCGAGTCGTGGATCAACTCAGTGTTCCTGTCTCGACCATGCCACGTGGCCAGGCCACTCAGGTATTCACTTATCTGCCCTCCCCTTGTTCTCTCCCCCTCGATCTTGCCAGCTGTCATCAAGTTCTCCAATGGACCACTGAGTGAACTAAAAAAAAAGACAGTTAAATTCATAAAAGAGACAATATATATTTCAAGCGAACGAAAGAAGAAGAAGAAAAATGTCTTCCCACAAAGTGACCAAAAATTGTTTATTGTCTACGTTTAATTTCTCTAATCAGTTTAAGATTTTCATTTGTTTCTTGTAGGACTTGTAGTATTCTTTGCATTTTCTTCAGAAACCACATTTCCACAGCATCAGATATTTTTCAGCCTGTTTACTCATTGTCCACGCTTCACATCTATACAAAACCACAGGTTCTACGTAACACCTCAACACTCTTTTTCTCGTTGCAAGTGACATCTTTTTATTGGTCAGTATGTTTTCCATCTTGTAAAAGGCTAGCTACCTTCGCCATAGCGATTCTTGTTATAATCTCTTCAAGACATTTCCCATAAGATATTATGACTGTTCCGAGATAATTGTGCCGATTTATTTGCTTTAAAATATGTCCATTTACTTGCATATTACATTGTGGTATCTCCTTCTTCCAAGTGACGATCATAATCTGTGTCTTCTTACAATTTAATTCTAATTCTAGTTGTTCACTGTGTGCAACAACCGCATCTACTAAATGTTGCACATCCCGCTCATTGTCTGCAATCAATACTGTATGATCTTTCTTCGTCCAGTGAAGATTATTTTCATATCTTATACGTTTCTGAAAATGTGTTTTACTGTACCGGGAAAAAAGATCTGGAGACATTACACATCCCTGCCTCACACATTTCTTAATAGGCTGATATTAACTTACTTCATCATCATTCCTTATGGCAGCTTGTTGTTTCCAAAATATGTTTTTTACAAGTCTAAGGTCTTTCGCATCAATCTGTAGATCTGCAAGCATCTCTACCATGTTGACATGTCTTACGTTATCAAAAGCCGTTGTGTAGTCAATAAAGCAAAGGTGTAGGTCTTTGTTTACTTCTATAGAACGTTCAGTTAATGTTCTAAGCATATAAACAGCATTTACTCTACAATATCGGACAATGCATCAAATATGTTCTTTACTTCTACGTTGAGTTTATCTTTTATCTCCTCACTCATCAGGACCCGAAGATCAAATATTGTGTTTCTTGATGTATATTTGACTTTCTTTAATTTATATGTATTTTTTTTCATATCCTATTTACAGGACTTTGCAGTCAACACCAGCATTTTTCAGCTGCCGTTGATGTCTTGGCAAGTTTTACGTTCAGAGTTTGCCATTGCTTTCTGAACGACCTGCTCACATACCTTACCGTAAGAAACCAACGCGATGCTCTCCGCTGCCGAATCTCTCGCAGTTGTGTTTCGTACGTGGGTATACAAGATTACGAATAGCGTCCTAAACCCCTTCTATTTTCAAATGACCTTTAGGCCCGTGATCGTATAGTGGTGGATGTAATACTCCTTACTTCGCGTTATTTTTTGCCTGGCCGGATAACGGCCAGTTGAAGTAAATTGTGTAGTGACTAAACAATTCTTCCTAGAGTGAGCACTAAATCAGGCATTTTTGTCCTGCCTGGTTCCCACGGCTGGCTTTTTTTAAAAATCATCATCAACATGTACCACGTCGATGGCCATGGGTCTTGGGTGGTCATGTTTTGCCGTCTCACTCGATCACCAGAGTCGTGGATCATCTTGCAAAAGGCTACCTTCGCCATGGCAATTCTTGTTCTAATCTCTTCAAGGCATCTCCCGTTAGACGGTTTGACATTAGTTTAGCATTTCTCGAGAGGAGAATACTTGCCAACTATGAATCCGTGCATTTAGACCCACAACATGTTATATCTCTAGCACATGACATACCCTACCAGGTGCTTGCCTCGGGACCTGCCAGAAATTGTCGTGGCCGAAAGCATAAGAGCACCCGCTCTTGAACTTCCAGTGCACTGATGACGAGGTAGAGCTTTCAATCCCTATACCGGCATAAAGTTGAACTAAAACGTTGACTTCTCGTTCAGAAAGCAATGGCAAGTACTGAACATAAAATTGTCTGGAGGATCATCTAGGGCTTGACTGCAACATCCTGCATAGGACATGAAACATTTCTAAATAAGTGAATACAATGTGTTTGTACCGTTGCCAATGTCCTCAGCATGAAAGACGACTTCAACATTTAGTGTCCTCAACATGACGGAGGACATGTAACATTTAGTGTCCTCAATATGAAGGAGGACATGTAACATTTAGTGTCCTCAACATGACGGAGGACATGCAACATTTAGTGTCCTCAATATGAAGGAGGACATGTAACATTTAGTGTCCTCAATATGAAGGAGGACATGTAACATTTAGTGTCCTCAATATGAAGGAGGACATGTAACATTTAGTGTCCTCAATATGAAGGAGGATATGCAACATTTAGTGTCCTCAATATGAAGGAGGACATGTAACATTTAGTGTCCTCAACATGACGGAGGACATGCAACATTTAGTGTCCTCAATATGAAGGAGGACATGTAACATTTAGTGTCCTCAATATGAAAGAGGACATGTAACATTTAGTGTCCTCAATATGAAGGAGGACATGTAACATTTAGTGTCCTCAACATGACTGAGGACATGCAACATTTAGTGTCCTCAATATGAAGGAAGACATGCAACATTTAGTGTCCTCAACATGAAGGAGGACATGTAACATTTAGTGTCCTCAATATGAAGGAGGACATGTAACATTTAGTGTCCTCAATATGAAGGAGGACATGTAACATTTAGTGTCCTCAACATGAAGGAGGACATGTAACATTTAGTGTCCTCAATATGAAGGAGGACATGTAACATTTAGTGTCCTCAATATGAAGGAGGACATGCAACATTTAGTGTCCTCAATATGAAGGAGGACATGCAACATTTAGTGTCCTCAACATGACGGAGGACATGCAACATTTAGTGTCCTCAACATGACGGAGGACATGTAACATTTAGTGTCCTCAACATGACGGAGGACATGTAACATTTAGTGTCCTCAATATGAAGGAGGACATGTAACATTTAGTGTCCTCAATATGAAGGAGGACATGCAACATTTAGTGTCCTCAACATGAAGGAGGACATGCAACATTTAGTGTCCTCAACATGACGGAGGACATGTAACATGTAGTGTCCTCAATATGAAGGAGGACCTGTAACATTTAGTGTCCTCAACATGAAGGAGGGCATGTAACATTTAGTGTCCTCAATATGAAGAAGGACATGCAACATTTAGTGTCCTCAATATGAAGGAGGATATGCAACATTTAGTGTCCTCAACATGACGGAGGACATGCAACATTTAGTGTCCTCAATATGAAGGAGGACATGTAACATTTAGTGTCCTCAATATGAAGGAGGACATGCAACATTTAGTGTCCTCAACATGACGGAGGACATGCAACATTTAGTGTCCTCAACATGAAGGAGGACATGTAACATTTAGTGTCCTCAATATGAAGGAGGACATGTAACATTTAGTGTCCTCAATATGAAGGAGGACATGTAACATTTAGTGTCATCAACATGACGGAGAACATATAACATTTAGTGTCCTCAATATGAAGGAGGACCTGCAACATTTAGTGTCCTCAATATGAAGGAGGACATGTAACATTTAGTGTCCTCAATATGACGGAGAATATATAACATTTAGTGTCCTCAATATGAAGGAGGACATGCAGCATTTAGTGTCCTCAATATGAAGGAGGATATGCAACATTTAGTGTCCTCAACATGAAGGAGGACATGCAACATTTAGTGTCCTCAACATGAAGGAGGACATGCAACATTTAGTGTCCTCAATATGAAGGAGGCCATGCAACATTTAGTGTCCTCAACATGAAGGAGGACATGCAACATTTAGTGTCCTCAGCATGAAGGAGGACATGCAACATTTAGTGTCCTCAACATGAAGGAGGGCATGTAACATTTAGTGTCCTCAATATGAAGAAGGACATACAACATTTAGTGTCCTCAGCATGAAGGAGGACATGCAACATTTAGTGTCCTCAACATGAAGGAGGGCATGTAACATTTAGTGTCCTCAATATGAAGAAGGACATGTAACATTTAGTGTCCTCAGCATGAAGGAGGACATGCAACATTTAGTGTCCTCAACATGAAGGAGGGCATGTAACATTTAGTGTCCTCAATATGAAGAAGGACATGCAACATTTAGTGTCCTCAATATGAAGGAGGATATGCAACATTTAGTGTCCTCAACATGAAGGAGGACATGTAACATTTAGTGTCCTCAATATGAAGGAGGACATGCAACATTTAGTGTCCTCAATATGAAGGAGGATATGCAACATTTAGTGTCCTCAACATGAAGGAGGACATGCAACATTTAGTGTCCTCAACATGAAGGAGGACATGCAACATTTAGTGTCCTCAATATGAAGGAGGACATGCAACATTTAGTGTCCTCAACATGAAGGAGGACATGCAACATTTAGTGTCCTCAACATGAAGGAGGACATGTAACATTTAGTGTCCTCAATATGAAGGAGGACATGTAACATTTAGTGTCCTCAATATGAAGGAGGACATGTAACATTTAGTGTCCTCAATATGAAGGAGGACATGTAACAATTAGTGTCCTCAACATGACGGAGAACATATAACATTTAGTGTCCTCAATATGAAGGAGGACCTGCAACATTTAGTGTCCTCAATATGAAGGAGGACATGTAACATTTAGTGTCCTCAATATGACGGAGAACATATAACATTTAGTGTCCTCAATATGAAGGAGGACATGCAACATTTAGTGTCCTCAATATGAAGGAGGATATGCAACATTTAGTGTCCTCAACATGAAGGAGGACATGCAACATTTAGTGTCCTCAAAATGAAGGAGGACATGCAACATTTAGTGTCCTCAATATGAAGGAGGACATGCAACATTTAGTGTCCTCAACATGAAGGAGGACATGCAACATTTAGTGTCCTCAGCATGAAGGAGGACATGCAACATTTAGTGTCCTCAACATGAAGGAGGACATGCAACATTTAGTGTCCTCAGCATGAAGGAGGACATGCAACATTTAGTGTCCTCAACATGAAGGAGGACATGCAACATTTAGTGTCCTCAGCATGAATGAGGACATGCAACATTGAGTGTCTTCAGCATGAAGGAAGACATGCAACATTTAGTGTCCTCAATATGAAGGAAGACATGTAACATTTAGTGTCCTCAATATGAAGGAGGACCTGCAACATTTAGTGTCCTCAACATGAAGGAGGGCATGTAACATTTAGTGTCCTCAATATGAAGAAGGACATGCAACATTTAGTGTCCTCAATATGAAGGAGGATATGCAACATTTAGTGTCCTCAACATGACGGAGGACATGCAACATTTAGTGTCCTCAATATGAAGGAGGACATGTAACATTTAGTGTCCTCAATATGAAGGAGGACATGCAACATTTAGTGTCCTCAACATGACGGAGGACATGCAACATTTAGTGTCCTCAACATGAAGGAGGACATGTAACATTTAGTGTCCTCAATATGAAGGAGGACATGTAACATTTAGTGTCCTCAATATGAAGGAGGACATGTAACATTTAGTGTCCTCAACATGAAGGAGAACATATAACATTTAGTGTCCTCAATATGAAGGAGGACCTGCAACATTTAGTGTCCTCAATATGAAGGAGGACATGTAACATTTAGTGTCCTCAATATGACGGAGAACATATAACATTTAGTGTCCTCAATATGAAGGAGGACATGCAGCATTTAGTGTCCTCAATATGAAGGAGGATATGCAACATTTAGTGTCCTCAACATGAAGGAGGACATGCAACATTTAGTGTCCTCAATATGAAGGAGGACATGCAACATTTAGTGTCCTCAACATGAAGGAGGACATGCAACATTTAGTGTCCTCAGCATGAAGGAGGACATGCAACATTTAGTGTCCTCAACATGAAGGAGGGCATGTAACATTTAGTGTCCTCAATATGAAGAAGGACATACAACATTTAGTGTCCTCAGCATGAAGGAGGACATGCAACATTTAGTGTCCTCAACATGAAGGAGGACATGCAACATTTAGTGTCCTCAATATGAAGGAGGACATGCAACATTTAGTGTCCTCAACATGAAGGAGGACATGCAACATTTAGTGTCCTCAGCATGAAGGAGGACATGCAACATTTAGTGTCCTCAACATGAAGGAGGACATGCAACATTTAGTGTCCTCAGCATGAAGGAGGACATGCAACATTTAGTGTCCTCAACATGAAGGAGGACATGCAACATTTAGTGTCCTCAGCATGAATGAGGACATGCAACATTGAGTGTCTTCAGCATGAAGGAAGACATGCAACATTTAGTGTCCTCAATATGAAGGAAGACATGTAACATTTAGTGTCCTCAATATGAAGGAGGACCTGCAACATTTAGTGTCCTCAACATGAAGGAGGGCATGTAACATTTAGTGTCCTCAATATGAAGAAGGACATGCAACATTTAGTGTCCTCAATATGAAGGAGGATATGCAACATTTAGTGTCCTCAACATGACGGAGGACATGCAACATTTAGTGTCCTCAATATGAAGGAGGACATGTAACATTTAGTGTCCTCAATATGAAGGAGGACATGCAACATTTAGTGTCCTCAACATGACGGAGGACATGCAACATTTAGTGTCCTCAACATGAAGGAGGACATGTAACATTTAGTGTCCTCAATATGAAGGAGGACATGTAACATTTAGTGTCCTCAATATGAAGGAGGACATGTAACATTTAGTGTCCTCAACATGAAGGAGAACATATAACATTTAGTGTCCTCAATATGAAGGAGGACCTGCAACATTTAGTGTCCTCAATATGAAGGAGGACATGTAACATTTAGTGTCCTCAATATGACGGAGAACATATAACATTTAGTGTCCTCAATATGAAGGAGGACATGCAGCATTTAGTGTCCTCAATATGAAGGAGGATATGCAACATTTAGTGTCCTCAACATGAAGGAGGACATGCAACATTTAGTGTCCTCAACATGAAGGAGGACATGCAACATTTAGTGTCCTCAATATGAAGGAGGACATGCAACATTTAGTGTCCTCAACATGAAGGAGGACATGCAACATTTAGTGTCCTCAGCATGAAGGAGGACATGCAACATTTAGTGTCCTCAACATGAAGGAGGGCATGTAACATTTAGTGTCCTCAATATGAAGAAGGACATACAACATTTAGTGTCCTCAGCATGAAGGAGGACATGCAACATTTAGTGTCCTCAACATGAAGGAGGGCATGTAACATTTAGTGTCCTCAATATGAAGAAGGACATGTAACATTTAGTGTCCTCAGCATGAAGGAGGACATGCAACATTTAGTGTCCTCAACATGAAGGAGGGCATGTAACATTTAGTGTCCTCAATATGAAGAAGGACAT
Source organism: Cepaea hortensis (assembly GCA_963921405.1). Lineage (NCBI taxonomy): Eukaryota > Metazoa > Mollusca > Gastropoda > Stylommatophora > Helicidae > Cepaea > Cepaea hortensis. The sequence continues at coordinate 135,875,623 of OY992880.1, read as the reverse complement.
GCAACATTTAGTGTCCTCAATATGAAGGAGGATATGCAACATTTAGTGTCCTCAACATGACGGAGGACATGCAACATTTAGTGTCCTCAATATGAAGGAGGACATGTAACATTTAGTGTCCTCAATATGAAGGAGGACATGCAACATTTAGTGTCCTCAACATGACGGAGGACATGCAACATTTAGTGTCCTCAACATGAAGGAGGACATGTAACATTTAGTGTCCTCAATATGAAGGAGGACATGTAACATTTAGTGTCCTCAATATGAAGGAGGACGTGTAACATTTAGTGTCCTCAATATGAAGGAGGACATGTAACATTTAGTGTCCTCAACATGACGGAGAACATATAACATTTAGTGTCCTCAATATGAAGGAGGACCTGCAACATTTAGTGTCCTCAATATGAAGGAGGACATGTAACATTTAGTGTCCTCAATATGACGGAGAACATATAACATTTAGTGTCCTCAATATGAAAGAAGGCCATGCAACATTTAGTGTCCTCAATATGAAGGAGGATATGCAACATTTAGTGTCCTCAACATGAAGGAGGACATGCAACATTTAGTGTCCTCAACATGAAGGAGGACATGCAACATTTAGTGTCCTCAATATGAAGGAGGACATGCAACATTTAGTGTCCTCAACATGAAGGAGGACCTGCAACATTTAGTGTCCTCAGCATGAAGGAGGACATGCAACATTTAGTGTCCTCAACATGAAGGAGGACATGCAACATTTAGTGTCCTCAGCATGAAGGAGGACATGCAACATTTAGTGTCCTCAACATGAAGGAGGACATGCAACATTTAGTGTCCTCAGCATGAATGAGGACATGCAACATTGAGTGTCTTCAGCATGAAGGAAGACATGCAACATTTAGTGTCCTCAATATGAAGGAGGACATGTAACATTTAGTGTCCTCAATATGAAGGAGGACATGTAACATTTAGTGTCCTCAACATGAAGGAGGACATGTAACAATTAGTGTCCTCAACATGACGGAGAACATATAACATTTAGTGTCCTCAATATGAAGGAGGACCTGCAACATTTAGTGTCCTCAATATGAAGGAGGACATGTAACATTTAGTGTCCTCAATATGACGGAGAACATATAACATTTAGTGTCCTCAATATGAAGGAGGACATGCAACATTTAGTGTCCTCAATATGAAGGAGGATATGCAACATTTAGTGTCCTCAACATGAAGGAGGACATGCAACATTTAGTGTCCTCAAAATGAAGGAGGACATGCAACATTTAGTGTCCTCAATATGAAGGAGGACATGCAACATTTAGTGTCCTCAACATGAAGGAGGACATGCAACATTTAGTGTCCTCAGCATGAAGGAGGACATGCAACATTTAGTGTCCTCAACATGAAGGAGGACATGCAACATTTAGTGTCCTCAGCATGAAGGAGGACATGCAACATTTAGTGTCCTCAACATGAAGGAGGACATGCAACATTTATTGTCCTCAGCATGAATGAGGACATGCAACATTGAGTGTCTTCAGCATGAAGGAAGACATGCAACATTTAGTGTCCTCAATATGAAGGAAGACATGTAACATTTAGTGTCCTCAATATGAAGGAGGACCTGCAACATTTAGTGTCCTCAACATGAAGGAGGGCATGTAACATTTAGTGTCCTCAATATGAAGAAGGACATGCAACATTTAGTGTCCTCAATATGAAGGAGGATATGCAACATTTAGTGTCCTCAACATGACGGAGGACATGCAACATTTAGTGTCCTCAATATGAAGGAGGACATGTAACATTTAGTGTCCTCAATATGAAGGAGGACATGCAACATTTAGTGTCCTCAACATGACGGAGGACATGCAACATTTAGTGTCCTCAACATGAAGGAGGACATGTAACATTTAGTGTCCTCAATATGAAGGAGGACATGTAACATTTAGTGTCCTCAATATGAAGGAGGACATGTAACATTTAGTGTCCTCAACATGAAGGAGAACATATAACATTTAGTGTCCTCAATATGAAGGAGGACCTGCAACATTTAGTGTCCTCAATATGAAGGAGGACATGTAACATTTAGTGTCCTCAATATGACGGAGAACATATAACATTTAGTGTCCTCAACATGAAGGAGGACATGCAACATTTAGTGTCCTCAATATGAAGGAGGACATGCAACATTTAGTGTCCTCAACATGAAGGAGGACATGCAACATTTAGTGTCCTCAGCATGAAGGAGGACATGCAACATTTAGTGTCCTCAACATGAAGGAGGGCATGTAACATTTAGTGTCCTCAATATGAAGAAGGACATACAACATTTAGTATCCTCAGCATGAAGGAGGACATGCAACATTTAGTGTCCTCAACATGAAGGAGGACATGCAACATTTAGTGTCCTCAATATGAAGGAGGACATGCAACATTTAGTGTCCTCAACATGAAGGAGGACATGCAACATTTAGTGTCCTCAGCATGAAGGAGGACATGCAACATTTAGTGTCCTCAACATGAAGGAGGACATGCAACATTTAGTGTCCTCAGCATGAAGGAGGACATGCAACATTTAGTGTCCTCAACATGAAGGAGGACATGCAACATTTAGTGTCCTCAGCATGAATGAGGACATGCAACATTGAGTGTCTTCAGCATGAAGGAAGACATGCAACATTTAGTGTCCTCAATATGAAGGAAGACATGTAACATTTAGTGTCCTCAATATGAAGGAGGACCTGCAACATTTAGTGTCCTAAACATGAAGGAGGGCATGTAACATTTAGTGTCCTCAATATGAAGAAGGACATGCAACATTTAGTGTCCTCAATATGAAGGAGGATATGCAACATTTAGTGTCCTCAACATGACGGAGGACATGCAACATTTAGTGTCCTCAATATGAAGGAGGACATGTAACATTTAGTGTCCTCAATATGAAGGAGGACATGCAACATTTAGTGTCCTCAACATGACGGAGGACATGCAACATTTAGTGTCCTCAACATGAAGGAGGACATGTAACATTTAGTGTCCTCAATATGAAGGAGGACATGTAACATTTAGTGTCCTCAATATGAAGGAGGACATGTAACATTTAGTGTCCTCAACATGAAGGAGAACATATAACATTTAGTGTCCTCAATATGAAGGAGGACCTGCAACATTTAGTGTCCTCAATATGAAGGAGGACATGTAACATTTAGTGTCCTCAATATGACGGAGAACATATAACATTTAGTGTCCTCAATATGAAGGAGGACATGCAGCATTTAGTGTCCTCAATATGAAGGAGGATATGCAACATTTAGTGTCCTCAACATGAAGGAGGACATGCAACATTTAGTGTCCTCAACATGAAGGAGGACATGCAACATTTAGTGTCCTCAATATGAAGGAGGACATGCAACATTTAGTGTCCTCAACATGAAGGAGGACATGCAACATTTAGTGTCCTCAGCATGAAGGAGGACATGCAACATTTAGTGTCCTCAACATGAAGGAGGGCATGTAACATTTAGTGTCCTCAATATGAAGAAGGACATACAACATTTAGTGTCCTCAGCATGAAGGAGGACATGCAACATTTAGTGTCCTCAACATGAAGGAGGGCATGTAACATTTAGTGTCCTCAATATGAAGAAGGACATGTAACATTTAGTGTCCTCAGCATTAAGGAGGACATGCAACATTTAGTGTCCTCAACATGAAGGAGGGCATGTAACATTTAGTGTCCTCAATATGAAGAAGGACATGCAACATTTAGTGTCCTCAATATGAAGGAGGATATGCAACATTTAGTGTCCTCAACATGACGGAGGACATGCAACATTTAGTGTCCTCAATATGAAGGAAGACATGTAACATTTAGTGTTCTCAATATGAAGGAGGACATGCAACATTTAGTGTCCTCAACATGACGGATTACATGCAACATTTAGTATTCTCAACATGAAGGAGGACATGTAACATTTAGTGTCCTCAATATGAAGGAGGACATGTAACATTTATTGTCCTCAATATGAAGGAGGACATGTAACATTTAGTGTCCTGAATATGAAGGAGGACATGTAACATTTAGTGTCCTCAACATGACGGAGAACATATAACATTTAGTGTCCTCAATATGAAGGAGGACCTGCAACATTTAGTGTCCTCAATATGAAGGAGGACATGTAACATTTAGTGTCCTCAATATGACGGAGAACATATAACATTTAGTGTCCTCAATATGAAAGAAGGCCATGCAACATTTAGTGTCCTCAATATGAAGGAGGATATGCAACATTTAGTGTCCTCAACATGAAGGAGGACATGCAACATTTAGTGTCCTCAACATGAAGGAGGACATGCAACATTTAGTGTCCTCAATATGAAGGAGGACATGCAACATTTAGTGTCCTCAACATGAAGGAGGACCTGCAACATTTAGTGTCCTCAGCATGAAGGAGGACATGCAACATTTAGTGTCCTCAACATGAAGGAGGACATGCAACATTTAGTGTCCTCAGCATGAAGGAGGACATGCAACATTTAGTGTCCTCAACATGAAGGAGGACATGCAACATTTAGTGTCCTCAGCATGAATGAGGACATGCAACATTGAGTGTCTTCAGCATGAAGGAAGACATGCAACATTTAGTGTCCTCAATATGAAGGAGGACATGTAACATTTAGTGTCCTCAATATGAAGGAGGACATGTAACATTTATTGTCCTCAACATGAAGGAGGACATGTAACATTTAGTGTCCTCAATATGAAGGAGGACATGTAACATTTAGTGTCCTCAATATGAAGGAGGACATGCAACATTTAGTGTCCTCAATATGAAGGAGGACATGTAACATTTAGTGTCCTCAACATGACGGAGGACATGCAACATTTAGTGTCCTCAACATGACGGAGGACATGTAACATTTAGTGTCCTCAATATGAAGGAGGACATGTAACATTTAGTGTCCTCAATATGAAGGAGGACATGCAACATTTAGTGTCCTCAACATGACGGAGGACATGCAACATTTAGTGTCCTCAACATGAAGGAGGACATGTAACATTTAGTGTCCTCAATATGAAGGAGGACATGTAACATTTAGTGTCCTCAATATGAAGGAGGACATGTAACATTTAGTGTCCTCAATATGAAGGAGGACATGTAACATTTAGTGTCCTCAACATGACGGAGAACATATAACATTTAGTGTCCTCAATATGAAGGAGGACCTGCAACATTTAGTGTCCTCAATATGAAGGAGGACATGTAACATTTAGTGTCCTCAATATGACGGAGAACATATAACATTTAGTGTCCTCAATATGAAAGAAGGCCATGCAACATTTAGTGTCCTCAATATGAAGGAGGATATGCAACATTTAGTGTCCTCAACATGAAGGAGGACATGCAACATTTAGTGTCCTCAACATGAAGGAGGACATGCAACATTTAGTGTCCTCAATATGAAGGAGGACATGCAACATTTAGTGTCCTCAACATGAAGGAGGACCTGCAACATTTAGTGTCCTCAGCATGAAGGAGGACATGCAACATTTAGTGTCCTCAACATGAAGGAGGACATGCAACATTTAGTGTCCTCAGCATGAAGGAGGACATGCAACATTTAGTGTCCTCAACATGAAGGAGGACATGCAACATTTAGTGTCCTCAGCATGAATGAGGACATGCAACATTGAGTGTCTTCAGCATGAAGGAAGACATGCAACATTTAGTGTCCTCAATATGAAGGAGGACATGTAACATTTAGTGTCCTCAATATGAAGGAGGACATGTAACATTTAGTGTCCTCAACATGAAGGAGGACATGTAACAATTAGTGTCCTCAACATGACGGAGAACATATAACATTTAGTGTCCTCAATATGAAGGAGGACCTGCAACATTTAGTGTCCTCAATATGAAGGAGGACATGTAACATTTAGTGTCCTCAATATGACGGAGAACATATAACATTTAGTGTCCTCAATATGAAGGAGGACATGCAACATTTAGTGTCCTCAATATGAAGGAGGATATGCAACATTTAGTGTCCTCAACATGAAGGAGGACATGCAACATTTAGTGTCCTCAAAATGAAGGAGGACATGCAACATTTAGTGTCCTCAATATGAAGGAGGACATGCAACATTTAGTGTCCTCAACATGAAGGAGGACATGCAACATTTAGTGTCCTCAGCATGAAGGAGGACATGCAACATTTAGTGTCCTCAACATGAAGGAGGACATGCAACATTTAGTGTCCTCAGCATGAAGGAGGACATGCAACATTTAGTGTCCTCAACATGAAGGAGGACATGCAACATTTATTGTCCTCAGCATGAATGAGGACATGCAACATTGAGTGTCTTCAGCATGAAGGAAGACATGCAACATTTAGTGTCCTCAATATGAAGGAAGACATGTAACATTTAGTGTCCTCAATATGAAGGAGGACCTGCAACATTTAGTGTCCTCAACATGAAGGAGGGCATGTAACATTTAGTGTCCTCAATATGAAGAAGGACATGCAACATTTAGTGTCCTCAATATGAAGGAGGATATGCAACATTTAGTGTCCTCAACATGACGGAGGACATGCAACATTTAGTGTCCTCAATATGAAGGAGGACATGTAACATTTAGTGTCCTCAATATGAAGGAGGACATGCAACATTTAGTGTCCTCAACATGACGGAGGACATGCAACATTTAGTGTCCTCAACATGAAGGAGGACATGTAACATTTAGTGTCCTCAATATGAAGGAGGACATGTAACATTTAGTGTCCTCAATATGAAGGAGGACATGTAACATTTAGTGTCCTCAACATGAAGGAGAACATATAACATTTAGTGTCCTCAATATGAAGGAGGACCTGCAACATTTAGTGTCCTCAATATGAAGGAGGACATGTAACATTTAGTGTCCTCAATATGACGGAGAACATATAACATTTAGTGTCCTCAATATGAAGGAGGACATGCAGCATTTAGTGTCCTCAATATGAAGGAGGATATGCAACATTTAGTGTCCTCAACATGAAGGAGGACATGCAACATTTAGTGTCCTCAACATGAAGGAGGACATGCAACATTTAGTGTCCTCAATATGAAGGAGGACATGCAACATTTAGTGTCCTCAACATGAAGGAGGACATGCAACATTTAGTGTCCTCAGCATGAAGGAGGACATGCAACATTTAGTGTCCTCAACATGAAGGAGGGCATGTAACATTTAGTGTCCTCAATATGAAGAAGGACATACAACATTTAGTATCCTCAGCATGAAGGAGGACATGCAACATTTAGTGTCCTCAACATGAAGGAGGACATGCAACATTTAGTGTCCTCAATATGAAGGAGGACATGCAACATTTAGTGTCCTCAACATGAAGGAGGACATGCAACATTTAGTGTCCTCAGCATGAAGGAGGACATGCAACATTTAGTGTCCTCAACATGAAGGAGGACATGCAACATTTAGTGTCCTCAGCATGAAGGAGGACATGCAACATTTAGTGTCCTCAACATGAAGGAGGACATGCAACATTTAGTGTCCTCAGCATGAATGAGGACATGCAACATTGAGTGTCTTCAGCATGAAGGAAGACATGCAACATTTAGTGTCCTCAATATGAAGGAAGACATGTAACATTTAGTGTCCTCAATATGAAGGAGGACCTGCAACATTTAGTGTCCTAAACATGAAGGAGGGCATGTAACATTTAGTGTCCTCAATATGAAGAAGGACATGCAACATTTAGTGTCCTCAATATGAAGGAGGATATGCAACATTTAGTGTCCTCAACATGACGGAGGACATGCAACATTTAGTGTCCTCAATATGAAGGAGGACATGTAACATTTAGTGTCCTCAATATGAAGGAGGACATGCAACATTTAGTGTCCTCAACATGACGGAGGACATGCAACATTTAGTGTCCTCAACATGAAGGAGGACATGTAACATTTAGTGTCCTCAATATGAAGGAGGACATGTAACATTTAGTGTCCTCAATATGAAGGAGGACATGTAACATTTAGTGTCCTCAACATGAAGGAGAACATATAACATTTAGTGTCCTCAATATGAAGGAGGACCTGCAACATTTAGTGTCCTCAATATGAAGGAGGACATGTAACATTTAGTGTCCTCAATATGACGGAGAACATATAACATTTAGTGTCCTCAATATGAAGGAGGACATGCAGCATTTAGTGTCCTCAATATGAAGGAGGATATGCAACATTTAGTGTCCTCAACATGAAGGAGGACATGCAACATTTAGTGTCCTCAACATGAAGGAGGACATGCAACATTTAGTGTCCTCAATATGAAGGAGGACATGCAACATTTAGTGTCCTCAACATGAAGGAGGACATGCAACATTTAGTGTCCTCAGCATGAAGGAGGACATGCAACATTTAGTGTCCTCAACATGAAGGAGGGCATGTAACATTTAGTGTCCTCAATATGAAGAAGGACATACAACATTTAGTGTCCTCAGCATGAAGGAGGACATGCAACATTTAGTGTCCTCAACATGAAGGAGGGCATGTAACATTTAGTGTCCTCAATATGAAGAAGGACATGTAACATTTAGTGTCCTCAGCATTAAGGAGGACATGCAACATTTAGTGTCCTCAACATGAAGGAGGGCATGTAACATTTAGTGTCCTCAATATGAAGAAGGACATGCAACATTTAGTGTCCTCAATATGAAGGAGGATATGCAACATTTAGTGTCCTCAACATGACGGAGGACATGCAACATTTAGTGTCCTCAATATGAAGGAAGACATGTAACATTTAGTGTCCTCAATATGAAGGAGGACATGCAACATTTAGTGTCCTCAACATGACGGATTACATGCAACATTTAGTATTCTCAACATGAAGGAGGACATGTAACATTTAGTGTCCTCAATATGAAGGAGGACATGTAACATTTATTGTCCTCAATATGAAGGAGGACATGTAACATTTAGTGTCCTGAATATGAAGGAGGACATGTAACATTTAGTGTCCTCAACATGACGGAGAACATATAACATTTAGTGTCCTCAATATGAAGGAGGACCTGCAACATTTAGTGTCCTCAATATGAAGGAGGACATGTAACATTTAGTGTCCTCAATATGACGGAGAACATATAACATTTAGTGTCCTCAATATGAAAGAAGGCCATGCAACATTTAGTGTCCTCAATATGAAGGAGGATATGCAACATTTAGTGTCCTCAACATGAAGGAGGACATGCAACATTTAGTGTCCTCAACATGAAGGAGGACATGCAACATTTAGTGTCCTCAATATGAAGGAGGACATGCAACATTTAGTGTCCTCAACATGAAGGAGGACCTGCAACATTTAGTGTCCTCAGCATGAAGGAGGACATGCAACATTTAGTGTCCTCAACATGAAGGAGGACATGCAACATTTAGTGTCCTCAGCATGAAGGAGGACATGCAACATTTAGTGTCCTCAACATGAAGGAGGACATGCAACATTTAGTGTCCTCAGCATGAATGAGGACATGCAACATTGAGTGTCTTCAGCATGAAGGAAGACATGCAACATTTAGTGTCCTCAATATGAAGGAGGACATGTAACATTTAGTGTCCTCAATATGAAGGAGGACATGTAACATTTATTGTCCTCAACATGAAGGAGGACATGTAACATTTAGTGTCCTCAATATGAAGGAGGACATGTAACATTTAGTGTCCTCAATATGAAGGAGGACATGCAACATTTAGTGTCCTCAATATGAAGGAGGACATGTAACATTTAGTGTCCTCAACATGACGGAGGACATGCAACATTTAGTGTCCTCAACATGACGGAGGACATGTAACATTTAGTGTCCTCAACATGACGGAGGACATGTAACATTTAGTGTCCTCAATATGAAGGAGGGCATGTAACATTTAGTGTCCTCAATATGAAGAAGGACATGTAACATTTAGTGTCCTCAATATGAAGGAGGATATGCAACATTTAGTGTCCTCAATATGAAGGAGGACATGTAACATTTAGTGTCCTCAACATGACGGAGGACATGCAACATTTAGTGTCCTCAATATGAAGGAGGACATGTAACATTTAGTGTCCTCAATATGAAGGAGGACATGTAACATTTAGTGTCCTCAATATGAAGGAGGACATGTAACATTTAGTGTCCTCAATATGAAGGAGGATATGCAACATTTAGTGTCCTCAATATGAAGGAGGACATGTAACATTTAGTGTCCTCAACATGACGGAGGACATGCAACATTTAGTGTCCTCAATATGAAGGAGGACATGTAACATTTAGTGTCCTCAATATGAAGGAGGACATGTAACATTTAGTGTCCTCAATATGAAGGAGGACATGTAACATTTAGTGTCCTCAACATGACGGAGGACATGCAACATTTAGTGTCCTCAATATGAAGGAAGACATGCAACATTTAGTGTCCTCAACATGAAGGAGGACATGTAACATTTAGTGTCCTCAATATGAAGGAGGACATGTAACATTTAGTGTCCTCGATATGAAGGAGGACATGTAACATTTAGTGTCCTCAACATGAAGGAGGACATGTAACATTTAGTGTCCTCAATATGAAGGAGGACATGTAACATTTAGTGTCCTCAATATGAAGGAGGACATGCAACATTTAGTGTCCTCAATATGAAGGAGGACATGTAACATTTAGTGTCCTCAACATGACGGAGGACATGCAACATTTAGTGTCCTCAACATGACGGAGGACATGTAACATTTAGTGTCCTCAACATGACGGAGGACATGTAACATTTAGTGTCCTCAATATGAAGGAGGACATGTAACATTTAGTGTCCTCAATATGAAGGAGGACATGCAACATTTAGTGTCCTCAACATGAAGGAGGACATGCAACATTTAGTGTCCTCACCTTGACGGAGGACATGTAACATTTAGTGTCCTCAATATGAAGGAGGACCTGCAACATTTAGTGTCCTCAACATGAAGGAGGGCATGTAACATTTAGTGTCCTCAATATGAAGAAGGACATGCAACATTTAGTGTCCTCAATATGAAGGAGGATATGCAACATTTAGTGTCCTCAACATGACGGAGGACATGCAACATTTAGTGTCCTCAATATGAAGGAGGACATGTAACATTTAGTGTCCTCAATATGAAGGAGGACATGCAACATTTAGTGTCCTCAACATGACGGAGGACATGCAACATTTAGTGTCCTCAACATGAAGGAGGACATGTAACATTTAGTGTCCTCAATATGAAGGAGGACATGTAACATTTAGTGTCCTCAATATGAAGGAGGACATGTAACATTTAGTGTCCTCAACATGACGGAGAACATATAACATTTAGTGTCCTCAATATGAAGGAGGACCTGCAACATTTAGTGTCCTCAATATGAAGGAGGACATGTAACATTTAGTGTCCTCAATATGACGGAGAACATATAACATTTAGTGTCCTCAATATGAAGGAGGACATGCAGCATTTAGTGTCCTCAATATGAAGGAGGATATGCAACATTTAGTGTCCTCAACATGAAGGAGGACATGCAACATTTAGTGTAATCAACATGAAGGAGGACATGCAACATTTAGTGTCCTCAACATGAAGGAGGACATGCAACATTTAGTGTCCTCAGCATGAAGGAGGACATGCAACATTTAGTGTCCTCAACATGAAGGAGGGCATGTAACATTTAGTGTCCTCAATATGAAGAAGGACATACAACATTTAGTGTCCTCAGCATGAAGGAGGACATGCAACATTTAGTGTCCTCAACATGAAGGAGGGCATGTAACATTTAGTGTCCTCAATATGAAGAAGGACATGTAACATTTAGTGTCCTCAGCATGAAGGAGGACATGCAACATTTAGTGTCCTCAACATGAAGGAGGGCATGTAACATTTAGTGTCCTCAATATGAAGAAGGACATGCAACATTTAGTGTCCTCAATATGAAGGAGGATATGCAACATTTAGTGTCCTCAACATGACGGAGGACATGCAACATTTAGTGTCCTCAATATGAAGGAGGACATGTAACATTTAGTGTCCTCAATATGAAGGAGGACATGCAACATTTAGTGTCCTCAACATGACGGAGGACATGCAACATTTAGTGTCCTCAACATGAAGGAGGACATGTAACATTTAGTGTCCTCAATATGAAGGAGGACATGTAACATTTAGTGTCCTCAATATGAAGGAGGACATGTAACATTTAGTGTCCTCAATATGAAGGAGGACATGTAACATTTAGTGTCCTCAACATGACGGAGAACATATAACATTTAGTGTCCTCAATATGAAGGAGGACATGCAACATTTAGTGTCCTCAATATGAAGGAGGATATGCAACATTTAGTGTCCTCAACATGAAGGAGGACATGCAACATTTAGTGTCCTCAACATGAAGGAGGACATGCAACATTTAGTGTCCTCAATATGAAGGAGGACATGCAACATTTAGTGTCCTCAACATGAAGAGGACATGCAACATTTAGTGTCCTCAGCATGAAGGAGGACATGCAACATTTAGTGTCCTCAACATGAAGGAGGACATGTAACATTTAGTGTCCTCAATATGAAGGAGGACATGTAACATTTAGTGTCCTCAATATGAAGGAGGACATGTAACATTTAGTGTCCTCAATATGACGGAGAACATATAACATTTAGTGTCCTCAATATGAAGGAGGACATGCAACATTTAGTGTCCTCAATATGAAGGAGGATATGCAACATTTAGTGTCCTCAACATGAAGGAGGACATGCAACATTTAGTGTCCTCAACATGAAGGAGGACATGCAACATTTAGTGTCCTCAATATGAAGGAGGACATGCAACATTTAGTGTCCTCAACATGAAGAGGACATGCAACATTTAGTGTCCTCAGCATGAAGGAGGACATGCAACATTTAGTGTCCTCAACATGAAGGAGGACATGCAACATTTAGTGTCCTCAGCATGAAGGAGGACATGCAACATTTAGTGTCCTCAACATGAAGGAGGACATGCAACATTTAGTGTCCTCAGCATGAATGAGGACATGCAACATTGAGTGTCTTCAGCATGAAGGAAGACATGCAACATTTAGTGTCCTCAACACGAAGGAGGACATGTAACATTTAGTGTCCTCAATATGAAGGAGGACATGTAACATTTAGTGTTCTCAACATGAAGGAGGACATGCAACATTTAGTGTCCTCAATATGAAGGAGGACATGCAACATTTAGTGTCCTCAACACGAAGGAGGACATGCAACATTTAGTGTCCTCAATATGAAGGAGGACATGCAACATTTAGTGTCCTCAACACAAAGGAGGACATGCAACATTTAGTGTCCTCAATATGAAGGAGGACATGCAACATTTAGTGTTCTCAACATGAAGGAGGACCTGCAACATTTAGTGTTCTCAACATGAAGGAGGACATGCAACATTTAGTGTCCTCAATATGAAGGAGGACATGCAACATTTAGTGTCTTCAGCATGAAGGAGGACCTGCAACATTTAGTGTTCTCAACATGAAGGAGGACATGCAACATTTAGTGTCCTCAGCATGAAGGAGGACATGCAACATTTAGTGTTCTCAACATGAAGGAAGACATGCAACATTTAGTGTCCTCAACATGAAGGAGGACTTGCAACATTTAGTGTCCTCAACATGAAGAAAGACAGTATGAGAAGTAGTAGATATACAACTTTAAAGTATTATCAGTATCACACATTTAATCCCCCAGTATGTCCCGAGACTATATACAATGTGTTAGCTTAGGAAATCCGTACTAGTCAATTCCTTCTCTTCACAATACGCGAATAGATCCCGAAGAAATACTGAATACTTAAGTACTTGAGAATACATTAGCATTGTATTTGCTGACTTTAGTCTGTGTTATTGGCTATAACAAATGTCTCAGTTCACCAGCTGTCTTTCATGCATTGTTCAGTGTTCACGTGCCCACTATCCGTGTGTGGTTTTACACGATTTTAATTTGTCCAGGACTTTGAGGGTAAAGAGGAACTATGTATACAATTTGATATAGCCCCTCTGTGCTGGGATGGTAGTGAGTGAAGGCTGGGTAATAAAGAATGGATTGTGTGTTTAGGGAAGTCAGTGGGAGAATGGAAATCAGAACCTTGTAGAGTGCTGGAATGAACATTCGTGGTCTTCCTCTGATGGGGTCTAGCGCGTTGTCGGTGGTGGTGATGGTGTCACAGGTTGGTGGGTAACCTGTGAATGTAATATATATATATATATATATATATATATATATATATGCGACCCATATTGTTGTATGCATGTGAAGCATGGACAACTAACAGACAAGCTGGGAAACATCTAATGGCGGTAGAAATGTGGTTTATGAGAAAAAATGCATAGATTACCATGGACGGACACAGAATCAAATGAGACAGTCCTTCAGGAGACAAATGAACTTCGGAGATTGATTGGAGAATTTGAAGTAGACAGTCAAGGATTTTGGACATGATTTGAGGAGAAATGGACTTGAAAATTTAGTGGCAACTTGTAACTTTAATGGGAAGCGAGCAAGAGGAAGACAACGGGAAAAATACCTTGATGGTCTGTCAGCATGGCATGGTCTGGACAAGAACACAGATCTGATTCGAGACTCTGGTGACCTTGTGTGATGGCGAACCATGACCGCATGCGCCTGTCAGCATGACACTTGATTATGATGATGATATATATATATAAACGTTGGCATAGTGATTAGTGCTCATTCTTGCGATGTCCGCAAAATGACAGATAATAAATAGCATATTCACACCATTGCTATGTTATCAATGTCAAATTTGGGAATTATCCAAATCACATATACGCAAAATCAACACTTGCGAGATGAGATGTATGAGAAGAGCTGCCAACTTAACTATCCGAGACCGATTCGGAAATGAAAGGCAGAAGATCAAATGGTTCGGCCATCTCGTTAGAATGCAACACCATCTACTACCAGCACTGGCTCCTTACCAAAGAAGATCTTGTGTGAGAGAAAGTGTGTGCCCGAGAAGGAAAACAACAACCGATGGCACCAAAGACAGTATACAATCACACAGAATAACACTATCCAGTGCCATCTATAGTACACTGGCACGCCAACTATTCCTCCCGACGACGCTTGACGGCAAAAGCAAAGGAACACAATTTTGATGATAAAGATGGCGAAGTCTTTTTGCATTAACTCATGTACACAGCCAAGATAGTAAGTAGGTTAGTTAGTAAGTCAGTCAGTCAGTCAGTCAGTCAGTCAGTCAGTCAGTCAGTCAGTCAGTCAGTCAGTCAGTCAGTCAGTCAGTCAGATTATCTTCACTGGATATCGGATCATTCAGTCCATAAATGCTCGGATTCCCTCCTCTTCAATATCTCCCTCAGTGTGTAGTGGGCGACGACACCCCCCCCCCCCCCCCCCGACACACACACACACACACACACACACACACACACACACACAAACAGACATAGGGCTACTGTCTGGCTTCACCCCTTTTCACTTGCTGTTCTTGCAGACTGGTCCAGGCTGCAGGTTCGCAGTCGTCTCTTGATTCGTTTAATCGCCCTGTCTCTCTGACGACATTCAGCATATCAGCCCTGTCCATTACCCCATTGCCTACTCGATTTCCATCCAGTCTTCAAGCATTTAACTCAGGCACAAAGTCGTTCCCCGCTACTGCCGATTTATCATCACCAACATTTCTATTCAGTAATCTAGAATTTCACATGTTCTCAACTTCAAAGAACTCTAACAGGGGAGATAAGAAAAGACATAAATAAGAACGATAACCTTCAAATACTGGGTTATGACAGTTTTTCTTGTGATTCATGTAAACGTGTTCACAGAACACAATGGTGTGATATTTCCTGGCAAAACAACACGATAGCTGTGACCTATCGGCTGTTTGACATCAAAGCTGTCTCGCCAAACTCACTGTCTGTTGTCAGACACTATTTATATATGTTAAATTTGTCACGTTCCTGTGAAACGTTATCTCAAGAAAGACAGTTTTGCACTTTTATGTAGTGATATTTTGGTTATATACGATGTTACTAATAGTTCGGCCACATAACATAGCTCTTATGACATTGGATTGAAACAAACTTGAGTGAACCTTCAGAGATCTCTGACTTGGTTGTTGTACTAATAGCGTACACAATTTATTCGCTAATTCAATAAGTGGATCTGCTTGATTTTGGGGTGATGGTGAGGGAGGGGAGAGAGAGAGAGAGACTGAGAGAGAGAGAGAGAGAGAGAGAGAGAGAGAGAGAGAGAGAACTAGGCTACCAACTAACAGTATGCCACAACAAGCAATGAAGTACAGACCAAGTGGAAACAAAGGATGAGACCGACCACGAGATCGACCGGGAGAGTGCCCGTTGATGGGCTTCATATATCGAGATTCCCATGGGCTCTGCTATCCCTTCTTTCCATATTTTGTGCACGCTGTGGTCGGTCTTATTGTGCCCGAAGTATTTTAATGTTCTCAGTGTGCAGCCTCCAGCCTGCGGGGACAGATGAAGGGGTTTCTGTTTAGTACCACACACACACACACACTCTCTCTCTGTCTCTCTCTGTCTCTCTCTCTCTCTCTCTCTCTCTCTCTCTCTCTCTCTCTCTCTCTCTCTCTCTCTCTCTCTCTCTCTCAAACTTACGCCCGTCGGCATTTGAGGATTAGTAAACGCATGAGTAGTAGTACAGCCTTGGACTCTGAGATAAGTAACATTTTTTTTTCATATTTCCGTGTTCTCTTAATTGTCCACCAGTAGGGAAAAGAAAACGAGGAATACCAAGAGAGACCCTGCGTAGAACCATCATCAGAGAAGGCTCATTCAACGGCCAAGTGAACATCCAGGATCTACAACAGGTAGCAGCGAACCGCCTGACATGGAGAGCTATGACTTCTGCCCTATGCGCCGCCTTAGGCTCAAGAGGAAAGACTAACTAACTGACTTAATTGCTCTCATGTTTTCATGTTTTTTATTCTTCTCATCCTGTCCTTGTGCTTTAATGTAGTCACTGGAGGGTCTTCTCCGTGACATTATCTTGTGACTTGTGTATGTATGTGTTTGCTGATGAAGGCTAGTCGCCGCAACGTCCTATATGTTTCGTACTTCTGTTCTGTAAAGCTGCATTACTTTGTGTGATTTCATATTGTTTGCAGTTTCGCAAGGTGGCTATTTTGGAGCAGATCGCGTTGCTGTTCATTGCGATTGTATAAACAGCGTCGGCCGTTCAGAAAACATTGGCTAACAACTGAACGTAAATTGCCTAGTAAATCATCATCATCATCATCATCATCATCATCATCATCATCATCATCATCATCATCATAATCATCATCATCACCATCACCATCACCATCATCATCATCATTATCATGTCAGGGTCTTACACTAGGCTCGCTACCTAACACATGTGGGACAGTACAAGTACAACGTGATTTGACTCAAGACTCAACGACACAACGTTCAACGGATTTAATTACAGATCATATACAACACGATGATCACAGCATATATATATTGGATACTTCTAAACATTTACATCTACCATACAGCACACAGTCTCACTCTCAAGATGTCCAGGCATTCGACATTCGGCCACAGAAACCTTTCTCGCAACATGCGTCCTGTTCCGTCTACGTCCCAGAGCTGTCTCCCTATGGTTTGGAACTCGCCTCCTCACCGGAGGTGGCTTCACGAGACATGCGTGCGTCCTTGGTGTGACCGCTGGCCGTCTCGCCAGCCGGCAACTTCGCAGGCAGGTGACCACTGTTCGCCTGGCGGCGTAACGAAGTTCCTTCATTCCTCCTAGGGACTGAGTCACCTGGCGGCGTAACGATGTCACGGCATCACTGCCGTACCGTAGACTCTGACACGCTCCCCCGGCAAATCCATGAAAGATGTCATCTTTCATGTCTAATATAGGTATATACTGGGTTCATACTTTAACCCTTGTCAGAGTCAACACTTATGTTGCTTATATCCATCGATATCATAATACATAGAAAATACACATCTGCCATAGAAACATATAATCAATAGAAGTTATATTGAACGACATGTGGTGTTTAACATTTAACACCTGTTAGGTTTCATCTTCTCGATGGCTGGTTACATAAATTGCATTAACGACCCAGTCAGATCAGTAGTAACCAGCTTCACGCATCTACCTCGCAGCATTTGAAAAAAAAATAATAATATGGTTCTTGAAACAAAAACCATCTCGCTAGACCGAAATGTGACTTTTACCTAAATCACATAAAACACTCAAACCCTTGACCTCATTTGGCAAGGACTCTTGTGTTGGTCTGCAATGTCTGCAACCCTTTGCCATGCACAGTAAATGCCTACCTGAATGAGTTCAAAATCTGGCAAACACATGGCTATTTTCATATAACACATTACATTATACATTTCACATTATGGCCCTTTGTGTAAGGATGTAATAGCAACTAAAAGAAAAGGGGAATAATTTCAAACATTTATGACACATAATAATTTACAATAATTATTTTATTTCTTAGTGTCATTGCTTGACGTTGCTTCATATTAACGGGAAAAAAGTCGGTAATATGAATACATTAATCAAGATATGATTCTAAGATTACATTAGCTAAATAAATAAACACACAATTCGTGTATTTCATTTTATAGATTCTTAAAGATTTTAGAATCGTCATAGATATTTGAACTTTTATTTGTTGTCTGCTAATTTTACTCTAAATTCCTACTTAATCCGGAAGTACACACGAACATTAAATCAGCTGATGTAGAAGCTTGTAGACCACTTGTTCCGGTTTGATGTAGTTACGGAAAGTACTTGTCTCATAGTTCATGTGTCGGATGTTTCACAAAACCTTCTGGATTACGATCGACTGTTCATGTGTTTCACTACCGAACATTATGGATTTCGGTTAACTGCAATGGAGTAGCTGTCACTGTTTAGTTTACACATTCGCACACGTCCTTAAAATATCCCTGGAATAATCCACACGCAGCTGTCACTGTCAAATTGGATAGTTCGCTTAAGGTAAGTTCTTGCGCGAATGTGACACTGTTGTTGTTACAGAATATGTACAATTAAAGTTCGCTTTCTACCACACACTACACAATTATACATGACAATCACTACATGCATTAGTAAAATAAGAAACATTATTTATAATGGGGGTAACCCCTATCACAATGTAGACATTACACAGCTTTTGTGAATGAACGACTTATTCACTGATAGATGGCTGTGTTGATCTGAGTATTTTACACTGCACTCAGACTTTATTGCTCAATGGGTCGGTCGGACAACGGGACAACAAGTCAGCGATCGTATTGGTTCGGCCTGGAATATGGCGGACCTCGAAGCTGTAGTCTTGGAGTTTCAAAGACCAACGGGCTATCATATGGTTTGATGGTACCCCAGAATTTATGAAACGCAAAGGACTACTGTCAGATTCCACGATAAAATGGCGTCCTAGAAGAAATCTAGACAATGTTGTAATACCCACCACTAAAGCTAGGGCTTCCAACTGAGGCATTGACCAGGATCGTTCTCTGGGCTTCAGTTTTCTGGATACAAAACACACGGGATGGAGGATGTTGTTGTGTTCTTGCATCAAGACTGCTCCAATCGCGACGGAGCTCGCATCTGTTCTTAATCTGCAAGGTAAACGGATGTTTGGCAATTTGAGGATGGGATTATGTGAGCTATCATCAGAAAAACAAGCTAACACTTTAGAGAATGCTAATTTTAGGCATTCATTGCTTACAATTTTGTCCGGCTTATCCTTAGTTAGTAAGTTAGTAAAAGCCTCGGTTAGTTCGGAAAAATTCGGAATAAACTGCCGATAATAATTTATCAGTCCTAATAAACTTCTGACTTGTTTCTTTGTAGTCGGAAGTGAGAGTTTTAGAATCTTGGACACAATGTTATCGTCTGTCGTGACAAAGCCATTGGATATTTTGTATCCCAAAAAGGATATTTCAGGGTAGGCCATGTCTACTTTAGCAGGCTTTACAGTCAGTCCGTGCTGTCTGATACGTTCAAATGTCAGTTCTAATGTCTTTATGTGTTCTGTCATTGTCTCTGTGTGAACACAGATGTCGTCTATATAGCAGATTATGTTAGGAATGTCTACAAGAAGAAGTCGTGTCATACGAACGAAGGTGGCAGGGGCATTGACTAGCCCAAATGGAAGTTTGCACCATTCGTACAGTCCCCACGGTGTGGCAAAAGCTGTCAGATGTCTGCTCTGTTCGTCTACTTCTATCTGATAATATCCTTTAGTCATATCTATCTTTGTGAAGAACCTAGCGTCTGTCAGTTCTGTCAAAAGATCGTCAGCGTTTGCCATTGGCTTCAAATCTAGAACAGTTATTTTATTTAGCTTTCGATAGTCAATGCACAGTCTTATGGTATTGTCCTTTTTGCGTACAATGACCATGAGAAGTCTGATTGGGATCGTCTTATGATGTTATTCTTTTCTGGGTTGATGATCTCCTGATGTAGCTGTTCTTTGTAATGTAATGGGATGGTGTATGGTCTGCATCGTATGGGTGTGTTTGATGTGAGTGTGATGTGATGCTGTACTAATTCTGTTTGTCCTGGGTTGTTGGAGAAGATGGTGTTGTACTGTTGTATTAGGTGTTTTAAACTGTCTGTCTCTGCTTGAGTTAGCTTTGGATTGATCTTGATATCCTTCAAGCAGTGTGTCGTGTCTAATGTAGGTGTTGGAATTTCGTCACTAACATCGTCATCTTCGTGATCTATTATCACTGTACAAGCTGTCGTATCGTCTTGTTCGTTGTCTCTGTTATGGTATGGTCTTAGCATATTTATGTGAAATATTTTGTGTTTGTCTTTTATTAGGATCTCATAGTCTACAGTTGAAATCTGTCGCGTCACTTTAAACGTTGATGCAGTGACATCGTTATGCCCGCCAGGCGACTTAGCTCCCAGCAGGGACGCAATAACTTCGTTACGCCGCCAGGCGAATAGTGGTTACCGGCCTGCAAGACTGCTGGCTGACAAGCGACCAGCGGTCAAGCAAGGACGACGCTAAACGCACGCATGCCTCGTGACGTCACCTGAGGTGAGAGGCGAGTTGCGAGTTAGCGGCAGACAGCCCTGGGACTTCGACTCGGACAGACGTGTGCAGAGAGAAAGGCGTTGTGTGGTATCTGTACTGAAAGTCGAGTGTCTGGACATCTTGAGTGAGACTTGTGAACTGTATGTAAGTGTATTGAAGTATCGAGTATATATTGTTGTGATCATCGTTCTGTATTTGATATGTGAATAAATCCATAGAACGGTGTGTCGTTGAGTCTTACGTCAAATCACGTTGTACTTGTACTGTCCCACACTGTTAGGTTAGCGAGCCAAGTGTAAGACCCTGACATGTGTGGACGTGGTGGTACTCGTCCGGCTTTAAAATGAACGTGTTTATGTGAGTAACGATTTAAAACTAGAGTTTGTGAACGTAAAATTTTTGTCAAACTTTATAGTACATGTATTGTGATCATGGAAGGCTCATTTTGATTATTAACTACATTGTTTAAACATGTGCAAGACTATTTGTAAACGTACAGGGCATACATATTGTTTGTTCTTGTAAACGTATAAAACATTTGTGATTTGTGAACAGTGTCACCGTTTTGACCTTGTCGACATTGTGATCTTGTCGCCATTTTGACCTTGTCGCCATCTTGTAAACTTGATGTCTATGTCCTTACTGAATGTCATCTTGATGTAAGTGATGTGTCATCAGTGTTGTAGAGTGTTAAGATACTTGTAGATTGTCTTTGTGAATTGAGTTGTCGGAAGCAAAAAGTTTGGAAAGAAAGTGACTTGTGTTTTGAAAAAAAAAAATTGTTGACAGACAAACTTACGACCTACAACTACACTCAACGCCATACAAACCTAATCAACACTTAGTGACAAGCAGGCACACACCAACAAATAGACGCTAATTTATTTTCCTCCAAAATAAAGCAGGTTTTTCCGTACCATCCGAAACCTTGCCGTAGAGGTCATTTGTGTTCTCGAAGTAACGACCCTACAGTTCCTAGCCCGATTTCCAACCATTCTTCACCGCACCAAGGGCACTTAAGTATATTTTTCTTTTTCTATACTTTAAGAAAGCAATTTGAGGCACGTGTTGTCAATAGAAATCAATTGTAAATTGTTTATTACTAACCACTTATAACATATTTTGTGTGGCTGGTATTTCATTGACATTTTTCATCATGTCTTCATTATTTGATTTCATTGATATGGGGATAAAATTACATTTGACAGGTGATGAATTGACAAAATGGAGTGAGAATAAATACTCTGAATACCTACTAGTACAGGAGAAAACTGCTGAACGCGATGAAAGAGCGGCTGAAAGAGCATTAAAGCAGGCAGAGATGGCTGCAAAGCAAGCTGAACTAGATAGTGCACTGAAAAAGGCTGAGATAGATAGTGAACTTAAGAAGGCAGAAATAGCAGCTCAGAGTAAGAGAGAAGAACTGGAGTTACAGTTGAAAATAAAACAACTTGACACTGAGACTGCCATTAACAAAGAGTCTAAGAAATCTGAGAGACTGGAGAAAGAAAACCAGTACAAGAAATACCAAGGTATTGTACGTAATTATACCTCGGGTGACTGCATTGCAGCCTTTACCCAAAATTTTGAAACTTTAATGGAACATTACCAAGTTCCACTGTCTGAATGGAATATTGTGTATATGAGGAGTTTATCAGGGGAACCTCTTAAAGTCATTGAGACTATTCCCAAAGACCTCAGGAAAGACTACCATTATCTTAAATCAAAAATAATGGCGCATTTCATGTTAGATGAAGCAGGTTACAGAGAACAGTTCAGCAAGTTGAGCCCAAAACCGACTCAAACGTTCTCTGACTACCTCTGCTTAGTCCGAGATATTTTCACCAAATGGACTTCAGCAGCTAAAATTGACAGAAATTATGATAGATTAGAAGATCTAATCATCAGAGACAAAATCATTTCATCCATTCCACCAAAATTTTCCAAATTTTTGCAGGTGAATGAATGCACTAGTATAGATGAGATTGATAGACGAGGTACGGCGTATTACACCGCCAACAAACATTGTTTTGTGACTGAATCTGCGGACATTGATTTTGTAGCTGCGGCTAATTTTGAAAAACCCTATAGTAGGCAGAAACCTCATAGGCCTACATCTGAGAAATTTAAGCACTGTATTCATTGTAAATTTTCACATCAGCCGAATGAAATGTGCGATAAACACCCAAAATATGATATTTATCTACGAGATATGATAAACAGACGAGATCATGAGCGTAGATTGTTCAGGTCTGAACGTAAATGTTATCTTTGTAAAGCGCATGGACACCATCGCAAAGATTGTAAAGGTAGACAAATGATCAATGAGGCAAATGTCGCCTTGTCTAACAGTTCAGAGTCAGAAGAAGAACTATCAGAGAAACATCCTGTGAACTCAGCACAGACTTTTGACATGATTAACAATTTATGTACTGTTTGTAACACCTTCTATGAAGATGGTATTTTAACATGCGGTCACACCATCCCTATTGCCAATGAAGAAGCTAATTTGGTAGTAGACTCAAAAGGCAAGATAATCATCCATCACGGATATGTGAATGGCAAGTCAGCTACAGTCCTTCGTGACACAGGGAGTTCACTTATTGATCTAAAGAGAACGTTCATAAGGCCTACAGACTATACAGGCAGGCACGTAACATGCAGAACATTCTCAGGCAATATTGAGAGATACCCATTAGCTTGGGCAGATATTGAAACACCTTTCCTCACTGGGAAAGTAAAGGTCGCTGCATTAACAAACCCAGTGTGTGATGTAATTATTGGAAATTTACCAGAGGTGAATGATAAACCTCATGACATAACATCTCTATGTATTGATGATACCATGACATTACCATCCAATGTCATTGAAAATGTCACACCACCTATTGATTGTATTGTAAATGTAGCTAATGTAGCACTAAGTTCTCATGACATCATTGATAACATTGTTCCATCATCATCTGATATCATTGAATGTGTGAACGTAGTAACGAGATCTACTGCTAGAGTGCAAGATGAAAGTAAGCAAACTGAGGCTGTACAACTGCTTAGCCCAGAATCACTACCTACTAACACCATGAAGGAAACATTTGTAACAGCTCAAAAAGCTGATCCTTCATTGTCAAAATACTTTAATCTGATCGGCCAAAAGCCAAAGGTAACAAAGAATGCAAAATGGCATTTTGCTATGAAAAATGATATACTCACCAGGTATTACACCAAAGGTGACAATACAACAGAGCAAACTGTGTTGCCAAGAAATTATCGCAAGCAAGCCTTACATCTTGCTCATGATATACCTCTTGCAGGGCACATGGCATACGTTAAGACCAGATCAAGGTTATTGACACAGTTCCATTGGCCAAAATTTTGCAATGACATTAAAGAATATTGCAGAAGTTTTGACACCTGCCAGAAACTGGTAAAAAAAGAAAAAAAAACACAGGCAAAGTTACAAGTTACTGACTTAGCCAGTCGACCTTTTGAAAAACTATCCGTTGACATAGTGGGCCCTCTTAATCATACAACAACAAAAGGGAATAAATATATTCTAACTGTCATTGATCAATGTAGTCGCTGGCCAGAAGCGATTCCGCTAAAGAACATTACTGCCAATGATATAATGGAAGTTTTCTTCCATATTTTTTCTAGGATAGGTTTTCCAGATACTATCCAATCTGATAGGGGCACTCAGTTTATTGCCGCATCTACCCAAGCTTTCACCAAAATGTTGGGAGTAAAACAGTGTTTCAATTCCCCTTACCATCCTCACAGTAGTGGAATTGTGGAAAAATTTAACGGGGATCTAAAGCACATGCTTGCCAAAGTAACGCAAGAGCACCCCAATAACTGGGATGTATATCTACCAGCTATTCTTTTTGCTTATCGCGAGGTACCTCATTCTAGTACCGGTTTCTCTCCTTTTGAACTTATATATGGTGCCAAACCACTCGGCCCATTGACCATTTATCACCAAATGTTAACCGATTCTACTCCAGTACTTAAACCCATATCATCATACGTATATGTCACATCATTGCGTGAAAGAATCATCAAATCTTGTGTTATTGCAAAGAATGCACTAAAACTATCTAGTGCTACTTATAGACAGTATACTGACAAAGGTAACATGACGATAACTTTGACACCTGGACAGGACGTTCTTCTTCTACTACCTAGTGACAGACACCTATTGACTGATTCTTGGCAGGGACCTTTTAAAGTGACGAGACAGATGTCACCTGTAGACTACGAAATCCTCATAAAAGACAAACATAAAATATTTCACATAAATATGCTAAGACCATACCACAACAGAGAAAACGAACAAGACGATACGACAGCTTGTACAGTGATAATAGATCACGAAGACGACGATGCTAGTGACGAGATTCCAACGCCTGCATTAGACACGACAAACTGCTTGAAGGAGATCAAAATCAACCCAAAGTTGACTCAAGCAGAGACAGACAGTTGCAAACAGCTTATACAGCAATACAACACCATCTTTTCCAACAACCCAGGACAAACAGAATTAGTACAGCACGGACTGACTGTAAAGCCTGCAAAAGTAGACATAGCCTACCAGGAAATAACTTTCTTTGGGTACAAAATATCCAATGGCTTTGTCATGACAGACGATAAAATTGTGTCCAAGATACTAAAACTCTCACTTCCGACTACTAAGAAACAAGTCAGAAGTGTGCTGGGATTAATAAACTATTACAGGCAGTTCATTCCTGATTTCTCTGAACTGACCGAAGTGTTTACTAATTTACTAACCAAGGACAAACCAGATAAAATTGTAAACAATGAATGCCTACAAATTGCATTCCGAAAAGTGCTATCATATTTTTCTAATAATAGTTTGAATAATCTCATCCTCAAATTGCCCAACCTTCGTTTACCTTTCAGATTGCGTACAGATGCTAGCTCCGTGGCGATTGGAGCAGTCTTGTTGCAGGAGTACAACAACATACTCCATCCCGTTTAATTCGTATCCAGAAAACTAAAGCCCAGAGAACGGGCGTGGTCCATCCCTCAATTGGAAGCCCTAGCTTTAGTGGTAGGTATAACCAAATTGTCCAGATTTCTTCTAGGACGTCACTTTATCGTAGAATCTGACAGCAGCCCGTTACGATTTATAAATTCAGGAGTACCCTCAAATCATATGGTAGCGCGTTGGTCTCTTAAGCTTCAAGATTATAGCTTTGAGGTTCGACATATTCCAGGCAGAACCAATTCGATTGCCGATCTTTTGTCCCGTTGTCCGACCGACCCAGTAAGCACCAATGTCTGAGTGCAGTGTGTGCAAATACACTCAGACCGACACAGCCATTATTGAGTGAATAGTTGTTTTTCTACTCACAAAAAGCTGTGCATTGTCTACAATATTGTGATAGGGATTACCCCCATTATAAATAGTGTTCTTATTTTACTAGTTCATGGAGTGATTGTCCTGTATAATTGTGTAGTGTGTGGTAGAAAGCGAACTTTATTAATTGTATATACCAAGAACAATAACAGTGTCAAATTCGCGCAAGAACTTACCTTAAGCGAACTATCCAAGTTGACAGTGACATCTGCTTGTGAATCATTCCATTTTAATGACGAGTAAGAATGTGTAAACTGAACATTGACAGCTACTCCACTGCAGTGAACCGAAATCCATAATGTTCGGTAGTGAAACATCTAACATGAACATTCAATCGTAATCCAGAAGGTTTTGTGGAACATCTGACACATGAACTGTGAGAAAGGTACTTTCCGTAACTACATCAAACCGGAACCAGTGTGTTCTACAAGTTTCAACATCAGCTGATTTTAATGTTCGTGTGTACTTCCGGATTAGTTAGAAATTTAGAGTAAAATTAGCAGACGACAAATAAAAGTTCAAATATCTATGACGATTCTAAAATCTGTAGGAATCTATAAAATGAAATACACGAATTGTGTGTTTAGTTATTTATGTAGTGTAATCTTAGAATCATATCTTGATTAATGTATTCTCCCCCGATGTGTCTCCACCTTGACGTGGTGGGGGAGCTTGCGTGTCCCATAGACCCCATTTGCTTGCCGATGGGTGAAAAATTACATATCGGACAGCTTATGGGATAGGGACCAGACTAAGAGAGACACAACCTGCTGCTCTGCAGGCATAGACTGAGGATAGCAGTCAAAATTTAAATGAGGTGCACAAAGGCAGAATTTCTTGGTCCGGACAAAACTCTTAAGGCTCCCTGTCGAGGGCTGTGGCTGAACGCCTCTAAGCCACAAACCCTCGGATCTTAGAGCCAGGCTGATACCCGTCTACCGGAAAATAGAAACATGATACTGAGCAAGCTACATGCTCAGGTCTGATACATGTTCGAAGGCTCCCAGCTGGGGGATATGAGAGTTTCCCGGATGAAGGGGCCTGGCCGTTTCCCGTTCATTGCTGCACGAAGGTAAGGTGCTGAGCCGGCAGCACATGTAGCCTACCTCGTGAGCGAGTACAAAAAAGTCAGAAAAGTGCCCCAGTCGAAGGGTTACGGAAACTGTCTGTATCTAACTCATAGAGAGTGTAGACAAAAGTGGAATAATGTCTCATCAACGCAAAATGGAACGCACGGCGAGCGAACCTATTGCGTGGTCTGAAGTCACAAGCAAAAGCTTACCGAGTGGATGCCACTCGCAGTCTGACCGCTCCTGGTGTGTGATTGAGCGATCAGTGGCAAGTGGGATGCCCAACACATGGAAGTGAGGAACTAAAGCAGCCATGAGCAGGACGTGGAAACTCCTTGGGTGAGCCCAGTCTCAGAGCAATATGTGCCGGCTCTGCAATTATGGAAGCCTCCTTGGATAGCGAGATAATGCCCATGGTCTGCCCCTGCCTTCCCTTGAGGGCAGACCACGATATAGTTGATCGTTCTATCTTGACCAGCTGAGATGTGGGTGACATTACAACAGTCTAACGTGTCTCGAAACCAGAGGAAGGCTAACCTCACTAAAAAATGCCCGCCGGAAGTCGGAAGTGTCGTCCTACGGGTGGCAAACTAAAAATTGACACTACGCATTTACGTCCGAGTGAAATGTCTCGTCCGAATGTCTCCCGTGCTAGGAACAGCTCTGACTACCTAGTTTCCGAATGCCGCTCTTGTTCGGAACAGCTCTGACTAGGTAGTTTTCCGAATGTCCGCCGTGCCTGGAACAGCTCTGATGGGTACAGGGACAAGCACATGTCCGAAAACTCGCTTAGTGGAAACCAACCGCAGAGCTGACTGGTTTGTGCAGGAATGACCCAGGGCGAGCGAAATGCCCAATATATTGAAGTGAGGAATTAAAACAGCCATGAGCAGGACGTGACGATTCCCTCGGTAAACCCAGCACCAGAGCGTTATGTGCCGGCTCTGCAATTATGGACGCCACCCAGGATGGCGGAAAATGCTATGGACTGTCCCTGCCTTCACTTGAGGGATGACCGTGTAGTCTTCGACTGTTCCAACTAGACCAGCTGAGATGTGGACGGTACCACAAAAGTGAGAGTCTCCCAGGATTGCTAACCTGGTCAAAAATGCACGCTAAAAGTCGGATGTGTTGGCCTGAGGGTTTCGACCCGATGGTGCCTAACCAGACACACCGCAATCACATCTGAAAAAATCACTCCGGATGAACGCAAAGAAGAAGAAGGAGATTAATGTATTCATGTTACCGACTTTTCTCGTTAATATGAAGAAACGTCAAGCGATGACACTAAGAAATAAAATAATTATTGTAAATTATTGTATTTCATGAATATTAAAATTATTTCCCTTTCATTTATTTGTTATTACATCCTTACACAAAGGGCCATAATTTGAAATGTATATTCTAATGTGTTGTGTAAAAATAGCCAAGTGTTGCCAGACTATTGACACAACAGGTAGACATCTACTAGCATGGCAGAGGGTTGCCGACATTGCAGACCAACACGAGAGCTACTGACCAAATAAGGGCAGGGTTTGAGCGTTTTATACGACTTATATAAAGTCGTATTTCAGTCTAGCTAGATGGTTTTTATTTCAAGAACCATATTATTACGTTTTTTTCTATTTGCTGCGAGGTAGATGCGTGAAGCTGGAACTACCGATCTGACTGGGTCACTTATGCAATTGAGGTAATCAGCCATCGAGATGATGAAACCTGACAAGTGTTAAAGATTGAACACCACATGTCGTTGAATGCAACTTCCACTTTTTATATATTTCGATGGCATATGTGTATGTATTTGCATTTGATAGAAATGTACATAACAATAGAAGGGTCGACTCTGACAAGGTTTAAATATTAACCCATTATGTATATATATGATACATGAAAGATGACATCTTTCATGAATTTGCCGGGGGAGCGTGTCAGAGTCCAGAAAGGAGACGTTGATGCAGTGACATCGTTACGCCCGCCAGGCGACTTAGCTCCCAGCAGGGACGCAATAACTTCGTTACGCCGCCAGGCGAATAGTGGTTACCGGCCTGCAAGACTGCTGGCTGACAAGCGACCAGCGGTCAAGCAAGGACGACGCTAAACGCACGCATGCCTCGTGACGTCACCTGAGGTGAGAGGCGAGTTGCGAGTTAGCGGCAGACAGCCCTGGGACTTCGACTCGGACAGACGTGTGCAGAGAGAAAGGCGTTGTGTGGTATCTGTACTGAAAGTCGAGTGTCTGGACATCTTGAGTGAGACTTGTGAACTGTATGTAAGTGTATTGAAGTATCGAGTATATATTGTTGTGATCATCGTTCTGTATTTGATATGTGAATAAATCCATAGAACGGTGTGTCGTTGAGTCTTACGCCAAATCACGTTGTACTTGTACTGTCCCACACTGTTAGGTTAGCGAGCCAAGTTTAAGACCCTGACAATCATCATCCTCATCATCATCATCATCATCATTATCATCATCATCATCACCCTCATCATCATCATCATCATCACCCTCATCATCATCATCATCATCACCATGTGCCATGCCGATAAGCGTGAGTGGTCATGTTTTGCCAACTCACACGATCACTAGAGTTGTGGATCAGCTCAGTGTTCTTGTCTCGACCATGCCAGTAGCCAAGCCATCCAGGTATTTACTTCTCTCCTTCCCCTTGTGCTCTTCCCTCTCGATATTGTCAGTTGTCACCAAGTTCTCCAATTTATTTCTTCTCAAAACGTGCCCAAAACATTATGACTGTCTACTCCTAATTTCTCTAATCAGTTTACGTTCACAAATAGCCAATAAATACTGGCGTTGACTGTGACGTCCTGCGAAAGGAAATGCAGTAAACTGTATACTTACACTATAATCATCATCTTCTTCATCAAGAACATTATCATCATCATCATCACCATCATCATCATCATTATGTAGCAAGTTATTTGCAGGACGTTTCTTTGATCACAACCTGCCGGAAACATTCTAGATCATTCGCGAAGTAATGACGTCGTTAGAAACATCATCATCAGCCCCGCCAAAAGGCGTTGCGGTTCGTGTCTCTCCCACAGATCTCGGTCTGTGTTCTGGAAACGTGAACGAGACGGGAGCTATTGCTGTGGAAAATCCCAGTGTATGCAACAAAATATATGAACTATTGCTGTGGAAATCCCCTTTGTATGCAAATAGAGACCTGAACTATTGCTGTGGAAAGTCCCAGTGTATGCAACAAGAGACCTGAACTATTGCTGTGGAAAGTCTCAGTGTATGCAACAAGAGACCTGAACTATTGCTGTGGAAAGTCCTGGCGTATCTTTTACAATTACGATCGTGTCATTTAAGTCAGAGGAAAATTACCCCGTAAAAGTACACTTTATGTAAAGATGGCATTTCTCAAATATGATCTTGTAATCCCTGTTTGGTATCATTTAATCCCTCTTTCTTTGGTATATTTGTTTCGGTCGGTTGAGGTTAAATGCCAGAACGTGGGTGTATACAAAGCCTTCGACAACAGTTCAGAGGAATGTTTTGTTGTACAGATACTTAACGGCAAGATTGAGTTACCTGAATGTTGTTGGAAACTTAGATTGTTTGTCGTGTGTTTACGAGATTGATTGTCGTGTGTTTACGAGATTTATTGTCATGTGTTTACGAGATTCTTCTTCTGCGTTCATCCGGAGGTTTTTTTTTTTTTTTTTAGGACGTGATTGCGTTGTGCCTGTTTACAGGAGAGCTGCCTTCTTGCGCCGTTAGGCCGACACATCCGACTTCTGCGGGCATTTCTTGACCGGGTTAACCTTCCCGGGGGCTTCTTAGGACATTTGTCTCTCACTGTCGTGGTGTTATCTCCCATCCCAGCTGGCCCATATAGAACAGCCAAAGACATCCTGGTCAGCCCTCAAGGGAAGGCAGGGGCAGACCATGAGCATTCCCCGCCATCCAAGGAGGCTTCCATAATTGCAGAGCCAACACACAGCGCTCTGGTACTGGGCTCACCCAAGGAATCGTCACGTCCTGCACATGGCTGCTTAGCCTCACTTCCGTATATTGGGCCTTCCGTTCACCATAGGCTGTTCTTCCGGAAACCAGAATAATGCAGTCTGCAGATGTCATCCACACAGTGAGCTTTCGATTCGGACTTTCCACGTAATGGATTTGCTATCCAAGCAATATTCCATTCCGTGCCACTAGGACACGTTTTCCACCTTTTATGAAGCCCACACAGTGAGCTTTTGATTCGGACTTTCCACGTAATGGATTTGCTATCCAAGCAATATTCCATTTCATGCCCCTGGGAGGCTTTTGTAACCGACATACCTGTGGTATGAAGTGTGGCAGTCTAAATATTTCATGCAGCTTTAAATGTCAACCTGAATGTAGTTAAAGTAAGCTGCAGTCAACTTGGGCTTGTTGATATCTCCATAGAGCTTGTCCTCAAATGAAACAGGTGTGGGCCAAAATATCTTTCTCTGTTCTGCATATATTGGGCACTCCTGTAGCAAGTGTTTAGCTGTCATTTTACCAGTTTCACAATTACATTCATCGGTAGGATGCCACGCAATCACGCAAAATGGAATATGTCGACTACTGCTAATCGTTATGGTGCTCGCCCTGCTTTGGACCCCCAGGCAGGTGCAGTGCCGGGCCCTATGTCTCGAAAGGGTCCAACCCCAACTACTGGAGGTCCTTCTCAGATGTCCCGTGGAGCCAGGGGACATGAGAATAGGACGACTGGCCATACTAAACGAAGACTTAAAATAATGCACTGGAATGCGGAGGGAGTCAGCAACAAAAAAATAGAATTAGAAAAAATCTTGGACCAAGAAAAAGTAAGCATATGTTGCTTGCAAGAAACTCACCTCAATGAAAATATAGCCTTCAAAATCAGAGGCTACCAGTGTTACCGATCTGACCGAAAGAACAGGCGAAAAGGTGGGATACTGACCCTTGTAAGAAATAACATCATGGCTTCCCAAATCAAAGTCTACATGGAAGGGGCTGAGTATCAGACACTTAAACTTAAGACAGGTAATACAGATCTACATCTGATCAATTACTACTGTCCAAGTGACCGCCCACAGGCACTGGACACTCTACCACTAAAAGAAAAAATGATTGTGTGTGGCGATTTCAACAGCCACTCGCAGAGCTGGGGCTATGATCACATGGACCAGAGAGGAGAGAGACTGGAAGACTGGCAGGATGAGAATAGATTCATGTTGATTAACAAGCCGTCCGACCCACATACTTTCTACTCGAGACCATGGCACTCTACAACTACACCTGACCTGGCTTTTCATTCACCAGACCTGGAGTGGAACATTACACGAACTGTTGGGAAACAACTTGGTGGCAGTGACCATCGGCCAGTCTTTCTAACCGTAGAAAATGAGCTTGTAAGTGAAAGCAGCACCCTCTCGAGGTGGAACTACAAGAAAGCAGACTGGGCAATGTACAAGCATCGCACCAGCATACTGGTCAGAAACCTGAACACTGAGAAAGACATAAATAAAGCAGTTGAAGAGTTTGGGAAATGCATACTACAGGCAGCGCGAGAAACAGTACCAAGAGGAGCCCGTAAACAATATAAACCCTACTGGAGTAGTGAACTGGAACAGTTGCATAGTGATGTTGAAGTGTGTAGAAAGCAAGCAGAGGCCACACCCAGCCAAGAGCACCACAATAAATTCCAGCATGCAAAAGCCAAATTTCAAAGGGCCAAGCTGCAGGCTAGACGGAAAAGCTGGCAGGAGAAAACGGAGTCTCTGAACTTTGAAAGAGACACAAGGAAATTGTGGAAGCTAATAAAACAGCTTAATGACGAGGGCACAGGGAGAAACTCAAAAATTGCACTACATAAAGATGGAAACATCTTAACAAGAAAGCAAGCAGCTGACCATTTTGCGGACTCGTTCGCACAAGATAGCAATATCAAAATTAGTCCAGAGAAACAACAAGAGATTCGAGAGAAACGACAACATACAGGACAGAAGGAAATAGTACATGAGGTTCTGGAGGCACCCATCACAATCAGCGAACTGGAGCTAGCCATATCAAAACTGAAAATGAGAAAGTCACCAGGAGCTGATGGTATCTCCAATGAAATGATCAGGAACCTAGGAACAGAGGCCAAAACAAAGCTGTTGCAGATCTTCAATAACAGCTGGACCTTAGGCAGTGTTCCACAAGCCTGGAGAGAAGCAATCATGATACCCCTCCTAAAATCAGGGAAAGATGGTTCCATTGCCTCTAGCTACAGACCAATTAGCCTCACCAGCTGTCTCTGCAAAACACTGGAGCGCATCATCAATCACAGACTGCAGTGGTACATTGAAAGTAAAAACATCCTTGTGCCACAGCAGGCTGGCTTTAGGCAGTGCTACTCTACGGAAGATCAGACAACCTACCTCTCTCAAGAAATTGAGGATGCATTCCAAGAGAAGAAGCTGGTGCTTGCGGCATGGATAGATCTGAAGAAAGCCTTTGACAAAGTCTGGAAAGAAGGTCTGATGAAGAAACTGAGAAACTGCAAAGTCAATGGAAGAATGTACAAATGGGTGAAAGCATACTTGCACAACAGAAGAGCCCGAGTACAGATAGACGGACTCAAGAGCAAGAAAGTACTACTGCGTCACGGTGTCCCCCAGGGCGGAGTCTTGTCCCCCACACTTTTTCTAATCTTCATCAATGATCTTGTTGCTCACCTACCGCATGGAATTAAAGCGGCAATGTACGCCGATGACCTGGTTCTATGGAGCACAAATGAATATGCATCAGTGGCCACCAGATTGCTACAAAGAGCTGTAGATACATTTGCTGCATGGGCAAATAGATGGTGTGTCAGCATAAACACTGACAAGTGCAGCACCACCCTATTTACCCTCTCTCCAAAACAAAAGGCAGGGATCATCCAGATAAATGGAACACCCCTAAGAGAAGATAAAGAACCAACATACCTTGGAGTAACATTTGATGGCAAGCTGACATGGAGAAAGCACATCAACAAAGCAGTAGCAAAAGCCAGAAGGAAAATAGCCATCCTGAGAAAGCTAAGTGGAACCACATGGGGAGCCAGTACGAAAATACTTAGCAAAGTTTACCAACAGAGCATACGACCACACCTGGAATATGGGTCAACTGCGTGGTGTTCAGCATCAAATACCACACTACAAGAGCTGGACAATGTGCAAAATCAAGCACTTAGATTCACCACAGGAGGGATGAGATCAACCCCTATAGTGGAAATGGAGAAGATGGGGAGGACACAGGCACTGAGTGAGCGCAGAGATACGAAAACGCTAATACAAGCAGAAAAGTTCCTCAGCTTGCCAGGCCACCCTATGAAGAACAGATTTGAAAACCTAGCTATGGGGCGGTTGAAAAGAAGTAGTTTTATCCACCAGGCCAAACGACTCTGCAGAGAAACCACTGATCTGCCCACAGTTGGTATCCCCCTAACAACTATTCCAGAGCGAACTCCATGGAAAGATGAGCATAGACTATCGTTACAAATCCAGACAAAAGTGAGAGGAATATTTGACAAGGAAGAACAGAACAGTGTGCAGCGCAGAACAGCCACTCTCAGCTTCCTTGATGAAGAATACCCACAGGACCTCTGGATCCGAGTCTACACAGATGGGTCAGCACAAAATGCTGTTCGAAATGGAGGAGCGGGAGTGTACATAGAATACCCAAATAATACTAGGGACACAGCCAGAGTACCGACAGGAAAGTACTGCCATAACTATGATGCCGAAATTGAGGCAATCAAGATAGCAACAGAGAAATTACTAAATAACAGCAATGGTACACAACCTGTGGTGCTACTAACAGATGCAAAATCAGTACTCGAGGCGCTCCTCTCTGGGAAATTGCCAGTACTAAGGACACTACTTTCTGAACTTAGCAGTCAGCATAAAGTCACCATACAGTGGATACCATCCCACTGTGGAGTACCCGGAAACGACAGAGCTGATCAATTGGCTAAGGAAGGAGCCAAAGAGGAACAGCCTGATGTGCCCGTTACATACCACCAAAAGAAAAGAATGATCAAATCAGTCAGAAAGCCACCAAAACCTGCTCAAGATGACTACCACATTATGGACAGACCAGAACAAGTCATTATTCTGCGCCTCAGAACAGGACACAATAGATTACGCAACCACATGTATACAAAATTCAAGATTGGTGAAACAGCCATGTGCACATGTGGATTGGCGTCGCAGACAGCAGAGCACATACTCCAAGACTGCCCAAAATATAACATATCTAGGCAAACCTTCTGGCCTAGAGAGACGACAGTGGAAGATAAACTCTATGGACCACTGTGTGAACTGAAAAAAACAGTTCAATTCATGCAAGAGACGACATTGCAGATATAGACATATTTCAAGCGAACGAAAGAAGAAGAAAAAAGATCGGTATCTCTGTCGCGAAATCACTGTAAATTAACAATCAGATGATACAGATAACAAAGACAGTCTGATTCGCAGCTACAAGTTGTTTATTCCTGGAGGGGTGAGATCAAAGCGGTACAGCCGTCTTTGAGAGTTCCCCACAAGACAGAAAATTGTAGGCGTGTTGTTGTGGCCCGATCGGGAGAATGCAGGAAACGCTGGCTTGTTTTGGTTGTCAAAACAAGGGAGACAACTTTTGCATTGGTTGAACAAGGGGGAGAGAATAATTCTGAAAGAGTTAGTTGCCCTTGAGGACACCTGTGTTGACATCAAAGGAACGTCACTAAAACAATCCAAGGCTGTTTGACAAAAACATGACTTGTTTACAGTTAGTGTAGACAAGAAAGTTGACTTGGGTTGACGTGTTTCGTTACCGCAGTTATGAATTCGGAGAGCATCTACCGTGTTTAGATTTACTTAAAGTTAAATAACTTGTGTCTTTATGGCAAATTGTAGAGGCCATCCAGGAGTAATGCGGTGTTTCATAAGGTACTCCATATAGTGTATTTAGGCATAATTAATATAGGCAGTAGCCTTGTTAAAACTAGCTAGGGTGAGGAAATAATTAGCTCTGCTAGTTGAGAATAGAGTAGTGGGGTAATAATTAGCTCTGCTAGTGAGAATAGTGTAGTGGGGTGATATTTGGAGAGATTGAGGATGGATTGGGAGATGGGGGAAATGTCCAATAGTGGGATCTTCCAGTGGGGTGCCTACTGGGGTTCTGCACTCTGTCTATTGGTCTTTCCTGGTCTTAACCTGATTCAGATTGAGGTGATGAGCCACTCTGATCCATGACAGAGTTTAATTTGCTGATAGATATCTGAGCGAGGCCGTAGGCCTACACTCAGCTAGTAGGGATCAGTATCAGGCGGCCTTCACCAGATGTGTTCTTTTTCTCTAACAGATTCCCCAACAGTTACGAGGAAGCTCTACACTGGGTTTGATGGAGTTCAACTCTGAGTAAGAAGAACGTCAAATGAACATTCACTTTATTTAATAAGATGAATAAATACACAGAGGAAAGTGTAGTCAGCACTGTTTATGCTGGGCCTGGGATCCAGAGGGTTCATACGAACCGGGCTCAGTTGAGAAAAACATTATAAACGATTCTTTTGCAATAGGGATTCACCCAGGTTGGGTGATACTCGTTTCTTCACCACATACCACTGAACATTAGTGAGTAGAAAAGAACATGGAACATGGCGTTCTCGTGGAATAATTTAGTCCAGTGAAGAAGTACTTTAGAACCGTTTGTGTGTAACAATCTAGAACAATGGATTAGAACAAGTGTGAGACCTGTGACATTGAAACCTAGTTTTTACGGTACAGAGATCCGTACTTATCTGAGTCATAGGGACCTTAGTCTTTACCGTGAGTGACAGATCCATGATTAATGTTAAACGATAACTATTTTCGGAGGATTATGCATGTAGTCGACCCATTAGATACCGGAGAAAGTCAACGTCTGGAAGAAGAGACGCATCAATGGGTGAGGTCTTCATGTGCTAAGCTATCATGCTGTGGCGTACCCTTGCTATGATGATGAGTTGACTAGGCTCCTGATCACTAGTCTGATTCTACATACACATTAGCATATTCGACACACATTCTATACATTACACACACACACACACACACACACACACACACACACACACACACACACTTCTCACACACATATTCTTTGCTTTAATAAATTATTTGTTGTATTTATTTGTTAAAGCTCGAGGTGTTGAGTATGTTGTGTTGGGGAAGAATGAGAGGGGGCATGGTCCAGGGGTGAGTGAGAGTGAGAAAGGGGTGTCTACAGACTGAAGGAGTTTTGTGGATGGATTCTGGTGGTTTCTCTAGGATAATAATATTGGGTTAATAAAAATGTGGGTGTTGATTCCCCTCACTCCAGGGACGACACTAAAGTAATAAAGGATTACTACGACAATCTCCTATCTTTAGTTTATTGAACAAGTGGTATTTCAGCCGGTTATGTCCTGTGCGGAGTCTGAAGATTGCTACTTATTCTCTTCGGTCGAGTTTGTAATATGCATCATCCTTCTGGTGGCCTGGATGCTCTGATTCCCATTTGGCTCTATAGGTGCTTTTTATAAACCTCTTTACCTCATTATAGGTTATGTCAGACTGTGGTAGTCGTCCACCCTCTTTTGCTAGTCTGTCAGCCTCTTTATTTCCAGGTATACTGCAATGTGATGGGATCCACTGTATTACAATTTTTTTGGATTTCTGGCATAGACCATGGAGTGCTGCTCTTAGGTCAGCTAGTTCTGTGCTGATTTTGCTCTTCAGTATTGAGACAGCTGACTTTGCATCTGTGAATATAGCTATTTGCTTCTCTTTATTTTCCTCCATCAAGAGCATTTCTGCTGCAGTTTTCAAAGCCTCTACCTCCGCTTTGAAGTTACTTGAATATTTTCCAGTTACCACTTTGTTTGTTTTTTTCCACTCCATTTGTTAAATTTAGGAGAATTCCTCCTCCTCCATTTTCTATTGAATTTTTGGCTGATCCATCTGTATATGCATGGGTCCAATTGCTGCTTGGGTAATGTTCTTTTATGTAGTTTAAGGTTATTTTTCTTCTTTCGGTTTCATTCTGAGTGTTCTTTTTCTCAATGCCAGGAATGTTTTCTATCATCTCAGGCTGTTGCTGCTGTCTCCAAGCTGGGAACTTGTGTGCATTGTAAATGGGTTTGACTGTTGATATGTTAAGTATGGGATCTGCCCTAATCTTTCGTTTTGCAGTTTCAACAAAGTTGCTACGCTTCAGTCTTCCCTTTCCAAAACCATTAAACCTGTTATACATAAGGTGGTCTGTCAATCTTCTAAATTTTTCTGCTTGTTGCTGGGCTCTGCTATCTCTTCTGTCCTGCATTGGTTGTAAACAAGTGATCTTTTCTAGTTCATTTATAGGCGTTGTCTTCAGGCCTCCAGTTATGATTCGCATTCCTTGATTTTGGACTCTACTTATTTTGTTAAAGTTTGACTTAGCTGCTGTTGCCCAAGCTGCAATGCTATATTCCAGTACTGGCCTCACCCGTCCAGAATATAACGTCTTGAGAACTTTCTCATCTGCTCCCCACGTTGTACCAGCAAGCTTTTTCATGATTGCCATTCTTTTCCTTGCTCTTGTTCAATTTGTCTCAACCTGTGTCTTCCATGTGAGGCGACGATCAAAGGTGACTCCTAGATAGTTTGGATTTTCTTCATGGCGTAATATTTTTCCATTCAACACCAGCTTAGGTTGCTGAGTTTTATTTGAGAGGGAGAACACCGTGCATGTTGTTTTCTCCTCACTTATCTTCATTAGCCCTGATTTTGACCAGTCCTCTAGCGCTAATAAGGCTTGCTGTATTCTGCTGTTAGCTGCACTTATATATTCTTCAGATGTCCATATGGCTAGGTCATCTGCAAAGGAGGATGTGTGTACTCTGGCTGGAAAATAATTTTCCGTGATGTCATTTATATATGCTAGGAATAATGTTGGTGAAAGAACTCCTCCTTGCGGGACACCTTGCTCCAACAGCATCATTTTGCTGGTTTGTCCTTGTACTTTTGTCCTGGCAGTTCTGTTCTCAAGGTAGTGGCTGATCCATTTATACATTTTCCCACAAACATGCATTTTTTTGCAGTTTTACTTTCAGTCCTTCCTTCCATACTTGATCAAATGCTTTTTCTAAATCTATCCAAACCGCTAGTGTGTGTGTTTTC
The DNA here is from genome assembly GCA_963921405.1 of Cepaea hortensis. NCBI lineage: Eukaryota > Metazoa > Mollusca > Gastropoda > Stylommatophora > Helicidae > Cepaea > Cepaea hortensis. The sequence goes on along the minus strand of OY992880.1, from coordinate 135,835,896 downwards.
TCTTGGAAGGCATCCTCTATTTCCTGAGCTATGTAGGTTATTTGATCTTCAGTGGATCTGTACTTTCTTAATCCTGCTTGGTGTGGTGTTAAGAGTTTGTTTTCTTCCAGATGCCATGTTAGCCGGCCATTGATAATGCGTTCCATTAATTTTCCTACACAGCTAAGTACACTGATAGGTCGATAGCCATTTGGTTCTTCCAGATCTTTTCATTTCTTTGGGACTGGTATTAGTATAGCTTCCTTCCATGCCTGTGGGACTATTCCTCTCTTCTAGCTGTAATTTAGGACTGCTAGTAGTTTCTTTTTTGCCTTAGTGCCTAGTCCTATTAGCATTTCATTTGTGATTCCATCCTTTCCTGGTAATTTCTTCTTTTTAGGGTATTCATTGCCTGTTCTATTTCTTCCATTGTTAGATTTGCCATCATATATTCTGCTTCTGTCTCTGTATTACTATGATGTATCTGTTTGTCTTTCATTGCTTTTTTCTATTCGGTTGTAATATCAATGTGGTTTGCACTGGCATAGTGTTCCATGAATGCATTTGCAGCCTTTTTTCCTGTAAGCAAGGCATTTCCTTGTTTAATTGTTATTTGTTTGTTTCTAGGTCCTTCATTGTTCATGGCTTTCACTAGTTTCCATAGTTTGTTTCCATCCCTGTCAAAATTCAGGTTTTCTGTTATTTCCCTCCAACAATCTCTTGTTGTTTGATTTACTGTTCTTTTATATTTTGCTGAGATGGCTTTGAGGGAGATGTTAGCTTCAGTTGTTTGTTCTCTCTCTGCTGTCTTCCTGGCATCTTCAACTTTGTCCTCCAAAATGTGTAGTTCTTCAGTCCAGTATGGTTTGTAATTTGTCCTCGCTCCTCTTGGAATAGACTCAGTGGCCGCCTGTATTATTGCTCTGTTTAGACCAGTGTTTCCCAACCTTTTTTGTGCTATGCCCCACCTAAGCCTTTCTAAAATTCTTATGCCCGCCCTCCCCCCCCCCCTTTTTTTTCTTTTCTTTTTTACATATACATAATTTTTAATATTCAAAAATTGAAATGTTCACTAAAGAAACTTGAATTATAGATTTTAGGAAATAATCACTACGAAATTGTTGAGCAAACACAGTAAGTAAATTTTCAAACAATATAGTCGAGAACTGAAATTGAAGTACAAAATAATTTTAATGAAAGATTTTTCTATATTATTTTAATTATTAGTAATTATTTATTTTTTAAATTTAGTGAGATCCTTGTCACAGCGACCACTTCCTCGTTGGGGTAAAATTTTAAATAAAACTTAAAAGAGCTTTCTATACTAAACCACAGAGGTTACACTCAACATATGACAGAGAAAAACTACAAGAAATTACAGTCAAAGAGAAATTTGCAGATGAAATAAAACGTAAACTTGAAACTCTACAAAACCCGTGGGAGGTAAGTGTTGACCAATTGGTTGAACATCAAGAATACAATTCAAACCACCACAGAAGAATGCCTCGGTGTTTTAACCATGCACAGAAAGAACAGTTGGTTAAATCAAAAATGAGAAGAAGCAGTCATTAGGAAAAAGAGTGCCATACAGATATGGTTAAATGACATCAGTAACATCAAAAATGAAGAGCAACATAGAACTGAATGCAAAGAGGCTACTAAAATAGTTCGGCAGCAGAAGCGAGAATATATGAGCAATATAATCAAAGCTATGGAAACTAATCACCAGAAAAACGAATCCAGAAATTTTTCTAAAGAACTGAAGTCAATGAAACGAGGGCACCAACACAACACATATGGTTTAAAAGACAAAATTGGGAATATGTTAAATACCAATGAGATAATGTGTAACACATGGAAAGAATACTTTGTTGAATTACTAAATTGTGAAGCTCCAAGTAACACCTTCCCACAGGAAGAGGTTCTAACGTGTGAACCATAAATTGAAGAACCTTGATTTGAAGAAATCCTATATGCAATAACACGACTTAAAAACAATAAGGCAACTGGGGTTGATGGAGTTGCTGCTGAATTTATCAAGACAGGCGGCCATGCATTACATCTAAAGCTATACGAACTAATAATAAATATTTGGAGGACAGAAGAATTACCCTATGACTGTAAAGAGTCATTATTGATACCTATCTTTAAGAAAGGAGACAAGTTCCAATGTGAAAATTACAGAGGATTATCACTACTGTCCACAAGCTATAAGATACTATCTGCAGTATTACTAAATATACTAAAACCACATTCAGAAGACATATTAGGTGACTACCAGGCGGTTTTAGACAAAACAGATCAACAATAGATCAACAATAGATATCTTATGACAAATAGCCGAGAAAAATTGGGAATATAAAAGAGATCTCAATATCATTTTTGTGGATTTTAAAAAGGCTTATGATAGTGTCCATAGGAATAGTCTATGGAATGCTATGCAGGAATTTGGAATACCAAGGAAGTTAATCAACATGACCAGACTATGCATGCAAGATACTTATAAAATAGTAACATATAACGGCAGGAAATCATACTCTTTCCAAATAACATCTGGCTTGAAACAGGGTGATGCACTATCGCCGCTCCTTTTCAATCTGGCTCTAGAGAAAGTTGTAAGGAAGGTAAAGGAGGAATGTGCTATTGGAGGAAAATCCAGACTGCTTGGTTATACAGATGATATAGATATTATAGGGAAAATGAACAAAAGACATTGGAAATATTGACTCACCTAAAGAAAAACGCTCAACAGATGGGGCTGGTTATCAACCAAGGTAAGATAGAATATATGGTAATTTCAAGAGAAGGAACGGCTAAAACTCTGGCCACATACAAATAGATAATATGACAATTAAAAGAACGGAAACATACAAATACCTGGGTACAATCTTCAACTGCTGCAACATCATAAGGGAAGAAATACAAACTAGAATCAACTCTGGAAATAAGATATACTATGCACTACAACATCTACTAAAATCAAAGGCGCTATCTCGTAACACCAAGATCACAATATACAAACCACTGATCAGACCAGTTGTGCTGTATGGCTCTGAAACCTGGAGTACGAACGAGCGAACGAACGAACGAACGAACGAACAATATTTATTTTAAAAGGGTAATAAATTGGGCACGCAGGCCCGTCTTACATTCGGCCCTTTCGATCACTCATCTTTCATTCATCAAATGTGCATGTTACATTTACATAGGAAAACAAAACATTGTCAAATGGATTTTGTAAGCATAAACAATGCATATTACGCATGGTACATTCACACGGCGAAAATAAAAAAAATTGTCAAATGAAAGTTGTAAACATAAACAGTGCATATTGCAATGTTGTGAGACACATCCCCCATCCCCCCTCTCACCCCGCAGCCACCCACACATCCCGCAGCCACCCACACATCCCTAACCCACCACACCCCACCCACCCACACATACCTCCACGCATTCACACAGGCTCAGGCAAACATACATGACGCCACCCACACACTGATCCCCCAACCACACACACATTTCCCCACCCACACATACATCTCCCACCCATCCCATAAACGACACGTACACACCCACCCACATATTCTCCACCACCCACACACCCGCAACCACCCAGCAAAACACACATCACAAAATACAAAGTGGAGAGTGGAAAAGAAGAAGCAACAAAGACATTTATGATCTGTTTATAAGTTCCCGCTAATCATTGGTATCATGAAGGCTAATAGACTGCAATGGCTGGGGCATATAGAAAGAATGGAAGATAATAGTGAAACAAAACTCGCTTACATTCAGGAAATAAATGACCGTAGACCCCGGGGTAGACCAACAAGACGGTGGAGAGATAATATACATACAGACCTACAAGCACTTGGAATCAGTGACTGGCAAGAGAAGGTTAACTAGAGAGACGAATGGAGACGGCTTGATCTGCAGCAAAGAACCTCAATGGCTTGGAATGCTGAGGAAGAAGAAGAGGAAGAAGAAGAAGAAGAAGAAGAAGAAGAAGAAGAAGAAGAAGAAGAAGAAGAAGAAGAAGAAGAAGAAGAAGAAGAAGAAGAAGAAGAAGAAGAAGAAGAAGAAGAAGAAGAAGAAGAAGAAGAAGAAGAAGAAGAAGAAGAAGAAGAAGCAGAAGCAGAAGCAGAAGCAGAAGCAGAAGCAGAAGAAGAAGAAGAAGAAGAAGAAGAAGAAGAAGAAGAAGAAGAAGAAGAAGAAGAAGAAGAAGAAGAAGAAGAAGAAGAAGAAGAAGAAGAAGAAGAAGAAGAAGAAGAAGAAGAAGAATACATCAAATGCTCATAGTACACTCCCATATTCCCCACACATAAATACAACCATCTTTCTATTAGGGGTGTACCGGATTTCGGCTCCGGCTCCGGCAAATCCGGAATCCGGCCATTTTTACAAATCCGGCTTCGGCTCCGGCTCCGGCCGGATCTCACTTCCTAAATCCGGCCAAATCCGGCTACGGTCGGATTTAAAAAATTTGAATCCGGTACAGCCCTATTGAAAACACTCATGGCTTTCCTCCAGAAAGAATGTAGTGATGCTGGGATCAAAACTATGAAAGCAGCCCTGCTTGAAGCTGTTAGCAGCAGATTTGCGGACATTGAATCCAACAGTATTTACACCTGTGCCACACTACTGGATCCTCGATTCAAGCTGTGCTTCTTCTCCGAACGTGGTAGAAGTGATGCACGAGCCCATCTGCCGTTAGCAGCTAACTCCGTTATTGATTCAGCAAACACAGTCAGTCCACAGGATCCATCAGCTACTACTAGTAGTAGTAGTAGTAGTAGTAGTAGTACTAGTGTTTTGACTTCTGTGAGCACTGCCACACAGTACAAGTCCAGCCTATGGAGCTGTTTTGACACAATTGTCGAGGAAAATCCCACCATAGATCGTTCTGCAAGTGCCGAAGGCAACAGCATTAACACTGAGGTGACACAGTACCTGTCAGAGCCACTTCAAACTCGACAGTCAGATCCAGTTTCATGGTGGCATGCCAATAAGCAAAGATATCCCAGTATGGCTAGACTGGCGCAGGCATTTCTTGCACCACCACCTACAAGTGTGCCATCGGAAAGGCTGTTCAGTACTGCAGGAGACATTATCACTGACCACCTTAGTAGCCTTTTACCACAAAATGCGGAGACGTTGATTTTCCTGAAATACAACTCGTCCCTTCTTGACTCTGAGAGTTCAACTTCACAGCCATAAGGAAGACTGACTGACTGAAATAGTGAAATTACTGAATGAATGTATTTCAATAAATTCAATCTGTTCTATGTACTGTTGTTGTGAGTTGTAACTGAGCTGCCAATTTGCCAACTGAAAACAATGTGAAAACTAAAAACTGAAACTGAAAACTAAAAATTAAAATTACTAAATTAGCATTATGTGCTTATGTATTATGTTTCATCTTGAACTTATGGAACTTAATATTACTTAATTACTTATTCTAATATAAATATAATTATTTTACATTTAAATGATTTAATATGAGTATATGTCATCATTGCCATGTCTATAGTATTGAACTGCAGTAATGAACAGTCGAGTGACTCCACTCACTTAAGTCAAGTGATGTAGTACGTTATTTTTTTTTTATTTGTAAATCCGGCTCCGGCCGGATCTCACTTCATAAATCCGGCCAAATTCGGCTCCGGCCGGATTTCAAAAATTTGAATCCGGTACAGCCCTACTTTCTATCTTGTGTACCAATGCATGAACTAATACATCACATAATAATAATACATCATAGGAAACATCATATCTGTGTATCTGCAGGTCTCTTACCATCCTCAAAAAGACACAAGCTATTTGTGTACCGACCCTATAACAGGTGGTTCTTTTCTTGCATCAACCCACCTCTGATTCCTATCGATGCTATGTCTACCCTTCATATACCCATGCCTCATGTTTCCTATATCTTTAAAACATCTGTTTGCTAATCCTGGTTCAGTGATGTCGTTAACACTCTTTTGAGCTGCCTTAACTTTGCAATCTACATATTGTACCGTTACACTGGAGTCTCTGTTTAGTCTGACCTCTTTATTAAATCCTGGCCAATATACCTGGCATCCTGCTCTATGTTGCTTTTGCCTTACTCCTATGTGCCCTGCACATGCCCTATCCTCAGTTGTTCTTGTATATCGGTCTCTATGAGGTAACGGTAATACAACTTGCCCACATGCAGTTCCGCCATCTGAAAACCTGCGAGTGAGACCATTGTTCTTCCTCTCGAAGCACCATCTACCTTTCTTTGACTGCCTATGTTCTACTCTCCTACACCCTTGGGAACATTTGTTCAGAGTAGTATCTTGTCTCTGGGAGTCACTAGCACTATATTTGGGATCCATTCTCATCTGCTCAACTGTACTACCCTTGTCTTTGGTCCCTATGTTTACTTCAAGTGCCTCTTCTACCTCAGCTATACTCTCTAATTTAGGTTCTCTTGTGGTAACTACCTCATTACTGCTTACACTATATTTTTGGTCCCAATAAACTACTTCATCTTCTGTACAATCTTTAACTCCTACAACATTTCCTATGATCAAATCAGCCACTGGTGAGTCCAAAACACACGCTGTCACTCTTCCAGTGATATATGGTGTTTTTACTGTTATTATAGCTAATGGGTAGAACTCTACTGTGCCGTTGAATGTTATGCATCTAATCTTTTTCCCTGTATAATCCGAGGGATCTATTAAACTTTTCCTCACTCCGATAGACGTACATACGGAATCCCTAACTATTAACGCTGGTCTATCATTGACAAATCCCTGATGCAGCTTCAGACTTCCTTCTTCATGCACTGCTGATCCTGCTTTCACTGTATGACCACATATTAGGACTGGCTGACTGTCTTTTTCAAAAAGAGGTTTGCACCCACTACAATCTTCATTGTTCAGCGTCTCAATTGCTTGTGCTGCATTTGAGTGCTCTGTTTCTCTCATCCTACATTGATGGCTGACATGCCCCTTCTTTCCACGTTTGAAACAGATGATCTCCTTCCTTGCGTTACTTGTTGGCTCACTGGCTGGCTGCACGTCACACTCCGCTGCCTTGTGTCTCCAGCTCCCACAATTCCAACATCCGGCATAATTTGGACGTCTCTGGAAATTCCCTCTTCTATATGGGTACCGTCCTACTCTACCAACATTGTTTCCTCGGAAACCATTATCTTGAAGTTCTTGTTGCTCACCTTTCTGTGCTGGATCCACACTTTTCGCCCTTGGTCTGATGACTGGATTCTGGTCCTGTTTAGTGTACGCTGCACAGACTATTTCCTCACTCATTAGTTTCCCAATAGATACGTTAGGATGTGCAGTCATGCAATTTTGCCCTAACTGTGACATTGTGTCTATGTCCTTTGGCTTACGTTCCTCAAAGAAAGCCACTAAATTGGTATTACATGAAGCTAATACTTTGTCTCTTAACACTACATCTACTAATTTATTAAAATCTTTCCCTACTTCTGCGAGCTCCATCCATTTGTTAAATGTGTTCTTTACTGTGTTAACAAAGTCTGTGAAATCTTGATTTGTCTCTGGTCCTAAGTGTCTAAACTTTGTTCTATATCCATGCTCAGTCAGTTGGAACTTCGTAAGCAAACGTTGACGCAAAATAGTGTAGTTGTTTCTTTCTTCCACGGGTAAATTAAACATTGTATCTAGGGCCTTATCCGTAAGAAACTCGCCAAGCCGCATCGCATATTCTTCTTCTGGGATGCCTAAAGTTTTCGCAGATGCTTGGAATCTGTCAAGATACGATTCAAGGTTGTCACGGTCCGTAAAATATGGCAGTTTTAGTCGCTGTGATGACTACGAAGGTCTTCTGCCTTCCTCAATTTTACCTTTTGAAGATAGTTCTAATTTTCTGAGAGCAATTTCAGCTTCCATCTTAATTTTCTCTTTCTCAATTTCCGTTTTCATTTGTGTCTCTTTCTCTTCCTGTAGACGCTTGTTTTCTATTTAAGCTAACTTTACTTCCTGTAGACGTTTGTTTTCCATTTCAGCTACTTTTACTTGTGTCTCTTCCTGTAGACGCTTTGCTTCACGTTCATTATTCCTCTCCTCTCTTTCCGTCTGTTTTTGTTCTTTTGCTTCTGCATACTCCTGTAACTCTTTATCTTTCAGACCTATTCGTTCACCTGCTTCAATATATTCCATTAAAGTAGGCATCTTGTACTTGTGGACACGTTGCTGTCTGTCAGAAAACTATAAATGTGACGACTCTGCTGTTAGTCTTTGTGTCACTTCCCTAAGTACACCAGCACTCCCTGAATACGTAAATTCGTAGTGCTAAAATATCACTCTGTACTCACCCAGTCACTCTATAAGCACTAGGTAGTGAGGGGGAAGTATCACCTATACTCCCTCGCATATATATCTATGACCACAAGTTCATAAAGTCCCTGGAAATATTGTTAAACATACATATAAATACATATACAAACAAATGGATGATAGCAGTAAGTGGTGCCTATAAAACGCTAGACGCATAGGCTAGTGACACGCATACAGATGATTACATATAAATAAAAACCACTAACATTGACATGCCCATGTAAAAACACAACTGTGCGCGTAATATATAAATATAAACTGACACCGACCACTAGACAGTAGACATGACGAAAGATCACAATAATAACATATACCCGACCACAACAAATATCATATGTAAATATAACGAAAAGAAGAAAGAGAAAGGGAAAAAAATTATAGCGTAAAAATATACACAAATCTGACGTCAGACAACTCGGCTCTAGATATTGGTTAGGACTATTCCAATGCCACTGCACGACACGCTAACTCATTAACGTTTTCCTTACAAACCAATATCTTAAGCACCAGAAATCCCCACGTCTCACAAGGCCTATCCTGATGTAGATAGAGATCGCAAAAAGTGCCTATCAACAACTACATGTAATAACATATCCATATATATATATATATATATATATATATATATATATATATATATATATATATATATATATATAAATAGACAAACGATAACGACAGTTAAGACGATGAGAGAGCAAACAAGATGTCCAACTGGTTGGCCGATAAATCTGTCCTTATTGATCCGTCGCCAAAAGTTCTTATTTTAATAATTTTTCACAATATGCTGGGAATGTATATTGGTAAATGTTCCGAAATGTCTACGATATTCCAAATTTGTTGCGTGGTGACTTAATTTTACGTGGTGATCACAAGTTCAAACCGTCGAAAAAATTGAAGATGATGATTGATTATCCACAATGTTCTGTCTCGACACAGTCCGTCACGTTATTGTACTTTCCTTGGACGTGGTGGCCCCAAAGTAATAATCCAAACGTCTTTCTACCTTCGTTGCGGAGATGATACTTCTTTGTAAAATGTTTGCTCATAACAGATTAATGGTCACAAAGGGATTGAACAAAGTCGCACATAAAGTCTGGCTTTCTTTCAAAACAACCTTGTTTTGTTCATTCACAATGAGTCATCTTGACCACAATAGGCCGTGGAAATTTTCCTGAGTACCATTACTCCTTCCACCCTCAACTCACAATGTCACCTCAATTTCTCTTTATCACCCACAGTGAAAAATTCCTCCATAAAAACAGTTTCCACACAACCTTGACAGCCCCACCCGGCTGCTCTTTTAACTCCGTGGAAAGTCACACTTAATCTGTCTGTAAAATGCCCGGAAACTTTTCCGTCAGACACGAACACTTTCCACTTCTGCCCCCGCACGGCTGTGGTAGGGGTAACGTAACTCTCCCCCGTCCTATTAACTGCGTTGACCTGCGAACACACAGTGCGCTTGTATCGCACACACACACCTGTCAGGGTATCCTCCAGCTAGTATCTTGGCGCCGACTTTTACCTGTGCTGTCTGCTGGCGCTTCTGTCTCTTGACCTATAAACACATGCGCCTGGCCTCTCAACCCAACATTCCGTGCTGTTTGTGACTAGTGACTACACCCGTCACCGTAATCGACTCTCCCGGTTGATCTGTGCTGCGTTAATTCTCTGACACCCCCGCTCGCTTCAGCGATATGGTTGGTATCCAATTCACCTGTAGTGAACTTGACGTGAACTGACTGTTCGCTTGTGATTTCTGC
>OY992880.1:135580803-135820803 GCA_963921405.1 Cepaea hortensis | reverse complement strand
AAGCAACTCTCTGATCAGTACCCTCCTAATTTTGGTCTTAGCCTTCAATCTCTGAGCATTGTAGAGGCCGCCATCTGAGCGTGAGTGAATGTATATACCACCATCCTGATCACGAAATGCATATTTCAGTAGAAGTGAAAAGTATATTCCAAAGAGGGTGGGAGCTAGTACACAACCTTGCTTAACTCCACTCTTGATTTCAAATTCTTCAGAAGTTGCACCATCAAACTTGATTATACCCTTCATGCCTGTGTGGAACGATTCCACAATGGACAGAAGAGTTGGTGGGCAGCCAATCTTCTTTAGTGCCTTGAACAGACCCTCACGACTGACCAAATCAAATGCCTTTGTGAGGTCGATGAAGGCAATAAACAGTGGTTGATTCTGTTCACGGCATTTTTCTTGCATTTGTCGCAATGAGAATATCATATCAGTGGTAGACCGGTTCTGTCGAAAGCCACACTGTGATTCGGGGTAGACTTGATCTCCTAGGACTTGAAGTCTGCGCAGAACAATTCTGGCAAATACTTTTCCAACAATACACAGAAGTGAGATACCCCTATAGTTGTTGCAGTCGCTCCGATCGCCCTTGTTCTTGTACAGTGTTATGATGCTTGAATCTTTGAAATCCTGTGGGACTTGTCCTTCACGCCAGCATAGCTCTATTAGCTGGTGGATCTGTATAGTGAGTGTGTCTTGCCCACTCCTGATAACCTCTATTGGAATCCCATCCTTACCTGGAGCCTTGCCAGATGCAAGTTCATTTATAGCACACTTAACTTCTGTTATGGTGGGAAGTGTGTCCAGGTGGTCAAGAGTTGGTAGAGCCTCTATGGCGTTGAGGGCATCATCCGCTAGTTTGGTCTCACTTGAGTAAAGCTCCAAATAGTGCTCTACCCATCTGTCCATCTGCCGTTTACCCAATTGGCTGGGGGCTGCCCAGCTTGAGGCGGGCGGTAGCTGATCAGTGACACCTATAGGTGTCTCCCACCGTCAGAGGCAACGCGTGGCGCCCCATGTCTACGCCAACTGACAAGGACTTATAACCCGTAACAGTTGCCTCTCGCTTTGATTCCGAGACCAGTTAAGACCAGGGATGGAGTTATTGCCTCTCCATAGCACAAAGCCTGGGCTAAAATATAGAGATCATGTGTTGCCCATGCAGCATGATCCCTCTCTCGGCCTGCCTAGTTCACCCCAGAGGAAAGGTAACACCCCTACATCTGGAACAAGACAAGCTGCAGAAGCTGCCGGATCAGCAAAGCAATGCTCTAACTGTCCGCCTGTCGGAGCTTCGATCCTAGACCAGTCGCCAACCAAGGCTTAGGGCCTGGTCTGCCCTGCCATGACAATTTTGTCTTTAGCTTGCATTTCCTCGCACCAGGGTAAGGCTTGTACCCTCCCAATTGCGCTCTTCCGCCCGAAGCCGTGGGGTGTCGGGTTTGGTAAGCGCCGCCCAATGTTCGGCGCTAACAGAAACCAGGTAGTACCGTCTACTGTTATACGGTAGCTCAGTCATATCTGACTAAGACATGACTTACATTTCCTGTTTCCTGTTCTAAGGCACATAATAATGGTTTGTTCTGGTCATGGTAATTATCTTGTGCTGGTGTTGTTGGCTTTCTGATTGATTTGATGATTCTTTCTTTTGGTGGTGTGTGACAGGTACATCGGGTTTCTCCTCTGTTGCTCTTTTATTAGCTAACTGATCAGCTCCCTTGCCTCCTGGCACTCCACAGGGAGATGGTATCCACTGGGTGGTGACCTTACGCTGACTAACTAGATAAGAAAGTCATGTTCCTAGTACCGAGGTAATTTCTCAGACTGGTGCACCTCAAATACTGATTCTGTAGACTGAGCACTATGGCCGGTAGTTAGTTATTTCCCTGTCAAGCGATACTACACACTCCAACCAGAAATTTCCATCTTCCAGTTTCCGAAGTATACTCCGTGAGTAACCCCTTGCTGATAACAACAAACCTTACTCTTTAGAACCTTCAAGACACTGTCTTCGGATCCAACCCATCTCTATCTTCCTGAGCATACTCATTGAGTCACTAAGGAAACATACCCGAGTGAATGTCTGTGTCTCGAGCCATGTTATTACTTTACTTACTGCCATGACTTCCATAGTCAGAATACTTGTGGTCAAGGCAAAAGCACCAGAATCTCCCTTCACAATTCTCCCTCCAGCCTGAGCCGTAGAAGCCCACGAACTTCTCACGCGTCGAGCGACCGACCCATCTATGTAAATGACAGCACCACCCTCTAACGAGTTCTCAAAAATCAAAGCCTGTACTTTCGCCTCCACAACAGAACCTTACAGATACAAGCTGTGTCTTGTGTATTCCCTGTGCATGCGATGGTTTACCCACAGATTCCAGTTCACGTTACGAATCAACGAAATATTTCACCACAATGAAGTTGCCATCAAACAACTGAGCAGACATGCATTTGCGCAGCACCAAGCTGGGATTAACGGACATAATTCAACTCTTGACAGAATCATGCATAACAGTCTCAAACAACAACAGGCTCATAAAGGACACACGTATAAATGACGCCATACGGATTACAATACAAAAGTTGATCAAAACGACCAGCCAACTTAACTTGTAAGTAATAGGAGTCTTCAAGCGACCCGGCACAGCGGGAGGAAGTGCACCAGATAGCTAGTCAGCTTGAAGTCCTGTTGGGTTTTACAAATCCCAGTTCTGTAGGGGTGTGTGTGTTTGTCTTATCCTCACTTGTTGTCAAACGATGTAGGACAATCGTGAGGATTTCTAGGATGAAGTATTATGACAATACCCGCATAAATTCTCTGTTTCATTTTTACCTTTCGTCTCGCAGGCGACAGACTCTCCTTCAACAAATCTCTTTTTGTTTTGAATAAAAACTATTTGCTTTTTCATGCAGGAAAATCGTGAAACCAAGAAGCCATGCGGAAATCTAAATCTTGTTATTATACGTGATCTTGTCCCTTCCTTTATTTCTCTTGGTAATTATCTCTGTAATATTGAAATTAGCTGATGCACTTTAGACGGGCATTCTAGTGAAGAAACACAGATTAAGACTTTGGCATACCTGAGCTTTGCCTACTGTGACATCACATTGAAATTCAAATGTCGTGCTGTTACTGGATAGAATCGTTGTTGAGAAAACTTGAGCATCAACATTCTTCGTTTTCTGAGCCTGATCTTTTGGTTAAAGAATTGAGACCTGTGGATTGTATACATACTTGATTGATTGGACGTGAGGAATGTCTGTTGATGATTGTGTCGTGCTTACGCTGGTTTATATTTCACGTTGCTTCCTTCATTGAACTGGTATGTGTCATTAAGTCTCTCTCTCTCTCTCTCTCTCTCTCTCTCTCTCTCTATCTCTCTCTCTCTTTCTCTCTCTCTCTCTCTCTTTCTCTCTCTCTCTCTATCTGTCTCTCTCTCTCTCTATCTATCTCTCTCTCTCTCTCTCTCTATCTCTCTCTCTCTCTATCTCTCTCTCTCTCTCTCTCTCTATCTCTCTCTCTCTCTATCTCTCTCTCTCTCTCTCTCTCTCAATTTCTCTCTGTATTCTGTCTGTCTCTCTATTTGTCGGTCACTCTCTGTATGTTTGCCGGTGTGTCTGTTTGATACCACATTGACACCACACTAATACCACATTGACACCACATGGGTAATAATTGATACCTCATTGACATCACATTGATACCACATTGACACCACATGGGTAATAATTGATACCTCATTGACATCACATTAACACAACATTGACACCTTATTGATACCACATTGACACCACATTGATACCCCATTGACAACATAGTGATACCATATTGAAACCACATTAACACCATATTGACACCACATTGATCCCACATTGACACCACATTGATACCCCATTGACAACATAGTGATACCATATTGAAACCACATTAACACCATATTGACACCACATTGATACCACATTGACACCACATTGATACCCCATTGACAACATAGTGATACCATATTGAAACCACATTAACACCATATTGACACCACATTGATCCCACATTGACACCACATTGGCACCACATTGACAACATAGTGATACCATATTGAAACCACATTAACACCATATTGACACCACATTGATACCACATTGACACCACATTGATACCCCATTGACAACATAGTGATACCATATTGAAACCACATTAACACCATATTGACACCACATTGATCCCACATTGACACCACATTGATACCCCATTGACAACATAGTGATACCATATTGAAACCACATTAACACCATATTGACACCACATTGATCCCACATTGATACCACATTGATACCCCATTGACAACATAGTGATACCATATTGAAACCACATTAACACCATATTGACACCACATTGATCCCACATTGATACCACAATGACACCACATTGAGATTACATTGGCACCACATGGGTAATAATTGATACCTCATTGACATCACAATAACACAACATTGACACCACATTGATGCCACATTGATACCACATTGACACCACATTGATACCATATTGATACTACATTGATCCCACATTGACACCACATTGGCACCACATTAATCCCACATTGATACCACAATGACACCCCATTGACACCACATTGACACCACATTGATACTACATTGACACCACATTGACACTACAATGACACCAAATTGATACCACATGGACACTACAATGACACCTCATTGATACCACATTGATACCACATTGATACCACACTGATACCACATTGATACCACATCGATACCACATTGATACCACACTGATACCACATTGATACCACATTGACACCACACTGACACCACATTGATAGCACATTGACACCACATTTATACCACATTGACACCACATTGATACCACATTGACACCACATTGATATCACATTGATACCACATTGACACCACATTGATACCACATTGACACCACATTGATACCACATTGACACCACATTGATACCACATTGATACCACATTGACACCACATTGATACCACATTGACACCACATTGATACCACATTGATACCACATTGACACCACAATGATACCACATTGACACCACATTGATACCACATTGACACCACATTGACATCACATTGACACCACATTGACACCACATTGACACCTCATTGACACCACATTGACATCACATCGGCACCACATTGATACCACATTGACACCACATTGATACCACATTGACACCACATTGATACCACATTGACACAACATTGACACCACACTGGCTTAACAGTGCCTTCACCAACCTCACTGTGGCATGCGTTAAGCTCTGCCTATAGCCAGGACAACAGGAAGGCCAGTGAGTCGGTCAGTAAGTAGGTCATTGAGTTTGTTAATAAGTCGGTTAATGAGTGGGTCAGTGAGTCGGTCAGTGAGTCGGTCAGTGAGTCGACCAGCGAGTCGGTCAGTGAATCGGTCAGTGAGTCGGTCAGTGAATCGGTCAGTGAGTCGGTCAGTGAATCGGTCAGTGAGTCGGTCAGTGAATCGGTCAGTGAGTCGGTCAATGAATCGGTCAGTGAGTCAGCCAGTAAGTCGGTCAGTAAGTCGACCAGTGAGTCGATCAGTGAATCGGTCAGTGAGTCGGTCAGTGAGATGATCCGTGAGTCGCCAGTGAGTCGGCCAGTGAGTCGGTCAGTGAATCGGTCAGTGAGTCGGTCAGTGAGTCGGTCAGTGAATCGGTCAGTGAGTCGGGAAGTGAGTTGGTCAGTGAGTCGGTCAGTGGGTCAGTCAGTCAATCGGTCAGTAAATCGATCAGTGAATCACGTGAAGAAATCTTATGCACGCAATAAGGCGTATTGTGCAGATGGTGCTAGACCTATATTTTGACAGACCAACCGGCACCCGGTGGCTGATGTGGTCAGTGTCACACCCGCCTCATTTACTTCCTAAGACATGACTTGGTACCTACTTCAGACCTGGTCATTAAACAAACATTTCAAATCGACATCGACGAGAATGGAACCCCTGACCACGCAACCGGCAGGTGAGCGTCTAGAATAAGTCGGACTTACGGGCTTTACCTCAAAGCCTTCCAATGGATTCACCACCCACCGAGGGCGATGTAACGTTGTGAAGTACTGTGCTAAATATGCTTCCTGAACCACAGACTTCCAGTGGATTCACCCCCCCCCCCCCCAACCGAGGGCGCTGTAACGTTGTGAAGTACTGTGCTAAATATGCTTCCTGAACCACAGACTTCCAGGGGATTCACCACCCACCGAGGGCGCTGTAATGTTGTGAAGTACTTTGCTAAATATGCTTCCGGAACCACAGACTTTCCCGGACTTTCCTTCATAATACACATGTCGGAGGGCAGCGAGGCCGAATGGATTAAAGCGCTTGTTCTTTAATCTCCCGTGTGCTGATGGCTGACCAGTCGAGTCGTCAAAAAGTCTCGACTCGAGACTATAGGTGGACTAAAATGTTGACTTCTCGTCCTTGACTTTGGGACGTAAATTACAAGTACCTCAGAAGTCGGAGTGGGTTCGTCTGATGGCGAGGAATACCAGTAAAAAGGAAAGATAGCCCACACTCAAAAATAAATCCAGTTACGAACAAGGGGATAACATTACAAATTATATTTCTTATCAATGATCGGCGCTCCCAATCTGTATGTTAGTTCTTTTATTGAAACAGCGTTACTAAAATTCGTATTGATATGTGTACATTGAATGCAGTTAATATCATAGACAGAATGAGGTTTCCCATAGGTTTTTGGTCATCATTGTGAACAGCCTGAAATGCGCACACTCCCTAGAAAAAGTTTATGCTTGAAAAAATAACATGAGGCGGCAAACAAAACGGTCTGGCGGAGCTCACAAACCAATGAAGGAACTCCACACCGAAGAACACACCGAAAGCCACACTACCGCTGCCTTGTGGAAGTTCTTGTAAGAACAAAGGCAAGGCAACAATGCCAGACAAGTTACGTGGGTGGGCAGACCCCACAAACACGGGGAGGTCTACGGGAGGAGGGGTCCAGAAAAGAAACCTCAACCGTCGAAGTCGGAAGATATTGGCCTCAGTGGCACGGAACTAGAAAGCGGACATCTACGCACTACAATGGATGCACGCACCATCCTTTAGCACAGAAGCAAAGCGAACGATGATCTTAGAAGAATATGTTATGATATGGCCGTGACATTGCCATTGGAGCATCACGTGGGTTCTCGAGTGTCAGGGGTTGACGGTACCGTCATAAGTTAACGGCATTTCTCCCTGACATTATAGAGAGAGAATTACAAAACGGTGCACCAACTCTATTTCATCGGATAGGTCCCCGGTTAGAGTGTACTATAGCCACAGACGAAGCTACGGCGGTGCAGTGGCTGGTACGCTTGTCAACCGGTTATAGTGTACTATAGCCACAGACGAAGCTACGGTAGTGCAGTGGCTGGTACGCTTGTCAACCGGTTATAGTGTACTATAGCCACAGACGAAGCTACGGTGGTGCAGTGGCTGGTACGCTTGTCAACCGGTTATAGTGTACTATAGCCACAGGCGAAGCTACGGTGGTGCAGTGGCTGGTACGCTTGTCAACCGGTTAGAATGTACTATAGCCACAGACGAAGCTACGGTGGTGCAGTGGCTGGTACGCTTGTCAACCGGTTATAGTGTACTATAGCCACAGACGAAGCTACGGTGGTGCAGTGGCTGGTACGCTTGCCAACCGTTTTGAATCAAGTATTTGAATCCTCTTGAAGCGGGAATTTTGTTTTGAGGCTGCCAAGTAAACCCAGTCTGGAATGGTTGCCAGGAGATGTTCTGGGATGTAAAGGCAGTAATATCGACCATGTCACCCATCTAGTGCCATCTGCTCTATACAAGAATGGGTTAGCACCATATAGCTATTGCACGCCACGGTGTGGGACAGATCCGTCTCTTTATTGTTGTATAATATACAGTATAACTGTTCCGTGGTGATTAGGCTTCATATGTTTACATTTAGCCAGAGCTGTGACCGAACTCGGCCTACTCTTTACGATTTTCAATTGCTAAGGCATATTTAGCCGGTGTCGGTGGCTATGGACTTACGGACGCGATTCGTAAGCCCGCTTACCCGCGTTCGAAACACAGCTTGACCGCGTTGTGCTGGGTTTTAAACGAATTGGTATGGGAACCGGTCGTTCAGAAAGCAATGACAAACTTCTTCTTCTTCTTCAGCGTTCCGAGCCATTGAGGTTCTTTGCTGCAGATACAATCTGTCTCCATTCGTCTCTCTGGTGGACCTTCTCTTGCCAGTCGTTGATTCCAAGTGCGTGTATGTCTGTACATGTATTATCTCTCCACCGCCTTCTTGGTCTACCTCGGGGTCTACGGTCATTTATTTCCTGAGTGTAAGCGAGTTTTGTTTCCCTATTATCTTCCATTCTTTCTATATGCCCCAGCCATTGTAGTCTATTAGCTTCATGATACCAGTGATTAGCGGGGACTTAAACAAATCATAAATGTCTTTGTTACTTCTTCTTTTCCACTCTCCACTTTGTGTATCCCTAATGGGTCCAAAGATGTTGTATCCCTAAAATTTTGTTCTCAAAGGTTTGTAACAAGGCTTCGTATCCTTTCGTTGTACTCCAGGTTTCAGAGCCATACAGCACAACTGGTCTGATCAGTGATTTGTGTATTGTGATTTTGGTGTTACGAGATAGCGCCTTTGATATTAGTAGATGTTGTAGTGCATAGTATATCTTATTTCCAGAGTTGATTCTAGTTTGTATTTCTTCCCTTATGATGTTGGAGCAGTTGAAGATTGTACCCAGGTATTTGTATGTTTCCTTTCTTTTAATGGCCAGAATTTTTAGCCATTCCGTCTCTTGAAATTACCATATATTCTGTCTTATCTTGGTTGATAACCAGCCCCATCTGTTGGGCTTTTTCCTTTAAGTGAGTCAATATTTCCAATGTCTTTTGTTCACTTTGCCCTACAATATCTATATCATCTGCATAACCAAGCAGCTTGGATGTTCCTCCAATATCACATTCCTCCTTTACCTTCCTTACAACTTTCTCTAGAGCCAGATTGAAGAGTAGCGGCGATAGTGCATCACCCTGTTTCAAGCCAGACGTTATTTGGAAGGGGTCTGATTTCCTGCCTTTATATGTTACTATATTATAAGTATCTTCCATGCATGGTCTGGTCATGTTGATTAACTTCTTTGGTATTCCAAATTCCAGCATAGATTTCTATAGACTATTCCTATGGACACTATCATAAGCCTTTTTAAAATCCACAAAAATTTTATGGAGATCTCTTTTATATTCCCAATGTTTCTCGGCTATTTGTCGTAAGATAAATATCTGATCTATTGTTGATCTGTTTTGTCTAAAACCCGCCTGGTAGTCACTTAATATGTCTTCTGAATATGGTTTTAGTCTATTTAGTAATACTGCGGATAGTATCTTATAGCTTGTGGACAGTAGTGATATTCCTCTATAATTTCAACATTGGAACTTATCTCCTTTCTTAAAGATAGGTATCAATAATGACTCTTTCCAGTCATGGGGTAATTCTTCTGTCCTCCAGATTTTTATTATTAGTTCGTATAGCTTTAGATGTAATGCATGGCCACCTGCCTTTATAAATTCAGCAGCAATTCCATCAGTCCCAGTTGCCTTATTGTTTTTAAGTCGTGTGATTACATATAGGATTTCTTCAAATGTAGGTTCTTCAATTTGTGGTTCGCATGTTAGAACCTCTTCCTGTGGGAAAATGTTACTTGGAGCTTCACAATTTAGTAATTCAATAAAATATTCTTTCCATGTGTTGCACATTTCCTCATTGGTATTTATCATATTCCCATTTTTGTCTTTTAAACCATATGTGTTTTGTTGGTGCCCTCGTTTCATTGACTTCAGTTCTTTAAAAATTTTCTGGATTCATTTTTCTGGTGATTAGTTTCCATATCTTTGATTAAGTTTTATTTTAAATTTTGCTCCAACGACGAAGTGGTCACTGTGGCATTCAGCTCCTCTATAACTTCTGACTTGGTGTATGTTTGATGCATTTCTGTTGTTAATTAAAATGTGATCTATTTGATTATAGGTTCTCTTGTCACATGATTTCCAAGTTTGTTTGTGTATATCCTTTCTTTGTAGTCTGGTACTGCTAATCTGCAGTCCTTTGGCTTCTGCCAGGTTGATGACTCTCCATCCATTATCATTTGAAGTTGTATGTAGGCTTTCCATACCGGCCACTTTTTTATTAGTTTGCTCTCTACCTATTTTTGCATTGAAGTCTCCCAGCACAATCAGGATGTCCTGTTTGGGGGTTTCTTCTATGACATCTTCCAGATCATTATAAAAGTCTTCTTTAATATTATCTTCTTTCTCTTCAGTAGGTGCATGTACATTAAGCATCGTTATTTTTTCCATTTACCTTTTATTCGTAATTTACTAATCCTGTCATTAAAAGCTTTAAAATTTAAAACGTTCCCCCATAACTCTTTTTTGATGACAAATCCTGTTCCTTTTTTTTTTTTTATCCGCGTTTCCATCCTGTTTCAGGATATTGCGGTCAACACCAGCATCTTTCAGCTGTATGTTGATTCCTAGGCTAGATTACGCTCATCAGCACGCCACGACTTTCTGAGCGACCGGCTCCATACTCTCATAAGTCACTTTTGCGATTCGAACCACTGCTAATTCTCGTCGCGTCACGTGACGAGAGTATTCGGGGTTAGCGGAGAAAGCTGCTAACCCCTCGGCCATGGAGCGGGCAAATCCTGTTCCTAATTCATGTTTATTTTGGGTGTTTCCTCCATATATTATAATCATTCCATTTTGCTCTAAAGTACCCTCTCCTGGCCATCTTATTTCTTGAATTGCTGTTATATCCATTTGATATTCAACCAGCTCCCGGGTTAGTTCTTCGGCCGCTCCAGCTCGATAGTGTCCGTACATTCCATGTTCCAAATCTCAAAAGTCCTTTAACGTTCCAAGGTTGTTGTCCAGATAAGTCAGTCCGATATCGAGGCTCATGTATTTGTTTCGTAACAAAGAAAGGTTTTTACAAAGGTGGGGATGTTAACCCCACGCTTCAACCCCCAACCTGGAGGACCAGGGTGTTTCTCTTTGTCTGTTCTCTACCCTTTGACCTGTCCGGATTGGGAGGCCCTGCTGGTAGCTACGCTACCGCCGGCATAGCTCTCAGGGTCATTGAGAAACTCAAGCTCCCCCACCACGACAAGGTGGAAACACCATCGGGAGAGACAAACTACTAAACGAAAACTTGCCTTGACATCAACAACAGCAGTAAAATTCTGGTGTAAACAGCGATGTACTGTAACAAGGATATGCACAGAAAACAAAAGGCATATTTAACTATCACAATGTGTGACGAGCCACCCCCCCCCCCCCTCCCTCCTCCCCTGAAGGTCTTAGCTCTGGTCCGAGTAAGATAGGCATTAGATCCATTTCCACCGAAGCAAGGGTGGGTTTATCATCCTATTGTTCCGTATGTTATAACGGCAACCCCCCAGACCTAGACAAGCGCTTGTTCCCTCTATACAAAATGCCATCTGGACATGGAATCAGCTTTCCCAGTATAGTCTGCTATTCCTGTGAAACAGTAAAACCACAAACTGCCAAATGTAACGCAATATATTGTTACTTGAGTCAGGGATTAGTAAATTTAACAGCGACAAATATCTGTGTCCCACATCTTATCAAAGGGATATAACCACGTGAACTGTTTTTCATATCTATTACTCTGATCGTATCTTATACTCAAAGGGCAATAACCATGGTAATTGGTATTATACAATGAAACAGGACATCGGCCTACCGAACTTCTCAGTCACAGCATCAAACAAGAAAGACATCTACAATATGCCCACGTTCTCAAACATGGAATCCATTCAAAATAATTCCCGCCACAGATCGACAAGTTTCAGTAAAGTGATTACCGGATCAATATTCAGTTGAATAGCAGATATATGGACATTTCGAATCAGACGGACCGTTCTATTTCCAGATGACCTTTAGGCCGCTGGTCGTGCATTACTCTCTGTACGACGTGCTATTTTTTATTTTTTGGCTGGCCGCATAAAGGCCAAGTAAAATAAAATGTGTGGTGACTAAACAATTCCTCCTACTAAATAAAGCAATGTTGTCCTGCCTGGATCTCAGAGGGTGGCTTTTGTATCATCATCATCATGTGCCACGCCGATAAGCGTGGGCGGTCATGTTTTGCCATCTCACTCGATCAACAGAGTCGTGGAACAGCTCAGTGTTCTTGTCTCGACCATGGCACGTGGCCAAGCCATCCTGGTATTTACTTCTCTGTCTTCCCTTTGTTCTCTTCGACTCGATCGTGTCAGTTGTCATCAAGTTCTCCAATCCATTTCTTCTCATAACATGTCAAAAAAAATTTGACTGTCTACGTTTAATGTCTCTAATCAATTTACGATTTTCATTTGTCTCCTGTAGTACTTGGTCATTGGTTTTTCTCTCTGTCCATGGTATTCTTTGCATTTTCCTCAGAAACGACATTTCTGCAGCCATCATATGTTTTTCAGCTTGATATATAGAGCATCTACTGTAAGATATCGGACAATGCATCAAATATGTTCTTTACCTCTATGTTGAATTTATCTTTTATCTCCTCACTATACGGGATCCGAAGATCAAATTGTATGTTTCTTGGTGTATATTTGACTTTCTTTAATGTTATACGTATATTGTTTATGATTAATGTATGATCGCTGCAGCAATCCGCGCTTGGTAATTTTACAACTTTTAAGGCATTTCGAATTCTTCTGTAGATGAGAATGTAATCAATCTGATGTTCTGATCTTATGATCAGGACTCCCCCATGTCCATAATCTCCTTGGGTGATATTGCTACCAGGTGTTTCCAATAATCATATCATGCTCGTTTGCTCACTGTTATCCCCACTTAGTGTGTACTATAGCCACAGAAGATATCAGAATATCAGAAGAACAATGTGGGTTTGTAGAAGGCAAGGGTACAGTAAATGCTGTGTATATACTGAGAACCATAATCGAACGTTCTATAGAAGTAAACAAAGATCTACACCTTTGCTTTATTGACTACACAAAGGCTTTTGATAAAGTGAGACATGTCAACATGATAAAGATGCTTGAAGATTTACAAATTGATGGAAAAGATCTTAGACTTGTAAAAAACATATATTGGAAACAACAAGCTGCCATAAGAGTTGATAATGAAATAAGCCAATATCAACCTATTAAGAGAGGCGTGAGACAGGGATGTGTAATGTCTCCAGATCTGTTTTCCCTGTACAGTGAACGTATTTTCAGAAATATTGAAGATATTTAAGGAATCAACATTGGGGGACGATGCATCAATAACATTAGATATGCAGATGATACAGTCTTGATTGCAGACAATGAACAGGACCTGCAAAATTTAGTAGATGCGATTGTTACACACCGTTAACAACTAGGGTTAGAATTAAATTGTAAAAAGACACAGATTATGGTCGTCACTAGGAAGAACGAAATACCACAATGTAATATACAAGTAAATGGGAATATTCTTCAACAAGTGAATAGGTACAATTATCTCGGAACAGCAATAACATCTGATGGAAGATGCCTTGAAGAGATTAGAACAAGAATCGCCATGGCAAAAGTAGCCTTTAGCAAGATGAAAAACATACTGACCAATAAAAAGATTTCAATTGAAACGAGAAAAAGAGTGTTGAGATGCTACATAGAACCTGTACTTTTATATGGATGTGAAGCGTGGACAATGAGCAGTCAGGCTGAAAAACATCTGATGGCTGTAGAGATGTGGTTTCTGAGGAAAATGCAAAGAATACCATGGACAGCCAGAAAGACCAATGAACAAGTTCTTCAAGAAACAAATGAAGATCGTAAATTGATTAGAGAAATTAGACGTAGACAGTCAAAATTTTTTGGGCATGTTATGAGAAGAAATGGATTGGAGAACTTGGTGACGACTGGTAAGATCGAGGGGAACAGACCAAGGGGAAGACCTAGAAGCAAGTACCTGGATGGCTTGGCCTTGTGGCATGGTCGAGACAGAAACACGGAGCTGATCCACGACTCTGGTGATCGAGTGAGATGGCAGAACATGACCGCCCACGCTTACCGGCATGGCACATGATGGATGGATGGATAGCCACAGACGAAGCTACAGTAGAGCAATGGCTGGTACGCTTCCCAACCGGTTCGAATCATTTGTTCGAATCCCCTTGAATCGAAAATGTTTTGAGGCTGCAAGTAAACCCAGTCTGGAATGAATATCAGAAAATGTTCTGGGAATTACAGGCCGTAATATGGACGACATCACGCAAGTAGCGTCATCTGCTCTACACAAGTATGGGTTCGCACCATATACACTGTACGTCCACGGTGTGGGACATGGGCGTTTCTTTACTCGTGTACAATATAATACAGTCCAGCTGTTCTGTCGTGATTAGGTTTCACATGTATACATTTTGCCAAGGCTGTGACCCGTCTCGGTCTACTCTTTACGATTTTCAATTGCCAAGGCATATTTGACTATCACAATGTGTGACGAGCCCTCCGAGGTTTTAGCTCTGATCCGAGTAAGCTAGGCATTAGATCCACTTCCACCAAAGCAAGGGTGTTTTTATCATCCTATCGTTCCCTGTGTTACAATAGCAACAAACCAGACCTAGACTCGCTCTTGTTCTCACAAGCCCCGCTATAAAAATGCTAGCGGGACTTGGAAACAGCTTTCTCATGTAGTCTGTTATTCCTGTGAAACAGTAAAACCACGAACTGCCAAATGTAACGTGATATATTGTTACTTGAGTAAGGGATTAGTCAATTTAATACCGACAAAAAACGCACCTCAGGTGGTTTATAGACGTGTCTTTGTGTGTCCACATCTTATCAAAGGGGTATAACCACGTGAACTGCTTTCGTATCTATTGCTTCGACCGTATATTTATACTCAAAGGGCAATAACCACGTTAAATTGAGTATAAATTGAAATAGGACGTCGGCGACATTACTCTTCAGTCACAGCGTCAAACAAGTAAGACATCTGCACTATGCCCACGTTCTCAAACGTAGGATCCAACTAAGACAATTCCCGCAACATAGCGACAACTTTCAGTAAAGTGATTACCGGATCAATATTCAGTTGAATAGCAGATATATGGACATTTCGAATCAGACGGACCGTTCTATTTCCAGATGACCTCTAGGCGGCCGGCCGGGCCTTATTGGCCGTACGCCGTGCTATGTTTTTTTTTGGCTGGCCGCATAAAGGCCAAGTAAAGTAAAATGTGTAATGACTAAACAATTCCTCCTACTAAATAAAGCATTTTTGTCCTGCCTGGATCTCACGGGTGGCTTTTGTATCATCATCATCATGTGCCACGCCGATAAGCGTGGGCGGGTAATGTTTTGCCATCTCACTCGATCAACAGAGTCGTGGATCAGCTCAGTGTTCTTGTCTCGACCATGGCACGTGGCCAAGCCATCCAAGTATTTACTTCTCTGCCTTCCCTTGTTCTCTTCCACTCGATCTTGCCAGTTGTCATCAAGTTCTCCAATCCATTTCTTCCCATAACATGCCCAAAAAATTTTGACTGTCTACGTTTATAGCCTCTAATCAATTTACGATTTTCATTTGTCTCCTGTAGTACTTAGTAGATGCGGTTGTTGTACACAGTGAGCAACTGGGGTTAGAATTAAATTGTAAAAAGACTCAGGTTATGGTCGTCACTAGGAATGAAGAAGGGCCACAATGTAATATACAAGTAAATGGAAATATTCTTCAACAAGTAAATCGGTACAATTATCTTGGAACAGTTATAACATCTGATGGGAGATGCCTTGAAGAGATTAGAACAAGAATCGCCATGGCGAAAGTAGCCTTTAGCAAGATTAAAAACATTCTGACCAATAAAAAGATGTCAATTAAAACGATAAAAAGAGTGTTGAGGGGATACATAGAGCCTGTTCTTTTGTATGGATGTGAAACTTGGACAATGAGCAGTCAAGCTGAAAAGCATCTGATGGCTGCAGAAATGTGGTTCTGAGGAAAATGCAAAGAATACCATGGACAGCCAGAAAGACCAATGAACAAGTTCTTCAAGAAACAAATGAAGATCGTAAATTGATTAGAGAAATTAAACGTAGACAGTCAAAATTTTTTGGGCATGTTATGAGAAGAAATGGATTGGAGAACTTGGTGACGACTGGTAAGATCGAGGGGAACAGACCAAGGGGAAGACCTAGAAGCAAGTACCTGGATGGCTTGGCCTTGTGGCATGGTCGAGACAGAAACACGGAGCTGATCCACGACACTGGTGATCGAGTGAAGTGGCGAGTCATGACTGCCCACGCTTTCCGGCATGGCACATGATTGATTGATTGAGTACTTGGTCATTGGTTTTTCTCTCTGTCCATGGTATTCTTTGCATTTTCCTCAGAAACGACATTTCTGCAGCCATCAGATGTTTTTCAGCTTGATATATACAGCATTTACTGTAAAATATCGGACAATGCATCAAATATGTTCTTTACCTCTACGTTGAATTTATCATTCATCTCCTCACTATACAGGATCCGAAGATCAAATTGTGTGTTTCTTGATCTATATTTGACTTTCTTTAATGTTATACGTATATTGCTTATGATTAATCTATGGTCGCTGTAGCAATCTGCGCTTGGTAGTTTTACAACTTTTAATGTATTTCGAATTCTTCTGTAGATGAAAATGTAATCAGTCTGGTGTCTGATCTTATGATCAGGACTCCCATATTTCTATAATCTCCTTGCGTGATGTTGATACCAGGTGTTTCCAATAATCATATCATGCTCTTTTGTCCACTGTAGGTCCCCACTTAGTGTGTACTATAGCCACAGACGAAGCTACAATAGAGCAATGGCTGGTACGCTTGTCAACCGGTTCGAATCATTTGTTTGAATCCCCTTGAATCGAAAATGTTTTGAGGCTGCCAAGTAAACCCAGTCTGGAATGAATATCAGGAAATGTTCTGGGAATTACAGGCCGTAATATGGACGACATCACCCAAGTAGTGTCATCTGCTCTACACAAGTATGGGTTCGCACCATATACACTGTTCCTCCAACGGCGTGGGACATGGGCGTTTCTTTACTCGTGTACAATATAATACAGTCTAGCTGTTCTGTCGTGATTAGGTTTCACATGTATACATTTTGCCAAGGCTGTGACCCGACTCGGTCTACTCTTTACGATTTTCAATTGCCAAGGCATATTTGACTATCACAATGTGTGACGAGCCCTCCGAGGTTTTAGCTCTGATCCCAGTAAGCTAGGCATTAGATCCACTTCCACCAAAGCAAGGGTGTTTTTATCATCCTATCGTTCCCTGTGTTACAATAGCAACAAACCAGACCTAGACTCGCTCTTGTTCTCACAAGCCCCGCTATAAAAATGCTAGCGGGACTTGGAAACAGCTTTCCCATGTAGTCTGTTATTCCTGTGAAACAGTAAAACCACGAACTGCCAAATGTAACGTGATGTATTGTTACTTGAGTCAGGGATTAGTACATTAAATAGCGACAAAAAAAGCAGCTCAGGTGATTTTTATGTGTCTTTGTCTGTGTCCACATCTTATCAAAGGGTTATAATCACTTGAACTGCTTTCGTATCTATTACTTTGACCATCTGTTTATACTCAAAGGGCAATAACTACGTTTTATGGTGTATAAGCTGAAACAGGACGTTGGGTGTCAGAACTCTTCAGTCACAGCATCAAACAAAAAAGACACCATGCACCATGCCCACGAACTCAAACATCGGATCCAATTAAGACAATTCCCGCAACATATCAACAACTTTCAGTAAAGTGATGGATGTATGAATATTCAGTTGAATAGCAGATATACGAACATTTAGAATCAGACCCTCCCCCGATGTGTCTCCACCTTGCCGTGGTGGGGGAGCTTGCGTGTCCCATCGATCCCATGTGCTTGCCGATGGGTGAAAAACTACATATCGGACAGCATATGGGATAGGGACCAGACTAAGAGAGACACAACCTGCTGCTCTGCAGGTGAGACTGAGGAAAGCAGTCTAAAATTTTAAATCAGGCGCACGAAGGCAGAAGTTCTTGGTCCGGACAAAACACTAAAGGCTCCCTGTCGAGGGCTGTGGCTGAACGCCTCTAAGCCACAAACCCTCGGACCTGAGAGCCGGGCCGATAGCCACCTCGCGAAAAATAAAGGCGTGATACTGAGCAAGCTACATGCTCAGGTCTGATAGAAGTTTGAAGGATCTCAGCTGGGGGATATGAGAGATTCCCGGATGAGAGGCCAGGCCGTTTCTCGTTCACCGCTGCACGAAGGTAAGGTGCTGATCCGGCAGCACAAGTAGCCTACCTCGTGAGCGAGTACAAAAAGTCCAAAAGTGCCCCTGTCGAAGAAAGTGGCTGCGAAAACTGTATCTAACTCATAGAGAGTGTAGACAAAAGTGGAAGAACGTCTCAATGACGCAAAATGGAACGCACGGCGAGCGAACCTATTGCGTGGTCCGAAGTCAAAAGCGTGGGTGTCGCTTGCAGTCTGACCGTCCCTGGTGTGTGCTTGAGCGATCAGTGGCAAACGAGTTACCAACACATGGAAGTGAGGAACTAAAGCAGCCATGAGCAGGACGTGGCAACTCCTCGGGTGAGCCCAGTCACAGAGCAATATGTGCCGGCTCTGCAATTATGGAAGCCTCCTTGGATAGCGAGGGAATGCTCATGGTCTGCCCCTGCATTCCCTTGAGGGCCGACCACGATGTCGTTCATCGTTCTATCTTGACCAGCTGAGATGTTAGCGACATCACAACAGTCCAACGTGCCTCGAAACCAGAGGATGGCTAACCTCATTAACAAATGCCCGCTGGAAGTCGGAAGTGTCGTCCTACGGGTGGCAAACTAAAAATTGACGCTACGCAATTACGTCCGAGTGAAATGTCTCGTAAGAATGTCTCTCGTGCTAGGAACAGCTCTGACTACCTAGTTTCCGAATGCCGCTCTTGTTCGGAACAGCTCTGACTGGGTAGTTTTCCGAATGTCTGTTGAGCCTGGAAAAGCTCTGATGGGCGCAACGACAAGCACATGTCCGAAAACTCGCTGAGTGGATGCCGTCTGCAATCCTGTCTGGTTTGTGCGGGAATGACCCGGGGAAACGAAATGACCAATATATTGAAGTGAGGATTTAAAGCAGCCATGAGCAGGACGTGACGATCTCCCTCGGTGAGCCCAGATCCAGGGCGTTATGTGTCGGCCCTGCAACTATGGAAGCAACCTTGGATGGCGGAAAATGCTATGGACTGTCCCTGCCTTCCTTTGAGGGATGACCGTTGTCTTCGACCATTCCACCTTGGCCAGCATGGGTGCAGATGGCGCCACAAAAGTGAGAGTCTCCCAGGAATGCTACCTGGTCAAAAATGCACGCTAAAGTCGATGTGTTGGCCTACGGGTTTCGGCCCAAGGGCGCATAACAGACACACCGCAATCACATCTGAAAAAACACTCCGGATGAACGAAAAGAAGAAGAAGAAGAAGAAGAATCAGACCTACCGTCCTATTTCCCGAGATCTGTAAAGCAACAAGGAGGGAAAGTACAGTGATTTTTTGGCTGGCCGTATAATGGTCAAGTAAAAGTAAAATGGGTAGTGACTAAACAATTCCTCCTAGAGTGTGACGGGATGGCCCAACTCTCAGATCGTTTTTATTAGATTGGGATAGCACTCAGTCCAGCCCACCTATATATTTATGTATTTTTTTTTTTTGTATTGTTATCTATATATCCAGATTTTAGCTAAGATCGTCGGTGTTTAGTGTATTTATATACATAAAAGTATAGAGGGAGATAAAATATGATTTCTTCTAATAGTTAGAAGTAGTTGTAGTGTAGAGTTTGTGTACACGATAAGAAATCAAGTCAGGCTGAATTTTATATTCAGTTTGGCTGTGAATTTAATTTGGCCACAGGAAGGAGAACTCTCCTGCAAGGGAAGTTAACTTCTGTGAGAACCCTAACATCTGCCATTTTGACATTCGGCTCGAAGGTGGCAGGAGCTAACTATCACGTCAACTGGCTAGAATAGTACACCTGTCTGTGTCTTAGACATTTTTTTCTGGCTCTTGTTAAGCCTAACAATCCACTAAAACACAGAAAAGCCAGTGATAGTCTCCGCACCCGATAGGCCCAGTCAAAACCAAGCTGCAGGGTGAGTTAATAATAATTTTGTTAACAATTTTTTCTGTGTGTGTCGATATGCCGGCTAAATCTAAAGGCCATGCCGATCGATAATAGATACTATTAATTAAAACTAATGTTAGTCAACTAATACTAGAATTAGTACCATGTTTGTGCCATGTGGTTTTCCGACAAGGGAAAATCGCAAAGCTCGTCACATGTGGCATTAAAAGCAGGGCTAAATTACATTACTTGATTAGCAAAAATTAAGTATTCACCAGTGGAACGAAACCCGAGAGATTCATTAGAAGATTAGAGTTAAGATATTTTAATTATGTGCTTAACTTCGGAACGAGCGTATTTCTCTAGGTAATATACATACTAGTCGAAGGAATTAGTTCTGAAAGTAAATAAGTTACAATTAATTATTATTTATGAATCTTTATCTTGCCCATAGTCAGATTACTACCACATGGTCCAATATGGTCCACTTAACAAAGATCAAACCCTGGGGGAATTCTCCAACCCTAATATTGTTCTTGGGTATAGTGAAAGTAATCTTAAACCTAGCTAAGAAATCTTCTCGATAATTAATTATATTTTAATAAATATAAGGAAAACTATTGCTAGTAGTACAACTCATAACTCTTTAAGTGAACTTGTGGTGTTTCATTGATTTAATGGTACAATGATGTACATTGTGACGTTATAGTTTTGTGTGATTTCATTTCATTCTATTTAATTCATCAAATAATAGGTGATGTTAAATCATAGGATGAAGTGTATTTTGTGTGTTTCCATACTTGGAAAGCGACGTGTGTTGTTTCATAGAGTTAATGGTTTGTTAATGTATATGGTGACGTCGTAGTTGTGGCGTCTGAGTTTTCCATTCCATTGAATTCATCCAATAATGTGTACTGTTAATTCATTATGTGAATTGTGGTTCATGTTTCCATGATTAATCATGACTTAGAATATATATATATATATATATATATATATATATATATATATATATATATATATATATATATATATATATATATATATATATTAGGAATGTGGTCTTTGACGTAGAGCATTTAAGTGATTGTACATGTTTGATCTAAATATCAGGAGAGAGAATAGAGTATCATTTGGGTGCTATTTTCATTAGACCAGTGTGATGTTGTAGATTTCAGTATAAGGAATCAACTATGTAAAATAAGATAGCACATGCTATTTAAAGTTATATGAGACGTGTAGGCTATGCAGGACATGGCCAAAAGAATTTACAACTCTGTCTTGAAGGATTATTCACCCCTTCTCACTGTCATTCGCAGAGCCTACACCTGATCAACAGTAGCCGTAGTCACGACTGGTGATTGAGCTACACACCACTCACATTGATGCAGCAGAGAGTGGAGTCCATTCCACTATCCAGGCAGGACCTTCAACTTACCATCCCGGAGGTCACGGATAATCAGATAAGTGGCTAACAACCCGTTTTCCACTGCACAGTATTCACAAAATTTATGTCCTCTATTGGCCAAATATACTAGTCGATGA
The DNA here is from genome assembly GCA_963921405.1 of Cepaea hortensis. Taxonomy (NCBI): domain Eukaryota; kingdom Metazoa; phylum Mollusca; class Gastropoda; order Stylommatophora; family Helicidae; genus Cepaea; species Cepaea hortensis. The sequence goes on along the minus strand of OY992880.1, from coordinate 135,799,042 downwards.
TTAGCATCTGCACCAAATGAACTTTACCATAATATAACATCCTTGTAGATTTATCAGAGACATGCGTATCTCTTATGTGTCAGTGAGTTCCCCGTGGGTCTCGCGTAGTAGAGATAGCGGAGAAACTCTTCACGGGACCGGAGAAGCATCACCTCGGTGAGGTTGTTTGTCTGGAATACATGGTGTTGGTGTGTTCTCAGCACAGTGATGAGAATGACTATACTCCTGAACACTGATCTGAGTCTATATACACTTTAGAATATACGTCACACATTCTACACATTATACACACACACACACACACACACACACACACACACACACACACACACACACACACACACACTTCTCCTACATATACTCTTTGCTTTAATAAATTTCTTGTTTTATTTGTTAAAGCTAGAGTTGTCAAGTATGTTATGTTGGGGAAGAATGAGAGGGGGCATGATCCAGGGGTGAGTGAGAGTGAGAAGAAAGTGTCTTCAGATTGAGGGAGTGTTGTGGACGGAGTCTGCTGGATATCTCCAGGATAGTGATATTGAATTAAAATAAATGTGGGTGTTGATTCCCCTCACTCCAGGGACGACACTAAAGTAGTAAAGAAGAACAAACAACTACTACGTCATTCTTTACTTACGACATTATTGGGGGCTCGTAAACGTGATCTTTGGACAGTGGGATCTCTTGTCAGCGGGATTTTCTGACAGCGGGATCTTCTGACAGCGGGGTCTTTTAATACGGGATCTTTTGACACGGGATCTTTAGTTAGAGGATGGAGATATCCTATTAGTGAGAATCTAGCTAGAGTGAATGTGGATAGGGGTTAAGACACTTATCTTACCTGTTCACAACTCACACGTCTGCATAGGTCTGTGGTCCGGATTCTACTCTTGTCACTGAGTGATTGTGTTGTGTTGTGTGGTGTGTTATTAAATATATAGATTAATTGTACTTGGTCATTATCTATATATTTGTTTAGAGATAATTAATATTCTACCTGCTGACTTACCTCTCTGAAAAATGGCCACTCCTAAACTAACCACGGCAGAACTAAGAGTAAAAGGGGAAGAAATGGGCTTGTCGGGTTCTGCTCTAACAGATTACATACAGGAGGTGGAGAGGGAGTTTCAAGTCAAGCAGAAAGGGAAGATCGAAAGGCCGAGTTGGAATTGAGAAGGATGGAGTTAGAACAAGCAGCTAAGAAATTGGAAGCAGAACAAGCTACTAGGCAATTGGAAGCAGAACAAGCAGCTAAGAAACTGGAAGCCGAGCAAGCGGCTAAGAAACGTGAGGTTGAGCAAGCTGCTAAGCAACGGGAAGCTGAACAAGAAGCTCAGAAAAGGGAGCACGAGTACCGGATGCGGGAACTCGAGCTTAAGAGGCAATCTAGTGGGGAAACTGGGGGATCAGTGGAAAATTCCTCTCTCCCTGGCTCAACACCAGTAGGAGGACATAGGAGGACATGAAGTTCCCTCTAGCGATCTACGAAGAGGACAAGGAGAAGATTGACCAGTACCTTCAACGCTTCGAGGCTATGTCGGTAGCAATGGGTCTGGAGCGTGACAAATGGAATCTCAAGCTATCCCAGGGATTACGGGGGACCGGTAATGAGGTTTATTCTCGCCTGCCACCAGGACATGAGAACAATTATGACGAGTTGAAGACGGCTCTGCTGAATCGATCGAAGTTACGTCACATACCTACCGGGAAAAATTTCGAGGAGCGAAACGAGAACCGGGGGAGTTGTTCGCCGCCTATAGTCTGCGTCTGAAAGCCTATCTCCATAAGTGGATAGATTTGCCCCTCTGCCGTGCGTCCACCTTGACGAGGTAGAGGGACTTGAGCGTTCCAATGACCCCAAGAGCTATGCCGACGGTAGCACGGCTACTGGTAGGGTCACCCATGTCGGACAGGTCAAGGGAGAGGGACCAGACGAAGTGACGCACAAACCTGCTGCCTTGTAGGTAGACTGGGGACAGTCAAAGGCTAGGGAAAGCATCCCGAAAAATGCTTGTCGAAATCGGATGTACTGAGCCACAGGCTTGACAAAGAAGTGCAACGTAACTTTATCATTTCATGATGCCACAGATGAAAATTAATCGTTATGGTGCTAATCCCGTGAAGTCCCATCAGGCGGTGATAGTGCCGGGCCCCCTGCCTCGAGGGGGTCCACCCATGACTACTGGTGGTCACCTTCCCCTGTGCTGTGGAGTCAAGGCACAGAGGAGTAGGTTAAGAGCTATTGACCAAACACCCCGGACTCTCAACATACTACAATGGAATGCCGAAGGAGTTTATAACAAGAAAGCCTCCCTAACACAGCGTCTTCATAAAGATAGAATAGATGTGGCATGCATTCAAGAGACACACCTCAACGCCAATCGCACATTTTCAGTCGAGGGATATCAGGCCACACGTTTTGACCGCGAAGGACACAAAGGAGGAGTTGTAATACTTACACGAAATACAATACCTTGCAGCGAAGTATCTGTGATCTCTGACAACCAAACGGAAATTATAGGTGTTGATATAATGATAAAGGACATGAAAATAAGAATTTACAATCTGTATAGCCCGGCAGATAAGGATCTTACACTCTCAAACATGGAAATAACTGACACAAATTGCATTGTTGTCGGAGACTTTAATAGCCGCTCAGAAAGATGGGGATACCCAGATACTGACAAAAGAGGAGATGAAGTGGAGGACTGGGAAATAGACTCAAATCTCCATCTACTCAACAAAGCGGATGACACACCGAGCTTCTACTCCAGAAGATGGATTACCACTTCTACTCCAGACTTAGCTTTCTGCACAGGAGACATCCTCCACAAAATCGATCGCCATGTGCTTGACCAATTAGCAGGTAGTGACCACAGACCAATCAAGCTTGTAATACATATGGAGTATGTTCCACGGGAGCAAAAGCCTTTGCCTCGCTGGAATTACAAACGAGCAGATTGGGACAGATTTTCCATACTAACAGACAAATATTGTGAAAACATAAATACACGATATGGGAACATGAAGCAAATGGTGGAAAGTCTAAACAGAGCAATAATACAGGCGGCCACTGAGTCTATTCCAAGAGGAGCGAGGAAAAATTACAAACCATACTGGACTGAGGAACTACAAATTTTGGAGGACAAAGTTGAAGATGCTAGGAAGACCGCAGAGAGAGAACAAACAACTGAAGCGCACATCTCTCTCAAAGCCATCTCAGCAAAATATAAAAGAACAGTAAATCAAACAACAAGAGATTGTTGGAGGAAAAAAACAGAAAACCTGAATTTTGACAGGGATGGAAACAAACTATGGAAACTAGTGAAAGCCATGAACAATGAAGGACCTAGAAACAAACAAATAACAATTAAACAAGGAAATGCCTTGCTTACAGGAAAAAAGGCTGCAAATGCACTAATGGAACACTATGCCAGTGCAAACCACATTGATATTACAGCCGAACAGAAGAAAGCAATCAAAGATAAACAGATACATCATAGATATACAGAGACAGCAGCAGAATATATGATGGCAAATCTAACAATGGAAGAAATGGAGCAGGCAATGAATACCCTAAAAAAGAAGACATCACCAGGAAAGGATGGAATCACAAATGAAATGCTAATAGGACTAGGCACTAAGGCAAAAAAGAAACTACTAGCAGTCCTAAATTACAGCTGGAAGAGGGGAATAGTCCCACAGGCATGGAAGGAAGCTATACTAATACCAGTCCCAAAGAAAGGAAAAGACCTGGAAGAACCAAATGGCTATCGACCTATCAGTGTACTTAGCTGTGTAGGAAAATTAATGGAACGCATTATCAATGGCAGGCTAACATGGCATCTGGAAGAAAACCAACTCTTAACACCTCACCAAGCAGGATTCAGAAAGTACAGATCCACTGAAGATCAAATAACCTATATAGCTCAGGAAATAGAGGATGCCTTCCAAGAGAAAAAGCACACACTAGCGGTCTGGATAGATTTAGAAAAAGCATTTGATAAAGTATGGAAGGAAGGACTGAAAGTAAAACTGCAAAAAATGCATGTTTGTGGGAAAATGTACAAATGGATCAGCCACTACCTTGAGAACAGAACTGCCAGGACAAAAGTACAAGGACAAACCAGCAAAATGATGCTGTTGGAGCAAGGTGTCCCCCACGGAGGAGTTCTTTCACCAACATTATTCCTAGCATATATAAACGACATCACGGAAAATTTTCCAGCCAGAGTACACACATCATCCTTTGCAGATGACCTAGCCATATGGACATCTGAAGAATATATTAGTACAGCTAACAGCAGAATACAGCAAGCCCTATTAGCGCTAGAGGACTGGTCAAAATCATGGCTAGTGAAGATAAGTGAGGAGAAAACAACATGCACAGTATTCTCCCTCTCAACTAAAACTCAGCAACCTAAGCTGGTATTGAATGGAAAAATATTGCGCCATGAAGAAAACCCAAACTATCTAGGAGTCACCTTTGATCGTCGCCTGACATGGAAGACACAGGTTGAGAAAAATCGAACAAGAGCAAGGCAAAGAATGGCAATCATGAAAAAGCTTGCTGGTACAACGTGGGGAGCAGATGAGAAAGTTCTCAAGAAGTTATATACTGGACGGGTGAGGCCAGTACTGGAATATGGCATTGCAGCTTGGGCAACAGCAGCTAAGTCAAACTTTAACAAAATAAGTAGAGTCCAAAATCAAGGAATGCGAATCATAACTGGAAGCCTGAAGACAACGCCTATTAATGAACTAGAAAAGATCACTTGTTTACAACCAATGCAGGATAGAAGAGATAGCAGAGCCCAGCAACAAGCTGAAAAATTTAGAAGATTGACAGACCACCCTATGTATAAAAGGTTTAGTGGTTTTGGAAAGGGAAGACTGAAGCGTAGCAACTTTGTAGAAACTGCAAAACGAAAGATTAGGGCAGATCCCATACTTAACATATCAACAGTCAAACCCATTTACAATGCAGACAAGTTCCCAGCTTGGAGACAGCAGCTACTGCCTGAGATGATAGAAAACATTCCTGGTATTGAGAAAAAGAACACTCAGCATGAAACCGAAAGAAGAGAAATAACCCTAAACTACATAAAAGAACATTACCCAAGCAGCAATTGGACCCATGCATATACAGATGGATCAGCCAAAAATTCAGTAGAGAATGGAGGAGGAGGAATTCTCCTAAATTTAAAAAATGGAGTGAAAAAAACACATTCAATGGCAACTGGAAAGTTTTCAAGTAACTTCAAAGCGGAGGTAGAGGCTCTGAAAACTGCAGCAGAAATGCTCTTGATGGAGGAAAATAAAGAGACGCAAATAGCTATCTTTACAGATGCAAAGTCAGCTGTCTCAATACTGAAGAGCAATTACAGCACAGAAATAGCTGACCTAAGAGCAGCACTCCATGGTCTATGCCAGAAATCCAAAAAAGTTGTAATACAGTGGATACCATCACATTGCAGTATACCTGGAAATGAAGAGGCTGACAGACTGGCAAAAGAGGGCGGACGACTACCACAGCCTGACATAGACATAACCTATAACGAGGCAAAGAGGTTGATAAAAAGCACTTATAGAACCAAATGGGAATCAGAGCATCCAGGTCACCAGAAGGATGATGCATATTACAAACTCGACCGAAGAGAACAAGTAGCAATCTTCAGACTCCGCACAGGACATAACAGGCTGAAATACCACTTGTTCAATAAACTAAAGATAGGAGATACCGATGAATGCAATTGTGGAACTGGTAAAATGACAGCTAAACATTTGCTGCAGGAGTGCCCAATATATGCAGAACAGAGAACGATATTTTGGCCCACACCTGCTTCATTTGAGGACAAGCTCTATGGAGATATCAACAAGCTCAAGTTGACTGCAGCTTACTTTAACTACATTCAGGTTGACATTTAAAGGTGCATGAAGAAGTATTTAGACTGCTGCACTTCATACCACAGGTATGTCGGTTACAAAAGCGCCCCAGAGGCATGAAATGGAATATTGCTTGGATAGTAAATCCATTACGTGGAAAGTCCGAACCAAAAGCTCACTGTGTGGGCTTCATAAAAGGTGGAAAAAGTGTCCCAGTGGCACGAAATGGAATATTGCTTGGATAGCAAATCCATTATATGGAAAGTCCGAATCGAAAGCACACTGTGTGGGCTTCATAAAAGGTGGAAAAAGGTGTCCTAGTGGCACGAAATGGAATATTGCTTGGATAGCAAATCCATTATGTGGAAAGTCCGAATCGAAAGCTCACTGTGTGGATGTCATCTGCAGACTGCATACTTCTGGTTTCCGGAAGAACAGCCTATGGTGAATGGAAGGCCCAATATACGGAAGTGAGGCTAAGCAGCCATGTGCAGGACGTGACGATTCCTTGGGTGAGCCCAGTACCAGAGCGCTGTGTGTTGGCTCTGCAAGTATGGAAGCCTCCTTGGATGGCGGGGAATGCCCATCCGGTAATGAGGTTTATTCTCGCCTGCCACCAGAACATGAGAACAATTATGACGAGTTGAAGACGGCTCTGCTGAATCGATCGAAGTTACGTCACATACCTACCGGGAAAAATTTCGAGGAGCGAAACGAGAACCGGGGGAGTTGTTCGCCGCCTATAGTCTGCGTCTGAAAGCCTATCTCCATAAGTGGATAGATTTGCCCCTCTGCCGTGCGTCCACCTTGACGAGGTAGAGGGACTTGAGCGTTCCAATGACCCCAAGAGCTATGCCGACGGTAGCACGGCTACTGGTAGGGTCACCCATGTCGGACAGGTCAAGGGAGAGGGACCAGACGAAGTGACGCACAAACCTGCTGCCTTGTAGGTAGACTGGGGACAGTCAAAGGCTAGGGAAAGCATCCCGAAAAATGCTTGTCGAAATCGGATGTACTGAGCCACAGGCTTGACAAAGAAGTGCAACGTAACTTTATCATTTCATGATGCCACAGATGAAAATTAATCGTTATGGTGCTAATCCCGTGAAGTCCCATCAGGCGGTGATAGTGCCGGGCCCCCTGCCTCGAGGGGGTCCACCCATGACTACTGGTGGTCACCTTCCCCTGTGCTGTGGAGTCAAGGCACAGAGGAGTAGGTTAAGAGCTATTGACCAAACACCCCGGACTCTCAACATACTACAATGGAATGCCGAAGGAGTTTATAACAAGAAAGCCTCCCTAACACAGCGTCTTCATAAAGATAGAATAGATGTGGCATGCATTCAAGAGACACACCTCAACGCCAATCGCACATTTTCAGTCGAGGGATATCAGGCCACACGTTTTGACCGCGAAGGACACAAAGGAGGAGTTGTAATACTTACACGAAATACAATACCTTGCAGCGAAGTATCTGTGATCTCTGACAACCAAACGGAAATTATAGGTGTTGATATAATGATAAAGGACATGAAAATAAGAATTTACAATCTGTATAGCCCGGCAGATAAGGATCTTACACTCTCAAACATGGAAATAACTGACACAAATTGCATTGTTGTCGGAGACTTTAATAGCCGCTCAGAAAGATGGGGATACCCAGATACTGACAAAAGAGGAGATGAAGTGGAGGACTGGGAAATAGACTCAAATCTCCATCTACTCAACAAAGCGGATGACACACCGAGCTTCTACTCCAGAAGATGGATTACCACTTCTACTCCAGACTTAGCTTTCTGCACAGGAGACATCCTCCACAAAATCGATCGCCATGTGCTTGACCAATTAGCAGGTAGTGACCACAGACCAATCAAGCTTGTAATACATATGGAGTATGTTCCACAGGAGCAAAAGCCTTTGCCTCGCTGGAATTACAAACGAGCAGATTGGGACAGATTTTCCATACTAACAGACAAATATTGTGAAAACATAAATACACGATATGGGAACATGAAGCAAATGGTGGAATGTCTAAACAGAGCAATAATACAGGCGGCCACTGAGTCTATTCCAAGAGGAGCGAGGAAAAATTACAAACCATACTGGACTGAGGAACTACAAATTTTGGAGGACAAAGTTGAAGATGCTAGGAAGACCGCAGAGAGAGAACAAACAACTGAAGCGCACATCTCTCTCAAAGCCATCTCAGCAAAATATAAAAGAACAGTAAATCAAACAACAAGAGATTGTTGGAGGAAAAAAACAGAAAACCTGAATTTTGACAGGGATGGAAACAAACTATGGAAACTAGTGAAAGCCATGAACAATGAAGGACCTAGAAACAAACAAATAACAATTAAACAAGGAAATGCCTTGCTTACAGGAAAAAAGGCTGCAAATGCACTAATGGAACACTATGCCAGTGCAAACCACATTGATATTACAGCCGAACAGAAGAAAGCAATCAAAGATAAACAGATACATCATAGATATACAGAGACAGCAGCAGAATATATGATGGCAAATCTAACAATGGAAGAAATGGAGCAGGCAATGAATACCCTAAAAAAGAAGACATCACCAGGAAAGGATGGAATCACAAATGAAATGCTAATAGGACTAGGCACTAAGGCAAAAAAGAAACTACTAGCAGTCCTAAATTACAGCTGGAAGAGGGGAATAGTCCCACAGGCATGGAAGGAAGCTATACTAATACCAGTCCCAAAGAAAGGAAAAGACCTGGAAGAACCAAATGGCTATCGACCTATCAGTGTACTTAGCTGTGTAGGAAAATTAATGGAACGCATTATCAATGGCAGGCTAACATGGCATCTGGAAGAAAACCAACTCTTAACACCTCACCAAGCAGGATTCAGAAAGTACAGATCCACTGAAGATCAAATAACCTATATAGCTCAGGAAATAGAGGATGCCTTCCAAGAGAAAAAGCACACACTAGCGGTCTGGATAGATTTAGAAAAAGCATTTGATAAAGTATGGAAGGAAGGACTGAAAGTAAAACTGCAAAAAATGCATGTTTGTGGGAAAATGTACAAATGGATCAGCCACTACCTTGAGAACAGAACTGCCAGGACAAAAGTACAAGGACAAACCAGCAAAATGATGCTGTTGGAGCAAGGTGTCCCCCACGGAGGAGTTCTTTCACCAACATTATTCCTAGCATATATAAACGACATCACGGAAAATTTTCCAGCCAGAGTACACACATCATCCTTTGCAGATGACCTAGCCATATGGACATCTGAAGAATATATTAGTACAGCTAACAGCAGAATACAGCAAGCCCTATTAGCGCTAGAGGACTGGTCAAAATCATGGCTAGTGAAGATAAGTGAGGAGAAAACAACATGCACAGTATTCTCCCTCTCAACTAAAACTCAGCAACCTAAGCTGGTATTGAATGGAAAAATATTGCGCCATGAAGAAAACCCAAACTATCTAGGAGTCACCTTTGATCGTCGCCTGACATGGAAGACACAGGTTGAGAAAAATCGAACAAGAGCAAGGCAAAGAATGGCAATCATGAAAAAGCTTGCTGGTACAACGTGGGGAGCAGATGAGAAAGTTCTCAAGAAGTTATATACTGGACGGGTGAGGCCAGTACTGGAATATGGCATTGCAGCTTGGGCAACAGCAGTTAAGTCAAACTTTAACAAAATAAGTAGAGTCCAAAATCAAGGAATGCGAATCATAACTGGAAGCCTGAAGACAACGCCTATTAATGAACTAGAAAAGATCACTTGTTTACAACCAATGCAGGATAGAAGAGATAGCAGAGCCCAGCAACAAGCTGAAAAATTTAGAAGATTGACAGACCACCCTATGTATAAAAGGTTTAGTGGTTTTGGAAAGGGAAGACTGAAGCGTAGCAACTTTGTAGAAACTGCAAAACGAAAGATTAGGGCAGATCCCATACTTAACATATCAACAGTCAAACCCATTTACAATGCAGACAAGTTCCCAGCTTGGAGACAGCAGCTACTGCCTGAGATGATAGAAAACATTCCTGGTATTGAGAAAAAGAACACTCAGCATGAAACCGAAAGAAGAGAAATAACCCTAAACTACATAAAAGAACATTACCCAAGCAGCAATTGGACCCATGCATATACAGATGGATCAGCCAAAAATTCAGTAGAGAATGGAGGAGGAGGAATTCTCCTAAATTTAAAAAATGGAGTGAAAAAAACACATTCAATGGCAACTGGAAAGTTTTCAAGTAACTTCAAAGCGGAGGTAGAGGCTCTGAAAACTGCAGCAGAAATGCTCTTGATGGAGGAAAATAAAGAGACGCAAATAGCTATCTTTACAGATGCAAAGTCAGCTGTCTCAATACTGAAGAGCAATTACAGCACAGAAATAGCTGACCTAAGAGCAGCACTCCATGGTCTATGCCAGAAATCCAAAAAAGTTGTAATACAGTGGATACCATCACATTGCAGTATACCTGGAAATGAAGAGGCTGACAGACTGGCAAAAGAGGGCGGACGACTACCACAGCCTGACATAGACATAACCTATAACGAGGCAAAGAGGTTGATAAAAAGCACTTATAGAACCAAATGGGAATCAGAGCATCCAGGTCACCAGAAGGATGATGCATATTACAAACTCGACCGAAGAGAACAAGTAGCAATCTTCAGACTCCGCACAGGACATAACAGGCTGAAATACCACTTGTTCAATAAACTAAAGATAGGAGATACCGATGAATGCAATTGTGGAACTGGTAAAATGACAGCTAAACATTTGCTGCAGGAGTGCCCAATATATGCAGAACAGAGAACGATATTTTGGCCCACACCTGCTTCATTTGAGGACAAGCTCTATGGAGATATCAACAAGCTCAAGTTGACTGCAGCTTACTTTAACTACATTCAGGTTGACATTTAAAGGTGCATGAAGAAGTATTTAGACTGCTGCACTTCATACCACAGGTATGTCGGTTACAAAAGCGCCCCAGAGGCATGAAATGGAATATTGCTTGGATAGTAAATCCATTACGTGGAAAGTCCGAACCAAAAGCTCACTGTGTGGGCTTCATAAAAGGTGGAAAAAGTGTCCCAGTGGCACGAAATGGAATATTGCTTGGATAGCAAATCCATTATATGGAAAGTCCGAATCGAAAGCACACTGTGTGGGCTTCATAAAAGGTGGAAAAAGGTGTCCTAGTGGCACGAAATGGAATATTGCTTGGATAGCAAATCCATTATGTGGAAAGTCCGAATCGAAAGCTCACTGTGTGGATGTCATCTGCAGACTGCATACTTCTGGTTTCCGGAAGAACAGCCTATGGTGAATGGAAGGCCCAATATACGGAAGTGAGGCTAAGCAGCCATGTGCAGGACGTGACGATTCCTTGGGTGAGCCCAGTACCAGAGCGCTGTGTGTTGGCTCTGCAAGTATGGAAGCCTCCTTGGATGGCGGGGAATGCCCATGGTCTGCCCCTGCCTTCCCTTGAGGGCTGACCAGGATGTCTTTGGCTGTTCTATATGGGCCAGCTGGGATGGGGGATAACACCACAACAGTGAGAGCCAAACGTCCTAAGAAACCCCCGGGAAGGTTAACCCGGTCAGCAAATGCCCGCAGAAGTCGGATGTGTCGGCCTAACGGCGCAAGAACGCAGCTCTGCTGTGGACAGGCACAACGCAATCACGTCCGAAAAAAAAACTCCGGATGAACGAAGAAGAAGAAGGATAGATTTGGCTGGGTTCGCGCATGACTATGAGAGTCTGGAAGAGCTCATGGTAGTCGACCAGATGCGAAAGCAAATGTCGAAACCTCTCAGGACATTATTGGGAGAACAAGGGGCGGAACGAATCGACATGGTGACGAAATTGGCAGAACGGTTCGTCGAGGTACATGAGGAGGCAGCAGAAAACCTTTCTACAAACACCAAAAGTCAGGAAAAACATAACCTGAAGAAAGCAAAAAGCACAGGAACTAAGAAGGTGGAACCATATGTCAAAACTTCAGAGGAGAGTTTGGAGAAGACGAAGGAGGGAAGCAAGAGCACTTCGAGCTCTACTCAAAAACGACCGTGGTCGGAGAAGTGGTGTTCGATTTGTAAGTCACCTTCTCACAATTCAAAGGATTGCAAATCGAAGAACCCTCACTTCGCGGCATGTCAAGTGACTTCACAGCAAGTGGTCACTGAAAATGCCAAGGTCGACAAGGAAGCTCACCAGCAGGAGAGCTCACTAAAGTCCGGCACTAGAAAATCTAGGACAGGGAAATGTTGCAAACACTGCAGGTCGAATACGCACAATGCTATTGACTGCAGGGGAAAGTCAGGAGACTCTCAATTCGTCGTGTGCCCCGGGAAACCTAAGGTGGAGCCCACCAAACAGGTCGAGGCCGAGGAAGAGTCTCCAGACCAGGATAAACCACCTGTAGTGGAATTGGTAGAAGTTAACGGTCGTCAAGTGGAGTGTTTGTACGACACAGGACTGGACGGGGAGGCCGTGATTTCTGCGGATCTGGTACATCCAGAACAATTCATAGGTGAGACCATGGAGATACAGCCTGCACAGAAGAGTGCTGTAGCCATGAAATTGCCCATTGCCAGAGTGGAGATTCGGTCAAGATATGTCACCGGCACCATCAAGGCCGCGGTGTTGACCGATCCCATTTTTCCCGTAATCCTCGGTTGCCGGTATGTCTTTCTGGGAATGCCCAGGGAGCCAATCCATATCGGAGCAATACAGACTCACTCTCAGACGAGAACGGATGAGGCAGAAGCAAATGTGACTAACCCACTGCCAGGGGAGTTGCGAACTGCCCAGAGTGAGGATGCTACGTTACGCCCTTGCTACAAAAAGCTGCAGAAAAGTACTGATCCACCCAAACGGGGGCAGTACTATATGAAGAATAGGATACTCTACAGGATAGCCGGAAGGGGAGACAACCTACACGGTCTGTTGGTGGTCCCGAAGGCCCACCGTTCCCAGATTCTTCATATGGGGCATACCATCTCACTCAGTGGGCATATGCGTATTGCCGCCACGATGCAGCGAATCTCCTGCCATTACTATTGGCCGGGAATGACAGGTGATATGCGTCGGTATGTGAAGTCATGCCCTGAGTGCCAGAGGGTGGCACCAAAACACTGGACAGCGCCGGTGGTCTTGGGTGAAATGCCCATCATGAACTCTCCTTTCGAGAGGGTAGCCATCGATATCGTGGGTCCACTTCCTAGGACTAGGAAGAGGAACATGTACATACTCACCATGGTGGATTGCTGTACAATGTGGGGTGAAGCCATACCGTTGACCACAATTGACTCAAAAAGAGTGGCGGGCGCACTGATGGAGGCCTTTACCAGATTGGGCTTTCCTGATTAAATACTGACGGACAATGGGTCCCAGTTTTGTGGAAAACTTATGGAGGAGGTATTTAGGGTGTTCCACTCTAACCATATTCATACCAGCCCTTACCACACTCAAGCCAATGGACAAGTAGAGCGTTTCAACGGCACGTTGATGACAATGCTCAGGAAACTGGCACAGGAAAAATCTGATAGGTGGGATGAATATATCCCAGCAGCACTCTTTGCCTATCGGGAAGTTCCTCATGGCTCAACAGGACTACCACCCGCTACGTTGCTGTTTGGTCGTCCAATAAAAGGACCGTTGGAAGCCATGTTGAGGAGTTGGACTGAAGAGGGGACGTCAGAAGAAGTGATCTCTTCTTACAAATATGTGGAGGAACTGAAAGAAAAACTTCACAAGGGATGGACTCTGGCAAATCAAAACTTGAAAAAGGCCAGAAAAAGACATGCGGCTTACTATAACCGTAGGTGTAAAGACAGATCTCTAGAGGAGGGAGACAAAGTATTGTTGCTACTCCCAATGGGAAACAACAAACTGGAGATAGGTTGGCAAGGACCATTTCCCGTGGAAAGGGTGATATCCAGGACCAACTATCAGATCCGGATCCGGGGAAAGTCGAAGATTTTCCATTTCAATCTCTTGCGGAAATACGAAGAGAGACCCGGAGAAAAAGCAGCTCACCTCATGGCAATGGCAGTTGCAGTGGAGACAGAAGTTGGAACCAACGAGGGCAGGGAATATCCCCTGGTACACCAGGAAACCTACAAGGATGTGCAAGTGAACCCTGATCTGACTTCCCAGGAGAGGGAAAAGATAACCCAGGTTCTCGAGTCTCATAAGGAGATACTGACTGATAAACCAGGACGAACGAGGTTGGTGGAGTTCGAGATGACTTTGACCACCCAAGAGCCTGTTCGCCAAAAGGTTTACCCAGTGCCATTCTCTAAAGAAAAGGCCCTGGAGAAGGAAATACAGAAAATGTTGGAGCTGATTTCCTGTCTAGACATCCAGCTCCTGAAGAAGAGGATTAGATCATCTGGATCGAACCTCCAAGAAGAAAGAGTTGTTGCGGACTACTCTCTTAGGATGGGGCCTATGTCGCGAAAAATAAACTTGATAGTTTCGATCGATGACAAACAAGATCCGACATTCGTCTGCAAATACAGGCAACCCTTTGATGTTGTATGGACAGGAACAAAATAGGTCGAGTCAAAATGTCTAACCCCGGTCGGCATTTTGTTAACAAGTTGTTGCTCGAGAAACGTACACTGGCGCCATCCGTCTGCAAGGCGGGAGTCACCCTTTGAAGTAACAGACGGAATGTCTGGCCAGATGTCGGATGGAGACTTGTGATGTGGAGAAGGTCTCTAGATCACAGACAGGAGACAATTTCCCAGATGAAAGTGGACACCAGCCAGATGTTCACAATGAGTTGGAAAAAATACAGAGAAAAACAACTTCTCGACGCCTCTGCGTCTAGAAAATTTGGTGACGTCACTCAAGCCCGATATAAAACCCGTTGTGGTAAACAAGTGGAGTTAGTCGACCAAGATTTCTGAAGTTTGAAGGATCGGTGCAGTTTCCGAGTTGTGTTCAATGAAAGAAACTACAGTGTCAAATTGTTGATATTTATCGGCGGACATAGATCCAGTCTGTGATTGCATAGTTTCAATCAGCAACCGGAATAGGCATATGGTAGGCTATTAATCATATCTAACTTAGAGTATGATTAGGAATATAGTACAGTACTGTGCGGTGATATAATGTATTATAAGTGCGGTGCTCGAAAGTATCATAGGAGCGTTGGCACTAGTATCCTATTGTGTGGCTTTAACTAGCTTGTTTGATATATCATTTTACTCAGGGAGTTAAGGACAATGTAGTGAGATCATAAGTAGAGAGATTGAGGATGCTTGGGAGGGAGGAGGGGAATGTGAAATGGTAGGATCTTCCAGTAGGGCATCTGCTGGGTTTCTACCCGTTCCTTTATTCTTTCCTGGTGTTGCCATGTCTCAGACCATGTGATGAGTTATATGGCCGTATGACAGAGATCGGATCTCTGTTGTAGATCTGAGTGCTGCTATTGGCCTACACTCACCTAATTCCGGCCAGGATTGAGTTGCTCTCACCATAGTATTCTCTACTCAACAGGTTCCACGTAGGTGTGCTATGATATTCAACAGTGAAGCTAGAACACAGTTTAGAAGATGATGGCTCAGGATTTGAAGACAGAAGTTGCTGAGAGGCCTCTACATTGGGCTTATACCCAAGTTGGTCTGCGGGAACCTGGCTTCTGCGGGGCAGGACAGGCTGATGATACTTATGTTTAGCAAGTGATAGTTGTATCACTGAACACTCAGAACATTATATATATATATATATATATATATATATATATATATATATATATATATATATATATATATATATATATATATATATATATATATATATATATACAACACTGATACCAGGAACATTTATATAAAGTTATAGAAATACCTGGAACATTCAGATTGTGGTGTTAATATGGGGAATCTTTACAACCAGTGACACTAGATCAATTAAGATTTCCTAAGTAACAGTGACAATAGTGTTATAATTCTCTGAGTAACAAACAGTTAATAACAGAGGAAATTCATAGTGTGAATTAGACAGTGTTTGTCATGGATGTCCAAACATCTGGATGCCTCGAGAGATAGCGGAGAAACTCTTCACGGGACAGGAGAAGCATCACCTCGGTGAGGTTGTTTGTCTGGAATACATGGTGCTTGTGTGTTCTCAGCACAGTGATGAGAATGACTATACTCCTGAACACTGATCTGAGTCTATATACACTTTAGAATATACGTCACACATTCTACACATTACACACACACACACACACACACACACACACACACACACACACACACACACACACACTTCTCCTACATATACTCTTTGCTTTAATAAATTTCTTGTTTTTATTTGTTGAAGCTAGAGTTGTCAAGTATGTTATGTTGGGGAAGAATGAGCTGGGGCATGATCCAGGGGTGAGTAAGAGTGAGAAGAAGGTGTCTTCAGATTGAGGGAATTTTGTGGACGGATATCTCCAGGATAGTGATATTGAATTAAAATGAATGTGGGTGTTGATTCCCCTCACTCCAGGGAGTGACACTAAAGTAGTAAAGAAGAACAAATAACTACTACGTCATTCTTTACTTACGACACTCACATACCCCGTAAGTTACCAATGCAATTCGAACCACTGCTGATTCTCACCGTCATCACGTTACCGACGAGAGTATACGAGATTACGGAGAAAAGTCATAACCTCTAAGCCACGAAGCCGGCAAAGTTATATATAATGACAATTATAAACATCGCAGCAAATAATCCTGTCACATGCCTCCAGGGTTTTTGAGTACATTATGCTAGATTCATATTTTTATACGCGCATCGTACTCGATGTGTGATGTGGTCTTTACCTCGTAGACCATTTCCTGGTACTTGGTTTAAGAGTGGGAATTTAGGTCATTTTAAAAAAAAAAACATCCCCGTCTCAATGGATATCCGAACACACGGCCACTGGACAAGAAGTACAGCGTACTAGACACTGCTCCCGCTGTTCCTACTGCCCAGGGTATACTAGACGTTAGTGATCTGAGAAACCCTTGAAATCATTTTGTTTTCTCTGAGTTTGTTTTTTTCTTTTTTCTGTTTTTTTTTTTTCTATCAGGTAGAAAATAAATGCCGGGCTCCGTGGCTAAGGCTTCGTGATGGGATTCGTGAGCCCGCTTATCTGCTTTCGAAATACAGCTGCCACCGATTTGGCAGCAGACCGTGTCGCGCTGGGTCTTAACGTGTTGGTATGGGAGCAGGTCGTTCAGAAAGCACTGAACGTAAATATGCCAAGATATCAACAACAGCGGTAAAATGCTGGTGTTGACAGCGATGTCCTTCCTGTAAATAGGATATGAAAAAAAACATATTTGTGTTTTATAATGAAAGGGAAATAATAAGATTGTTAATGTCAGGTTTACCACACAAGAGTGCTTTTCCTTAATTTAGTATCACTCATAAACAAATTCAAAAATATAGGTAAACTTGACGGATACGAATTGCATAATCCCAGATCGACAAAGCCTAAAATTGTTACTTGTGTGTAAGATAGATTGTGTCCAATAGTTCGACCTTTCAAATGAATCTTTTAACATTAAGGAGTAGAATGATTATTGCGTTGGTTTGAGAATTTCGGCAAGCCATTTCGCCATCCTGTGTTTGATAACGTTAACTAGAGGTAAAATAGGTTTTAGTGTTACTCCAGGATTGTGCAATTTGGGGAGGCCATAAAGTTGGGGGAGGGGGTTGTAAGCCCCGTCGGATGAGTAGCCACACAGTCGCCTCATTGAAGAATCGAGAACAACGACATTGGAATAGACATCAATTACCGCATGGATGGAAGTTGTTCAATCTCAGAAGGCTGAAAGCTAAAACCAAAATTAACAGCGACACCGTCAGAGAGCTGCTGTTTGCTGATGATTGCGCTCTATATGCCAATTCAGAGGCAGACATGAAATACAATGTCTCAGCTTTCTCATATGCATGTGCCAATTTTGGACTCAATATCAACTTGGAGAAGACTGTAGTTATGTACCAGCCAGCTCCAGGGAATAATCACACTGTGCCGAATATCAAAGTGAATGGTCATAGACTAAGTGTTGTGGACAAATTCACCTATCTTGGCAGCACCGTGTCACAAGCTGCCACAATCGATGACGAAGTGAATGCAAGAATCTCCAAGGCCAGCGCGGCCTTTGGCAGACTGTACAAGAATGTAAGGGACAGAAATGGAACGAGCCTACAAACAAAGCTAAAAATCTACAAAGCAGTTGTATTATCCACACTGCTATATGCTTGTGAAACCTGGACTGTTTATCAGCGACATGCTAGGAAATTAAACCACTTCCACACAGTCTGCCTTAGGAAGCTACTGAAGATTAAATGGCAAGACAAAATCTCAGACACTGAAGTCCTAGAAAGAGCGTCCATGCCTATTATCCACACTCTACTAATGAAGAATCAGATTCGCTGGGCTGGTCACTTGACTCGCATGCCAGATCACAGCCTCCCTAAACGAATTTTTTTTTTTACGGCGAGCTGCGTTGTGGTAAACGCTCCCAAGGCGGCCAGAGGAAACGCTTTAATGACACTGAAAATCTCACTGAAAGTTTTTGGAATTCATCTTGACACCTGGGAGACTGCTGCCAAAGACCGAAATTCGTGGCGTACATCATTGCTCAAGGGTGCAGTCACTTGTGAAAGCAACCAGGACTGCAAGAGCTGTGAAGAAACGGTTGGACAGAAAAATCACTGCAGGAGATCCTCCTATTGGAATGTCAAACATTCTTTGCCCATATTGTCAATGAACATTTCGAGCCAAAATAACCTTATCAGTCATCTTAGAACTCACGGCTCCCTACTTTCAACCCCACTGGAAGAAATGAATGGTCATCAGCATTCTTGATGGACAAACAACACTATAGTGTTCACTGAACAACAGAACATTCAAAGAGGAAAGAGAGATAGAGGAAGACAGCGTAGACAATTATTGATAGTCTTGTGTCATGGCGCGGAAGTGAGTCAGCACACGAATTGCTACATGCCATTGGAAATCGAAATTTATAAATAAGCATGAGCGCTCACGCCAGTCAGTAAGGCACTTGATGATTATGATACACTTTAGAGGGAAGACAGGTCCATCCCATTTGTAGCTATAGTGTGTGGATTGTTGATAGTCTTAGATATTATTATAGCAGCAGAGCAATTTATTTACAGATTATCCTATTCTCACACCGGAAACAGACAATCCTATTCTCACAACATCATCAGATTATCCTATTCTCACAACATTAACAGATTATCCTATTCTGACAACATTAACAGATTATCCTATCCTCACAACATTAAAATTGTATCCCTTTCTCACAATGCTAACAGATTATCCTATTCTCACAAGACTAACAGATTATCCTAATCTCACAACATTAAAAACTATCCTACTCTCACAACATTAACAGATTATCTTATTCTCCCAACATTAACAGATAATTCCTATTCTTAAAGCATTAACAGACAACCACCATATTTTCGCAACCTCTGCAAGTTCATGTTGATAAAAAACACATAGTGAAAAGATCACGTTCGTGCTAAATTAAATGTATGAACTTTGCCTGATAAAATTGTTGATTGCTTAAACGTCCCTGAACACCAAGTAATTTCTTGATATCGGAAAACAAATAGTTATCATTAAGACCTTGATTTTTCCAGGCCCTGCACCACCCATCCATTTCCCGATATTTTTTATCAGGTGTCCAGAATTTAAAACTTTGAAATTCGGTAACCGCCTATGTATAATTTATCAATTAATGTTATTTGCTGTTCCCTAATGTCTGTCTCTTCATCGGTGTTCTCTTCAGCTACGCATCTCAGTACCTTTTATTTGTTTTGTTTTTATTTTTTTATGTTGCATATCCCTTGCAGAACGTTGCAGTCAACACCAGCATTCTTCAGCTGCTGTTGATATACTAGGCAAGTTTTTACGTTCAGTAGTTTGCCATTACTTTCTGGACGACCGGCTCCCATACCAACACGTTATAACACAACGCGACACGGTCTGCTGCACAAATCGGTTGCGGCTGCGTTTCGAACGCCTGGTAAGCGGCTCACGAACCGCGTTCGCAAGCCTTTGGCCACGGAGGTCGGCTGGCCACGGAGACCGGCTATTATCTGTTACTTTGACTGTATTTGTGTCACGCCAGTGCAGTCTACTTGTACATATAAGTCAAGGGAACTGTGCCTTTGATTGGATTTTTTTTCTTCCTATCCCTTTCCCCCCTCCCCGCAAATTGTGTATGACTTGTTTCTGCTGAATCATTTGAACTTTGAAACTAGAGAATCAGATGGAGTGAACTAATAAAGACTGTTAGATTCAAACAAGAGACAACATTGCAGTTATAGACATAGTTCAAGCGAACGAAAGAAGAAGAAGAAGATGAAATAATTGATCCTTGTATATTTATCAGCAATTACATCATCATCAAGTGCCGCGCCGGCTGGCGTAGGCGTTCATGGCGCTCCAAAGATCTCGGTCTTTGGTGTTCTGATCAACTCTGCTGATGATATTCCTCCATGTCACCGTCTCAATCCGTCCAATTGCATAGTCTTAACTATTTGTCTGTCTGTCCGTTTTTCTGTCTGTTAACAGTAGTTAACATAATGCTCTTGCGCTTAAACTTCTGGTGCGCTAACGATGGAGTACAGGGTTCATTCCCAATACCGATAATTTGGTCGTCAACGTTATCTTGTCGTTTAGAATGCAATGGCAATTTGCTGAACGTAGAATTGTCTAGTAAATCAATCTATGTTTGGGATTGATCAAGCGTCCTGGACACTCACATTTGTATAAATCTTCCTGTCTATAGATCTATATTTGTAGATAAAGTGAGTTGAGTTGAGTTGAGCTAGGAACCGACATCACTGCACTCAGGACATTCCCATACGCGCTCCGTCCTCTCGTTCAACAACCAGCGAAGAGTCATACTACTAATCGTTTCCACCGCTCTCTGATTGAAAGTTCTCCTTGTCTTCCTTCTCAGTTTTGAGATTCCTCCAGAACCCCTAACGATCCTCCGCAATATCATTCTTTCCACATGCGGGTTCTCAATCTGTGCCCTCGTCTTCTCCACCTGATCCCGCAGGCATACGACCACCTCTCCCTTGTCCATATGTAGTCTACCACCAAAAGGTGCATTCCCTGTCAGCCTATCAACCTGTTCATTCCCCTATACTCCCGCATGGCCAGGGCAAAATATCCATACAATTCTCACAATCTATGACCCCTAAAGCGAGGATAGCTTCCTTTCTCCACCTTATTTAGCATACCCCTTGAGTCCGTAATGAATGCAATGTGTGTGGTCGCCTCTAACAAATGGAATGCCGATGTTACTGCTTCCACCTCCATTCTCATGCTGTATAGATCGATATGGCATTTGATATACTAAGTATAAGATATGTCAAAATCTTTGTTTCTGCAGATTCTACAAAGTT
This sequence comes from Cepaea hortensis, assembly GCA_963921405.1. Classification (NCBI taxonomy): domain Eukaryota; kingdom Metazoa; phylum Mollusca; class Gastropoda; order Stylommatophora; family Helicidae; genus Cepaea; species Cepaea hortensis. The sequence goes on along the minus strand of OY992880.1, from coordinate 135,777,713 downwards.
ATTTCGCTTTAGTCTTGCCCTTCCAATATCAATAATCCTTTGATACATGGCGTAGTCTGTCAATCTTCTAAATTTGTCGGCTTATTACTAGAGCTCTGCTAGCCTTATTATTGTACATTTGTTGTGGGCTTATGATGTTTTCCAAGTTGTTTATAGGCGTTGTACTTTGGATGGAAAATTATCTATAATGTCATTTATATCAGGAAAAATGTTGGTGGTAGGACTGCCTTTTGGGATTTAAAAAAAAGGGCTTAAAAGGAAAGATGATGGACTTCATTGCAGCATTTTTGTCTCATGATATATAGTGATGCAGTCAAGATCTTTCTTCAATCAATCAATCAAGTGCCGTCTCCACAAAGAAGGTTGGCTGCAATGGACCTTCAACACTGTCTGTCTCTGGCCTTGACTGTACATTCTGTCAGGCTGATGTTCGTCCATCTCTTGATGTTATCCTCCCACTTGTATCGTTGTCTACCTCTTGCTCGCTTGACCTCAACCTTGCCTTCCAGTATGATTTTTATAAGAGTATCATGTCTTTTAACGTGACCGAAATATTTCACTTGCCTCCTCTTTATTTATTTCATCAACTCTCTGTTCGCAGGTACACATGGCCGAATGAGTATGAACGCGTGTTCTTAAACATCCGGTGTGCTGATGCCGAGGTTAGCGGTTCAACTCCTACACCGGACATCATCATCATCATCAAGTGCCGTGCCGGCTGGCGTAGGCGTTCATGGCTCTCCACAGATCTCGGTCTTTGGTGTTCTGGATCAACTCTGCTGATGATATTCCTCCATGCCACCGTCTCAGTCCGTCCAGCATCATTTCTCTTGGTCTGCCTCTGCCTCTCTTCCCCTCGATCTTTCCAGTTGTCACGATGTTCTCCAATGCCTCTCTTCTCATCACATGACCAAAGAAAGATGTTTGTCTCTTTCTTATTGTTGTATATAGTGTTCTAGTTTCATTAGCCTCTTTCAGGCAATCGTTGTTAGTTACTCTGGCAGTCCAAGGAATTCGCAACATTCGTCTTAAAAACCACATCTCTGTTGCTTCTAAGTTCTTCCTAATTTGTTCATTTACATTCCAAGATTCGCTGCCATACAGCAAAACTGGTTCTATATAGCATTTTAGTACTCTCTTTCTTACATTCATTGATAGCGACTTATTGCATAAGATACTCTTCATTTTCTGAAATGCTGTCTTTGCCTGCCCTATTCTGCTCTTAATCTCTTTTGTACATCTTCCATCTGATGTTATAAGTGCCCCTAGGTATTTAAAATTATCCACTTGGTTGAGAATTTCCTCTTCTATTTCTATGTCACATTTTGGCGTCCCCATTTTCTTTGATATCACCATTGTTACTGTTTTCTTGATATTCAAGGACAGTCCTTTCTGTGCACTCTCTGTTACTACACTGTCCAACAATTGTTGTAGGTCTGTTGCATTATCCGCTACCAATACTGTGTCATCTGCATAGCGTATATTGTTTATATTATATCCTCCGATTAGTATTCCTGGCTTCTCTTTGATCTCTCTCATTATTACTTCGCTATACAGGGAGAAGAGATCGGGTGACAAGACACACCCCTGTCGTACTCCTAGCTTTATCTGTTCGTAACTACCCTCTTTATTTCCCATTTTAATTGCTGCTACTTGGTTCCAATATATATTCTTTATTATTCTTAAATCTTTCCCATCAATGTTGATATCTTCCAACATTTTAATCAGCTCATCATGTTTTACTTTATCAAATGCCTTAGTATAATCTATGAAGCATAAATATATGTCACTTTGTTTCTCTATTGATCTTTCTATTAGTGTTCGTAATATATATATTGCATTGTTTGTACCCTTTCCTTCCATAAAACCATACTGTTCTTCACTAATTTCCATTTTTATTTTCTTTCTTGTTCTTCTCATTATAACAAGAGTAGAAGCTTAGTGACATGGTTTATGAGGTTAATTGTACGAAAATCTTCACAATCAATTGCTCCTGGTCTTTTTGGTATAGCTATAAATACAGATTTCAGCATATCACTGGGTAAATATCCACTACTGTAAATATCATTCAACATTTTGGTTAATATATCTACTCCAAATTCTCCCAATACTTCTAATTCTTCTATTGTGATGTCATCTGGCCCAGCTGTTTTTCCTTTCTTCATATGTTTCATAGCATCAGCGACTTCTTCTTTTAGAATAGGTGGACCTTCTAAGTTACTTTCTTCTGTTAATTCTTCCCTTTCTCCATTATATAATTCTCTTATATACTCATTCCACCTCTTCACCGGACAGTTAGACTAAAATGTTGACCTGTCGTCCTTGACTTGGGGACGTTAATTACAAGTACCTCTGAAGTCGGAGTGGGTTCGCCTGATAGCGAGGGGCACTGTTAATAAGGAACGCTAATTCACACGCAAAATTCAGTTCATCACTACTATAAATAGTGTGTATGGACTACGCTTAAGTTCAAAGCGAACGATCGAAAAAATAAAAAAATCTCTCTTCATTCCCAGTTTTTCTAGAACCTCTGCATTTGATTGTTTTTGTTTCCATGAAAAACGTCATATTCGTCTGTATATCCGCATCTATATATCTTTCTTAGGATTTACAAATGTGTTTTTGTTTGCCCACGAATGGTATTTAGCAATTATACTATACTTTCAGTGATGTTTAAACTCGTAAAGTGGACTAATTGTTTGTATCCTGTTTAAGTATTGTGCCTTATGCTAAAAATCTCAGCGCTTGGCTAAAAACCTGACCTTACTGAAAGTAAACCTGACCCCTACTGAAAGTAAACTTGACATCACGTGACCGCCAGTTTACCAGGCCCCGCCACATTGTGATGTCTGCTAGTTTAACATCATAGGCTGCAGACGATAACATGGCGGTACACAGCTCTTTCCTTGATCACTCGGCTTCTGTCAAGTATCATCGTATAAATACATCTGCCTCTAGATTAAATAATAAAGCTTTACCAACAGAAACTAAATATGGCAAGTGTTTACGAAGAACTGTGAATTGTACAGGACATCTGATCGTGCTGTGCCTCTTTGCTTTGTTTTGCCTGTATTGTTACAAATTCGTGGATGAAGTTTGGAATAAAAATGTCAAAACTCCAGCAGTCAAGACACCCGTTCGAGCAGACGAGTGTAGTGTGGATGAAAACAACAGGTTTGATTGTTTCCCGGAGAAAAACGGAGCTACAGAATCATTGTGCTTGAGTCGTGGGTGTTGTTGGAAGGAAGTTCCGCAGCCAAATACAGCGCCCTGGTGTTTCTATCCAACTAACTACAATGGATATAGAGCTTCGAATGTGACCAGGACGAATACAGGGATTACTGCAACTCTACAGCGGTCAACTAATTCCTCCTTCCCTGGCGATGTTAAAACACTACAGCTGTTTGTTGAATACCAGACCAATACCAGGCTACGCATTAAGGTAATGGACCATTAAATGGTTGCTTGGGACTTGTAAAATTGTTGTCAATATTGTGTTGTTATTGTTTCATTCAGTCAGCTATTAATAGCTATTTTGGTCAATATTTAAAAATTGGGTTTTTACTTATGAAATCATATCAGTTAGATAGAGCTTGACAAGACGAATCCAACGGTATCTCAACGAAGACTGTACGTTGATTCTAAGCGGAGTTATGAATTTTCTGGTGACGTAATTTAATACCAGGAAGTGCAATGAAGAATTAACTGATAAGTCAGGATTTATCGCGTCCCTAAGATTGGAAGCTGAGAAATTCTGCCTTCTATTACCGTGGCTTGTTTATTTTTAAACGGACAACGTTGTGCCATATATCATTGCGTCCGGGGCGGCAAGGCCTACCTTGACGTATTTTTCTTTTTTTCAATAGGATGTGCCATGACCTAATTACCAATTTAAAATGGCCGCCAATTGTTTATTAGTTGCCTTCTATTACCGTGGCTTGTTTATTTGTAAACGGACAACATTGTGCCGTATATCATTGCGTCCGGGGCGGCGAGGCCTACCTTGACGTATGTTTTATTTTTTTATAGGATGTGCCGTGACCTAATTAACAATGTAGTCACTGGAGGGTCTTCTCCATGATTATTTATTGTATTTTGTGTAGGCATTTGTTTTTCGTTATTCTTTTATGTAAGCTTCATTACTCTGTGTAATTTTATATTTTTTATATTTTCAGATTTCTGCAGTATGTACCTGACGAGATGCAGCGAACTATGCCAGGCAATAAATCGTGCAATCTATTGTTTGTGTCTTCGTTATTCAAATATATAGAAACTCACCACAGGAAGGTGTGCATCTGAATTGTTTTATCAAATTGACACAGACTGTGGCAAAGGTGTGACAGGCAGAATCTTGAATGTCACAGGAAATGGTTCAAGAAAGAGTGTGGGACGCAGAGGTGTTTCCAAGGCACCAGGGCCGGGTTATATACTGGCCAAGACCTATTGACGCGTCCTCGTCGAGCGTCCTGGGCAACAGGTCCCTTCGGGGTCCTGGCTAAAGTCAGTAGGATCGCCGATTCCTCCGAAGTCGGAGAGTGTCTGCCTGTACGGCGAGGAACCACCAGTCTGCACACCAATAAGCCAGACATGGGACAACGGATACTCATGCAAACCTCAGGTCCTGTATGACATCACACTGATGTTGGACAACAGGATGCCTTCATCCGACATACAGGACTTCGCGTTGGAGCTCAAGCCAACGAACACAAGCAAGTAAGCAAGCAAGAAAGAGTGTCACAAGTGATGGCCATTCTTTGGTTAATTGCTTTTTATGTGTCACAACTAATTTTTTTAATATATTAAATTATTAGTAAGAGTACTTTCCTGTATTAGCATGCCTGGTTCGTTGGCATGAACGAGACTCATCACTTCTCTCAGGTGTATAACGCAGGTGTATAACATAATTTAGTATTAGGATCCAGAACACCAAAGACCGAGATTTGTGGAAAGCCATGAACGCCTACGCCAGCCGGCACTTTATGATGATTATTATTAGTATTTGCATATACAGAGAATATTTTAAAATGGGGTTTCCACTTATGATTTGGTAACAGGAAAGTAAAGGTAATATTCCTCTTTCGATAGAATGTCGAGAGGAATTAGAGGATCAACTTCATTGCACCAGGTTTGCTCAGTCTCTTTCCACACAGCGGCCTGGCGAAAGCATCGTACAAAGCACAAGAGTCTCAGAGTTTCTGACAAAGATGCACTTGACTTATAAGACTTTTTGTTATGATGTGCTGTGACCTAATTGCTAGTTAAAAATAGCTGCATATTTATTATATTAATTAAATGTCATGTGAAATGTTCGTCGTTAGTGAAAGAACAATTCATGAAAATGTATCATATTGTCTTAATGTACTAACTGCATTGCGACAGCTTTCTTTTGTTGATTAAATATTATAAACATTAATGTAAGTAACTAAGTTTGTGACTGCTGCACAAATTAAGCAGCAGTTAATTAATTATTAAGATATTAAATGATAAAAAAATTAAAATATTAAATAATTAACTGTTCACTAAAAATTGATTTCTATTTCTACTTCTGCTCTACAATTACAGCACACTGTTCTGTATCTAATTGTCAGCAATTAATAATTAAATACTAACTTATTTAAAACATATGACTTATTTTACAGTACTGTATTTAAATTTAAATAAGTGCTGCAGCGCAGCTTAGAAAAAAAGTACTCCTTACTTAACTGTAAACACCTTACAAGACGGGTCTGAAAACTGGCTTTCAAAATTATTTTCAGTCATGTAAAATGCTGAAATATTAATTAGTAATTAAACTGAGGGTTCAAATTATAAAATAAACAAAGGACCACCTATAATAGTTAATATTAATATAATATAATAGCATAATACTAATAGTATTACTATACTATACTAATTACTAATACTAATTACTATAGCGTGGGTATCACCGTAGATAGAATTTTGCGAAGTGCATGCGCTATTCAGAGGAGTCTATTCATTCTCAATACAATGTTGTTTGTCCATCAAGAATGATAATAACCATTCATTTCATCCAGTGGGGTTGAAGGTATGGAGTCGTGGGTTCTAAGATGGCTGATCTGGCTATGCTGCTTTGTTGTTTGCTAAAAAAAAAAATTTCCTATCGAAGGACGAATAGGGGGATGTTGCAACTCGGCACATTTATGTAAAATTTAACGGGGAACTCAAAAATGCAAAAAAAAGTTAACATTTCTTTATGCTACAAGGAGTTATGTGACAAATTACCTTACTAATCCGATTAGTAATCGTGAACAGAACCAAATAAAATCCTGACAAATCGTTTTCTCGGTGTAATAAATTGGCGCTTAGCTAGCAGACGCAATGCTAAATATATGAGAATAAGTTCCCCTTTCATCGTACACACTGCTTTCGCTTTTTTTTGGTCTCATGGCAGCACATGTCCAACCGCAAGTGATCGTTCGATGACGCAGATAAAAGTTCGCGAAACTACACACAAAAAAGTGAAGAGCTAAAAAAAAAGGGCGATAATTCTGAAATAGCTACTATTAAGGCTTAAATACCATAAAATTAAATTAATATTATAAAATGCAATGCAATATGTAGCTAGATATGAAGTATTTTCAACTGTATTAAGTAAGTCTCTGTCAGGAAGTAAATTATGTTTTGTATATACATATAATATAACAGTTTAGTTTAGTCCACCGATCAACATCACGGATCAACATCACTGCACACAGGTGTAACCCATAAGTGCTCCGTTCTACTCCTAATTCAAGCCTGAGTCCAAAGAATCTCAGCTCAGTTCACGAACTCTGAAGCACCGGCGAGGATCCTGAAAAAATCCCGGCTCTCACCGGGGCTTGAACACGGGACTTCCAACACTCGAGGCGGACATCATACCTCGGGACCACTCGGCCCCCTTAATATAATAATACAATAATATAACAGTAACAGTGTCTATGATGTTTTGCCAATATCTTTTCCAGGTGTCTGTGATGTAGTAGACATTGCCAGTCATGTTTTATGATGTTTTATTTAAGTTGATGTTGCTTATATTATTGCTCAGTTCCTAGCTGTTTAAATCTTTTCACAATTTATCGCAGCCTTCCTTTGCTTCTCTTGCCCAGTATTCTCCCACATAAGGTCACTGTGATGTCTATGTCCCCCGTAAGGTCATTATGATGTCTATGTCCCATGTATGGTCACTGTGATGTATATGTCCCACATAAAGTCACTGTGATGTCTATGTCCCACGTAAGGTCATTGTGATGTCTATGTCCCATATACGGTCACTGTGATGTCCATGTCCTATGTAAGGTCACTGTGATGTCTATGTCCCATGTAAGGTCACTGTGATGTCTGTGTCCCACGTCAGGTCACTGATGTCTATGTCCCACGTAAGGTCACTGTGATGTCTATGTCCCATATACGGTCACTGTGATGTCTATGTCCCACGTAAAGGTCACTGTGATGTCTATGTCTCACGTAAGGTCACTGTGATGTCTATGTCCCACGTAAGGTCCCATATATGGTCACTGTGATATCTATGTCCCATATACGGTCACTGTGATGTCTATGTCCCGTATACGGTCACTGTGATGTCCATGTCCTATGTAAGGTCACTGTGATGTCTATGTCCCATGTAAGGTCACTGTGATGTCTGTGTCCCACGTCAGGTCACTGTGATGTCTATGTCCCACGTAAAGGTCACTGTGATGTCTATGTCCTATGTAAGGTCACTGTGATGTCTATGTCCCACATAAGGTCTCTGTGATGTCTATGTCCCATGTATAGTCACTGTGATGTCTATGTCCCAGGTAAGGTTGCTGTGATGTCTATGTCCCATGTAAGATTGCTGTGATGTCTATGTCCCATATACGGTCACTGTGATGTCTATGTCCCATGTAAGGTCACTGTGATGTCTATGTCCCATGTAAGGTCACTGTGATGTCTATGTCCCATGTAAGGTCACTGTGATGTATATGTCCCATGTAAGGCCACTGTGATGTCTGTCCCATGTAAGGTCACTGTGATGTCTGTCCCATGTAAGGTCACTGTGATGTCTATGTCCCATGTAAGGTCACTGTGATGTATATGTCCCATGTAAGGTCACTGTGATGTCTGTCCCATGTAAGGTCACTGTGATGTCTATGTCCCATATAAGGTCACTGTGATGTCTATGTCCCATGTAAGGTCACTGTAATGTCTATGTCCCATGTAAGGTCACTGTGATGTATATGTCCCATGTAAGGTCACTGTGATGTCTGTCCCATGTAAGGTCACTGTGATGTCTATGTCCCATGTAAGGTCACTGTAATGTCTATGTCCCATGTAAGGTCACTGTGATGTCTATGTCCCATGTAAGGTCACTGTGATGTATATGTCCCACGTAAGGCCACTGTGATGTCTGTCCCATGTAAGGTCACTGTTATGTCTATGTCCCACACAAGGTCACTGTTATGTCTATGTCCCACGTAAGGTCACTGTGATGTCTGTCCCATGTAAGGTCACTGTGATGTCTATGTCCCACATAAGGTCACTTGATGTCTGTCCCACATAAGGTCACTGTGATGTCTATGTCCCATCTCTTCTATCAATACGTCCCATACACCATTTGTCTTTTCTTTATGGTTTTGATGAGTGATCTTATTATGCCCACAGTTGTGAATGCCTCAACATTTGTTTTCTTCTCTGTTCACAATTTTCTCAACATTCTTCTGTTGTTTTCTTTTCTGTCCACAATTTTCTCAACATTCTTCTGTTGCTTTCTTCTCTGTCCACAATATTCTCAACATTCTTCTGTTTCTTCTCTGTCCACAATATTCTCAACATTCTTCTGTTGTTTTGTTCTCTGCCCACAGAATTCTCAACGTTCTTCTGCTGTTTATTCCTCTGTCCATAATAATCTCAACATTCTTCTGAAAAAGTAAACATGAGTTTCTTCATAATTTCATTACTCTTTGTCCGACTTTCACACATACAGAAAAACAGACCTTGCACAACCTTTTAGTTTGCAGATTTCTAAGTGTGTGTGTGTGCGTGCGTGCGTGCGTGCGTGCGTGCGTGCGTGCGCGCGCACACATATGTGCATGCCTTCGGTGTTAAGTCTTTCTTTGATTTTTCTAGACATTCTTTATAACTATTTAAATTGTTTCATCTTCTTGCTCTCCCTCCCTCAATTGCCCTCTCTCTCTTCCTCTCCCTCCTTCTCTTACTTCTCTTTCTCTCTCTCTCTCTGTTGTATCTCCATTGTTGGAATGTTTGTGATTGCTTGTTATGCTGAGATCCCCATCCCACCAAGTGTGAAACAAACAGGACATGAAGATCAAAGAACTAGTAGAGGGTTTCAACTGTGATGAAGCTGACCTTTGAATCTAGTTTATCCAGTCTAATCAGTTGCTTGTTACTATCATGAATATAGATTAGCAAAAACGAATGTAGATTTGTGTGACCATCATGAATATAGATAAGCAGTAGACAGTAACAAATGCAGGCAGTAAACACATATTGACGTCACATTATTCCTATCACAGATTTATGATCCCAACAATGCAAGATTTGAGGTGCCCCTGGATACACCATCTGGAAATCATGTTTCTGGGGGTCCACTGTATACAGTAACAGTTCAAGAGGACCCATTCAACATTGTAGTAACAAGAACCACAACAGGAGCTACCATGTGAGTCACTATTCATGTATACAGTTACATGACAGGCCAGCTGCTTGTAGAGAATTTATGTTAACTTTTGTTTATTATTAACTCTTTCAACCTTAAAAGGTTTCACAACAGATGCCAGAGGTTGCTTTCTTAAATTTTTTTGTTGCCTCTGTTTACATATCTTTCTTCACCATTGCTTAGGCGCATATTTTCAATCAATCAATCAGGTGCCATCTCCACAACAAAGGTTCGCTGCAATGGATCTCCAACGATGTCTATCTCTCGCCCTGCTGTACATTATGTCAGGTTGATGTTCATCCATCTCTTGATGTTATCATTCCACCTGTATTGTTGTCTACCTCTTGCTCGCTTGCCCTCAACCTTCCCCTCCAGTATGGTTTTTATAAGAGTATTATGTCTTTTATCGTGGCCGAAATATTTCACTTACCTCTTTTTTATTTCTTTCATCAACACTCGTTTCATTTCCAGTTTTTTTTTAAGAAGCTCTATATTTGAATTTGTTTGTTTCCATGAAATACGACATATTCTTCTATATATCCACATCTCCAGAGCCTCTGTTTGACTATCTAGCATATTCTACAGGTATTTGAACCCATTATCTTGTCGTTGCTTTGTGTATGTGATGTGGCTGTGCTTGTCCCATTTGTTCTCCTCACTTTCATTGTCTATGCCTTCACCATGTTTGTATGCCACAATGTTTGTACCATATTTCATCATGAATGTTTAGTTGATTTATTTGTTCTTTATTTTAGATTTGACACAAGAAATACAGCTCCCCTGATTTTCAGTGACCAGTTTCTGCAGATTGCCACACAGTTGTCCACAAAATACTTGTACGGCTTCGGAGAACACCGCAACAACTTTCTCCAGGATGTGTCCAAATGGAGGAGACTTGTGTTTTGGACTAGAGATGCTGCACCATCGGTGAAATATAACATCATTCATATTATATTTTGTAACAATTAAGTGTGATGTAGCTACATTACTTAGCATTTTTAATGCAAGATTAGTCAGGTGATGTCTAAATAGTTAATTTACTTTGGATTTGATGGTAGAAATGTATTGAAAACAAAATCCAGCTAAGCTTATTTGTTTTCCTCTTTTGATACATCTTTGATGATTAAACTGTCAGATGAGTTCTCATTGTAAACTCGACCACTTTAGTTCCATACAGTTTGAAGTTTAGCTTTGATTCAAGAGCCATTGTGTCTTTCTCAGCTTGCTTTACTGAAGACAATCCTATAGAACATATTCAGCAGTTTGTATGCTTTGTTCACACGTGCCTAGAGATGAAACAGAGAGATGAGGATTATGCTACTAGTGTTGTAGATTGGAAATCACAGAGGAGCAGAAGATGGGGAGATTATGGGAAAGTTAGAGATGATGTAAGAAGAAGTTAGAGATGATGTTAGAAGAAGTTAGAGATGAGAGTCTAAATTGATAAAGGTTACATTTCAAACCAGATAATTATGGAGAACGATAGTTACAGCCTTATTTTCTCTCAGGAACATAAAGACTAATGCTCTGTTTATGTTTGTGTTGTCGTGCTGCAGGTTGATAACAATGGGTATGGCTCCCATCCTTTCTTCTTGAACCTGGAGACTGGAGGTCCAGCATCAAATTCATATGCTCATGGAGTTTTCTTACTCAACAGTAATGCTGGAGGTGAGTGCATGCCTTAACATTTAAGCTGAATTTTTTTTTTTAAACATATATATCATTGTCATGGTCCTACTGGTACCTATTTATCAACAGAATGGACCAGGACAGTTAAAGCTACTCTGTCACGCACAAAGTACACACAGAGTCATGCTCACTATGCGTTCACCCTTGGAGCGTTTTATTATAGATGGATGGAGCGCCACAAAGATCCCAATAGGGATGTGCTCAATGTACACAACGCCGTGCCAACTCAATAAACAATTGTCGGTACGGGCAATATAGCATAATACAAATCCATACACAGAAGCATTTATGTACAACTACTTGCACTCTTGCACAGTCTCGCCATAGCGCTCAGCTGGCATACACAATCGCACTCAATCCGAACATGCTATGTCTTGCACAGTAGTATTCACTGGTACACTCTCAATTGTACAAGCATGGCAATCTCAAACTCTTTCACTCGTCTAGGTCTGTCTGCGTCGCTAGTCTAACACCATCTGCCGAACTCTTGGTCTGGTCCATTGCATCATGGGTTCTCACGTCCCGTGATTTCTGTCTTACTTGCGTTGGTCCGTCTGTCTCGGGTCTGTGCTAAGTTACAGGCTCACCTGTCCTTGACCCTTTTCAGCATCTGTCAACAGTCATGACCTGTCCCAGTACGTCTCACTGCCTGTCTAACCCTGCAGTCCCTATTAACTACTGTCTGTCCTCTCTATTGTCCTGTCAGTACTGTCTTTATACACTTGGGTCTCTGACAATCATCAGATAGCAAGACCTCCACAGAATGTCAGTCTCAACTGAGTGAACTTTATGCTGGTTGCCATAGTAAATAATAGTACACAACTTGGTCAGATATTTTCTAAGTATACACTTAAAGCATAATCAGTAAATACCTTGATATCATAATCAATTTAAAAATAGTTAAGGGTCATTCCCAGTGATATTTGGAAAGGTTGGATTAGTTTTGAGCAAAACACAGCTTTTTTTAAATGCATTTTCTAACTTTTCGAAGAGTGACAGTTTTTGCCAGATTTGCTGCAGTAGATATATGTCTACATTGTAGTTGCAACTGGTAGTTAACACGTTAAGAAAAGTTAAAATTTGATTGTTTTATTTTTTCAGAAGTGATATTACAACCTTTTGGACAGAATCAAGCAGGGGCCATCACCTATCACTTCATTGGTGGAATTTTGGATTTCTATATTGTCCTGGGACCCGATCCAGTCTCTGTTGTCTCTCAGTACACAGAGGTCATAGGCCAACCATATTTTCCTCCATTCTGGTCGCTGGGGTATCACTTGTGTAAATGGGGATACAATAATTCCACTGGTCTGCAAGCAGTGATTGACAGAAACAGGCAGGCAAAAATACCATATGTGAGTTAAGTTAAAGTTATTTGCATATCCTTTGCAGGACATTTCAGTCAACCTCATAATTTTTTTACTGTTTGTGATTTATTGGCAAGTTTACGTTCGTTAGTTTGCCATTGCTTTCTGAACAACCAACACTCATATCATTTTATAAAAACCAATGCAATACGGTCTCATATCAAATCACCCACAGCTGAGTTTCAAACACAGTTTGCATCCATAACCCCTTTGCCACAAAGCCGGTATATGTGAGTAACAGGAAAAATGTGAATGTTCAAATATGAAACCAAATTTGCAAACAAAAGCTTGACAATAACTTCCACATTTAAATATATAAACAGTTAGTGAATTGATCCATGCCATCAGAGATTGCAATTTGTGGAGAGGCATAGCACTGGATGATGATGAATATGAAATAGTTAACATCTTATAAATATTGTTCATGTCACATAACTATAATTATAGTAATAATGTAACTTCCATTTGTTACCGGAACCATGAAGGAAACGCAGAATAGTAGCACTGCAACCTATCATATATGTCAAAGAGGCGATTAAGGAGGCTTGGTGTGAGGCTGGGACCTCAACCTTTTGAAAACTTTAGCCACAATTCACTCAGTCATGAACATATCTTTAAGATGCTTGGTGTGAGGCTGATACCTCAACCTAATGAAAACTTTACCTCCAATCCACCCAGTCATGAACATATCTTTAAGATGCACTGAGATCCAGTGCTCCATTTGGAAGATAAAAGGTAGCAGAAGAAGAAATATAATGTGATATAAAGTTAATATAATTTAACTATAGATAATGTCATATATTTGTAGTTAACGTCACATAACTATAAATAGTTTACATATGAAATATAGAATGTTAACTTGTTCAAGAATACAATCCCAAAAATGTCTTATAATACTGTGGATCAAGAAGATAGTAAATAACTGACATTTTATCAGATCTGACTATCAAAGAAACCTGGCTCATGAATAGCATTGTGTCTTGAAGACTGAAATATTTTGAGCATATTTAATGCCTGCCACAGAAGTTTAGAGAGAATAGTCATGGACAGTCCCTGAAAGATGGGCCACCTGCTTGTACATGTCAGTTGGTGCAGGACACTGAAGACTGAAATATTTTGAGCATATTTAATGCCACAGAAGTTTAGCAAGAATAGTCATGGACAGTCCCTGAAAGATGGGGCAGGAATCCACTTACATGTCAGTGAGTGCAGGACATTGAAGACACCCTGGCATGAACATGCATGAGACAGGAACTGGTGAAGGATTGGGAGTCTTTCTGAGAGCAACGTTTTGCCAGGACTTGTTACACAATGATGAATTACAAACCCCCGGGAAGGTTAACCCGGTCAACAAATGCCCGCAGAAGTCGGATGTGTCGGCCTAACGGCGCAAGAACGCAGCTCTGCTGTAAACAGGCACAACGCAGTCACATCCAACAAAAAAATCCGGATGAACGCAGAAGAAGAAGAAGAAGAATTACAAACAATCAACAATCAAAAACCAAAAACAAATAAAAACAACAAACACACAGAAATGACACAAATATAATTACATGGAAACAGTAACTGTAAAATATACATACATGTATTGTACAGTACACAGTTGATAGCGTTGACATTGGTACTACATCAGAAACATTATGTATTTAATGTAGTTTTAATTATTTTAGTTATGTTCAACAGTCTACATTTTTCGGCCACCCTTCCAAGAGGTCATTTTGGGCTTTATGTTGCAGGATGTCCAGTGGAATGACATTGACTACATGAATGGAAACAAAGATTGGACCTATGACCCCAGCAGATTTGCAGATTTGCCCAACATTGTTAAAGATCTTCATGCCAACAATCAGAGATACATCATCATGGCTGTATGTTGTATGTTTGTTGCTTGTTCATGTTCTATTTTAAACATGTTTTCAAAATAAGCTGTAGTAATTTCTGTCCTCTTGTTTATAAACTCAATTATCTTATTTAAATTATTAAACTTTATATTTTTCATTTAGATTTCTTGCCATATTTTCTCTCCAAGTTTCATTTTGTTTCTTCTGTTATAATTACATGTTTCAATCTAGGCAAATTCTGTCAGTGTGTCCTTTGTCTCTAGAGTGTTTGTTCCACTCACCTTGCTTCATAAATTGTTATTTACAGTCTTTCCTTTGCTGTCCTGTTATGTAAAGTTAGACTGAATTTTGAAATGCCTCATATTGGAAAGAACCCCAGTTGTTGACAGCAATGATAACAAAAGTATTTTTGTTAGCGATTGTATTCTATAAATTTTAATATGTGAATGAAAGTTTTCACAGGTAGGTATGGATGTATATATTCAAGAACTCATTTGCACACACATATTTGCATGCATACACACACCACTTACACACATGAAGAAAGAGAAAGAGACAAATTATCTACAGGGAAAGAGTTAGCACTGTGGATGTGTATTGAACGTGTGGATATTAATTCTGTTTGTAGACAGACAGAGCCCAATAACTTGGATGGAATTTGTCTAGAAGAAGCAAACATGACAACACATGCATGCTGATGTCAGACACACTGACCTGTGAGGTGCATGGCATGGTGTTACGCATTTCTTTGAAATAGGAAGGAAGAATAAGAATTCTGTTAACAGATTAGTCAGATTCAATCAATCAATCATGTGCCATGCCGGAAAGCGTGGGCGGTCATGACTCGCCATTTCACTCGATCATAGAGTCGTGGATCAGCTCAGTGTTCCTGTCTCGTCCATGCCACGTGGCCAAGCCATCCAGGTATTTTCCTCTTGGTCTTCCTCTTGGTCTGTTCCCCTCGATCTTGCCAGTTGTCAATAAGTTCTCCAATCCATTGCTTCTCATAACATGTCCAAAAAATTTTGACTGTCTTCGTCTAATTTCTCTAATCAGTCTACGATTTTCATTTGTCTCCTGTAGTACTTGGTCATTGGTTTTTCTATCTGTCCATGGTACTCTTTGCATTTTCCTCAGAAACCACATTTCTGTAGCCATCAAATGTTTTTCAGCTTGACTCAGCTTAGTCAGATTAAGTATGGTGAAATTATACACAGTTGAAATAAAAAACATAACAGCTCATTAACTTCAAAGCTGACAGCAACAAAATACGTAGCATATATTTGTTGAATTTTAAAAGTCGCTAAAACATCATCATTATGTACCTGGTCCTTTGTAGAACATTGTTTTCATCACAGCCCCGCTGAACACTTTCTCAACTCATGGTCATGTGTCCTGCCTCCCACACCCTCATGTCCAAGGTGTCTCATCGTCCTATATCCATCTTTGTGCTGGTCAACCCCCAGCCTCCCACACCCTCATGTCCAAGGTGTCTCAATGTCCTATATCCAACTTTGTGCTGGTCTGTCCTCTGTCTCAAACACCCTCATGCCCAAGGTGTCTACAATGTCCTATATCCAACTTTGTGCTGGTCTGTCCTCTGTCTCAAACACCCTCATGTCCAAGGTGTCTACAATGTCCTATGCCCATCTTTGTGCTGGTCTGTCCACTGCCTCCCACACCCTCATGCCCAAGGTGTCACCATTGTCCTATGCCCATCTTTGTGCTGGTCTGTCTCCTGTCTCCCACACCCTCATGCCCAAGGTGTCTACAATGTCCTATGCCCATCTTTGTGCTTGTCTGTCTCCTGTCTCCCACACCCTCATGCCCAATGTGTCTCATTGTCCTATGTCCATCTTTGTGCTAGTCTGTCCCCTGCCTCCCACACCCTCATGCCCAATGTGTCTCATTGTCCTATGTCCATCTTTGTGCTAGTCTGTCCCCTGCCTCCCACACCCTCATGCCCAATGTGTCTCATTGTCCTATATCCATCTTTGTGCTGGTCTGTCCCCTGTCTCCCACACCCTCATGTCCAAGGTGTCTACAATGTCCTATGTCCATCTTTGTGCTGGTCTGTCTCCTGTCTCCCACACCCTCATGCCCAATGTGTCTCATTGTCCTATATCCATCTTTGTGCTGGTCTGTCCTCTGTCTCAAACACCCTCATGTCCAAGGTGTCTACAATGTCCTATGTCCATCTTTGTGCTGGTCTGTCTCCTGTCTCCCACACCCTCATGCCCAATGTGTCTCATTGTCCTATATCCATCTTTGTGCTGGTCAACCCCCAGCCTCCCACACCCTCATGCCCAATGTGTCTCATTGTCCTATATCCATCTTTGTGCTGGTCTGTCCTCTGTCTCAAACACCCTCATGTCCAAGGTGTCTACAATGTCCTATGCCCATCTTTGTGCTGGTCTGTCCACTGCCTCCCACACCCTCATGCCCAAGGTGTCGCCATTGTCCTATGCCCATCTTTGTGCTGGTCTGTCTCCTGTCTCCCACACCCTCATGCCCAAGGTGTCTACAATGTCCTATGCCCATCTTTGTGCTTGTCTGTCCCCTGCCTACCACACCCTCATGCCCAATGTGTCTCATTGTCCTATGCCCATCTTTGTGCTAGTCTGTCCCCTGCCTCCCACACCCTCATGCCCAATGTGTCTCATTGTCCTATGTCCATCTTTGTGCTAGTCTGTCCACTGCCTCCCACACCCTCATGCCCAATGTGTCTCATTGTCCTATATCCATCTTTGTGCTGGTCTGTCCCCTGTCTCCCACACCCTCATGTCCAAGGTGTCTACAATGTCCTATATCCATCTTTGTGCTGGTCTGTCCCCTGTCTCCCACACCCTCATGTCCAAGGTGTCTACAATGTCCTATGTCCATCTTTGTGCTGGTCTGTCTCCTGTCTCCCACACCCTCATGCCCAAGGTGTCTACAATGTCCTATGCCCATCTTTGTGCTGGTCTGTCCCCTGCCTCCCACACCCTCATGTCCAAGGTGACTCAATGTCTTATATCCATCTTTGTGCTGGTCTGTCTCCTGTCTCCCACACCCTCATGTCCAAGGTGTCTACAATGTCCTATGCCCATCTTTGTGCTGGTCGACCCCCAGCCTCTCACATCCTCATGTCCAAGGTGTCTCAATGTCCTATGTCCATCCTCATGCCACAGTGGTTTAGAACAATAGAAATAGACGACATAGTTAATGAAAGAAGAGACAGAGGCTAACCAAGGTCAAGGTGAATACAGGACATTCAAGACATCCAGGACATGACAATGCATAAGGCAGAAAAAGATTGAGTCTTTCCAGTGAGCTGTGATGCAAGCACTGGCTAAAATGCTGATGTATATTCTTGTTTTAAAGAACTGTTTATGAGAATAGAATTGGTACATATGATGGTTTCATATAACTTCTTCAGGATCCAGCTATTTCTAGTGAACAGCCACCTGGAACGTACCCACCTTATGATGATGGTGTCAAGCTGGATGTCTTTGTCAAGAATGATACTGGCAACATTCTAATTGGCCAGGTAAAATTACACATTAGACTTTTATTGTATTTGGTTTGTAAATGTTATGACCTGTGTTATTCCTGGCAGTTATTTAGTAAATACTGTTCTGTGGAGGTTCTGGGTGATCTAGAGGTTAAAGTATTTCTCTTAAGATAGCAACTGATTTCAAAACAAAGATCACACCAACTCTGACGGATCCATAATTATAGTTCAACCTATTCTTCTTCTTCTTAATTCCTCTGTCAGGTTATACACTTCAAAGGTCAGTGTGTCCACTCTGGCATTAGTGTATGGTTTGCTTCCACAAATCAGATTCCACCCAAGGTGGCTCCATCTACCCGTGTTTAGATTTTCTTTCCTAACAATTTTGCCATGGCAGGGGTCTTACATGCCGGTCTCCCTGTCGAAGGGATTAAGGACGTTGTTCGTAATCCAGTATACTCTCGTATGAAAAACAGCTGCAAGATTCAGCAGCAGATCGTGTCGTGTTAGTTACTTACGGGAGTATGTGAGCCGGTCGTTCAGAAAGCAATGGCAAACTATTGAATGTAAAACTTTCCAAGACATCAACAGCAGCTGAAAAATGCTGATGTTGACTGCAGTGTCCTGTAAAAGGATATGGACAAAAAAAAACGGGGGGGGGGGGGGGGGGTCTTACAACCTAGTTCTTTGCAGTTTCCAACTGCTGAGAGATTTGTTTACATGCACAACTTGCACATGGGATCTCATTTTTCCTTCCTTATCTAAACAGGTTAGGTATCTGATCTCACTACCAAACACACCAGGGTGGCGTGTGATATTATTAGGTATCAATGGTTTTTGAAAAAATTCCCATCTTTGTGCTAGATCTGAGCCTGAGGCAGACAATGTAACCTCTCAGTCACAGCCCCACCAAACAGCCTGTATATCCAGTCACAGCCCCACCAAACAGCCTGTATATCCAGTCACAGCCCCACCAAACAGCCTGTATATCCAGTCACAGCCCCACCAAACAGCCTGTATATCCAGTCACAGCCCCACCAAACAGCCTGTATATCCAGTCACAGCCCCACCAAACAGCCTGTATATCCAGTCACAGCCCCACCAAACAGCCTGTATATCCAGTCACAGCCCCACCAAACAGCCTGTATATCCAGTCACAACCCCACCAAACAGCCTGTATATCCAGTCACAGCCCCACCAGACAGCCTGTATATCCAGTCACAGCCCCACCAGACAGCCTGTATATCCAGTCACAGCCCCACCGGACAGCCTGTATATCCATTCACAGCCCCACCAAACAGCCTGTATATCCAGTCACAGCCCCAACAAACAGCCTGTATATCCAGTCACAGCCCCACCAAACAGCATGCATATCCAGTCACAGCCCCACCAAACAGCCTGTATATCCAGTAACAGCCCCACCAAACAGCCTGTATATCCAGTCACAACCCCACCAAACAGCCTGTATATCCAATCACAACCCCACCAAACAGCCTGTATATCCAGTCACAGCCCCACCAAACAGCCTGTATATCCAGTCACAGCCCCACCGGGCAGCCTGTATATCCAGTCACAGCCCCACCGGACACCCCATATATCCAGTCACAGCCCCACCAAACAGCCCGTATATCCAGTCACAGCCCCACCAAACAGCCCGTATATCCAGTCACAGCCCCACCAAACAGCCTGTATATCCAGTCACAGCCCCATCAAACAGCCTGTATATCCAGTCACAGTCCCATCAAACAGCCTGTATATCCAGTCACAGCCCCACCAAACAGCCTGTATATCCAGTCACAGCCCAACCAAACAGCCTGTATATCCAATCACAGCCCAACCAAACAGCCTGTATATCCAGTCACAGCCCCACCAAAGAGCCTGTTTATCCAGTCACAGCCCCACCAAACAGCCTGTATATCCAGTCACATCCCCACCAAACAGCCTGTATACCCAGTCACAGCCCCACCAAACAGCCTGTATATCCAGTCACAGCCCCACCAAACAGCCTGTATATCCAGTCACAGCCACACCGGACAGCCTGTATATCCAGTCATAGCCACACCGGACAGCCTGTATATCCAGTCACAGCCCCACCAAACAGCCTGTATATCCAGTCACAGCCCCACCAAACAGCCTGTATATCCAGTCACAACCCCACCAAACAGCCTGTATATCCAGTTACAGCCCCACCAAACAGCCTGTATATCCAGTCACAGCCCCAACAAACAGCCTGTATATCCAGTCACAGCCCCACTGGACAGCCTATCCAGTCACAGCCACACCAGATAGCCTATCCAGTCACAGCCCCACCGGACAGCCTATCCAGTCACAGCCCCACCGGACAGCCTATCCAGTCACAGCCCCACCAGACAGCCTATCCAGTCACAGCCCCACAATATTACGTATCCAGTCACAGCCCCACCGGACAGCCTATCCAGTCACAGCCCCACCGGACAGCCTATCCAGTCACAGCCCCACCATATTACGTATCCAGTCACAGCCCCACAGGACAGTCTATCCTAATTTCAGCATTTTCTTAACTCACACTAAACTAGCCCAGTTTCCCAATTTCTAGCAATTCTTTGGTCATTCTCTTGTAGACATTTTTTTGCATTTTAAAATGTTTTCTTAAGGTGATGTCAGAGAGGCAATGATTAACAATACTATTTCTTTCTGTATTCTGATTCTTTGTGTTGCTTTTGTGTTCAGACAGTCTGGTTTGTAATGTTTGACCAGTTTCACCTTTATATACTTTGATTCAGCGTGACAATAGATCTGCTTTACAACTGTGACTACTCTTAGAAAGTGTATTATACATCCTACATTTACCATTTAGGGAAAATATTATAGAGCAGCTTTACAGTGGCACATACTTATAGAAAGTTTATTATACAATTTACGTTTACCATCTAGAAAATAATAACAAACACAGGTTTTACAACTGTGAGTACTCATAGAAAGGGTTTTTATACAACTTTCATTTACTATCTAGGAAAAATGGATAAGACTTCAAATTTGTCCTTGCATTTTTAAATTACAAACATTCAGTGTATACAAATATTCCAAGTATGAAAATAATTTACAATTTACCTTTGCAGGTTTGGCCAGGGAAAACTGCATTTCCAGACTTTTTTCATCCCCAAGCTGTTAATTATTGGTACAAGCAAGCCAAATCATTTCATGATCAATTACCATTTGATGGATTGTGGATTGTAAGAAATCAACATCTCTTATTAACTTTAACATTAGTAACCAATTACCAATGCTCAACCCTTATGGCATGCTATAAAAGCATTCTAGCACCACTGTCTATTCATGTGTTCCACACTCTAGGATTCTAAGATAAGTGGCACATATATTTTCATTTTATAATTTCTTTAAATTTTATCTTCCTTCTTTATATTTTATATTCTTTATCATTCAGTTATTATGCCTTTATGTTTTCTCCATGTTTGTATGTTGTGTATTATTGTGTTTGCTGTTGAAGGCTTGTCACCGCAATGTCCTTTCTTTTCTATTTTGTGTTTTGTACAGCTGTATTACTTCATGTTTATTTGTATTGTTTACAGTTGTCAATAAGAGTTAATAAAATTATTAACTTCATTTATTTCAAATGACATTTTGGATTCAAAAATATTTCTAACTGCAACTGTAGTTTAGTTTTATTGCTGCTGAAGGCAGAGACAATAAATAGTCCAGTTAACAGTAAATATTTGAAACTGTTAGGAAAAACAAAGGATGCACAAATGCAATTTTTACTCTTAGACAACTTATAGAAAAATCAATTGAATTCAATGAAACACTATATTTAGCCTTTGTCATCCAAGAAAAGGCATTTGATAGAGTAGATAGAAACAAGCTGTGGGAAATCCTTAAACAATATGGAGTGAGTACACATCTAACAAACCTATGTAGAAGCTTATATAACAACAGTGAATGCATAGTGAGAGCAACTGGAGGACACTCAGAACCCTTCACCATAAGATCCGGAGTACGACAAGGTTGTGTCCTGTCCCCTCTCTTGTTCATAACCTGTATAGACAACATATGTAAAGAAACCAGCCAAACAGAGACTGCAAGAACACTGCATGATGAGAACACAGAAGAAGAACCATCTGCAAACTACACCATTAGAGAACTCCTGTTTGCGGATGACCAAGCACTAATAGCAAAATCAGAAGATGAATTACAAAACCACATGAATAGTCTAACAAAATGTGTAGGGAACATAACATGAAAATTAGTGCAAGTAAAACAGAGGTAATGACTATAACTAAAGAAGAAAAAGCAACATCAATTCACCTAAACGAACATCCCTTGAAACAAGTAGAGAGTTTCAAGTACCTAGGAAGTATAATATCATCAAGTGGCAAATAGGAAGACGAGATTGAAAATAGATGCAACAAGGCAAACCAACTCATTGGACAAATGGCACAAATTGATTATTTGGTTATTTGGTTGTTTTTAGGATTTGAAATTTCAATATTGAGCACAACCCACTACTGGCAACGCTGATCGTATTCTGGTATGAACCTAAGGCCTATCCACGTCATTATGGAAGCACTATACTCGAGTTTCGCTCTCGTTTGAGCTCGTAAGTAGTGCATATCCCTGACCGGATCCGGAAACAAGCCCCGGATCACTGGCGTGTGAAGCAGGTGTGTAACCACGCGGCACACGCTGGACACGCCAAATTATCATAACAGAATATTACGTTACCCATCGTAGGCTATGCTCAAGATTACCCAATCGCCGCGACTGACGTCCGTCAATTGATGTGGACCCGAACAGGCCTCTGAACACGCCAGTGATCCGGGGCTTGTTTCCGGATCCGGTCAGGGATATGCACTACTGACGAGCTCAAACGAGAGCGAAACTCGAGTATAGTGCTTCCATATTGATGTGGATATGCCTTAGGTTCATACCAGAATACGATTAGCGTCGCCAGTGTGGGTTGTGCTCAATATTTAAATTTCAAATCCCGAAACAACCAAATAATCAATTTGATTATTGCTCACTGGATTTTAGGAGGCCTGGTGTTCCTTGCCAGTGAGAAGTTCTGATCGTTCGGGTCCACATCGATTGACGGACGTCAGTCGCGGCGATTGGGCAATCTTGAGCATAGCCTACGATGGGTAACGTTGTAATATTCTGTTATGATAATTTGGCGTGTCCAGCGTGTGCCGCGTGGTCACACACCCGCTTCACACGCCAGTGATCCGGGACTTGTTTCCGGATTCGATCAGGGATATGCACTACTGACGAGCTCAAACGAGAGTGAAACTCGAGCATAGTGCTTCCATATTGACGTGGATAGGCCTTAGGTTCATACCAGAATACGATCAGCGTTGCCAGTAGTGGGTTGTGCTCAATATTTAAATGGCACAAATACCGAAGAACAAACATATATCAATAGTTACTATGAAAGCACTTTACAACACAATCTTCCTACCAACTCTATGCTACCAATGTCAAACCTGGACAATGACAGAAAAAGAGAAAAATCAGAACAACAGAAATGAGATTCCTGAGAAGAATACTCAATGTATCAAGAAGAGATAAGATCAGAAATGAAGAAATCAGGACTAAAGTGGGGGTTATAGCAGCGCTAGATTTTATTAGAAGGCAGCAAGTCAAATGGTTTGGCCATGCAAGTAGATTACCAACTAACAGTATACCACAACAAGCAATGATGTACAGACCAGAGGGAAGCAGAGGAAGAGGCTGACCACGTAAACGATTGACGAAGGGAATAGCATAGTCCATGAGAATATCAATACATGAAGCCCATAAGCGGGCACTTTCCCGCTGTTTATACTTCAACTCGACACCACAGGTACAAGAGGAACCTGATGAGATGAGTTGTCACTTTCTCTCATAATTCTCATCTAGCTTCAACAAGATGCCAGCATTTCTGTATGTTTATAATAAAGCTTTGTTGCTTGAATATTGGCCAGGACATGAATGAGCCCTCAAGTTTTGTGGATGGTTCTGCATTTGGTTGTACCATTAACCAGCTGAACAAACCACCCTTTGTTCCCCCAAGTAAGAATTTTTATTTGTCATTTTGCACACATGCTACTGATCCATTTTAACCTTTACCAAGGTACACTATATTGGTTAGTCTTATACCATATTATAATTTTGTGACATTATTCAGAATTTTCAAATAGATAGACACACACAAAGATATCTCGGTACATAGGTAGGCAGGTAGAAAGGTAAATAGGTAGGTAAGCAGTAAAGTAAAGAACATTTTCTCACCTAGGCATATTGGACGTGTGGTGCAAGACTCATATTTGTATAGATCGTTTGCCATTCGGTGGGTGATGTGGTTAGCACTACAATGGCTGCCTTTATTTCTCTAGACATTTCCAGGCACCCATTTAAGTCTGGTCAGAGTTTAAACATTAGAATCCACCCTAAGGAGGGTTAAAACTCATGACCACCCGGCCGGCAGGCAAGCATGTAGGCACTATGCTCCCATGGCTCCCTGGGTAAGTTGGTAGGTAGATTATCAGGTAGGTAGGTAGATTATCAGGTAGGTAGGTTGGTAATCAGGTAGGTAGGTAGATTATCAGGTAGGGTGGTAGATTATCAGGTAGGTAAGTTGGTAATCAGGTAGGTAGGTAGATTATCAGGTAGGTAGGTTGGTAATCAGGTAGGTAGGTAGATTATCAGGTAGGTAGGTAGATTATCATGTAGGTAGATTATAAGGTAGGTAGGTAGATTATCAGGAGGTAGATTATCAGATAGGTAGGTAGATTATCAGGTAGGTAGATTATCATGTAGGTTGATTATAAAGTATGTAGGTATATCATAAATTAGGTAGTTAGACAGGTGGTTGGCAGTTTGTCTTTAAGACTTTGTTCATGTGATCTCTTTTCTGCCCAGCTTATTCTTTGCATCCTGTGGTAACACCACATATTATAAGAAAAGCTTCCAAGTTCTTTTGTTATAATTTGTTTAGTCCATGTTTCAGAGCCGTACAGTGCTATGTGCCAGATATGTATAGTGATGATTCTATTCCACATGTCAATATTGATGATACAGATGTTACATATGTGAAGACAATGCTGGTCTCTATAGTGACTTTTCTAGAATGTTCCTGTTCACATCTTCAGTCTCTGAACAGCCTTCATAAACATTTAGGAATGTTTATTTCTCTCAAAGACTAATTTTTAGCTACTGGAATCATTGATCTTATTTCAGTTTCACAACAAGCATCTTGTGTAGCTATTTGGCTCAGATAAGTACATTTCTGTACTTATTCAGAGGTCTTAGCCTTAATGATGATATTCTGAGTTTGTTAGACAGTTACCATTACCTTTGTCTAACTAGCACTTATCTTCATGCCACATATTGTTGCTGTGCCATTGGTTTTGGTGAGTACTAATTGTAGTGATTTGTTTACTCCTTCTATCATTGCTTGATCATCTGCAAACTTGATGGCACATATTCACTCATCAGTTATTTTAATCCCCATGTTAATTTTTCTACTTCATCCATCATGTTCCCAAGTAAGAATTGAATAGTTTTAAGAATTGAATAGTCTTGATGATTGTTTTTCATAAGTAAATGTTAAAATTAATTTTCATAAATTTTGTAATAAATAATAAGTTATAGACTAAACATCTGACAAGCTAAATTTCTAAGGTGCCACTTTCAATTTTCACAGTTAACATTTCTAAAGCAGATTATGTAGTTGATTATGGTGTTTACTTTCTGTACAGCAATTGATGGAGGGCAACTCCAGGCAAAAACTATTTGCCCATCAGCCAAGCAAGCAATCTCCACCCATTACAATCTGCATAATATGTATGGATGGTCCCAGGCGAATGTGACCAGAAGGTTGGTTGGTAATTTTTAAACATGTTCACACACATTCACAATTGGCGATAGTGACTTAGCAATGTGGTCTCTGCTTTCACCTCAAAAAGTACTGGTCCCCATGTAAATAAATGCTCACAAGAAGTCAAATATGTCATCTGAAAGGTGCAAGTATTGCAGCTCTATTATAAACAGACTTAAAGGGAATAATGATCAACAATTTTACAGTACACTGGGTGAACGCATAAGAAGAATTACTGGCCTACATTAAAACATGCATGGATATTATACTTCCCTTATCCTAGGGTAGTAGATTGAATGTTTAGTCTTGTCACATAAGGGCCAGAAAAAAGGAAGTCCTGTATGTAGGTTATTCATATTAACTGATGAAGTGCCATGGGATGATTAATTGTCTTAAGCGACTTCCATATCTGCCATGGATTTATATATTGCCAAAATGTTGTCTCAATTAAAATATAAATACAGTAGTTTTCCCTAAACAACCTTCTTTGATTTGATATATAATACAACATGCCTGCTACCATATTAAAAACTTTTAGGTCATAGCTGTAACACACCCCTATCTTCCATTTTCCGCTATCCATTTTTGTTCAGTCAAAACCTACTTTTTGTTTGGCGCTGAATCTGTTAAAGATTCCTTAACAGCTGAACATTCTTAGAATAGGCTGTATTTTACCACCTCCCTAGCAAAAAAAATGTTTAATTATAAAAGCTACAGGCAGTAGAATATTTGTACCATATAAATGTCATATGAATGTCAAGGGCAAGCTGCCTGATTAATTAAAATATTATGCTGCTGAATATGTGTACTATGTAAATGTGTTGATATGGAAGCCACAGAGCCTCCTTGGCAGACTATGCCATGGAGCAGCTTCAAAACACCTCATCATTGAACAGCTTCAACACACCTCATCATTGAACAGCTTCAACACACTATGTCATGGACCAGTTTCAACACACCATGTCATAGAACAGCTTTATCACATCATGTCATGGAACAGCTTCAAAACACCATGTCATTGAACAGCTTGATTTAATGAGATATGTCATAAGTTCTGAAGCAGATGTGAGCATTCAAGCCACGAGTTGCTGAGCCTCAGTTAAGCTGTGTCGCTGACCCTGACACAAGAAATTAAGCCACGAGTTGCTGAGCCTGACACAAGTAGTTAAGCTAAGTGTTACTGGCACAGACAGCTAGGCTACATGTCACTGACCCTGACACAAGTAATTGGGCTACATGTCACTGACCCTGACACAAGTAATTAGGCTACATGTCACTGACCCTGACACAAGTAATTAGGCTACATGTCACTGACCCTGACACAAGTAATTAGGCTACATGTCACTGACCCTGACACAAGTAATTAGGCTACATGTCACTGACCCTGGCACAAGTAATTAGGCTACATATCACTGACCCTGACACAAGTAATTAGGCTACATGTCACTGACCCTGGCACAAGTAATTGGGCTACATGTCACTGACCCTGGCACAAGTAATTGGGCTACATGTCACTGACCCTGACACAAGTAATTAGGCTACATGTCACTGACCCTGACACAAGTAATTAGGCTACATGTCACTGACCCTGACACAAGTAATTAGGCTACATGTCACTGACCCTGACACAAGTAATTAGGCTACATGTCACTGACCCTGGCACAAGTAATTAGGCTACATGTCACTGACCCTGACACAAGTAATTAGGCTACATGTCACTGACCCTGACACAAGTAATTAGGCTACATGTCACTGACCCTGACACAAGTAATTAGGCTACATGTCACTGACCCTGACACAAGTAATTAGGCTACATGTCACTGACCCTGACACAAGTAATTAGGCTACATGTCACTGACCCTGACACAAGTAATTAGGCTACATGTCACTGACCCTGACACAAGTAATTAGGCTACATGTCACTGACCCTGACACAAGTAATTAGGCTACATGTCACTGACCCTGACACAAGTAATTAGGCTACATGTCACTGACCCTGACACAAGTAATTAGGCTACATGTCACTGACCCTGACACAAGTAATTAGGCTACATGTCACTGACCCTGACACAAGTAATTAGGCTACATGTCACTGACCCTGACACAAGTAATTAGGCTACATGTCACTGACCCTGGCACAAGCAGCTAGGCTACATGTCACTGACCCTGGCACAAGTAATTAGGCTACATGTCACTGACCCTGGCACAAGTAATTAGGCTACATGTCACTGACCCTGGCACAAGTAATTAGGCTACATGTCACTGACCCTGGCACAAGTAATTAGGCTACATGTCACTGACCCTGACACAAGCAGCTAGGCTACATGTCACTGATCCTGGCACAAGTAATTGGGCTACATGTCATTGACCCTGACACAAGTAATTAGGCTACATGTCACTGATGCAGACACAAGTAATTAGGCTACATGTCATTGACCCTGACACAAGTAATTAGGCTACATGTCACTGACCCTGACACAAGTAATTGGGCTACATGTCATTGACCCTGACACAAGTAATTAGGCTACATGTCACTGACCCTGACACAAGTAATTAGGCTACATGTCACTGACCCTGACACAAGTAATTAGGCTACATGTCATTGACCCTGACACAAGTAATTAGGCTACATGTCACTGACCCTGACACAAGTAATTAGGCTACATGTCACTGACCCTGGCACAAGTAATTAGGCTACATGTCACTGACCCTGACACAAGTAATTAGGCTACATGTCATTGACCCTGACACAAGTAATTAGGCTACATGTCACTGACCCTGACACAAGTAATTAGGCTACATGTCACTGACCCTGACACAAGTAATTAGGCTACATGTCATTGACCCTGACACAAGTAATTAGGCTACATGTCACTGACCCTGACACAAGTAATTAGGCTACATGTCACTGACCCTGGCACAAGCAGCTAGGCTACATGTCACTGACCCTGGCACAAGTAATTAGGCTACATGTCACTGACCCTGGCACAAGTAATTAGGCTACATGTCACTGACCCTGGCACAAGTAATTAGGCTACATGTCACTGACCCTGGCACAAGTAATTAGGCTACATGTCACTGACCCTGACACAAGTAATTAGGCTACATGTCACTGACCCTGGCACAAGCAGCTAGGCTACATGTCACTGATCCTGGCACAAGTAATTGGGCTACATGTCATTGACCCTGACACAAGTAATTAGGCTACATGTCACTGATGCAGACACAAGTAATTAGGCTACATGTCATTGACCCTGACACAAGTAATTAGGCTACATGTCACTGACCCTGACACAAGTAATTAGGCTACATGTCACTGACCCTGACACAAGTAATTAGGCTACATGTCACTGACCCTGACACAAGTAATTAGGCTACATGTCACTGACCCTGACACAAGTAATTAGGCTACATGTCATTGACCCTGACACAAGTAATTAGGCTACATGTCACTGACCCTGGCACAAGCAGCTAGGCTACATGTCACTGACGCAGACACAAGTAATTAGGCTACATGTCACTGACCCTGGCACAAGTAATTAGGCTACATGTCACTGACCCTGGCACAAGTAATTAGGCTACATGTCACTGACCCTGGCACAAGTAATTAGGCTACATGTCACTGACCCTGGCACAAGCAGCTAGGCTACATGTCACTGACCCTGACACAAGTAATTAGGCTACATGTCACTGACCCTGACACAAGTAATTAGGCTACATGTCATTGACCCTGACACAAGTAATTAGGCTACATGTCACTGACGCAGACACAAGCAGCTAGGCTACATGTCACTGACTAAAATAGTCAAGCCAGGAGTAACTTTTGCTGATAAGAATATACAGTACTGTATAATAATTTTGTTTTCTAAAATGACCAGAATTCTTTCTCTGGTCCACAGAACACTAAATCTTCTGTACGGTGGCAACAAGAGGTCACCAATCATCTCACGATCATCATTTGCTGGCAGTGGCAAAAATACGGGACATTGGCTGGGTGACAACCACTCCACTTTCCTGGAAATGTTCTACTCTGTACCCGGTTTGTTTTTAATAGATGTTGCTTGTCAAAACACAGAAATTGGCATGTCTGCACTGTGGAAAATTATACATAAACTACAAACATTCATTAATCTGTGCCTGCACTTAGTAGGACTAAAATAGTATGGCAGAATCCGCTCATGGAGAGAACTAGACAAATACCAGTGAATCAAGAAGGGAAGAAAAAGACAATTCAATTCAACAGGGTCACAAATTGGGCACGCAGGCCCATCTTACATTCGGCCCTTCCAATCACTCATCTTTCGTTCATCAATAGTGCATGATACATTCACATAGGAAAAATAAAATTGTCAAATGAATGCTGTAAACATAAGCAATGCAAATTACCATGTTATGAGGCACAATTCCCACCCACCCACACATCACCTCACCCACCCCCACCCACACACACACACCCAGGGACACATACATACCCCACCAACCCACCCATCGCCCTCCCACACACATCCCACCCACACACACTTCCCCGACCCATTCCCCCAACCCACACACACTCACCCACACACAGTGGCGCTGACTAGGTCATGCATTGAGAAAAGCTGAGAATGGTGTAACTAGAAAAGCCTTTGGAATCCACAGGGCAAAATAAATAGAGAGAGACCAAAAACACATGGAGAAGAAATGATTAATATGGAGAGGGCATGGGTAGAGCTACATGGGATAGCTGAAGATAAGAGAGCTGGGAGTGAGTTGGTTAAGGCCCAGTGCTCCAATGAGGGAGAAAGAGTGAAAGAAGAATATTGTTAAAACCAAATGGAGACATGTATAGAGAACATTGGTGGATAGTGTGATTATTTGCTGATAGTTTTGTTGACAGATCCATTGTTACCACACTTGGGCGTCCATAGATGTATTAACGCAATGGCAAAGGTAGCCTTTTGCATGATGGAAAACATACTGACCAATAAAAAGCTGCCAGTTGTAGTGAGAAAAACAGTGTTGAAGTGTTATATAGAACTTGTACTCTTGTTATATGCATGTGAAACATGGACAATAAGCAGACAAGCTGAGAAACATCTGATGGCTGTGGAAATGTGGTTTCTGTGGAAAATGCAAAGAATGCCATGGACAGACAGAAAACCAATGAGCAAGTCCTACAAACAAACAAAAAACTAATGAAAAATGTTAACTGATTAGATGTAGACAACCATGCTTGTTTTTTGTGTGGAAATGAGAGGGGAGAAATAAACGGAAAACTTGATGGCAAGTGACAAAATTAAATGGAAAAGAGCAGATGGAAGGCAGAGAGATAAATATCTGGATGGACAAGAACGCAGCTTGATCCAAGGCTGATGATCGTGTGAGATGGCAAACCATGACTGCTCATGCTAATCAGCATGGCACTTGATGATGATAAATATATTGGGTGTATACTGTTTGTAATGTTTGATGCAATTTTGGTGGGTCCTTGTAGGGCCTGGGCCCTTGTGTCCTGTCTACTGAAATGGATGTTGGTGTGCAACAAATAACCTCTCACGTCCCAGGTGCAGTGATAGATGCCTAGCTATTATTCTACTTGTGATAGCTTCTAACAAATGACCTCTTGTGTACAGATGTGTCCAAGGCAATATCTTTGTGTGATGACCCAGATCTCACAATGTTTCCTATGGGGGCGTCCCAGTGCCTGGTGGTATATTTGGGTTAAGAACAGTTTGTGACTCTAAAGTATGTACTCAGTTCCCATCAGTGTGTGGGACATGTTCTGGCCAGCACCAGCCCAAGAGCCCTACTTGTGGATTACATATTTCCTACAACTGTATTTTATAGACTACCTTCTTTCTGATTCATTCTTCACTGTACTGAAAGGATGGCTAAATGGTAATGTCACAAATCTAGGACAGACTCTGCTGACACACCTGAGAGAAATCTTGACCACACCTACTGGCCCAGCTGAAACTAGGACACAGAGTGACTCGACATTGCTCTTACCACCGAACTTTGTCCAACTTTTGACAAGTGGATTGGTGGTGAAGCCACTCATGTCTGGTGGCAGTGGAGAACTGCTATGTTGGGGGAGATCATGTGACAGTCACAGCCTAGCCCAGAACTCAGAAATGGTGTCTGAAATACAAGCACATGTACCTAGTGGGAAATTCAGCTCTGTGAAGCCTATATGAATCCTTAAACATTGTGATCTCTTCCAATGTTTCTAACAGAGGAGCGGGGGTGACCAAACCAAAAATATAGCAGCCATAGACAATGACAGTCCCTTCTTGTACTTTGGTATAAAGATGCCTGCAGCACTAACACAATATCTTCACAAATGCAATTTTGACAAGTGGCGAAGCAACATCTACATCATTGTCATCTTGGTCCCTTGTGTTCTAGATCACCTCTGCCATCATATTCCTCCATGCAACTGTCTCAGTCTATCCAGCATCATTTCTGTCTGCCTCTGCTTTTTACCCCACTGACCTTTCCAGTCATCACAATGTTTGTCTACAGTTTGGTTCAATATCTAGCAGTCTCTGTGGTGAAGTGGTCAAGCCGTTTGCTCGTGCTCCAAAAGTCATGGGTTTGAATCCAGGCTATGTCTTTCGGTTCAAGCATAAATTTTTCTCGGAGACTCCTAAGGGTCGTCGCTGAAACTATGGAGTTCGTGCTTTGTGCAATGCTTTCAGCTTTTCTCGACTTTTAAGACTTTTGTGGTTCAACATCTATGTATGGTGTCTTCTTCTTCTATTTCAGATTTCGGCACCTTCTAGTTACTTTTTTTGCAGACATATTCTGTTTCCCCCCCCCCCCTCTCTCTCTCTCTCTCTCTCTCTCTCTCTCTCTCTCTCTCTCTCTCTCTCTCTCTCTCTCTCTCTCTCTCTCTCTCTCTCTTCCTTCCTTCCTTCCTTCCTTCCTTCTTTCCAACCAATTATCTTACATCAGTCCTCTGTATTTAGTTCTAATGAAAGACTAGCCGCCTATTCCTGCGTGCATCCAATGTGATAGTCCTGTCACATACACAGACCCATGCAGAAAACTACTTTGGGGCAAATGTCAGAAGAGATGTGCTTACATTCACTTGCATTTGTGTTCCAGGTATTCTCAACTTCAACTTATTTGGCATTCCTCAAATTGGAGCAGACATCTGTGGTTTTGGAGGAACGACAACCCCTGAACTCTGCACCCGCTGGCACCAACTTGCTGCATTTTATCCATTTATGAGAAACCATGCTGACATTGGCTCACCGGTAAGAGATGTCCACCATATTAAATATTTGCACCGAATGTCTCATAAAAGTAGGCAAGTAGAGAAGCTCTAGAGAACAGCCAAATACATTTTTCCTGTGAAAGATGGCCAGTCTTTCCTTCACTCAGCAAGCAATGAGCACAGGCATCAAACCCTTGTCTGATCACACTCATAACATTATCACTGCAATCTCCTAATAGTTCTGCAATGCACCCGCTTCACTCCGAAATGTCTTTCTCTCTGTCTTACACTACAACCTGTCTTTTACTGTCGCTTGTCCAACCATGCCCTCCCCATATTATTCATTTCTGTCTTTAATTCTCTTGTCCATGGGCTTTAGGTCCTTCTATATTTCAGGTGCCCTGTGGCCTTTAGACAAAGATGTTCTAGTTATCGATTCTCAGATTTTCTCAGTGTCCTGTCCAGCATCATTTCCAGACAATGGATGTTCTAATTATCCATTCTCAGATTTTCTCCATTTGTGTCCTGCCCACCATCAGCATAATTTCCAGACCATGGATGTTCTAATTATCCATTCTCAGATTTTCTCCATCTGTGTCCTGCCCACCATCAGCATAATTTCCAGACCATGGATGTTCTAATTATCCATTCTCAGATTTTCTCCATGTGTGTCCTGTCCAGCATCAGCATCATTTCCAGACAATGGATGTTCTAATTATCCATTCTCAGATTTTCTCCATCTGTGTCCTGCACAGCATCAGCATCATTTCCAGACAATGGATGTTCTAATTATCCATTCTCAGATTTTCTCCATTTGTGTCCTGCCCACCATCAGCATAATTTCCAGACCATGGATGTTCTAATTATCCATTCTCAGATTTTCTCCATCTGTGTCCTGCCCACCATCAGCATAATTTCCAGACCATGGATGTTCTAATTATCCATTCTCAGATTTTCTCCATGTGTGTCCTGTCCAGCATCAGCATAATTTCCAGACCATGGATGTTCTAATTATCCATTCTCAGATTTTCTCCATCTGTGTCCTGCCCACCATCAGCATAATTTCCAGACCATGGATGTTCTAATTATCCATTCTCAGATTTTCTCCATGTGTGTCCTGTCCAGCATCAGCATCATTTCCAGACAATGGATGTTCTAATTATCCATTCTCAGATTTTCTCCATGTGTGTCCTGCCCAGCATCAGTGTCTTTTCCTCACATTCTTCAATTCATTGCCGTTTGTTTAGTTTCCCCCATGAGCTCCACATTGGTGATTCAGTCATACCATTTAAGTCCTACTGTGCTCAGGCCCAATTAACGATTGTTTATAGTTTGTCAGTAATTGTTTTAGTCGTTCTGCATGTTTCTGATACATACAGTAGCATTGAATGAATATTAAATATTCTAAGTTTGGTAATATGTTTAATTTCTTTTGACGTCCACACATTTCCTGGTGCTTTGTAAGTTCCTCTTGCCTTTTGTATTCTTATCTAAATATCTATATCTGTTCTGTCCATCTTTGTTTACATTGCTACCTAAATAATATAAGATTCCACCTCTTGAAGTGAATTTTACCAACAGAGATCAGATTATCATTTACTTGGTTTATTCTCATTATATTTGTCTTTCTCCTGTACGTTTTTAGACCAATTGTTGTGACCTCTCATCGAGTGTAATTAGTTTATCTTGCATACAATTTCATGTTTGGGACAGAAGGGCAATATGAAATTAGTTTCTAGTAAGCATTAATTCTTGCAGTTTTTAACACTAACAATAACGTGTGCTGACTCCTCTTACAGCAAATCATGGTCATAACAATGTGTATTATAGTATACATGTATTACATCACGTTTGAAACTTACGAATGTTTCTGTTTTAGTGAAAGAGATTTTGCTAATGTCATTTCTCCAACAGGCTCAGGACCCTGGATCCTTCCAGCCACCATTCAGAGATTACATAAGGACTGCCATAGAGCTCAGATACAGGCTCCTGGCTGTGCTCTATACTGCCTTTTACAGGGTACACACTCAGGGCTTGCCCATTGTCAGGCCTTTGTTTTATCTGTGAGTCATTTTTCACATCACCTATTCAGGGTTAGACAGACTTGCTACATAGATATTTGATTTCTACTATGATGTAAGGAATGCGAGATCTGAATACAGAGATTAACAAACTAGAAATAAGATGTCTCACCGTCAAGGTTAATGTTTGCTAGGGTGTTGTCTGCCCAAAAATCTAGGACAGACACCAAATAGCATATATGGGTTTTAAAAATGGGCTTAGATTGGCCATCTGCTAAAGTGGCGTTGTACTAAAAAAGATCACAGATGCCAAAACCATCAGGAAGGACAGATGTAACGATGTTTGTCTTTTGTAATGTTAGGAGGCTGGGTCTAAAAGTATAGGACTTACACTACATACACAATACATCTCATGGCTTTGAAAGGGGTCCTTTTACTTGTTTACTTGTACATCCTTCCAAGAAAGAAGTGCCTGGAAGGTTGGTGATTGGTGTTTGGTGCAGAAGAGTCTGGTATTTGATACAACAACATCTAGTCTGAGAATGGAGGTGGAGGCAGACACTGCAGCATTCCACTGGGTGGAGGACAAACAGCACAGACATGTCGTGATTATTATAGACTCATAAATTATTATGAGAAAGGTGAACATGAACTTGCTTCAGGCAGAGTGTCAGGCTTCAATTCAACAATCAAAAATATAGAGCATCTGTAGGTTTGTCCCCCAGGGCATGCTGGTGTGGTGGAAAACGAGCAGGCGGACAGATTGGCTGGGTCTGCACAGTTGGGTGGGGTATTGGTGCATGATTAGGCAGGCGTGGCAGGGCCCATTTGGGATCATGTGTATAGTGCAGAAGAACATATAGATAGATCATCACAGCTTGGGAGAGAATGATGCTGCAGGAAGTGACCAGATGATCTGGCCGACACTCAGGACTTCGAGGAAAGAACAGATGGACACATGATCAGACTGCTTCTGGTTCCTTTAGTATTGGGACTCTTCGCTGGCTGGTGTAGATAAGGATAGAGCATATATGGGAATGTCCTGAGTGCTGTGATGTTGGTTCTTGACTCAGCTCAATTTTACACCAACTCATCTCAACTCAACACAACTCAACATCCTTCCTGTGTCTCTTGAGATTGTAAAAGAGCACCTTTTGGACCTTATTACATCACAGATGTTAACAGTTGTAGTAGATGTTAACAGTTGTAGTAGATGTTAACAGTTGTAGTAGATGTTAACAGTTGTAGTAGATGTTAACAGTTGTAGTAGATGAACAGAGTTCCTTAATGTTAAATACAGATTTGCATCAATTATATCATGGATGTATTTTTCAACCTTTTGGACCTTATTACATCACAAATGTTAACAGTTGTAGTAGATGAACAGAGTTCCTTAATGTTAAATACAGATTTGCATCAATTATATCATGGATGTATTTTTCAACCTTTTGGACCTTATTACATCACAAATGTTAACAGTTGTAGTAGATGAACAGAGTTCCTTAATGTTAAATACAGATTT
This sequence comes from Cepaea hortensis, assembly GCA_963921405.1. NCBI lineage: Eukaryota > Metazoa > Mollusca > Gastropoda > Stylommatophora > Helicidae > Cepaea > Cepaea hortensis. Next base: position 135,741,072 of record OY992880.1, on the reverse strand, counting down.
GCATCAATTATATCATGGATGTATTTTTCAACCTTTTGGACCTTATTACATCACAAATGTTAACAGTTGTAGTAGATGAACAGAGTTCCTTAATGTTAAATACAGATTTGCATCAATTATATCATGGATGTATTTTTCAACCTTTTGGACCTTATTACATCACAAATGTTAACAGTTGTAGTAGATGAACAGAGTTCCTTAATGTTAAATACAGATTTGCATCAATTATATCATGGATGTATTTTTCAACCTTTTGGACCTTATTACATCACAAATGTTAACAGTTGTAGTAGATGAACAGAGTTCCTTAATGTTAAATACAGATTTGCATCAATTATATCATGGATGTATTTTTCAACAGGTACCCAGGTACTGAGACCATTGACAAACAGTTTATGTGGAGTGATCAGCTACTTGTGTCCCCCGTATTTGACCAGGTATGTTTAGCAGATTACAACACTGGGTATTTATTTTTAGACATTAAAAGCGAAGCAGATATATACTTTTCAAAACAGTTGTTTAATTCTTTCTGTATGAGTTGCTATATTTTATAGGTCATAACTTTTCAGTTGCCTACATCTCTCAAGTGGCCTTAAATCTTTTGTTTCTTTATAATACCTGACAATTTTTAAGTGGCATTTATTAAAAGTGACCTGCTTTTAATGCAGGAGAGCTCATCTGTGGTAAACATTGGAAATCTTACAAATTTCTGTATTTTGATCGTTAGTTTCCGTGCTTTTTTATCCATATGGTATGGATATTGGTGTAAACAGAATTAGCTAGTCTAAGTAAAACCTTATATAAGCATTCTACTAGCTATGGGAAGAAAGGGTGGTAAATATAATATTGACCACAAGACCCATCATATGCTGATTGGTCTATAAATATATGAGGCTAGAACCATATACCCAATTCATGTGAAGACATGGATAATGGTCCTGGACTTTACCACTGATATTAGGTCAAAGGGTCCTGTACTTTACCACTAATATTAGGTCAAAGGGTCCTGTACTTTACCACTGATATACATTCAAAGGGTTCTGTACTTTACCACTGATATAAGGTCAAAAGGTCCTGTACTTTACCACTGATATACAGTCAAAAGGTCCTGTACTTTACCACTGATATACAGTCAAAGGGTCCTGTACTTTACCACTGATATAAGGTCAAAAGGTCCTGTACTTTACCACTGATATACAGTCAAAGGGTCCTGTACTTTACCACTGATATAAGGTCAAAGGTGTCCTGTACTTTACCACTGATATACAGTCACAGGGTCCTGGACTTTACCACTGATATAAGGTCAAAGGTGTCCTGTACTTTACCACTGATATACAGTCAAAGGGTCCTGGACTTTACCACTGATATACAGTCACAGGGTCCTGTACTTTACCACTGATATACAGTCAAAGGGTCCTGTACTTTACCACTGATATACAGTCAAAGGGTCCTGGACTTTACCACTGATATACAGTCACAGGGTCCTGGACTTTACCACTGATATACAGTCACAGGGTCCTGTACTTTACCACTGATATACAGTCAAAGGATCCTGTACTTTACCACTGATATACAGTCAAAGGGTCCTGTACTTTATCACTGATATACAGTCACAGGGTCCTGTACTTTATCACTGATATACAGTCAAAGGTTCCTGTACTTTACCACTGATATACAGTCACAGGGTCCTGTACTTTATCACTAATATACAGTCACAGGGTCCTGGACTTTACCACTGATATAAGGTCAAAGGTGTCCTGTACTTTATCACTAATATACAGTCAAAGGGTCCTGGACTTTACCACTGATATAAGGTCAAAGGTGTCCTGTACTTTATCACTGATATACAGTCAAAGGTTCCTGTACTTTACCACTGATATACAGTCACAGGGTCCTGTACTTTATCACTAATATACAGTCACAGGGTCCTGTACTTTACCACTGATATACAGTCACAGGGTCCTGTATTTTATCACTGATATAAAGTCAAAGGGTCCTGTACTTTACCACTGATATACGGTCAAAGGGTCCTGTACTTTACGACTGATATACAGTCAAAGTGTCCCTTATTTTACCACTTATATACAGTAAAAAGGTCCTGTACTTTACCACTTATTTAAAGTCAAAGGGTCCTTTATTTCACCACTTATTTATTTGTAAAAATCAGCTGCACATTCTTTACAGTCAACTCTAGCATTTATTGGCTGTTTATGATTTACTAGGCAATCATACATTCAACAACTTGCCATTGCTTGCTGAACAGCCGACACCTCATACCATCGAAATCCCGGGAAGGTTAACCCGGTCAACAAATGCCTGCAGAAGTCGGATGTGTCGGCCTAACGGCGCAAGAACGCAGCTCTGCTGTAAACAGGCACAACACAGTCACATCCGAAAAAAATATACGGATGAACGCAGACGACGACGATACCATCGAAGTCAGCGCAAAGCGATTTGCTTCTGAATCACCCATGGCTGATTTCAGACCCTGGACTCAGTGTGTCAAGGGATTGGGAAAAAAGTTTCACTACCCCCTAAGCCACAGATGCTGGTTTACTATCTGTATAAAGTCATCATTCATTATATCATCAGCATCATCATCATAGTGTTTAGACTACAGTGTTCAGAGTCCAAAATAAACAGATGTGGCAGAAGTGGAGACCAAGCATAAACAATTCTCTTACAAAGAGTTACATGGAAATACTGTTCTGGTCACGTTGGAGTGCAAGGTAATGAAAGAGCAGATCTGTTGGCTTCATGCATGCCAGTAGTTGGAACTCTCATGATGGACAAGGCAGACATTCTTAAGACTATCTATGAATGACTGCTAGTTGCAGATACAATAATGGTTGAAAGAATATATTTAAGGATGTTTTGTCTGGATTTAAGTGTGTTTCCAGAAAGGAGTGATGAATGAGGTAGTGAATCCTATATGTCTACAATCAGTGTGTTACTGGAACTATCAGCACCTACACTTTATGATATTTGCTGAAGGAGATGGAATGTCTCTGGGTTTGTCCAGATTTCTATGATGTCGATTCTCCACCACAACTGCAGTGATGATATTCTGAGCTGAACTAATACATGTTTGTCTTTGTTTAGTCTTATCTGTTTCTGTTTGCTGATGAACGTTGTGTATCCAGTGTCCAGTCTATTCCATGTAAGCATAAACTTGAAAAACTTACCATAGACACTTTCTGTTTATCTGTTGTTCAGTTTATGGTACATATCTACACATACTAGCATGTCACTCATTTGTCTTCATCAATAGTTGTTTTCAACTTGGAAAAGGGCTGATATTTTCTAACCAATTATTGCTTATATATCTTATATCAGGGAGCATCATCAGTCCAAGCCTTTATCCCAGATGACGTGTACTATGATTTCTACACTGGATCTGTGCTAACACAGCGGGGTCAGACTGTACAGTTGAATGCTCCCATTGATCACATCAATGTCCATGTTCGTGGGGGATCTATTTTACCACTGCTTCCTGTCACACAACGATCTGACCTCTCGTAAGTTATCTCACAAAGAAGTCTTTATGTATACTGAACAAGGAAAGGACCCTTGTGGATATATGGTGCAAGCCTCATATTTTGTTTAGACGATTCAGCACTCAGTGGGTGATGGGGTCAATTTTCCAAGTTTTTCTCCCTTGTCAGAGAGGGCTGACATTCTATCCACTACTCTGAGATTTGGGGGGACCATCCTTTTTCTTGTTTTGTGAAAATAAAAACAGTCAATAGCATGAGATAAACCTGGTCTGCTTAAGCCAAAGTAGACACTATAACTTATAATCTACTCCACCCACTCCCTAAATGAAAATCTTTTTTTTACAGCGAGCTGTGTTGTGGTAACCGCTCCCGAGGTGGCCAGAAGAAATGATTTAAAGACACTCTGATGGTCTCACTGAAAGCTTTTGGAATTCATCATGAAACTTGGGAGACTGCTGCCAAAGACCGAAATTCGTGGCACATCATTATGCAAGGGTGCAGTCACTTGTGAAGCAACCAGGACTGCAAGAGCTGTGAAGAAAAGGCTGGACAGAAAAACCACTGCAGGAGATCCTCCTCTTGGAATGTCAAGCATTCTTTGTCCATATTGTCAAAGAACATTTCGAGCCAAAATAGGCCTTATCAGCCATCTTAGAACTTACGGCTCCATACTTTCAACCCCACTGGATGAAATGAATGGTCATCATCATTCTTGATGGACAAACAACTACTACTACTACTACTACTACTACTACTACTACTACTACTACTACTACTACTACTACTACTACTACTACTACTACTACTACTACTACTACTACTACTCCACCCACTCTATTTATGTATGAGACAGTCAACCATTTATCAGTGCATCAGTAATATTAATACCTATCTAAATAGAATAATTATTATCTTTTTGTGTGGATGAGTGTGCCTTGAAAAAGAAGGTGCAAAATAGAAGATCATCATCATATGCCATGCCAATAAGCATGGACAATCATGTTTCGCCATCTCACACAATCACCAGATCAGCTATTTGTTCCTGGTTTGATTATATCATGTTGCCAAACCATCCAGATATGTACCTCTCTGCCTTTCCTTTGATATTTTCCCTCAATATTGCCAGTTGTCACTAAGTTTTCTAATTCACTTCTTCTCATAATGTGTCCAAAAATCTTGGCTGAGATAGATGATGCAAGCATAAAATGATACAACTGAAATAACTGACATCATAAAGCTAGTTACATTGCACTGTTTCGTCAAGCTTGTTGACATCAATTATAAAGGGAGTTCACTGCACTGTTTCATCAAGCATGTTGACATCAATCATAAACACTGTACTGTTTCATCAAGCATGTGGACATCAATCATAAAGGGAGTTCTCCGCACTGTTTCATCAAGCCTGTTTACATCAATCAAAAAGAGAGTTCACTGCACTGTGTCATCAAGTCTGTGGACATCAATCATAAAGGGAGTTCACTGCACTTTTTCATCAAGCCTGTTTACATCAATCATAAAGGGAGTTCACTGCACTGTTTCATCAATCCTGTTTACATCAATCAAAAAGGGAGTTCCCTGCACTGTTTCGTCAAGCTTGTTGACATCAATCATAAAGAGAGTTCACTGCACTATTTCATCAAGCCTATTGACATAAGTCATAAAGTGAGTTCACTGCACTGTTTCATCAAGCATGTGGACATCAATCATAAAGGGAGTTCACTGCACTGTTTCATTAAGTCTGTGGACATCAATCATAAAGGGAGTTCACTGCACTGTTTCATCAAGTCTGTGGACATCAATCATAAAGGGAGTTCACTGCACTGTTTCATCAAGCATGTGGACATCAATCATAAAGGGAGTTCACAGCACTGTTTCATCAAGTCTGTTGACATCAATCGTAAAGGGAGTTCACTGCACTGTTTCATCAAGCCTGTTTACATCAATCATAAAGGGAGTTCACTGCACTATTTCATAAAGCCTCTAAACATCAGTCATAAAGGGAGTTCACTGCACTGTTTCATCAAGCCTATTAACATCAGTCATAAAGGGAGTTCACTGCACTGTTTCATCAAGCATTTGGACATCAATCATAAAGGGAGTTCACTGCACTGTTTCATCAAGCCTATTGACATCAGTCATAAAGGGAGTTCACTGCACTGTTTCATCAAACATGTGGACATCAATCATAAAGGGAGTTCACTGCACTGTTTCGTCAAGCCTGTGGTTCAGTACATCCATTTTTCGCAGACATATTTTCACATTTGGGTTATCTAGTCTTTGATTATTCCTAATCGACCTACAAGACAACAGTTTTTCAGTCTCCTTTAGTCCTGTCCCTACCCATCAACCTCTCCAACTTGGCAAACTTTTGGAAGCTAAAGGCAGCAAGTTTAACCATTTACAGGGCAAACGCTTGTCCGTTTTTTAGCCCTGAACGGGCAAGATTTTTTCAGGTTCGGAAAAATTTCTGGTTGCGTTAGTAAAAACATCATGAATAAGATTTTAGTCAACCGATTTTAGTTAAATAAACAACACAATGAAGGGAAAAGCATGCAGAATATGTCACTCACGTGATTGTTGTTGATAATCCATACATGAACACAAATATTTATGAAATACAGCATGTTGTTTGTGATTTTCCGTCATCTATACGGTAATTTACAAACATATTTTCAGAATCATAATCACTTTCTTTAAAGTCCGACTCAGACTGCTAATGCAAAGTAACGCTTTGTGACTGATATCTAGTTCCGATTAATAGTCAACTTCGTGCCCTTTAATGTCACTTAAATTGAACCTAGTGAAATCTCGGCTATCACTTGAAGAATCGCCGAAATCTGTTTTGAAAAACTAAGCGTAAAAACCCCGAAAACTATCAAAAAAAGTCTGTAAAAGTCCGTTCAAATTCATAGTCGGCGCTTACAAATGGCGGCCACGTTGTCAAGCTATCGGGGAAAGTAGCCGTCGGAAGTATCGTAAGGCCGAGAAATCGCGTTTTTACAATGCATAATAGTATCGGACGGAATCGGCCGATATGCTCGTTAAAGGCATCGGCCGCAAATGGCCGTTCTGCCCTGTAAAGGGTTAATATTCATCACATCATTCATTGAGTGCCAATTGGTCTATACAAAAATATGAAACTGGTACCATATACACATTTTGTCTCAGTGCTGTTAAAAGGTCCATTAAGTATGTATTGAAACAGCAACATCATTGCTATTAATATTTCTCTGGCATCAATGTTGCAGACGGCAAGAGAAGTTCCAGCTGCTGGTTGCTGTAGGTGCAGGCGGCAGTGCCAATGGTGAGCTGTTCTGGGATGATGGTGAAAGTATTGGTGAGTATCTTAATATAGGAATACATACAAAATCTTTACAGCTTAGTCATGCTGGAACAAATAGATACAGAGACAAAAAATACCAACACATGCACATGCCTTACAACGAACTCAGGCCAGGTGGACAGAAATCATCAAGGGGACATGAATAGGAGGAAATAATAATGTTAAGCAAATATGTAATTAAAAAGCTAAATCACAACAGAGCTAAAGAAAAAGTATAAATAAGAAATGCAAACAGATGAGTATGCAACTTTTAACTACATTAAATGGGTTCAGGTATTTTGGTTCGAAATTAGGAAATGTTAAGCCAAAAATGTGGGTATAAATAATCTAACAGAAATGTTACAAATGATGAGCGTAATATGAAAAGGAGTAAATATAGCTAAACAGTGGCATCTATAACAGTGTTGATTCCAGCTGGATGGAAACATCTGCAAATGTTCACTCAGTGACTTCCATTCTGAGTCTGTCTGAGCTGTCCAAATAACATGATCTTAGGGCAGTGACACATACATTATCTCCCTGTCATCAAGAGATTTGAAGTGATTGGAGACAGGTTTGTCAGAATATTGCATAATGTCCATAAGACATTCCCTAAAACTGTTTGCCATTTCTAACAATCTGTTTGTATATGTTAAGAATATTTATGTAAAATTATGTGTTTATATATTAAGACTCTAGTTATGGTAAGTAATATTACGAGAGTACCACAGAGCAGGGTACTCACCCTGGCAACATGAGAGGTTGCTAAAGAAGGCAGAACTACATATCAACCAAAAACCATGACCAACAATGAAGAAATTAAAAATGTAACACATTTTGAATATTTTGGCTCCATAATCACAACTGGAACTGTTTAAAAGATGTCTGATATAGACTGGCCTACCAAAGCAAAAGTTGAACAGTATGAAGACCCCATGGCACAACATCAGTAAGCAAGTTACAGTCACATTTATGAGAACATGCAGCTTTCCTTTGACAACATATAGATGTGAGTCATGGATCTTTTCGCAATCACTGAAATGGAAACGCTCAAAAGCTACGAAAAAATTTATAGAATATTGTGGACCGAGAAGAAGAAAAAAATACTGTCATTCTACAATATCTGAACACCTAAGACAACTTGTTCATAGACAGCATGGTATCTTGGAATCTGGAATATTTTATATGGCACATGATGATGATGATATTAAGACTAGTTATTTAGCATTCTGTCTGTTAAAATTAACACTCTTTATCTTACATTCTGTTTGCATATAATAAGACTAGTTATCTAACATTCTGTTAAGGCGTGTTTGATTGATTATGCAAACAAAAATGTTTATTTAAAAACTTGAGCATTTGTAGCTTACTTGTAAAATCGTGTCACTTTCAGACAGTATCACAGGAAACAAGTACTCTCAGATCCTCTTCAATCTGACCACTGCCGTAAGTATTGTATTTTACCCCATATATTCACCACATAATTCAGTTACAAAATCAAAGATGGGGAGCATCCATTGGATCTTTTCCCCAAGGCATGCTGGTGTGTTGGGAAGTGAGAAGGTGGGCAAACTGGCTGGATCTGAAACTCTGGGTGGGGTATTGGTGCATGATAAGACATATGTGTTCAGGGCCCTTTGGGATTGCGAGTACAATGTGGAAGAACAGATACACCATCACTGAATGGAGAGAGTGCTGCTGCAGGGAGTAACCACAGGATCTGGCCGACATTCAATACTCAAAGGAAAGGCCAGCCGGACACAAAATCAGATTGCAACTGGTACCATTAGTATTAGGACTCTTTGCTGGTTGTTGAAGATGAGGACAGAGCAAGTATGGGAATGTCCTGAATGCTGTGATGTTGATTCTTGACTCAACACAACACCCACCACAAACTATAATATGGTGTTTTCTTTAATTTACATTACTTTGAGTAGCCAAAAAGATATCAGTGACATGCCTCATGGATTAAACCCCTGTTTCAGACAGCTGTAAGTGAATTTTCAATGACTCTCCCACAGAAGCACAGCTAGAAGAATAATAACATTGATGCTTCTTTTAAATTACACTGTTACTCTGTGTTCTGTGGAAGTTGCAGTGGCCTGGACGCTAGCATGCTTGCCTGCTAACTTAGTGGTCATGGGTTCAAACTTGCAGTGAGGCTGCCAGGTCAGTCTGGCTGTCCGTGTAATATAGACCACAACACCCACCGAAGGCTGTGTAATATATACAAATATGGGGCTGCATCATATGTCCTTTGCTTATTTTACTTACCGACTATGTTATATTTCAGAACAACCTTGTGAGTACCGTCCCCAAGGCAGGCTATAGCCCAGCTCCAGGTGTCAAACTTGGCTCTGTTACATTCTGTGGCATCAATCAAGGCCCGGCTGCTGTCACAGTCAACGGAGCAGCAGCCTCGTTCAACTACGATGCCAGCTTGAAGGTTGGTTGCTGTCTTTGTTAATATTAGATCAGACTTTCAGAGCTTGTTACTAAAATAGAAACGTGTATGCTCTACATGGCATGGGGGAGGCTCTGTAGGACGGAGTGGAAAGTGCAGTGGGACAGAGGATCCACACCTGTAGTGGCTGGTTTAGTGGGGACTGAGCAATGGGTCTGGATGCAACTCATTGCATAGGACAAGAGTAACAGGTGTTTTTCAATCAGTCAGCCACAGGTACTGTCAGCATAAGAATTGTATGTTTGCTGCTGAAGGAGGAGCTGGGATGGAAATGTTCCTAGTGCATGGGTTTTGATTGTGGAATTTCTTACCTCATATTCATGATCATTAGATCCAGTTATTTTATCCTCTTCTTTGTTTGCACTCTTGACTTCTACATTAAATGACTCCAGTTTGTTTTATATTCATGACATGAACAAAGCGCTTTGATGGAAGACATTTTTAATGCCATTTTGTTGACTTCTTTACAAGTTTTTTGATCAGGGCTGTAGTAGTTTCTGACTATCATGTGACTATTGTCATCCCCCTTACCACCACCATACACAAGGAGAGAGAGATCAAACAACAGTCTTCAACCTTTTATATAGATAATGTTTCAGTTTGCAGTGGATAAATTATATATTTTTATTTACATTATTGCTTCTCTGTGTCATATATTTGTTTGATTTTCCTTCTGTGAGCAAATTCTATCCACTGTCAACTTGCTAGATCTGCTGCAGCTTCAGAACAAATCTTAGTACTTTTCTGTTACTAATATTTTGGGCAATGTATTGAACACTGATGTTTCCATGTCTTGTAGGAAGAAACTTGTATTATCTTTGTATGACTCAGTGATTTCATCTACTCCAAACTCTTCAAGGGCTGCAATTGTTTCTATTAACCCTTTACAGGGCAGACGCTTGTCCATTTTGTAGCCCTGAACGGGCAAGATTTTTTCAGGTTTGGAAAAAGTTCGGGTCGCGTTAGTAAAAACATCACAAATAAGGTGTTAGTCAACCGATTTTAGTTAAATAAACAACACAATGAAGGAAAAAGCATGCAGAATATGTTACTCACGTGATTGTTGCCGGTAATCCATACATGAACACAAATATTTACGAAATATGTCATGTTTGTGATTTTCCGTCACCTATACGGCAATATACAAACACATTTTCAGAATCATAATCACTTTCTTTAAAGTCCGACTCACGACTGCTAATGCAAAGTAACGCTTTGCACTGATATCTAGCTCCGATTAATAGTCAACTTCGTGCCCTTTAATGTCATTTAAAATGAACCTAGCGAAATCTCGGCTATCACTTGAAGAATCGCCGAAATCCATTTTGAAAAACAGCGTAACAATCCCAAAAACTATCAAAAATTGTCCTTAAAAGTCCGTTTAAATTGATACTATCGTGTTTACAAATGGCGGCCACGTCAAGCTGTAGGCGAAAGCGAAAGTAGCCGTCGGAAGTGTCGGAAAGCCGAGATATCGCGATTTTACAATGCATAATAGTATCGGACGGAATCGGACGCTACGATCGTTTTCTCGCATCGGCCGGAATCAGACGCTATGCCTTGTAAAGGGTTAATATTTTATGACTGCCCCTGGTTTGTGTTTTCTGCATTGTGTTTATTGCTTTCTCAACTTCCAACTTGTTTATTAGTATATGTTGCTTTATTGTTTCTTGTATCTTCAAACTACTCTCTTGCACATTCTGTCTTTTTAACATATTCTCACCAGGTGGGATCATTCACTGTTTCTGATACATCATCTACAAAGGCCTTTCTTGTCTGTTGTAATCATACATTTTCTATAATATTTTTACTGATTGTGGTAACATCATTTTGAAAATGTGTATTGTTCTTTGTATTTTAGGTTGTTTACGTGAATAATCTTGATGTGGACTTGCTGAAACCCCTGTCTGTGGTGCTGAACTAATGACAAAATGTTACCATGTCGACAGCTGAGGACAGTCTAGATTAAACACCTCTAAGATCAGTTGAATAATTTGCTAAAATGTTATGATAAAAACATTTGGACTTAAAATGTATATATTTCATGCATGCTTACCCTCACATGCTTTGTTTATTTAGTCACATTTTTGTGGTGTATTTTTCAGCTATAGTATCTGCAGACAATTAGCAGACAGTGAGGAATTATATGAAAGCTGCGAAGATGTGGTTTTATAGAATAATGATGAAATGGATAGAAAGAGCAATGAAGATATCTTGAAAGAAGTTAACTTACAAAGAGTAATAGTTACATTACAAGAAGACAGTCCACATTATTTGGATGTGTCATGAGAAGAACAAAGAAAGAGAATGTCATCACAATGGAAAGGTTAGAGGGAAGGAGAGAAGCAGGGAGAGACTAAGAGAGAAGATGGTGAACAGTTTGACATCAGGGCATGGAGGAACATGAGTATTAGAAATGATTGGCTGTATGCGAGATGGAAGGCTGTGGATAGACATGATAACAAACGCCACATGGCATGGACTATTAGAAGAAGTAGTATCTGCAGTTAAAAGTCATGTTCTTGGAGCTTATATTGTGTAGTGTATGTGCTGTTCACAGTTCTGTCTATTTAAAATAAAGTAATAAGTTATGATTCTTATTTTCATATGCAGAGATCACAGACTATATCATGTACATAGCATAATTACTTAGTTGTTTTAAAACTGATAAAGTATGAACCACAGATCTTTCATTTGTCAAAGCCAACAACCATGACATCTATAGTCACATCTATCATCCATCCAAACCATCAACTAAATCATCACTAGTTACAACTTAACAACTATACCATCTCCAGTCACAACCCAATAACTAAATCATCATTAGTCACAACCCAACAACTATACCATCTCAAGTTACAACCCAATAACTAAATCATTAGTCACAACCCAACAACTATACCATCACTAGTCACAACCCAGCAACTAAATCATCCCTAATTAAATATGTCATCTACTCAAACCAACAACTGTGAATTGGGTGGAATTCAATTTTGTCAATTGTTATTGTGCCAAAGTTCTGCATTCATCCATTCAATAATGTTTTAGAGCAGGCAGTGAATTTTCGCAATGCACTGGTTCTACAACAGTAATATTACCACAAGAAAGGTTTTGGCTGGCAAGTGGAAGTTTCCTATTTACCTCTTCAATAACATGAGGTTATCACCATATACAGTACCCTATACAGGCACAAGACTTAATATTTAATTGTAGATGTGGTGGTGTCAGTATCAATGTCCTGTATGTATGTTCTCTCACCAGTAGTCTGTTAGCACATTCCTGGACATGCTGGTTCTAGTTTTTCAATGTCTTCAAGAGCTCAGGGAGCGACACCTGGTGGTGGTGTTTGTAAACAGTATTAATGTTGAATATACCAGTGTCTTTCACTTTTATAGACAAAATAATGCCACATTAGACATATTATTGTTAATAAAAATAATGCCGGCGGTGACTGAAATAATTGATCTGCTGTGTATGGCATATTATTAGTAGTAAATTCATATTTTGGGTGACTTTAATGGGACAACTACAATATCTATGTATTATTAGTAGTAAGATCATGTCGTGGGACACTTTATTGGGCTAACTGCAACACGGATGTATTATATATATATATATATATATATATATATATATATATATATATATATATATATATATATATATATATATATATATATATTAAAAACAATCAGTTATCAGTTATCAGTTGGGGTATCTTCGTTGCACTCCGGACATGTCCATAGGTGCTCAGATCCTCCCCCCAGCATATTCATCAGCGTCCGGTGGCTAATAGTGCCAGTTCTGTGTTGGTTGTTTTTCTGTACATCCTGCAGAAATCACACAACATAAAATAAACTAACTAGATAAATCCTTCAAGCCGAAATATAAACATATTCGTAGAGTAATTTTAATTGTCTACCACTGTAATTTTAAACTGACTATCATGTCAATGTGCAGTCAAGCTGAAAAACATCTGATGGCTGCAGAAATGTGGTTTCTGAGGAAAATGCAAAGAATACCATGGACAGATAGAAAAACCAATGACCAAGTACTACAAGAGACAAATGAAAATCGTAGATTGATTAGAGAAATTAGACGTAGACAGTCAAAATTTTTTGGACATGTTATGAGAAGAAATGGACTGGAGAACTTAGTGACAGCTGGTAAGATCGAAGGGAACAGACCAAGCGGAAGACCGAGAGGAAAATACCTGGATGGCTTGGCCACATGGCATGGACGAGACAGGAACACTGAGCTGATCCACGACACTGGTGATCGAGTGAAATGGCGAATCATGACCGCCCACGCTTTCCGGCATGGCACATGATTGATTGATCATGTCTTTCTGTTTGCACAAAACTGGCCTATGCAGATTAATTATGATGGCTTCAGTCACCTTTAACATGCAACTATTTTGTGTGTTAAACAACATGCAAAATGCATTGTCCCTATCAGTCACATGACCTGTTTCCAAAATGTGCCGTCCAATATGTGTATATTTCAGCTTGGAGGAAGGATTTATCTAATTATTTTATCTTATGATGTGTGATCTCTGCAGTATGTACCTAATGAGATGCAGCAAAATATGCCAGGCAATAAATCGTACATATATATATATATATATATAGTTATAATTTTGTTGTCATGTAGTGTTTTTTGTGTAGTTGTATCAGTTTGTGTTTGTTTTTTCTGTGCTGATAAAGGCTTTAACCCCATCGTCTATTTTGTTACTTTGTGATCGTGTTCTTGTAAAGCTTACCATCTACTTCCGGTTTTTGTGTGTGGTGATTTATTCAATGTATTATTGGTAGTTAGTTCATATTGTGGGACACTTTAATGGGACAATTACTTCATGGGACATATTTATAGATCTTTGTTCTTTTTTCAAGTCAACATATCTTGTTTTCTAGTTTTTAGATTAACTACTTACACATTCATTTCTTTTTTCTCAATCTGAGAGTAATCACTTGATCTCTTCCGTATAAAAATAACTATCTCTATGTTGTGTCAAACTTTTCAAATTCTTATTAGCATTTTAATTTTAGATTGTTATAGTGTGTTTTTTTTTCAATTATAGTATTCTTGTGTTAGTGTTTTTGTGTTAGTGTTCTATTATACAATATAAAATAACACAAAGTAATGCATCTTAACAGAATCACAAAACAATTCATGGATGTTGTGGTGACTAGCCTTCATCAGCACACAAACACATGCACAAAACACAACATATCACGGAGAAAGCCCTCCAGTGACTACATTAGGGCATAAGAACAGGATTTCATTCTGTTCTTATGCCGTAATGTAGTCACGGGAGGGCACTCTCTGTGATTATATGTTGTGTTTTGTGTATGTATATTGTGTGTTGATGAAGGCTAGTTGCCACAACGTCCTTGTATTGTTTCTTAATTCTCTTCTGTAAAACTGCATTACTTTGTGTTATTTTATATTGTTTACATTTCCACAGCTTTACCGCAGTTCCTCTAATTATATTTATGTTCTGTTATAGTGTTTCTGTTCTAGTTTTTTTTTTTTATGTTACAGTGTTTTTGTTATAGTTTTTTTCTGTTATAGCATTTCTGTTTAGTATTTTAATTTTAGATTGTTATAGTTTTTTTGTCACAATGTTTTTATTGTAGTGTTTCTGTTATAGAATGTTAGCTTGTCTTCTGTGAAGGAATTCACAGTGGTGTTTGACAGTGACAGTCACTTCTTTAACTACTTAATATTATCTTTTCTATTATGTATACATTTCATTGTTGGAAGCTTATTATTATAATAACACGCAGAGCTTGTTTATATAGTTTGGCTTTTCTAGTGTGTTCCATAATTATATAATCTACAGCGCACAAAGACGGTATGTACTTGATGACTGCTGTTTGATCAACTTACCAACATTCAAATAAAATTATCATATTTACCTACTTGTTGTTCTGAATATTTGTATCCTTATCGTTTGCATTGTGAGAGATAAAATGTTGGTGGTTGTTTGCTTGTTTGGTGGTAGGTTGTTTATAGTTGGTATATTGTTGGTGATTTGTGGTTGCTTGGTGGTTTGTGGTTGCTTGGTGGTTTGTGGTCAATTGTTGGTGATTAGTTGGTGGTGATTTGATTGGAAAATCTGTGGAAGACAGTTCTAATCTTGAGACTGCTGTTTTGAAGTTCAAACTCTACCAGAGCTCTGGTAATGGCTCTAACTAACAGGGTCATAATAGTAGTAGTTGGCTTCTTTCAGTCCTGTAGGACTAGAGTTGTGCCACTGGGGAGGCATCTGGCAGCAACGCTGGTGACTGTATAGTCCAATGCGAGAGTGACAATCTTTGTCACAGTTTCCGCATCTGTAAGACGAGGCTGGTCCCGCAGTAAGTATTTTATGCCTGTGCCGTCTCTCCTCAGTTTGTTGGATCAGATTGCGCTCAAAGAGCACCAGTCCATTTTGTACATCTCTTCTCCAGGAACATCTGTCTGTTGCAACTTTTTCTCACATGTCTGGGTCTATGCCCAGGGATTTCATATCTTGTTTACACACATCCCTATATCGCATTTGGGGTCTTCCGGTTGGCCTCTTCCCTGTTGGCTAGTTCTCCGTATAGGTGATCTTTAGGAATATGTTCATCCTCCATTCGAGATACATGGCCCAGCCACCAGAGGCGTCTCTGCTTGAGGAGGGAGTGCACTGGTAATATCCGCTCTTTCAAGCATGTGTTTGTTATGTAGTCTTTCCACGATATGCCAAGGATACATCTCAGACATCTCATATGGAAGGAATTCAACTTTCTTTCTTGTGAGTACAAGGTCCAGGATTCAGACCCATATAGTAGTGTGCTAACAACACAAGCTTTATATACTTGAACTTTTGTATGCTCTGTTAGTCTATTATTCTCCCAAACTCTCTTAGCCTGGAAAATGTAGCTGCCTTTCCAATGTGTCTGTCGATTTCTGTCTCTAAGGAAAGATTATCTGATATTGTTGACCCCAAATACGCAAACTCATGGACAACCTTCAATTCGTAATTAGAAATTTTGATTGATGGAGGCGCACCAGCATCTTGTTCCATCACCTGTTTTATTTAGGCTGATGGTGAGCCCAAAGTCTTGGTAGGCAGCTGCAAAACAATCTATGAGCTGTTGCAGATCTGCTGCATGAGTAGTCAGTGCTGCATCATCTGCAAAAAGTAGTTTTCTTACGCATCTTGATTTTATTTTGGTCTTTGCCTTGAGTCTTTATGGGTTAAAAAGTTTGCCATCAGATCTTGTATGGAGGTATATGCCTTCAGTGGCAGTCCTAAATGCCTGACTTAAGAGAACAGCGAAGAAGATACCAAAAAGTGTAGGAGCAAGCACACAGCCCTGCTTTACTCCACTGCTGATGCTTAATGACTGGGATGTTGAGCCATCAAATAAAATGGTCCCCTGCATGTTTTCGTGAATTGATTTCACGAGGCCTAGCAGGGTGGGTGGACATCCTATCTTCTCAAGGATCTTAAACAGGCCGTCTCTTCTCACGAGGTCAAATGCCTTTGTGAGGACGATGAAGGGAATATATAATGGCTTCTTCTGTTCTCTGCACTTCTCCTGGAGCTGCCTGAGTGAGAAAATCATATAAATAGTGGACCTGTTGGGTCTAAATCCACACTGTGATTTGGGGTAGATTCTTTCAGCAAGAATGTGTAATCTTTTAAGGATTACTCGAGCGAAAATCTTACCTGTAATGCTGAGGAGGGAAATACTGCGATAGTTGTTGCAGTCGCTTCTGTCACCTTTCTTTTTATAAATGGTAACAATGTTTGCGCCCCTCATATCTTGTGGTACTGGTTTTTCTTTCCAGCAGAGCTGAAATATTGCATAATGTTCTGGGATGATTGTTTCTTTGCCACATTTTAAAATTTCAGGTGGAATACTATCTTTCCTTGGTGCCTTCCCGGATTTGAGTGTCTAGTGCTTCGCTGATTTCTGTGAGGCACGGTTCGTTATCCAAGGCATGCATGGTATACAGTTGTTCAATGGCTTCCAGAGCTTCTTCTCCGACAGTGTTCTCCACTGAGTATAGCTCTGAGTAATAGCATAAAGTGTTAATTAACTAACATAGTGTATGGCCAGTTTTAAAATCTTGACATTTTAAATGTAACTGTTGCTTAGTTTGCTTATTTTAACTGTAACGCAACTGTAAAGATAAATTGATTTTCTAGTTGTTTCAAGGACAACATGTTTTTTTTTTTGCCATGTAACATTACAGATCTGTGTTATCAGTGACAGTAGATAATGAGTTGTTTTTTTTAAACTGAGGTTTGAGATCTGATAATTAAAATGTCTGCTTCAACCTAGATAGCTGTCATGTTATACTTACAGTAGAACAGGTAAGAGATAACAAGTTGGGACCTTTCATATAACATTAACTGTAATAACATTTCCAAAAGTTTGCAGGGCACGCGCCTACCTCAGAATTAACGCAAACACACAACATCCACTGCATAGTGAAATTAGGAAGGTGAAGGGCAGCAGGTTAAAAAGAGGACGGTCGTGGATGGGTCAAGCCGAAGACATTCTTCAACAGGTGTGTTCACTTGAGGACTTAGAACCTGGCGAGGAGTGGGTGCAAGTGCCAACAGACTTTTGCACATCCTTTTCAGTTTGCATCCAATTAGATAGAAAATGCAGACAAGAAAATCCGGCTGCTGTTGAGGCTGAAGTACAAGCGTTGATTTTCGAGAATTCGCTAGACAGTGACGCGGTCATCTACACAGATGGGTCGGTCGTCCGACATGTGAGAAGCTCATGGGCCTTTACAGCTCGGGCCGGAGGGAGAATTGTGAAGGAGGACTCTGGTGCTTTCACTGAAACCACAAGTAGCCTGACCATGGAAGTCATGGCAGTAAGTAAAGCAATAACATGGCTCGAGACACAGACATTCACCAGGGCTTGTTTCCTTAGTGACTCAATGAACATGATCAAGAGGATAGAGGAGGGGTCGATCCGAAGAGAATGGTTGCTGCCTCTGAAGCGGTCTCGGCTGGCAAAGATTAGTTTCATCTTCGTGCCAGGGCATGCGGGAGTACAAGGAAATGAGCGGGCTGACAAGCTCGCAGGTGAGGCTACTGTGGAGGGCGGACGCGCCATGGACCAGGCTGACATTCTGAATGCTCTACGTGATGTGAGACTTTTGCGAGAACCAAGTGATGACTGTGAATCTACAACAATGGCCAGACTGCTAGAGCATCAAATTAAAAGAGGTGTGGCCAAACAAGAACACTACGCAGGAAGCCAAAGAAGATTGATAAACCAACACAGAACTGGCGTCGTTAGCCGCTACACGCTGCGGGATTTGCTGAGGAGGGGATCCGAGCACTTATGGACTGAATGGTTCGATGTGCAGCGAGGATGATCTGTCGACTAACTAACTAACTAACTAACATTTCCAAAGTAGCAGTGGAAATATAACAGTTTAGTTTCTTTTATTTGACATGAAGTGCCCAAATAGTTGGTGTAGTGGTTAAGATGTTACGCTGACAATGGCATGAGTGCGGTCAGACGAAGGTTCAATGCCAGTTGTGGTTGTGTTCTCTGTGGGATGGAGAGACTGACCACCTACCCCTCTGTGCACTCAGGTCTACAGGATGTGATGGTGCTAGGACTTGACACGCCCACAACATTTTCCAGCTACGGTACTTTACAAAACAAATATTTTCAAAAAGGAAACGTAGCATGATATATAGGGTGTATTTTTAATAACTGGTGTTTTTGAAAATATTGCCATTCCAAGTTTTGTATTCACCCTCTATGGAGTTCATGCAACATAAAAGGTAAATACAAAACTTGGAATGGCAATATTTTCAAACACCCCACAGTCATTAAAAATACACCCTGTTTGTGTGCATGCGTGCATTTGTGTGTGTGCATGTGAATGTGCACACATATACATACACACACATAAATATATATACTACGCACACCAATCCCCACATGCATACACTCATACAGATGTAGATGTGTATCATGCATACACTATATAATTCTGCTGCTGTTGCCTGTTAGGGAGATGTTGTGTTTATGATGTTGCTATGAAAACACACATATGTTATAAACAATAAAACAGTTTTCTTATCAGATTTTAAGTTTGTTATAGTTTGCATCTAGTTATCATGATGACTTACAGTTATACCTTGACCCAATTTCAGTGTCAGGTGACTGTTGTTTTATCTGTATATTGTTTGCTGATATATAGATACTTTACTCACAATACTCCGTCATTTTATGATTCAGGTTGAGAGATGGCTTCTTTAAGTTTTGTGAAGGAGAAGCCAGCTTTGGTAAAATATCACAGAGTTGACATGGCAACACATAAGGCTCAATTTCATGATGGCCAGCTGAAAGAAACCAGATATGGCAAATTTCTGCACAGAACTGTAAACTGTACAGGACATGTGCTTGTGTTGTGTCTTTTGGCTGCTTTGGGCATATGTGCTTATGTTGTCATATCTGGTGCCATGAAAGAAAATGCTACAAGTGTGAAAACCACACACAAGAAGTTGTTACCTCGAGCTGATCAATGCACAAACGTGGAAAACAATAGGTTTGATTGTTTTCCTGAGATGTATGGGGTATCAGAAGATGGATGTGTCAATCGTAAATGTTGTTGGAGGGCTACTTCCAAACCAAATGCTGCTCCTTTGTGTTTCTTTCCTACGAATTATGATGGGTACTCTGCTTCAGATTTGAAATATTCCTCAACTGGGATTACCGCAACACTTCAAAAGTCTTCTAGTACATTTTTTCCTAGAGAAGTGAAAACACTGAAGCTTGTGGTGGAGTATCAGACAAGCACAAGATTACGACTAAGGGTAATAGCTTCATTTTATTTAAAATTATTTAATTCTTTCAATCCCATGGGAAAATAGCTTCACTTTGCTTAAAATTATTTAATTCTTTCAACCTCAGAGATTTCATATACAAAACACTGATTAGACCAGTTGTGCTGTATGGCTCTGAAACCTGGAGTACAACTAAAGGAGACGAAGCCTTGTTACAAACCTTTGAGAACAAAGTCTTAAGACGCATCTTTGGGCCCATTAGGGATACACAAAGTGGAGAGTGGAAAAGAAGAAGCAACAAAGACATTTATGATCTGTTTAAGTCCCCGCTAATCACTGGGATCATGAAGGCTAATAGACTACAATGGCTGGGGCGTATAGACAGAATGGAAGATAATAGGGAAACAAAACTCGCTTACACTCAGGAAATACATGACCGTAGACCCCGAGGTAGACCAAGAAGACGGTGGAGAGATAATATACATACAGTCCTACAAGCACTTGGAATCAGCCACTGGAAAGAGAAGGTCAACCAGAGAGACGAATGGAGACGGCTTGTGTCTGCAGCAAAGAACCTCAATGACTCGGAATGCTGAAGAAGAAGAACTTCAAAGATTTCACAGCATCACAGCAGACATCCAAGAAAAAAAACATTAGTGTTTTAGTTCCAATGGGACTAACCACACATCAGAGGTGGAAGCCAGATGTCTTTAGTATACTGTTGACTACTGTAAAAAGTACGAAAGCACATTATATGATGGCTAGGATTCATAGGAAAGAACCAATGAAACATCACACCTTGCTGGGGATTGAAAGAGTTAAAGTATTATGTTTGTTTCTGAAAGACATTTTTACTTTACAGCATTTTTAAAAGTAAAGTAAGGTCAAGGACCCTTTAGGAGCATTGGGTGTATGGTGCGAGCCCCATATTTGTATAGACCAATCAGAGCTCGGCGGGTCATGTGATCAATATCACGCTGGACACCTTCTTGTCAAGTTTTTAATGTCTACACACACTGAAGACTTTTACTACACACTATTTAAATTGTTTATATTTCACTTGTAATATTTACTATCAGGTATTGAACTGATGTGGGGAACACAGTAACATAGTGGCAGGATATTGGCCTGCTGGCCTGGTAATCATTGGTTCGTATCTGCACTGAGGCAGACTTTAACAGTTGACCTAGGTTCCCAGGTTGATCAGCCTAAATTGGGTACCAATAAATGCCTAGGGAGATAAAAGCAGCGGGCGTTATACTGACCACATCACCCGACGAGTGCCGATTGGTCAATACAAATATGGGGCTAGTACCGTATGCCAAATGGACATATAATAGGGTTCTTGACTGATTATTTTACTAATTGAATGGATATTAGATACACCAAAACAGGTACATGACTTTTTGGTTATGTCATCTGGATCAGTCACTGCAGTGACTGAGTGGTTTGCGTTCTTACCTGCCGTGATAGTTGTCTGGGTTCAGTTCGCAGCAGTGACGGGTATTTTTTCTGATCTGCACGGCTCTGAAGTTGACCCGTCCTCATTTAAATGGGTATCAGACAATTGTCAGAATTTTGTGGGAATTGTCTGGGAGAGAAAGTTGTTGAGGAAGAGAAATGGCCATCTCACCTCATTATGTCATGGACTAGAATATGTGAAAGCCTAACAGCTCACTCTCCAATGGCAGTATTTGCTGTGGTAGTACATTTCCCGTTTATAACAACTCTTTATCAAAGAAAAATAAAAATAAAAAATTATTCGTATTTTCATTATCAGGCTAATTTTATAAGCAATTGTACATTCAGTAATTTGCCATTGCTGGTCTCCATGGTGAAGAGGTTGCGGACACGGTTCGTAATCCCATATACCCGCTTTTGAAACACAGCTGTGCGCGATTTGGCAGCAAGCCGTGTTGCGTTGGTTTTGCGTTGGTATCGGTGCCGGTCATTCGGAAAGCAATTGCAAACTACTGAACGTAAACTTGCCAAGAGATAACAGTGACAAAAATGTTGGTGTTGACTGCGATGTCCTGTAAAAAGGATATGACAAAAAAAATAGTTTGCCATTGGTGTCTGAGTGAGAAGTCTGAATTTTTAAGTCCAACTGACCGGTGTAGGCAATGAACTTCTTATACTGTCATCAGCACACCAAAAGATTAAAAACACTAGAGTGTTAACTTTTCAACTACACTGACTGCTAATTTCATTATAAGAAACAATATTATATGTTGTTAGAGAAAATGCTGTTCATAATTCAGCGTATTCTGAGAACACACATATGATAGTATATGTATACATTTGATAAAATATGTTAACATCTGTATGTACATTTTGTAAAATATGTCAATATCTGTGTAAATTTTGTAAAATATGTTAATATCTGCATACATTTTTAATTTCAGATTTTTGACCCCAACAATGCTAGATATGAGGTCCCTCTGCATACACCTTCTGGGTCTTCGAATGTTAACAACCCACTGTATACTGTAACCATTCAACAGAATCCCTTTAATATTATAATACGGCGCAACTCCACAGGAGCAACTGTGTAAGTTTGCTGTTGCTGTAACATTCAGATAAGAAAGTAATCTGCTAGTATCACATTCAATATCACACATTGTTTGGTATGATTTTTTTGTCATGTCCTTTTAAGTATTCCGTGCTCGAGAGACTAATTTTGCTGAGTGGCAGAATGTTTTAACTTTATGCTGAGCAATAAGGAATCATTATTGTTGTTGTTGTTGTTATAAATAATTAATTTTTCCCCAAGCAGCTTCTTGCTATTTGCCTGTGATATCATAAGGCCATCATATTTTTAGGCCTGGATGCATGTATGTAGGAATAGGTGATCAGTCTTTCCCGCCATATAGCCGGTTGTTATTATTATTTAGAAATCCTCTGGGGAAAAACTGGAGACCACGGACGTATGGATTTTACATAGAATGTTAAGAATGCCATGGACAGCTTAAGAAGATCAATATCCAAGTACTCTAAGAGGCCAGTTCAGAATGATATTTTATAACCCACGTCAGGACAAGATAATTGTCATTTCTTTGGTTATGTAATGAGATAAGAGAAGTAACAGTGAGAGACAGAATTAGTAATGAGAAAATTAGAAGAATATTATGCCTGAAATCTGTCATGCAGTTCATTAAAGAACACAAATTAAATGGTGTGGCCATCTCACAAAGAAGCCCTTGAACCATTTACTTTAATTAGCAACATTGAAGAAACATAATGGATACAGCACATGGGGAAGATCAAGTAAAAGATGGAGTGATGGTATCAAGAACAACTTTAGAGAAATGCATACCAACCTACAAAGCGTATTGGAAAGAACACACAAAAGCTCTGTAATCTCCCCCTAAAACTTCACTTAAGTAACTGGAGGAAGAGAAGAAGAAAATGAAGATGAGACAAGACAGTGGGATGCAGAGGTGTTTTGAAGGCACCAGGGCCACTTTTTATACTGGCCAAGACCTACTAACACGTCCTAGTCATGCGTCCTGGGCAACAGGTCCCTCCGGGGTGCTGGCTAATGTAGTAGGATTGCTGATTCTTCCGAAGTCGGAGAGTATCTGCCTGCACAGTGAGGAACCTCCAGTCTGCACACCAATAAGCCAGATATGGGACAACGGATACTCAGGCAAACATCAGTCCAGTATGCCATCACACTGATGTCGGACAACAGGATGTCTTCATCCGACATACAGGACTTCATGCTGGAGTTCACAGCCAGCGAACGCAAGCAAGCAGACTAGAGAGTTTGGAAAAGGCTGTGACAGCTATGAAGATTCGAGGTCTTAGAGACATAGGTTGATAGAGAAAGAAAATGTTGGATGGGTTGACAGAGTGACTTAGAAGAAGTTTACCTTCTGTCTAACCTATATAAAACACAGAGTACAGGTGCTTTTAGAATAACTGATTATTGACTGATGTAAAGGTGATTATTAGATTTTGTTGAGTATGAATCAATATTTGAGCACATTGAAAAGATCATACTTTGAGAAAGTAAAGCAACTCATGTCCATTCACCATAAGAAGTCCCATCTTCTTGCAAGAATTTGGCATTTTTTCTTCAATTTGTGGAAAAGACAGCACTGCAGAGAAATGGCTCCATAGAGGTTCATAAGTTGTTGAAAGTATTAACGGTTAAAAAGGTTAAAGATGAGAGGGTCAACTTCATTTTACCAAGTTTTACTCCTTCTGGCTCAGCCTGACTCAACAGTATGCCGAGGACATTACACAAAGCACTAACTCCGTGGTTCCAGCGATGACCCCTTGGAGTCTCCAGAAAATTGCACACATTGTCTGAATAACAGTCTGAAAATGAACCCATGACTTCTGAGTGCAAGGCAGATGGATTGATCACTTAACCACAGAGATTCAACCATGTTTGAAAGTATATGTTAATGCAGTGTAGATAATTATGCACATCTACGTTGCTAGATGCTTTTCTTTTCTGTGGTGTAAAGCCTGAAGGGTAAACCTGATGTCATTGTTTATTCATCATTGTTGATTAAGATCATATCTTTAAACATGCAGCATCCATACAGACTCCAGCCACAGTTAACTCTGAGCTGTCAGCTGTGTACATATCCTTACAAGACTGTCAAACATCACCTATTTAAATGTCCAGCTGTTACAAATATCAGAAGAGTATTACTTCCACAACAGCCAGATAAAAAGAACACATTATATGGAATAACACAAAATCCGAAGAACACTTGCATATATCATTAAGTGGTATTAGGTCTTAGTTAGATATGACTGAGCTACCGTATGACAGAAGACGGTACTACCTCCTTCTGTAAGCGCCAAATGTTGGGCGACGCTTACCAAACCTGACACCCCACATTGTGCCAACGGCTTTGGGCAGAGGAGCACAATTAGGAGGGTACAAGCCTTATCCTAGTTCGAGGAAATGCAACCTAAAGACTAAATGTCACGGTAGGGCAGACCAGGCCCTAAGCCTTGGTTGGCAGCTGGTCTAGGATCGAAGCTCCGACAGGTGGACAGTTAGAGCATTGCTTTGCTGATCCAGCAGCTTCTGCAGCTTGTCTTGTTCCAGATGTTTTGGTGTTACCTTTCCTCTAGAGTACACTAGACAGGCGGAGAGAGGGATCATGCTGCATGGGCAACACATGGTCTCTAAATTCAACCCAGACTTTGTGTTATGGAGAGGTATAACTCCATTTTACGAACTATCGTCTGTCAAGACGGCAAGGTGCCAGTGAGTCAGTCATTAGGCTGAAGAGTGAAGAGTCCAAATACTGCTGAACAGATATCAACAACAAGGACCATTTTGTCATCTGCCAGTCTCAAAATGGGTTTGGTGGTGGCTAATTCCTCTGGTTTTCCAGGTTAGCTGCTCTCCAAATATGGCTCTTTGTGATGTTTGACCATTCCCCAAGCTGAAAATGCCTCTGAAAGAGTTTTAGCCAGGAGAAGATATTTTGCAGAAAGGCGACAATCTCTTTGTACTCCATTCTCAAAGAGGTCTTCCTGAAACGCTTCTAAGAATAGCAGGACCACTGGGAGAAGTCTGTACAGTCTCAAGGAGTTGAAAGAGATTAGGGCTTCAGACCTTTAGGTGAGAGACTATTTTCCCCAGTCAAAAGTCCAATACTTTTTTTAACAGACCTTGTATAACATGTGATTCTACTATACACACATTTGGATACTCATCTGTGCTATAGAGTTCAAGTGCTGTGCTGAGATTCTCCTTGTGTGATCTATAGGAGGAGGCTGGAGCACTTGTAGCAGTATTTGTGTGTAGTGAAAATGATGTACAAACTTTGTCTGAACCAACAACCGTGGAATCAATTATCATTGAACCAGCCATTTGTACAGCAATGCAGGTCTTGGATGTTCCTATTAAACACATCGAAGTTTGTCTCATATAATTGTTCCGTTTATTTAACAATATTTGATTAAGTTTTACATCAAATTATTATAGGTTTTGCTTGTTTTTGTTTGCTTGAAACCATGTTGCTATTATTTTCTTGTTTTCATGAATGTAATAGCAATTGCTTTTGCTTAAAGACATGATTCTGTCTTCATGTGTTGAATGTATGATATTTTGTTCTATTTAATGTTTAAGTCTAAATATATTGTCCAGTTTTTTAGTCTTACATAAGCTTATTTTGGTGATGTTTTCCTTAGACACCTGCAGATGATTACATTGATGTGACGTGATTTATTATTTTAGGTTTGACACCAGAGATGTAGCCCCTTTAATCTTCACAGACCAGTTCCTGCAGATTGCCACTAAATTGTCCACAAAGTACCTATATGGATTTGGGGAACACCGTGCAACATTTCTCCAAGATCTGGTTAACTGGAGGCGACTGGCCTTTTGGAACAGGGACGATGTGCCCAAGGTTATTTATGAACATATTTCTAGCAATCCAATCTTAGGTTTCTCTTCATAAATAAAAGAGAAGGTGGCAGACAGGATTCCTCACTGGGCTAATCCTTCTATTATCCTATGTTTGTTCACAGGATCCCTTAAGGAAGCAAAGAATAGTAACACTAACCTACTATGCATGTCCTAAGAGGCAACAAAGGGGTGTTGGTGTGGGGCTGGCTACCCTACCACAGAGAAAACTTTAGCTGCTACATCCAACCAACCAAAAAGACTAAAGGATGGGGGGTCAGCTGGCTTGGGTTGGTTGAAGGTCTTGGTTCTAATTAAGAATACATGGCAGAAGAATAAGCGGGATGAGGAGATAGTGGGCTTAATCATACTTGCAGCTGAAGTGGGATGAGAGCATAGTGGGCTTAATCAAACTTCCATCTGAAGTGGGATGAAGTAATAGTGGGCTTAATCAAACTTTCATCTGAAGTGGGATGAAGTAATAGTGGACGTAATCAAAATTCTATCTGAAGTGGAATAAAATCATAGTGGGCTTAATCAAATCTCCATCTAAAGTAGTTTCTGGGGACGGGATTCACTCTTGGGCCACTTATGAAGGTACTAATATTGTGAGGGAACATTAGTCTAGGTCGTATTTGATTGCAAAATTCCAAAACTTTTGAAAAGAAATGCACAGCAGAATAATTTTAGCATTTAATTCTTGTTAAGTTTCTTCTGCTTTTTATTTCCAAGCCGGCTCTGTGGTGAAGGGGTTATGAATACAATTCAGAATCCCACATACCGCATTTGAAACACATCTGCAGGCGATTTGGAAGCTAACCCTCTTGTGTTGGTTTCCCATACAAAGGTATGAGTGCCTGGTTTACAGAAATCAATGGCAAACTACTGAATGTAAACTTTCCAAGAAATCACAAACAGCCAAAATAATGCTGTGGTTGACTGCAACGTCCTGTAAAGGATATGCTACTAACTGTTCTTTATGGTCTCTTGCAGCCCCGTCCATGTCCTCTCCATATTTTTCATCTCTGTCTCTAATTCTCTTCTCGAAAATGGTTTTTACATCTCACTTTACGTTTTTTTAGCACCATGGCTTATAAAAAACATCTAGTTAATCTATTATCAGGTTTTCTCAGTGTGGGGCCTACCCTTGCCCTGTGGCTTATATAAAACATCTAGTTAATCTATTATCAGGTTTTCTCAGTGTGGGTCCTACCCTTGCCCCGTGGCTTATAGAAAACATCTAGTTAATCTTGATTCGTCCCGGGAATGCAGGAGTCGAGGGAAATGAACGAGCTGATAAACTGGCTGGCTCTGCACCCCCTGTAGATGGCCAGCCCATGGATCGTGCCGATGTTATTAATGTCCTTAAAGATATGGCGAGAACAGAGGACTTTGACGTCAGTGATTCCACATCGCTGTCCAGGATGAAAGACTTGGGAGTAAGAATCGGCACAGCCAGACGCGAGAGGTACATTGGGAAAACAAAGCGCCTTGTCAACCAACACAGAACTGGCACTATTAGCCACCGGACACTGATGCATATGCTGGGGGGAGGATCTGAGCACCTATGGACATGTCCGGAGTGCAATGAAGATACCCCAACTGATAACTGATCTAGTTAATCTATTAAGGACGTTCATTTGAAACCCATTCCAATGGCTTTATTACAAAAGCATGAAAGAAACATTAACAGGTGTGGTACAACTAAATAAAGCATTCATTTTGAATGAATTATGCACCATGGATTGGTCTGAAGAAGTCGCCGTAGGCATTCAGGCAAGCATCCCATTGCTTAGGTAGGCAGCGAATGCCGTCTGCAAAAAAAAGGATTGTAGTTGCTCAATGAACCAAGTGTTTACCGCATTCATTACGTCTGCACCTGTGTGAAATCGTTGTCCCTTGAGAGCTTTTTTTTTTGAGGTCCGAACAAATAAAAATCACATGGTGACAAATCATTACTATAGGCCGGATGTTGCAGAATTTCCCACTTCTTCCTTGCTAATGCTTCCTGCACAATCTTTGCGACATGCAGCCTATAGTACATGCATTATTGTGCAACAAAATCACACTGCGAGAAAGCATGCCGGGTCGTTTATTCTTGATGGCTGTTTGCAGCTTGTCTAGTGTTTGCAAGTAGTGGGTAGAGTTTATGTTGACACCAGGTTCTTTAAAGTCGGCCAGCAATAGCGCTTCATGGTAAAAAAATGCGCTCAGCATAACCTTAACAGCGGAAGCCTGTAACTTGGATTTTTGGCTTTTGGTGATCCAGTATGCTTCCATTGCATGCTCACTCTTTTGCTGCTCTGCTCAAAGTGGTGACACCATGATTCAGCGATGCGGAAGAGAAATGCATCACCCTCCACTCTGTAACGCAGCAAGTGGTTCAAACACCATCCCATGTGTTCCTCTTTTTAGTGGTCGGTCAACATCCGTGTAACCCACTGTGAACACACCTTCCGATATTGCAGTTTCTTACGAACGACCTTTTGAATTGTCCCAATTGAAACATCAAATTCTTTTGCTAGCGAATGTATCCTTCGACAACAGTTCATCTGTACTGCTGCATCAATTTTGGCGATGGTTTTTTTCTGTTGCAACAATATGCACTTGACCCGGCCATCGAAGATCTGCGTGAACTGACTTCCTTTCCGAAACATTTGTGCCTAATCTGTCACTGTTGTCTTCAACACACATTTGTTACCATACGCTGCCTGCATTCTTCGATGAATGTACACTGGTCAACATCCTTCAAATGAAAGAAACTGAATCATCGCTCTTTGAGCTTCTTTGGACGGATTTTGGATCAACACGGCCATTTTCTCAATGGTCAGAAACAGAACCTATGCATCATGGGACGATAAGCACGTGCTCTTTTATTCATTGGTCAGTACTTATCACATGACTATGACATGATCATGTTCAACGTACGCAATTACGCGCGGAGTGGCACAAATGGATTTCAAATTAACGCCCCTTGAATTATCAGGTTTTCTCAGCGTGGGGCCTACCCAGAGCCAGCGCCCTGTCCTCTCCTCTTGATTCACTGATATTTGTTTAGTTCGCTCCATGAGCTCCACATTGGTGATTCTGTCATACCATTTTAATGCTTCAATTCTGTGCAGGCACCAGTTATTGCATGCTTGTAGCTTATTAGTAATTATTTTAGTTTTTCTCCATGTTTCTGATCCATACAGTACTACTGATTTAGTAGTTAGAGTTTAACATTCTAAGTTTGATTTTAAGCTTAATATCCTTTGGCTTCCACAAAATTTCTTAGTGCTATTAAAACTCTTCTTGACTTTTGTATTCTTATTTGAATATCTCCTCTGTTCCCCCATTATTGTCAACATTACTGTCTAGATTCTATGATTCCACCACTTGAAGTGAGATTTGACAAACAGAGATCAGGTTATAATTTGCTTGGTTTATTTTTATTTGGCTTTCCTCTATGAATGTGTAGATCTAGTTGTTGTAACTTCCCATCAAGTGTGTTTAGTTTATCTTGTGCCTAATTTTATGTGTAGGATAGAAAGGTAATGTTATCAGTGAAGCCAAGATCTTCAAGCTGCTCTGTCAGATTCCTTTGAATGTCATTTCTGGTGATATTCATTGTTATCTACATAATCGAGTCTTTAGTCAGTAAGAATAATAATGGTCACAAAAGGCGTCACACGTTCACTTCTGTTGTTATTTTAAATGTTTCCAATAGTTTTCTTTCATGAAGAACATTCAATGTCATGTCTTTATATGTTGCTCTTATAAGTTAATAATCTTTTATGCAATTCCTCATCAGTTTCCACAATGATTCCCTATGAATGCTTTTGAAAGCCTTTCATGGTCCAAAAAGGCAGTTATAAAGTGGTGAGCTCAGTTCAATGCCATTACTCTATTGTTGTGTTTAAAGTGGCTATGTCTTCAGTGCAGGATCTATTTGGTCGGAAACCTACCTGTACATCCCTTTGTTACTTATCAGTGGCATTTCTTAATCTCTCCATAATGATCCTACTTTATACTTTCACAGGAACTGATAATAACATTATTTTTCTTTAATTTTCACACTCCTGCAGGTCTCCTATCTTGGTAGCTTCACCAGATATCCTTCTCTCTAGTCTGCATGGATTTCTTCAGTCCCTAGACTCTGCTCAATCATGTGTGCTGTAATTCCAGCCGAGGTGTTTATATTGATGATATACAGATTTGTTGTAATGCAATTGACATAGGAATAACAATTCTGTAATTATTTTAGGTTGATAACAATGGCTATGGCACTCATCCTTTCTTTTTGAACCTGGAGACTGGAGGTCCAGCATCAAATTCACGTGCTCATGGAGTCTTTTTACTCAACAGCAATGCTGGAGGTGAGTAGTTAGCCTCATTCTGCAGGATATTTGTATATAACCTGGGACTCAATACAGGTTTATGGATTGAGGTGAGGGTCTAAGATTAGATGAAATTACTTGTTCAATGTCATATCCATGTGTCATTAAATACCTTGACAAGCACAAAAATCAGCTTACTGAAGAAATGTTTGCGCCTGTTCTTTTGTGTGGATGCTATATTGGTATTACATTGTGTTACATTACAATCAAATGCTGATTGGCCTTTACAAATATTCTGTTACCACAATATGCCCAGTATGATCCAAAGCATGTAAAATTGAGTTCTTTACTTAACTTAATTATAATAGATTGAACGGGTTAGATGTGTAAATAATGTTTCTGCTTCTTGTAAAATTGGGTTCTTTATTTAAATTAATTATAATAAATTGAACAGGTTAGATGTGTAAACAATGTTTCTGCTTCTTGTAAAATTGGGTTCTGTACTTAACTTAATTATAATAGATTGAACGGGTTAGATGTGTAAATAATGTTTCTGCTTCTTGTAAAATTGGGTTCTGTACTTAACTTACTTATTATAGATTGAACGGGTTAGATGTCTAAATAATGTTTCTGCTTCTTGTAAAATTGGGTTCTTTATTTAAATTAATTATAATAAATTGAACGGGTTAGATGTGTAAACAATGTTTCTGCTTCTTGTAAAATTGGGTTCTGTACTTAACTTAATTATAATAAATTGAACGGGTTAGATGTGTAAATAATGTTTCTGCTTCTTGTAAAATTGGGTTCTGTACTTAACTTACTTATTATATATTGAACGCGTTAGATGTGTAAAAAATGTTTCTACTTCTTCCTCATATTGTTCATTGCATGTGACATCGGGGATCAGGTCTGTCAACAATCTTCTGTCTCACATGCTGTCAATCATTTCTGTTACCAATGTTCCTCCATGACATGATGTCAAACCATCCAGCATCTTCTCTCTTGGTCTCCCCCTGCCTCTCTCCCCCTTCAGCTTTCCCATTGTCATAACATACTTCAGATTTCTCCCCATCATGACACACCTAAAGAATTTGGCTGTATTTTTCTGATGTAAGAAACCAGTTCACTTTGTCAGTTAAATCCTTTCAAGATGTTGTCATTGCTCTTTCTATCTGTCCATGGTGTACTCATCATTCTTCTATAAAACCACATACTTCCTCACTTGTCTGCTTTGCATGTCATTTCTGTACACAAATGTTTAACCCTTTACAGGGCAGACGCTTGTCCATTTTCTAGCCCTGAACGGGCAAGATTTTTTCAGGTTCGGTAAAATTTCGGGTCGCGTTAGTAAAAACATCACAAATAAGGTGTTAGTCAACCGATTTTAGTTAAATAAACAACACAAGGAAGGGAAAAGCATGTAGAATATGTTACTCGCGTGATTGTTGTCGGTAATCCATATATGAACACAAATATTTACGAAATACGGCATGTTGCTTGTGATTTTCCGTCATCTATACGGCAATTTACAAACACATTTTCAGAATCATAATCACTTTCTTTAAAGTCCGACTCAGACTGCTAATGCAAAGTAACGCTTTGCACTGATATCTAGCTCCAATTAATAGTCAACTCCGTGCCCTTTAATGTCATTTAAAATGAACCTAGCGAAATCTCGGCTATCACTTGAAGAATCGCCGAAATCCATTTTGAAAAACAGCGTAAAAATCCCGAAAACAATCAAAAATTGTCCTTAAAAGTCCGTTCAAATTCATACTATCGCGTTTACAAATGGCGGCCACGTTGTCAAGCTGTCGGCGAAAGCGAAAGTAGTCGTCGGAAGTGTCGAAAAGCCGAGAGATCGCGATTTTACAATGCATAATAGTATCGGCCGGAATCGGACGCTATGCGCGTTTTATGGCATCGGCCGGAATCGGACACTATGCCTTGTAAAGGGTCAATATGTAAAAACATGATAATGTAATCATCTTAGCTTTCCTGTTAGTTGCAAACTTTAAATCAGTTTGTTTTATTAATTTAATACTTATTTGGTTTAACTTTTCTTGTTTTCAAACTTCAGAGGTGGCCACTCAGCCTGTGGGTTCTGGAGATAATGGAGCTGTCACATACCGGATGCTTGGAGGAATTTTTGACTTTTACATTTTCTTAGGCCCAAGTCCATTGTCAGTGGTTGAACAGTATTCTGACGTTATTGGCCGCCCATACTTTCCACCATTTTGGTCTCTAGGCTACCATATTTGCAAGTTTGGAATTAATACTGCTGCAGATCTGCAGAGTTTGATCAACAGAAATCGTGCGGCACAGATTCCATATGTAAGTATTAGTATAGTTGGATAGCTATTTTCCTGTTCTGAAATTTTATGTTCTTCGTATTTTTTCTCTTTCCCAGTTGAAAACAAACCAAACAACTCTTGGTAAACCTGTCCTATAACAGACTCTCTAAGATAGAAAACATATGAAGGACCTTTCTTCCATGTTCCACATTTGTATGGACCAGCTTGCATTCACTGGGTCATATCTTGTATAATCAAAACCTTGGTGTCCACCAACCATGACTGAGGTGGCCAGTATCTGCCGTCCGTCTTTACTTCCCAGAATATTTCCTGGTGTTCATTTTAGACTGGGGGATTTGAAGATACGATCATATGATAACCATTCATTCATTTACAGGCACCTGACTGTCTTGACAGACTATTCTGCCCTGATAGTTTCTTACATTATATGCTTATAACAAGGCACAATAATTGCAACCCATGGCAGTAGTGAATGTCATACCTCTCCATAGCACAAACCCTGGGCTGAATTGAAGAGACCACGTGTTGCCCATGCAGCATGGTCCCTCTCTCGGCCTGCCTAGTTTACTCCAGGGTAAAGGTAACACCAATATATCCGGAACAAGACAAGCTGCAGAAGCTGCTGGATCAGCAAAGCAATCATCTATCTTTCCGCCTGCCGGAGCATCGATCCTAGACCAGTTGCTGACCAAAGCTTAGGGCCTGGTCTGCCCTGCCATGACATTTAATTTTAGGTTGCATTTCCTCGCACTAGGGTAAGGCTACCTTCCTAATTGCTCTCCTCCGCCCGAAGCCGTTGGCACAATGTGGGGTTCGGTTTTAGTGAATGCCGCCCAACAATTGACACTAATAGAAAACAGGTAGTACCATTTACTGTTATAAAGCAGCTCAGTCATGTCTGACTAAGACATGACTATCAGGCTAGTAAGAATGTGTGCTAGCCAATAAACTTCTGATCACTCTTTTCCTCACTTAGTGAATGGAGAACCCAGGCATCTAACCTTGTTCAACTGTGCTCATACTATTGTCACCCGGGAAGGTTAACCCGGTCAACAAATGCCCGCAGAAGTCGGATGTGTCGGCCTAACGGTGCAAGAACGCAGCTCTGCTGTAAACAGGCACAACGCAATCACATCCGGGAAAAAAAACTCCGGATGAACGCAGAAGAAGAAGATACTATTGTCAGCACAACTTCCTAGCTGTTTCACCATTGCGCCCACTTCACAAAAATAAAGAAACAAAATAAAAAATAATATCCACAGACAAAACTGCTTATCAAGTAAATATTAAAAACAAAAATGAAGAAATTGAAAATGTCACAAATTTTGAATACCTTGACTTCATAACAACAATGGTGGACTATACAAAAGAGGCTCTAGAAATGTAGAGGATAAACAGCAAGAAGAGTTTATAGAACAACACCAGCAGATAAAAGTCAACATTTTGAGAACATGCCCTTTTCCTGTGGCAATATGTGGATGTGGACCAGTTCACAAGCAATAAAGAAGAAAACCTCGGCTTTTGAATGTAAATGTTACAGAAACATTTGTAGAATATTGTGTATCAAGAAGAAGACAAATACTGACATTTTACAAGATCCAAGCATCAGAGAGAGCTGTCTCATAAACAGCAGAATGTCTCAGAAACTGACATCTGTGGTCATTTTAACCTCACAGTGGCTGGGAGAGTACAGTCATGGAAGGCTTGGTTCCTGGAAGCAGAGGCAGTGGTTGACCAGCATGAATTTCAGTGGTTGACCAGCATGATGTTTAGTGGTTGACCAACATAATTTTCAGTGCTTGAGCAGCATGATGTTCAGTGGTTGACCAGCATGGTTTTCAGTGCTAGACCAGCATGGTTTTCAGTGGTTGACCAGCATGGTTTTCAGTGCTTGACCAGCATGGTTTTCAGTGGTTGACCAGCATGATGTTCAGTGGTTGACCACCGTGATGCCCAATGGTTGACCAGCATGAATTTCAGTGGTTGACCAGCGTGATTTTCAGTGGTTGACCAGCGTGATTTCAAATGGTTGACCAGCATGAATTTTAGTGGTTGACCAGTGTGATTTTCCGAACATGATTTTCAGTGGTTGACCAGCATGATTTTCAGTGGTTGACCAGCGTGATGCCCAATGGCTGACCAGCATGATGTCCAATGGTTGAACAGCGTTATTTTCAGTGATTGACCAACATGATGTCAAATTGTTGACCAGCATGAAATACTGTGGTTGACCAGCATGATTTTTAGTGGTTGACCAGCATGATGTTCAGGCTGAAATATGAAAAGGCTTTGTCAATTCACTTTGTGTAAGACTAACTCTGCAGTAAGCACCTGGCAAGATGCAGCAAAATATGTACATTATAGGAAATAGGTTGACAACAGTGAGAGATGGCAGGCAACTGTATAGTCACTACACTTTATGAATATGTACGTTATAGGAAATAAGTTGACAACAATGAGAGATGGCAGGCAACTGTCTCGCCACTATACTTTATGAATATGTATGTTATAGGAAATAGGTTGACAACAGTGAGAGATGGCAGGCAACTGTATAGCCTCTACACTTTATGAATATGTATGTTATAGGAAATAGGTTGACAACAGTGAGATATGGCAGGCAACTGTATAGTCACTACACTTTATGAATTTGTACGTTATAGGAAATATGTTGAGACAGTGAGAGGTGGCAGGCTAGTGTCTAGTCACTACACTTTATGAATTTGTATGTTATAGGAAATAGGTTGACAACAATGAGAGATGGAGCATTTGTAATTATGTGTTTAAAGTACCATTGTGTAAAACTGCATATTTATGTTTTTATTCAATCTGTATACATTCCAGGATGTTCAGTGGAGTGACATTGATTACATGGATAACCACAGAGACTGGACCTATGACAAGAGCAGATACAGTGATTTACCGAGCATTGTGACAGACTTGCATAACAACAATCAGAGATACATTATTATGGCTGTATGTTGATTTATGGGTTAATTTGTTCTAGGAAGACTCTTAATTTGTATAGATCATCCTCTAGGGAATTTTACATTTCTGAGTGTGTATAGAACATCCCTCACATACTGTTGTGGGTTTATATAGAACATCCCTCACATAATGTTGTGTGTTTGTATAGAACATCCCTCACATATTGTTGTGTGTTTATATAGATAATCTCTCACATAATGTTGCATGTTTGTATAGAGCATCCCTCACATACTGTTGTGGGTTTATATAGAACATCCCTCACATACTGTTGTGGGTTTATATAGATAATCTCTCACATAATGTTGCATGTTTGTATAGAGCATCCCTCACATACTGTTGTGGGTTTATATAGAACATCCCTCACATACTGTTGTGGGTTTATATAGAACATCCCTCACATACTGTTGTGGGTTTATATAGAACATCCCTCACATAATGTTGTGTGTTTGTATAGAACATCCCTCACATATTGTTGTGTGTTTATATAGATAATCTCTCACATAATGTTGCATGTTTGTATAGAGCATCCCTCACATACTGTTGTGGGTTTATATAGAACATCCCTCACATACTGTTGTGGGTTTATATAGAACATCCCTCACATATTGTTGTGGGTTTATATAGATAATCTCTCACATAATGTTGCATGTTTGTATAGAGCATCCCTCACATACTGTTGTGGGTTTATATAGATAATCCCTCACATACTGTTGTGGGTTTATATAGATAATCTCTCACATAATGTTGCATGTTTGTATAGAACATCCCTCACATACTGTTGTGGGTTTATATAGATAATCTCTCACATAATGTTGCATGTTTGTATAGAACATCCCTCACATACTGTTGTGGGTTTATATAGATAATCTCTCACATAATGTTGCATGTTTGTATAGAGCATCCCTCACATACTGTTGTGGGTTTATATAGAACATCCCTCACATACTGTTGTGGGTTTATATAGATAATCTCTCACATAATGTTGCATGTTTGTATAGAGCATCCCTCACATACTGTTGTGGGTTTATATAGAACATCCCTCACATACTGTTGTGGGTTTATATAGAACATCCCTCACATATTGTTGTGGGTTTATATAGAACATCCCTCACATACTGTTGTGGGTTTATATAGAACATCCCTCACATATTGTTGTGGGTTTTTATAGACATTCTATTCAATGATTACAATATCCACCTCTGGTTCATGCTGTACTGGTTTCGCTTCATGACCTGGACTGTTTGGATGTTTACAAAATAAGACAAGTGTGGTGCGCTCCCTTCTGATCCTGGGCTAGCCTAGCCTTCTTGAGCAAGTGTGAACAAAGATAGACAGACCTGTGTTCATGTTATAAATCCCCTGGCAGTTGGACGTTGAACAGAGCAAGCTGAATAAGTCAGTCTCCTGGTTAAAAGTTAGTTGCATATCCTCTATAGGACGTCACATCGCATTTTTTGGCTATTTGTGATTCCTTAGCAAGTTTACGTTTAGTAGTTTGCCATTGCTTTTAGAACAACCAGCACTCATATCATTGTATGAAATCCAAGGCAAGGGGGTCTGTTTCTAAATTGTCCGCAGCTGTGTTCCAATTGTGGTATGCGGCATTACTAATTGCATCCATAACTCATACGCCGCCAGGTACAAAGTCAAATTTTAGCAATGGCGGTCAAATAGTTGTTGAGCAATAGCATTTTAAATAGTGGCAAGAGTTTTTCTAGAATTCAGGGTCAGTGTTGGGGACTCATTACAGATGTTCTTCAATGTGGAGATGGCACTTGATGATGCTGGTAGCAAGAGAGTTGTGAGATAGTTTATAAGGGGATCTATCAGAACCTTTGCATAACGTTATTCTTAATCAACCTGCCAGAAAGGATCTTCATCCTTCGTATTTCGCGTGGCATGTGCATTTTTATTCCCATCGTGACTTAAATGCCATGAATCTTCTGTTGTTTTTGTTGATTCCTGCCTCTCCTTCCAGAATGATACATTCCATTGCTTTTATTTCTAAGACCACTGTGGCATTCTTTCATGTGGCCAGAGTATTTCAGTTTCTGAGACATTATGCTGTTTATGAGTCAGGTTTCTTCAATGTCCAGAGTTTATAAAATGTTTGTATTTGTTTGTTGCTTATAGATCCATGGTTTTCTAAGAATATTTCTGTAATATTTAAGTTCAAAAGTCTCAATTTTCTGCTTTAGTTTTTGTGAAATGGTCCTTGAGTCACACCTACATTTTGCCACCAGAAAGATGCAGGTTCTCAACATTTTTACTGTTATTTGTTTGTTAATGTTTTGCCATAGAGTCTTAATGCTGTTAGACCTCAGCATTGCTGGGTTAGTTTACGAATGACTTCTTTTGAACAGTTCCCAGGTGTTCAAGTCTTATCAGATTGGGACAATGAAATGTTTGGTTAAAAAAATGATGTAGATACACTTGTGGCAAAAAGTCTGCAAGCCTGGTTAAGAAGAAAACCTGGACTTGTTTCTGAAAAAAAAGCCATAATAAAACAAATTTAAAAACTAAGTAGTTAAAGATAAATCTGAATCTTTTGTGACATCCTCGAGAGCTGGGATGAGTTTCCTGCAATCTCATTCAGTTCGTACCAGCATTATTACCGATAAAAGATGCAGTCACAAAGTACAAACCAGTACAAATATGAGATAATGATTGCCAAATAATCTGCTGCAGATATCAGTACTCAAAACTTGTCAACTTCTGTCCATCTGACAAGAATTAACAAGCCAAATCATTTCAGGTGAATCTGTAACAGATCAGAGC
This sequence comes from Cepaea hortensis, assembly GCA_963921405.1. Taxonomy (NCBI): domain Eukaryota; kingdom Metazoa; phylum Mollusca; class Gastropoda; order Stylommatophora; family Helicidae; genus Cepaea; species Cepaea hortensis. The sequence goes on along the minus strand of OY992880.1, from coordinate 135,702,203 downwards.
TACTTTCATCCTCTTCGTGACTTTTGTCATGTAACCTTTTGAAAACATTATTGAGATGAAATTACATTATTAACTCATTATGGATTTGAGGCTATATGTTGCTTAATTTTGTTTCATTTCTTTATGTCCTGGTTATATTTTAAACATATGCTTCTTATAACCCATGTGTAATATCAAACTTACTCAGAATAAAACTTACTGGAAATAATTGACTCTTAAACGGTATATTAAAACTCAAAAAGAAAGAAAAATTATACAAAAATAACCCCAAAGTTTACTCTCTCAATTTAAAATACACTGATGTACTACAGATGAAAAACAAAGTATTAATACATGTTAGCATTTCACTTGACATATGCTCCTCAACAGGACCCAGCTATTTCAAGTGAGCAGCCGGCAGGAAGCTATCCTCCATACGATGACGGTGTCCAGATGGATGTGTTTGTCAAGAATGCTGCAGGCGGTATTTTAGTTGGCAGGGTAATGTATGGTTTCATCAGAAGTTTACAATGCTGATTTTCTTTGATGCATTGAGTCATGAGTTTACACCGATTCTCTGTAATGCTTTGAGAGTCATGAGTTTACAAAATTGATTCTCTGTTGTGCTTTAAAAGTTTATGTAAAGGTTAATCTAAGAATTGCCGCACCAACATTCTAGAATAAATAAGTTGTGAAAACCAGAAATGTCTAGGTAAGTGCATATATTTGCTCACTGAAAAGTTGTTTGGTCCGGGTCCGTTTTACTGTATTCTTTTCTCCGTGTGTTTTTGCATTTCACTCTGTTTCTTTTGTCGCGTGGGTTCCAGAGGGAGGACTTCCAAGTGATACTATTAACAGTGTTTTTTTAAAAAAGTGTGTCCTACCCAGCCTATCTTGTTCTCACCTCTTGATTCTCTGAGACTTGTTTACTTCCTCTATGAGCTATTTATTTACCTATTATTTTTATGGTTTGTCATTTTGTTCTTAATTATCTATTAGTATTGGATTTGATTTTAATTTATTCAGTTATTTTACAGCTATTAATGCATTTGATTTTATTTTATTCAGTTATTTTCCAGTTATTAATTAATGCATCATATTTTCAGCAGTGAAAAGATATTTATGTGCAAACAATAATTGGATGGATAAATATCAATTCACCAACACACAAAATTAGAGTTTTGAAGAAACAGGATTATCTGCCCCTGTCGGCAAGCCATTTGAAGAAAAATAGTATATACTTTCATTAATAAAAGAGAGGGTGGTCAAAGAGTCACAGTGTCTACCTCACACATCATGGGATGAATGGTCAAACCTCAGTAAGTCTTGAGGTTAAAAAAATTTTAATCTTTACACCATGCAACAACTTCTTGGACAAGCAACCTGGAAAATAGTTGAAGCACATGAACAATTGTATGGATGGTGTAATAAACAAACATTACGTCACTTCTGTCGTTTAGGATCATCATGTAGCAGGTGCTTTACAGGGTGTCGCTCTCATCTCTCATCATGGCCCGCCGAATGGTTTCTTGATTTCTTGCCAGGTCTTCCACCTCATGCCCCACATTACCAAGGCGTCTGTAATCTCCTGTGTCCATCTTTGTGCTGGTGGACCATCTTCCAGGTACCATGCTTTCCCTTCCTGTTCTTTCCAAGCCAATGTGCCGTTTGATATAGTAAAATATTTTAGCTTGCGGGGTGTGATACTGCTTGTAAGCCAGTTTTTTCCTATGTTCATATCTGGTAGAATTCCTGATTTCCTCTTCTTGATCCACAATATTCTAGAACTTTTCTGTAGCATATGCCCACATTTTCTTCTTTAGATATTGCAAAATGGTCCATGATTCACATCCATATGTTTCTATAGAAAAGATACATGTCCTCAAAAATTATCCTGAAACTTGTTTGCCTGTTATGTCATCTACTGCCCATAGTACCTTGTGGTGTAAGACAGGGGGGGGGGGGGGTCTTGAGCTTGAGGAATAAGGGCCCCCCTGGCTAGTGCAGTTGCCGTGAACTTTGCAGGTTAGTTTTCTTTTTTGCCCCTGATAGAAATAAAAATCCACACCTTACAGAGGATTCAAACACAGGTCTCCCGAAGGAGAACCCACATTCTAGCCGCTTGGCTAGTCACTCCACTTTGTTTGCAAGTGTTGTTCTTAATTCTATTTAACTTCTGCATTATTATGGCCAGCCTACTTCTTTTGAAATGTCCCTATTGTTGATTATAGAGCAAAGATATTCAAAGTTTGTGACGCTTTCAATTTCTTCATTGTTGATTGTGATCTTTGCTTAGCAAGTAGTTTTGTCCATGGACATTATCTTTGTTTTGTTTATGTTCAGAAACAGTTTTCGATTTCCACTGTGTCTCTTTACAGACAAGATTAATGCTTCTAATCTTTTAGCACTATTTGAGAGGAGTAACACGTCATCTGCATATCTAAATTCTGGAATTGGATTTCTACTAGTTACAAATGGATCAAAATAAACAATAATTTAGGATATTATTGTATAAATAGATTTGAGCTTGTATGTGTTAAATAATTAAATAATTGTTGTTTTTCTTTAAGGTTTGGCCAGGGAATACTGCATTTCCAGATTTTTTTCACCCTCGAGCTGTTGATTATTGGTACAAGCAAGCCAAGGCATTTCATGATAAGATACCATTTGATGGATTGTGGATTGTATGTAAACATTATTGTTATCCATGCTGTTAATATAATAATTATTAGAATCTTTAAAGTGATAGCTGTTGATTTGAAGTTAAAATAATTGCTAGGATTGATTTAAAGTAACAACTAGGAGAGAGTTAAAGTAGCAGCTAGGAGAGAGTTAAAGTGATAGCTTGGACAGAGTTACAGTAACATCTAGAATAGAGTTAAAGTAATGGCTAGGAGAGAGATAAAGTAATAGCTGGGACAGATTTGAAGTAACATCTAAAATACAATTAAAGTAATGGCTAGCAGAGAGTTAAAGTAATACTGATATAGAGTTAAAGTAACAGCTGAGTTAAAGTTAAAGTAACTGCTAGGATAAACTTAAAGTAACACAAGGATAAATTTAAATTAACACTAGGGTAAATTTAAAGTGACACTAAGATAGTTCTAAAATAACTGCTAGGATTGAGTTAAAGTAACATCTTGGATAGAGTTAAAATGACACCAAGGATAGAGTTAAAGTAACATCTATGCTAGAGGTTAAGTAACAGCTAGGAGAGAGTTAAGTAACATTTAAACTGAGTTAAAGTAACAGTTAGGATAAACTTTAGTAACAGCTAGCTGAATGATCCTACATCTGATCCCCAAAGGTGAATGATCCTACATTTGATCCCCAAAGGTGAATGCTCCTACAGTTGATCCCCAAAGGTGAATGCTCCTACATTTGATCCTCAAAGGTGAATGCTCTACAGTTGATCCCCAAAGGTGAATGCTCTACATTTGATCCCCAAAGGTGAATGCTTCTACAGTTGATCCCCAAAGATGAATGCTCCTACAGTTGATCCCCAAAGGTGAATTCTCCTACAGTTGATCCCCAAAGATGAATGCTCCTACAGTTGATCCCCAAAGATGAATGCTCCAACAGTTGATCCCCAAAGATGAATGCTCCTACAGTTGATCCCCAAAGGTGAATGCTCCTATAGTTGATCCCCGAAGGTGAATGCTCTACATTTGATCCTCAAAGATGAATGCTCCTACAGTTGATCCCCAAAGGTGAATTCTCCTACATTTGATCCCCAAAGGTGAATGATCTCTAACTAAGATGGCTCAGGGATTGACCCACCTCTATATAAGGGGTACAAAATCTGGACAAGTAAAGTCAGCCAGTGCCGTACTGGTCACCGCAGAACCCATCTGCTGTTCATAGAAAACATGGGCTTAAGCACCATAACCCCATATTCTTTTATGTGGCATGTTACTTAAATATGCATACTATGGAGAAATAATAGTTGTTAATATCAAATAGTAAATATTAGTGAGCTGCGGAAGTAATAATAACACGTGTATAGCCTTTAACACAATATGAATTGAAAACAGTTAGGTATATTTAGCTCCTACGAAAATAAGAGACATAATAGACACAGACACAATGTATGTACCTTACAAAAACATCCATCTTAGGTGAAACTTATCCAAAAAACCATAAACTAAAACAATCAATAAATATATAATACTGAAGTATTAAGTTGAAAATAGTACGTGCGAGGCAAATAGCTGTTTATGGTCTTTTGGATAAGTTTCACTTAAGATGGAGTTTTTTGTAAGGTACGTTACATTGTGTCTGTGTCTATTATGTCTCTTCTTTTCGCAGTGTCAAAGTGCGGGATATGAATAAGTAGGACTAAAGACAGAAGTAAGGTAAGGACAGAGACAGGATGTAGATAAGGACCTTTAGAAGAGATAGATAGAGAGGGACCGGACAAGGAGGTATAACTTAAAGCAGTTATAAGACGGGACATAGACTAGGACACAGACGTGTCATAGCTAGGACACAACAGGGACCCACCACCAGGATGGGACAGGGGACGTTAGCCATGGGAAACTACCCGTAAACAGTAGTACGACCCCAGGTTAGCGAGTACTGGACGACTGGACTACGTGACAGTTGACGCAACACGCAACGCTGCTGACCGCACGAGGACTTTAGGACCAGCCAGCCAAGTGAACCTGAAAACTTACGCAGACCGGACTTGACAGTCAGAGCGACCAGACGTGTGCGACGTTCCTAGCCACTGTGTAGTTTAGAAAGGACGCAGTTAGACATAGCTAGTGCGAAGAATGTATTTGAGTATGAGTGCGATTAATGTATGCTCGAGAAGCGAGCAATGAATAATTGTGTGGGCATTATTGCCGATAGCAAATGTATGAGCTGAATCGCATAGAATAAATATTGATTCATTTTGCCATTTGTGCAATCGTGTTTGTGATCGTGAGGTACGAATGAAGTTGACACGCAGGAGCTAAATATACCTAATTCTTTTCAATTCATATTGTTATATCCTGCTGCAGCCGCTGTTTTTTCTTTTGTTTTTTCTTTAACACAATATGGTTCTGAAACATGCACTGTAATCAGAAAGGATGAAAAGAACTTAGAATAATTTGAGATATGGTGTTATTGCAGAATACAAAGAGTCAGCTATACAGAAAAGTGATCAAATGAACAAATTATTGAAGAAACAAGGGAAAAGTAGATAACTATTGAAAGGTATAAGAGAAGAAAGCTTTCTTAGTTGGTTACAATATGACATACAGAGGTCTATTATTTCAACCTGAAAGTGAAAGGAACATATTGTTTTTGGAATATTGAAAAATATTTTGCATTGTATTATTTAAAATTGTTTATTAACAGGACATCAAATTGTTTATAAACAGGACATGAATGAGCCTTCAAGCTTTGTGGATGGGTCCGTCTCTGGGTGTACTAGTAATGAATTGGACAATCCACCTTTTACTCCAGCTAGTAAGAACATTCTTAACTGCTGTGTTACTTTGGTCTTACTTGTGTAACTTCAATATTGCTTGTTACTTTGGTGTAATTTGTGTCATTTTGATGTTACTGGTGTTACTTTGATGTAGCTGTCAGAAGTCGGGGTGCCCCACCGGCTAGATGAAAGTATTTTTCACTGGCGAGCAACCCCAAATAGTCAGAAACTGACTAGGGACAAAAACTATATGGCTGAACTATAGATTAAGCCTTGAATATCCAACATACAGCTCCAAGTGGCTCGTTACAAAATGAAATGAACTGTGCTGAATATTCGCCAAGGAATAGGAAAGAGAAGTTTAGCTAAGATAGTTTAAGTCTAAATATATGAATATAGACGACTATCTCAGTACAGGTTTTTCTCCCTGACTGCTCCCTTCCTTGGTGTATAAGTGAACCCCCACCAATGTACACACACAACACGTATGCACAATTGGAATTAAAATATAACGACCGAACTATGAGTTACAATACTACAACATTTATTTATTAATCATAATCATAGACATCTGATGGTTCAATATGAGGATGATGAAATCATATACATATTGATATTGATGACAAATATTACGTAACTTTACTTGTTACTTGCTCTATCTGGATCTGTGGTCCAGATCCCCACTCTCCAGTAGACACAAAAAGAACAGCTTGCCAGTATTCTGACGAACCTGTCAGTCCTGACACTCCTAGTCAGTAGTCTCTAGTCTTGAGATCTATAACATAGGTGCTCCTTGTGAGAGCTTGAAAGAAAGTCAAGAATGTGTTATATCAGTTCTACATCAGCGCAATCCTAATTAAAACATATCATAACACAAACATATACAATGACCAGTCTGGCCAAGTTTATCTTCCAGCTCTACTGTGTTCACCATCCTCCTTCTCCCTACTGTCTTTAGTCTGGGACGGGCTTTTCAATTGTCTCACACGCCTGTAATGATTACATTTCTGCCGCCCCATGTCCATGTCGCTAATACAGAAATTCTGTGTCGTACAGCCGCTCCGTCCAATGTTAGTTTAGCAGCTCACATGGTCGGTAAGGGTATTATAACAATGCCTGATCACCCGTGACCAGTAGCTGTGCCAGGTTTCCATGCATTACCGTGGACGCACGCCCACCATACACTGAGAAAGTTTAGCACCATATACCAATTGTGGGTAATGTCTGTACCATTACACCTCTGCTTCCAACACCATCATTGGCCAATGTGCCAATGCGCAGACAATAGCATAACACTTCATATTGGTAGGTTTGCATATGACAAATCAATATATCAAACATCCAATACACATAAACATATTGATTAAACTAGACATATTATGATACTTTAACATCATAGCATAATGCACTAGTTAGTTTATGAAATTACACATACATACATCCAACATATCCGTAAACATTATATTACTTCAAGATGGACCTCTAATGATACTCAACATAATAGCATCAGGCATTATTAATGAGTACTAATATTGTATAGCTACAAAATGAGATATACAACAAGTCTAATGGAAGTTCCCACACAGACCAGCCATATTTGCTGAGCTGCCCGGTTTAATCACCACTTAGTTACTGCTGTTGTAAGAATTAAATAAATAGTCAGTTGACTATAATCTGTACAACAAATGCACACACCAAAAGGCGACTAGGGTAGTGTACAAAGAAATGACAAGCATCTACCAAGACACCTAAAAGTATACTTAGACAATGATATTCCTTTCACAAGTTTCTACTTCTCAGAAGAGTAATACATGAAGCACAATTATATTGAACACAGAACTTAGAAAGAACACTCAAGTAACATGACAATGATAGTTCTTGAAAATAACCTAGATCAGATATAGACTGACTAGTTACTAAGAAATAATTCCTAGAAGCCAACATAATAATCATACATATGACTACAAACATTGAGCTTGCTGTCTCACCTGTTCTGAAGTCAGACTTAATCTAAAGGGAAAAAGTCTAGCAGGGGTTTTTATACCTAGCCTAGCAGTAGACACTTATCTCCCCGGAATTCCATTCATAAATTCTTCTTATCTCCTCCTGACGTTAATTGCAATTAACTCCAAGTCTGTCCAGTCATAAAAATTCGTTCTGCATGCACACTAGCCTTCACACCTGTGGGTCTGACAATTATTAGCCCACTGAGTCTTATCAGTGAATTCACACCTTGCCCCTCGAGTATTCCTGCTTCAGTTTCAATAGCCAACATTTACTTTGTGTGGCCAGTCTTGACACTTCACAGCTGACCGGTTTTACAAGGTCTGTTTTCACACTCTACTGAGTCTGCCGATCTGAGTTGACTTGGCTTGTTTACCGCCCTATGGCTATTATCTCCATCTGGCGTTAATTGCCTTTATTCAACCAATGGCCCAGTTTATTGTTGATTCAGCCAGGGTCTACCTGGACGAGAAGGTGCCAATGTGTCTGTGTGGTGTCATAGCCCGTCTGGGTCAGCAGTTTTCCAAGGTGTAGACTAATTTAAATTATCTAGTTGTGTCCATCTCAAGTATCCCATTTTACTTGCCATCTGCAAGCTTACGTCAGGAATACTAGAGGCTTTTTGTGAATAATCTTACCTCACGACTAGATAGCCGTGGAGTAGCATGATTAATTCATTCTTTCTCAATTTGGCCTCTCAAATTTGGAGACCGAGAAAAATATTCTGGGATGTTAAGGCGGCATTCCACGACAGTAGCTTGTGTCACTTTTATGTAGTTCGTTATGTTTTTATAGTTAGTTAGTCGACAGATCATCCTCGTTGCACATCGAACCATTCAGTCCATAAGTGCTCGGATCCCCTCCTCAGCAAATCCCGCAGCGTGTAGCGGCTAACGACGCCAGTTCTGTGTTGGTTTATCAATCCTGTTAGACATTGATGTTGCTTGTGCTGCTTTGGTGTTACTTTGATGTTGCTTGTATTAGTTTGATGTTACTTTGATGTTACTTTGATGTTGCTTGTATTAGTTTGATGTTACTTGTGTTGCTTTGGCTTTGCTTGTGTTACTTTGATGTTACTTTGATGTTGCTTGTATTAGTTTGATGTTGCTTATGTTATTTTGTTATTGCTTTTTCAATTTCCAACTGCCAAGGGATCTTTTACGTGCTCAACAATACACACGGGCATCCGATCTCACTACCCAGAGACCAGGGGAAATTTTTACTAGAAGTCCACGTGAATAAATCCCAGTCCTCACCTGGGCTTGAACCCGGGACCTCCAGCACTCGAGGCGGACACCATACCTCGAGACCACGCAGCCCCATGTAGCCTAACGGCGCTGCCCGGGCAAAATTTCGAGTTAAAAATCTACCCAAAGTATTTCAAGATCCTCGCCGGTGCTGCGGAGTTCGTGCACTGAGCTGAGTTTCTCTAGACAGGTTTGAGTTAGGAGGAGAACGGAGCACTTATGGGTTGCACCCGTGTGCCGTGATGTTGATCCGTCGACTAAACTAAACTAAACTAAACATTTTGGTATTGCTTGTGTTATTTTGATGTTGCTTGTGTAACTTGTGTTACCCTAGTTTGCTTCTGTTACTTTATGTTACTTTAGTGTTGCATGTGTTACTTTGAAATTGCTTGTGTTTTTGTCTGAGATATGAGTTGTATTCTACCTATAACCTTTGTGTTACTTCTATAATTAGACCTAAATGGCCCCTTCTAACTAGCTTGATAATATTTCTGGAATCTTGTTTTTGTTTATATTTCCTATAGTCTGTTTCTGTCTTCTTTTTTTTCCACCCTTTTTAAAATGCTGACCCATTTTAACCCTCTGTCAGGTCCCCGGTAATTATTATTTCAGATAAGGAACTTGTTTGTTGATCTCTTTGGGACAGTTATGATTTCTATAGAATTCTTCCCATCTTCTTTATATGAACTTATAGGGCGGTACTTATTCTGGTCCAGTTTGTACTAATTTATTTCTTCCACAGTGTTGTTGCTACTTCTATTTTTTAAATATACAAATTTCCACTAACATAAAATTGTTGATATTTTACTGCAAGTGTGTACACCTTTTTATATCACCATTATCACCATGTGCCATTATGGTAATCATGTGCATACATGTTTCGCCATCTCATACAATCACCAGTCTTGAATCAGGTCTATGATCTTGTCCCAGATTTGCCATGTGACCAATCATTTGCATATTTATCTCTTTGTTTTCCTCTAGCTTTTTCCCCATCAAGTTTGTCATTTTTCTCACTAAATTTTCAAGTTTTTGTCACCCTCAAAAATCTTGACTGTCAACATCTAATTTCTGTAATCAATTTACAGTTTTCATTAATTTTTATAAGAACTGCCTCATTCGTTTTTCCATCCATGGTAAAAGTTAGCTGCATGTCGCCAGCAACCCCAGCATTCTTTTGCAATGGTATTTTTGGCATTTTCCTGAGAAACCACATCCCTGCTGTCATTAGATATTTCTCATCTTGTCTCTTTATTGCTCATGTTTAACATGCATAAAACAGTAAAAGTTCTATATGGCACTTTAGCACTTTTTTTCTCACTGCTATTGACAGCAAAAGATTATTTTTGCCATGTTAGATCTTGTTTTTATCTCTTCAAGGCATCTTCTATCAGATTTTATGTCAGTTCCAAGATAGTTAAACCACTTAACTTGTTTAAGATGTTTCTCATTTACAAGGATATTTTGTTCTTCTTCTTTATTTAATTCTAACCCTAGTTGCTCAATGTGTAAAATAACTGAGTCCACTAAACAGGGATTTTCATTCTTGTGATATATTTCTTGAACCTGCTTCCTTGTTTGCTTTGACTATCTTTAACATGTTTTTCACTCTCTGAAGTTCATTGTCTTGGTTCATATATTCTGTTAGTGGTCTCCTTTATTGTTCATATTTTTGCAACTCCATTAAATAATGTTGTTTCACTAATTGTCATATTCTTCTTCTGCCCCATTATGTCTTTTTGGGGCAGAGACACTCAGCCAACTTATGTCATGCTGTCCTATCTCTTGCTATCTCCTGCAGCTTACACCATCTCTTTCCCATATTATCCATCTCTGTGTCCAGTTCATTTCTGCGTATGTTTTTAGTTCTCCCTCTTGTTCATTTACCCTGTGGATTTCATTGAAATTACTGTCTAGCTATACTGCTCTCAGGTTTTCTCAGTGTTTCCTGTGCAGTGCCAGCATCCTTCCCCCACTTCTTGATTCACTGGAATCTGCCTAGTTCTCTCCTTAGGCTCGTATTATCCTTCTTCAATAGGAAGTTACTTAACTGCATTATTTGTTTCTTACCCATGCCCTGGCAACATGAGCTTTCAAGGCCAGCTCAGAAGCCGTTTATTTGCCTGTTGCTTTTATGTTTCCACGTCAAATGCTTGTTTTATCATTGTGTAATATTTGGATAATATGAATGTAAAAGATTATGTGCAGAAGCTGGCCTGCTAGCCCGGTGGCCATGAGTTTGAATCCACATCAGGTCAGATGTTCACAAACTGACCAGGGCGCCAGGTTGACCCAGCCTAAAACAAGTACCAGGAAATGTCCTGGGACGTAAAGGTGGCCAGAATGACACTGACCACATCAGCCACCCAGTGCTGGTTGGTCTACACAAGATGGGTCCAGCACCATACGCCCCTTGCACCTTAAATGTGTGAAAGGGTCTTGACTTGTTTATTTTTATGTGCATCCTGGAGTATGTTTGTGTTTTGTGTCTTGTGAATAATAAAACTTTAATACATTTTTTGACAGCAATTGATGGAGGGAAACTCATATCTAAAACGATCTGCCCTTCAGCCAAGCATGCAATCTCAACGCACTACAACTTGCACAACATGTACGGCTGGTCTCAGTCTAATGTCACCAGAAGGTTGGTTCTACATGGAGGTTGACCTTGATACTTTGTTTTGTTTTTTTTGTGTGTTTTTACAAGTGATAAGCTTCGTGGCTTAGAGGTTATGACTTTTCTCCGTAATCTCGTATACTCTCGTCGGTAACGTGATGACGGTTCAAATCAGCAGTGGTTCGAATCGCATCGGTAACTTACGGGGTATGTGAGCCGGCCGCTCAGAAAGCAATGGCAAACTACTGAGCGTAATCTTGCCAAGAGATCAACATACTGCTGAAAGATGCTGGTGTTGACAGCTAAGTCCTGTAAAAGGATATGCTAAAAAAACAAAAACAAAACAAGTGATCATTATTATCATCATTATCATCATGTGGCATGCCGATTAGCTAGTGGTGCAGTCATGGTTCTACAAAGCGATCTCCTTAGTCTCAGATCAGGCCTGATCTTGTCCTCATTATGCCGTATGGTCATACCATCCAGGTGTGTATCTCTTTATCTTCCTCTTGCCCTTTTCCCATCAAGTTTCTCAATTATAATTAAAAAGTTTCTAATCCATCAATTTTCTAAATTATGACTGCAGGCTGTTGGTTTGTCGAGACTCCTGCCTGTTCCACTTTTAACATGGGGCAGTGAGGAGCATTTTGTGTGATATTCATTGGGACAGGAATGAAGCATGATGGGTCAACAACTTTGCGGGAGGGGGTTGTGAGGTTGGAACCGTGACTAATTAACTAACTTCTAAATTATAAAAATTTTCAAGTCATAATGTATTGGTAGTATACAATGGTGGGTTTCCCCTGAATTCTGCTGGTTTTACTGTGGTTAAATAAAAATTCATCATCATCATATTTAAGTAACCTCTCTGTATGAAAGGTCAGCTGTTATGTGTCTCCAACAACTTTTTTCCTGCGTCTACATGGTGCTCTCATACAGGATTTTCCAAATCCATCTCTAGATGTTGTCTCCCTCTTACATGCTTCCCCTCCCCTTTGCCTCAAGCACATTCTGCAACAAGGAGATGTTTCTCTTCATATGGCCACTGTACCTTAATTGTCTGCCCTTGATCTTTTTCAGTAATATTCTCTTAGACCACACTATTTTTAATACTTCTTTGTTTGTTTTCTTCTCCTGCCAAGATATTCTTCATATTCAAGAATCCATAGTCTACAATGTGAAATATCACTATTAGTGCTTTCGGAGAGCGGATGTGGCATAGTTGTCAGCACACTTGATTACCAAAGGCTGTGATTTGGTTTTAATCTCTAGCAATGGCAGGATTACTTTCTCCAGATCACCTGCTGTTGGTTTCGAACCCTTCAATCATTATGACGGGGCGTGGGTTTCACTATCCACTAAGCCACAGACACCAGCTACATATATATATATATATATATATATATATATATATATATATATATATATATATATATATATATATATATATATATATATATATATATATATGTATATATATAACCCATACACTAAACTGCATATATATTCACACATTTTTGCATCATAGAATTATTTTTCAAAAGTTAGTTGCATATCCTTTACAGGACGTAGAAGTCAAATCCAGAATTTTTTGACTGTTTATGATTCCTGGGCTAGTTTAGTTCCTTAGTTTGCCATTGCTTTCTGAATGACTGGCACTCACACCAATGTATGGAAACCAACGCAAGGTGGTGTGCTGCCAAATTGCCCACAGCTGCGTTTTGAACGATTACGAATTGTGTCTGTAACCCCTTCACAACAGAGCCAGCCATAGAACAAGGGAGAGATTTAAATGTGTTTGAAAATGCTTCTAGATGAATTTTTCTGTTAACAGAACACTTGATCTCCTCTATGGCAACAAGAGGTCCCCAATCATCACAAGATCATCATTTGCTGGTACTGGTAATAAAGTTGGACATTGGCTGGGTGACAACTTCTCAAGTTTCTCTGACTTGTACTATTCTATACCAGGTTTGTCCAGTTTTGTTTTTGTTGCTGTAAACATTTTAAGTAACACTTTGTATCCCAAACATTAATTACTGTAAATTATCTAACTTTAAGGGGGCTGAGTGGTCTTGAGGCATGATGTCCGCCTCGAGTGCTGGAGGTCTCGGGCTCAAGCCCCGGTAAGGGCCGGAAGAGAGAGCCGGAACTCACTCATCATGCCCGACCTCTTGGTTTCGTGTCTAGGGTTTATAAGATTTAGCAGAAATATCTCAATCGGCTCGTAGAACTAATGGACAAGTCTTTCGTGCAAACAACACCAGTTCAACTCGTCCTCAGAGTACAAGATAACCTTTATTACAGTACAGCTCTACACATGGTCACCATCGTACACCGCCAGCCATTGCCTTTCAGCGTTCTGTGTACGACCTTCCCACACACTGTCTGCCCATAAAGAATCACTAGCACAACTGATCGTTAATTGTCCCGGCTATTACTGTACACTACAGACTGTCGCTACACTTCACTGCTAAACGAGAACATCAATGCTATCTACTTACGCACCTCACACTGGTGGCGAATGTGTCATGGCGTGTCTCTCGCTCGGCCATTCTTGTCGGTTTGTTCACAACACCGTGTCAGCTCTTTCATCACAACTACTGGGCGCTATTGACTGGCCCCTCGTTGGTCGTTGCCTGCAGTGTACTCCTTCTTAACTCCCAGCGTTCTTGAAGATGAACTCTATTTCACAGTGAACTGCAACTTTCATAACTGCGATCAGCGTAAACGTTTTCAAGCGCAGAACCTTCTCAACTTGACCATCTTAGACTCACGTCCCAGCTCAGACTAACTTCAGCGTAACCTCTCCCGGCTTCTTGCCTGGGCGCCGTCACGTGACGCATTAGCTCCACCCACTAATGTTAGCCGCGTTTGCTTGTGTTTCTGAACTGTGTCAATAGTTTCTACGCTTGCTGTGTGTCGCGTAATCCAATTCATGGCAATTTTCACATGGACTTCTAGTAAACAAATGTCCCCTGGTCTCTGGGTAGTGAGATCAGACGTCCATGTGTATTGCTGCACACATAAAAAAATCCCTTGGCAGTTGGAAATCAAAAAAGAGTAGCCTAACGGCACTGCCCGGGCAAAATTTTGAGTTAAAAATCTACCCAAAGTATTTCAGGATCCTCGCCGGTGCTACGAAGTTCATGCACTGAGCTAAGATTCTCCAGACTCAGGCTTGAGTTAGGAGTAGAACGGAGGACTTATGGGTTACGTGTGCCGTGATGTTGATCCGTCGACTAAACTAAACTAATCATCTAAATTTAGGTAACCCTTTCTATTTCAAACATCTGTTACTGTAAATTTTCTAAATTTAAATAACTCTTTCTATTCCAAATATGTGTTACTGTAAATTTTCAAAACTTAAATAAATATTTCAGTCCCAAATATCTAATACCATAAATTAACTCTGAAAGGATGTGAGCGTGCGGTACATCATTTCCTCTCTGAGTTTAATACTTTTATGCCAATGGTAAAAGATGAAAATATTTTTATTTACATGGTGTTCAAAACTATATTGATATTTTAAGTGGTAATGAGGGCTAATACTGATAAATAGCACACTTAAAAGAATTTAAATATCTAGGAAGTATGATCACGGATGGCAGAGTAACAGAGAAATTGAAATTGTATGTCAAAAAGCAAGTGGGCTTTATCACCCATACTGAAAAATCCACATATACCAACATATGTCCTTAAAACGACAGATAATAAATAACATATTCACACCAACCCTATGCACTTACACAAAATCGACACCTGCGAGATGAGATGCTTGAATTGAGCTGTCAACTTATCGGAAACCAAGTAAGAAATGATGTTATCAGACAGACAGACAGTGGGATCAACACCTTGTGCCACATTTATTGAAAGACAAAAGATTAAATGGTTCAGCCATCTTGTTAGAATGCAACACCATCAACTACCGGCGGTGGCGCTACATCAAAGAAGATCTGATATGAGAGGAATAAAACGCCAGAAAAGAAAATAGCTTTACGACATCAAAGACATTGTACGATCACACGGAATGACACTAGTGCCACGCAGCATGTGCTAGAATGTCAACTAATCCTCCCCACAACATTTGATGGCAAAAATGGAAAAAGATGATTTGATAGAGGGCCTGTTTAACATTTATAACTAGGACAACATGAAATTAAAAGTTGAATAAAGGTAATCCCACCATAAATGCTTGAAATACTGACCCAAAACGTCTAGCCTTCTGGCCTTGAAGAGTTAGCTGTTTGGTTAAAAAAGAAATCAATGAATAATTATCTAAGATAGGGGTTGGCTGTTTTGTTGGTTTCTTGGATGTTGGAAGGTAAATGTAAATTATGTGTGATATAGACACATAGAATAGAATTCATGATTTGTTGTACCATATTTTATTTTGAATTCTCTGACCAAATATAATAATCATCATTGTTGTATAAAGGAAATGATCAAGTAATACTTGGGATGATGATTTGAGTGGACTTAAAGCACCAGAAATTCAGACCTAAATGTGACTTGTATTCTTCATGTGTTTTTAGACACTTCATGCAGAAATGATCACACTGCAAAATTTACTAACATTTTTTTTTGTTTAGTAGTAGGTACAAAATTGTAATACTAATAATAATACTCATATCAATTCTGTTTTCAGGTATCCTCAACTTCAACTTATTCGGCATTCCTCAGATTGGAGCTGATATTTGTGGGTTTATTGGTACAACAACCCCTGAACTCTGCACCCGCTGGCACCAGCTGGGCGCTTTTTATCCATTTATGAGAAACCACGCAGAAGCGAGTTCACCAGTAAGGATTTACTAGGTTATTGTATCATCTTAATTTACGACAAAAGTACCTAGGTCCTAGGTTCGTTTCCAGATCCCGTCTTTGGTTTCCTGACTGAACCTTTTTCGGAGACTCCTGGAAGTTGTCGAGTCTCTGTGCTATTAAAGCGATGTGAGGCAAACAAAATTAAATTCTATAATATTTAATTTCTATGTTCTTATATGGTATAGAGTTTAATATTAAAGTCACGGATGACAGAGTAACAGAGAAATTGAAATTGTATGTCAAAAAGCAAGTGGGCTTTATCACCCATACTGAAAAAGTACTTGGTGTGATGAAGCTGGGGCAATGGTCAACCCAACAAAGGCAACAGTGACTTGGTTCTCGTTGAATAATCATATTGTCAACACTCCAACACCAACTGTAATGCTGTGTTCAGAGACGGTGGAAAGAACGCAGGCAATGAATTACCTGGGGATACGGTTTGATTGAAGCCTTGCTTATAATGTGCACATAGACCAGGTGATAACAAAGGCCAAGTGGGGTTTGGCAGCGATGCGGGTGATGGCGGCAGCAAACTGTGAGCAGCGCCATCTATGTCTTCTGTACGAGGGGTTGGTCATGTCGGTTTTGGAGTATGCAATGGCAATCCTGACTCTCAGCCATAAGCAGATAGAAAGGATGGAAAGGATACAGAATGAAGCTATGCGCATTATTCTTGGATGTACAAGAGATACAGCATGCAGGGCTATGCGCTACCTTCTTGGTTTTCCAACCATTGAAGAGAGAATACAAGTTTGCAGGGCACGCGCCTACCTCAGAATTAACGCAAACACACAACATCCACTGCATAGTGAAATTAGAAAGGTGAAGGGCAGCAGGTTAAAAAGAGGACGGTCGTGGATGGGTCAAGCCGAAGACATTCTTCAACAGGTGTGTTCACTTGAGGACTTAGAACCTGGCGAGGAGTGGGTGCGAGTGCCAACAGACTTCTGCACATCCTTTTCAGTTTGCATCCAACTAGATAGAAAATGCAGACAAGAAAATCCGGCTGCTGTTGAGGCTGAAGTACAAGCGTTGATTTTCGAGAATTCGCTAGACGGTGACGCGGTCATCTACACAGATGGGTCGGTCGTCCGACATGTGAGAAGCACATGGGCCTTTACAGCTCGGGCCGGAGGGAGAATTGTGAAGGAGGACTCTGGTGCTTTCACTGAAACCACAAGTAGCCTGACCATGGAAGTCATGGCAGTAAGTAAAGCAATAACATGGCTCGAGACACAGACATTCACTAGGGCTTGTTTCCTTAGCGACTCAATGAACATGATCAAGAGGATAGAGGAGGGGTCGATCCGAAGAGAATGGTTGCTGCCTCTGGAGCGGTCTCGACTGGCAAAGATTAGTTTCATCTTCGTGCCAGGGCATGCGGGAGTACAAGGAAATGAGCGGGCTGACAAGCTCGCAGGTGAGGCTACTGTGGAGGGCGGAAGCGACATGGACCAGGCCGACATTCTGAATGCTCTACGAGAAGTAAGACTTTTGCGAGAACCAAGTGATGACTGTGAATCTACAACAATGGCCAGACTGCGAGAGCAGCAAATTAAAAGAGGGATGGCCAAACAAGAACACTACGCAGGAAGCCAAAGAAGATTTATAAACCAACACAGAACTGGCGTCGTTAGCTGCTACACGTTGCGGGATTTGCTGAGGAGGGGATCCGAGCACTTATGGACTGAATGGTTCGATGTGCAATGAGGATGATCTGTCGACTAACTAACTAACTAACTATATTAAAGTCTGCTGATCGATAAAATACTGTCAAATTGACTTTGCACTTAACGGTTGCCATGGAAACCAAGATAAAGAGCGGCTGTATTAGATTTCTTAAATTTTTGGTATATATGTGCATAAATAGACCCTTTACATTTCAACAGAAAATTTTAATGATATCGGTTGGCATTTTTTTCCCTTCATAATTTAAAAAATGTAACAACATTTTCCATGACAATTTTTGTGGTTTTTACTGCTGCACAAAAACTAAACCTTAATTACAAATAATGCTCTGTACATAATGTACATAATTCAATGAAGAATAAGTGTACATAATGTCATTATAATCTGACAAACAGTTTTTGGGAAAGATGTACCAAAATACAAAACACTGGCAAAATGAATAAATGGAGGGGGGGGGGGGGCACAAATTATTTTCTTGTTTTTTTTATACTCATAAAGTTATGTTACTACTAAATCAGGTTATTTTAAACAGAAAAAACAGTTTCTAACAGTACATGACAATTAGAACACTCCTGCTGCATATGCAGGATCTTCCTCCCGGGCATGCACCTCACCTTGTCTCTTCAGTTTGGCCGCTCGTACACTGCCGCGTCTCTTAATGTCCTCTAGATCTTCTAACTTTGAATATAGTTTATTCGCTTTGTTGTGAAATGGAATCATTACTTCCTGCAGCTAGGTATCTTCCACAAACTATTTCTTCACAACAAGAGCAGTAAACCTATGCATACACCGCTAATCCTTTGGCTATCTTGCTGTAAGTTTTTAAAGTAAGACTAGTATTTTTACATAATGGACAACATAACATTTTGATGATTTCATAAATTTCTGAACAATCAACTACTGCTCTGTGTTGTAGTTTTTGGTTTATATTGTCATCAACTCAACAGAAACACACTTGTTGCTAGAGTAGGTCATATATTCATATGTATCTCTTTTAAATTGGCTTCAGGTTTTTTTTCTGCAATAAAGGAGTAATTTCCACAACTTTGAGAAGAACACAATGGTTCTGAATCATTCAAATTCATTGTCAAAAGACTTGGAAAGGCAAGCGCTGTTTACCTGGGTCATATTCAAAATTTTCTGTAATGTTTAGGATGTTCTGGTAGGCTTGTCGGTGCTTATGAGCATTTGCTGGTTGTAGTCAGTGTGATTTCTTATGTTGAGCAGATGACTGGATGTTAAATTTCTTGAAACAAGGTATTTATCAATTCGGCATGTCAGTCGGTCATGAAGCGTAAACATAACAAAATAGCCATCTTGGAAAAAAATTGGATGCCCATGTGATCAGTTTCAGCCAACGGGAATTGCACACTGCTTACGGTCATGTGTAGTGTTCTGTATGTGGAAGTTTCCGAGAACTGTTGAGGTGAAAGAACCAGCTTTGTTTAGGAGAGTTCGCAATTACACGATCTCGAAGCTTCACAAATAATTCAGGTCACATAGAGACGATTAAAATGGTATATAATACCTGTGGTTACCTCTTTGCGCAAATAACGTAGCTATGGTTTTAAAAAAACATCAATTTCGTAACAATTTTCAATAAGTAGACAATTTCAAATAAGTTTTAATAAATGTCAATAAGTAGACAAAAAGTAGTAAAGGGCCAAAATACAACATATCTAGGCAAACCTTCTGGCCTAGAGAGACGACAGTGGAAGATAAACTCTATGGGCCGCTGAGTGAACTAAAAAAGACAGTTAAATTCATACAAGAGACAACATTGCAATTATAGACATATTTCAAGCGAACGAAAGCAGAAGAAAAAGTAAAGGACCCATTTACACATCTTAAGACACATTGGCCTATTGTTCTGGACCCATATATTTTAGACCAGGTTATACCGGGTGGGTCAGGAGGTCAGTATCATGCTGGCTGCCTTTATTTCCCATGACTTTGCATGGTACAGGTTGAGTTGACCTGGGTCAAGGTTAAACATTCATATCTTCCAGGATGTGGATCAGTCCCATGGCCACCGCACCTGCAGACAGACATCTGGCCACTGTGCTGCTGCAGCCCCTGCTGAATTCATGGAGGGAATTTAGCTCTTTGTTTAGATTGCTGAGCTTAGGGAACTGATCACAGAAGATGAATATGCCATATTTTGTATTCCCTGATATTATCATCTTTGTTTTGTTGACTTTATAATGCAGTTTTTTCAATTTGCAAAATTGCAGTATCAGGACCCAGCATTCTTCCAGCCGCCATTCAGAGATTACATCAAGTCTGCTATAGAGCTCAGATACAGGCTCCTGGCTGTGCTCTATACTGCCTTTTACAAGGCACACACTCAGGGCTTGCCCATTGTCAGGCCACTGTTTTTCTTGTAAGTATCTAGTAGGGCCTTGATCACATGGGTTACAGATGATTTCAGCAGAAATCTGAGGAACAGTTGTCACTAGAGCAGGTTGGTTTTAGACCAAATGGGAGTTCCTCACAGGAAATCTTCAATGTAGGATTACAGGTAAACAGGTTTTCCCAGGGTAGATACTGCCATTGGATTGTGTGAAGTGTTTTCCCAGGGTAGATACTGTCATTGGGGTGTGAAGTGTTTTCCCAGGGTAGATACTGTCATTGAGGTGTGAAGTGTTTTCCCAGGGTAGATACTGTCATTGGGGTGTGAAGTGTTTTCCCAGGGTAGATACTATCATTGGGGTGTGAAGTGTTTTCCCAGGGTAGATACTGTCATTGGGGTGTGAAGTGTTTTCCCAGGGTAGATACTATCATTGGGGTGTGAAGTGTTTTCCCAGGGTAGATACTGTCATTGGGGTGTGAAGTGTTTTCCCAAAACACAAACTATTTCTTCACAACAAGAGCAGTAAACCTATACATACACCGCTAATCCTTTGGCTATCTTGCTGTAAGTTTTAAAAGTAAGACTAGTATTTTACATAATGGACAACATAACATTTTGATGATTTCATAAATTTCTGAACAATCAACTACTGCTCTGTGTTGTAGTTTTTGGTTTATATTGTCATCAACTCAACAGAAACACACTTGTTGCTAGAGGAGGTCATATATTCATATGTATCTCTTTTAAATTGGCTTCAGGTTTTTTTTTCTGCAATAAAGGAGTAATTTCCACAACTTTGAGAAGAACACGATGGTTCTGAATCATTCAAATTCATTGTCAAAAGACAAAGAAAGGCATGCATTGTTTACCTGGGTCATATTCAAAATTTTCTGTAATGTTTAGGATGTTCTGATAGGCTTGTCGGTGCTTATGAGCATTTGCTGGTTGTAGTCTGTATCCTGCCATTGGGGTGTGAAGTGTTTTCCCAGGGTAGATCCTGCCATTGGGGTGTGAAGTGTTTTCCCAGGTTAGATATTACCTTTGGGTTGTGAAGTGTTTTCCCAGGGTAGATACTGTCATTGGATTGTGAAGTGTTTTAAATCTCCATGGCAAAGCATTTACACTGCCTGGCTTGCACTCTGAAGGTTGTGGGTTCCATTCCAGGCTATGACATTCGGTTCACGGGTACAGTTTCTTCAGAGACTCCTGGGGGTTGTTGCTGGAGCTACAAAGTTTGTGCTTTGTGCAACACTTTCAGAAAGAGATAAAACCCAGTGCAATGAAGTCGATCCTCAGACATTTAAAACCCTATTTGCTTCAGCTAAACATGTCTAAACATCTCTAATGAGATGGAGTGCCCAGTTCTCTTCCTCATGACCTGTCTTTCCCAGACAATTAAGAAATTAACCAAAACCCATTTTATGAGACTCGGTCATCCCCAGATGACCTGGTCAGAAATAATAATCCTGCAGCAACTGGGACTTGATCCTGGACCACTGTTCTGGCTGGCAGACACACTGACCTCTTTGGCACTGCATTTTTCAAATGTTTGCCCTATCAAATGTCAATGGTACGTGACATGCCTACCATGTTTGTAACAGGTAACGGGGAATCAGGGTTCGATTCCAGAGAGGGAGCATGAGAAACGGCTACCACATCCAAGGAAGGCAACAGGTGCAGAACTTACCCACTCCCGGCACGGGGAGGTAGTGACGAAAAATAACAACACTGGACCCTATCAAGACGCCGTAATTGGAATGAGTACACTTTAAACCCTTTAACGAGGATCTATAGATGGGCATGTCTGGTGCCAGCAGCCGCAGTAATTCCAGCTCCAATAGTGTATATTAAAGTTGTTGCAGTTAAAAAGCTCGTAGTTGGATCTCAAGTGGAGGCAGGCGGTCCTGCCCGTGCTGGTTCACTGCCCATTGTTCCTGCCCTACCGTCTGCTGGCTATCTCCCATGGGTGCTCTTAGCTGATCGTCCCGGGTGGCCAGCGCGTTTACTTTGGAAAAAAGATAGTATTCAAAGCAGGCCTTGACACCTGAATAATGGTGCATGGAATAATGGAATAGGACCTTGGTTCTATTTTGTTGGTTTTCAGAACTGGAGGTAATGATTAACAGGGACAAACGGAGGCATTCGTATTGCAGCATTAGAGGTGAAATTCTTGGATCGCCACAAGAAGAGCTACTGAGAAAGCATTTGTCAAGAATGTTTTCATTAATCAAAAACGAAATTTAGAGGCGCGAAGACGATCATATACCGTCGTATTTCTGACCATAAACAATGCCGACTAGTGACCCCAGTGGCAAAGTGGAGTGAAATGGAATATACCTTGGCTAGCAAATCCATTACGTCGAAAGTCCGAATCAAAATCTCAATGTGTGGGTGCCAACAAGGGTGAAAATGTCCCAGTGACATGAAATGGAATAGTGCTTTGCTAGCAAATCCATTACGATGGAAAGTCTGAATCGAAAGCCTATGTGTGGGCAAAATGAAAGATTAAAAAATGTCCCAGTGGCATGAAATGGAATATTGCTTGGCTAGTAATTCCGTTACGTGGAATGTCTGCATCGAAAACTCACTGTGTGTTGTTCAGTCAAAGATGGAAAAAGCGTCCCAGTGGCATGATATGTGATATTGCTCGGTTCATTGGCACCTTGCCTTCTTGACAGACGATAGTTTGTTACATTGTGCTTCAAAAAGGCATAATAACTACAACCCATGGCGGTGGCGAATGTGACTGATAAGGCCAATTCGCGCTGTAAATGTTTGTCCACAGTGGATGCATGTGAACACATGGTCATTTCCACCATCATGCACCATTTTACGCCTCACACGTTCGGTGTGCGACTTTTCTGCAATAATTTTCTCCTTTGTTTTTATTCAATTTCTGTTATTTGCCCTCCATGCAACACGTTCAGCGGCGACTTGTTCCCAATATGCATTATCAATGACTGTATCAATCATGTCCCGCTTACACACATCTTTGTATCGTAGGAGAGGCCGACCCTGAGATATATTGCTTGGTTAGCAAAACCATTATGTGGAAAGTCCAAATTGAAAGCTCGCTGTGTAGATGCCATTTGCAGACTGATCTCTCCTGGTTTCCGGAGGAACAGCCTGTGGTGGATGAGAGGCCCAATATATGGAAGTGAGGCTAAGCAGCCATGTGCAGGACGTGAGAATTCCTTGGGTGAGCCCAGTACCTGAGCACTATGTGTCGGCTCTGCAATTATGGAAGCCTTCTTGGATGGCGGGGAATGCCCTTGGTCTACCCCTGCCTTGTCTTGAGGGCTGATCATTATGTCTCCGGCTGATCTGAATGGACCAGCTGGGATGGGGATGACACCACAACAGTGAGTTGACCGTCCTATGAAACACCCGGGAAGGTTAGCCCGATCAACAAATGCCTGAAGAAGTCGGATGTGTCAGCCGAAAGGGGCAACTATCGCAGCTTTGCTGTAAACAGGCACAATGCAATTACATCTAAAACATATTCCGGATGAACGCAGAAGACGAAGAAGATGGGAAGATGGAAATAGGCTACAGTACAACAAGAAAACAGCAGTCTGATAGCCTGTAATACAACAAGAACACAGCAGTCAGGTCATGAGGCAGCAGAAGGAAAACAATTAAAACTTGGGCAAGATGTTTGATTAAGATTATAAACTTGAAATTCAGTTATACCCTTCTTTTGTTTATATGAGACTGTCCTGTTTATTGTGGTTACTGTTTCCAACAGATACCCGGGCACTGAGGCTATCGACAAACAGTTCATGTGGAATGATCAACTTCTGGTTTCCCCTGTTTTAAATCAAGTACGTGTTTTATTAAGTAACACCCTGGAGACAGATACTATAGCCAGGACATTTCAATATTGATGATGTTGCGCAAGATTGGCTATTTTGATAGACAATAATCAGAAATAGCAACCAATAGACTTTCAGAATTCAGAAAGACTAATCACTGCCGAAGAAGAGGCCGAAATGGCTCGTGATTCTAGACCAGTGGTTCTCAACTGGTGGGTAATTCCCCCCCCCCCCCCAGGGGGGAATTTTAGGGTTTCCAGGGGAGGAATGAAGACCATTTCAAGATCGCGTTAATATAAGAACCGATTACTTGATATTGTTTTTCCCTTCATACTTTACAGTTATGTACGTCTCATTCTTCTAAAATTTATTCTATAAAGTAAGTAGACCCACAAATCATGTTTTATGTGGATGTCTAGACTTGTTTTAGTATATGCTATTAAATTTACCTTCCATTTTTACGTATACTGTGTAGGGGTGGGGGGGATTTTTAGATAGGAAATATGAAAAGGGGGGGGGGGATGACGTTCTGAAAATACAGTGAAGGGGGGCACAGGCCAAAGTTTTGATAGGAGGGGGGGGGGGAATGACGTTCTGAAAATATGGTGAAGGGGGGCACGGGCCAAAAAAGGTTGAGAACCATTGTTCTAGACTGTATTATTTGAACAAGTCCCAGGAATGACCAAGTCTTCAGACAGTGTCCAGGCCAGGATAAGTAAAGCGAACAACCATACTAGTACTCCAGACAGTAGGTTTAAGTAATCCTGCTACTAATGCCTGTAAGATAAAAGATCCCCCAAATCTGATCCTTTCTCTCAGCACGGAGATAGACAGATTACAATTATAAAGTTACAACTTTCAATCTGTCACTCACTCTTAATATACTAATATTATTTTCTTGTATCACAAACTAGTTTAGATTGAATTTGAAAATTACAACAATTAATTTATGGATAATACACTGCGTCAGACTTGTCTAAGGTATTAATCCAGACAAGTTGCTGAGTGGACAGGCTAAGCGTTTCAGACGGAGATGTTGATCACTTAGCTGAGGACTCCGCTCCTGGCTGTCGACTAGCGTAATGTTCAAGGTCAGGTTATCTCTCCTCCTCTTGTTGCGCTGATTCACACGCACTCAGGCAATAGACAGATTGTCCAGAAACAGGTCAGTTGTGCGTTGCTGTGGGTTGATGACTTAGTTAAGTAAATTCACTTGACTGTAATCACAAAGAAGGTGCATAAATCCTGGGAAGAGTATTTAGCAAGAACAGATGAATGCTCTTGTCATACACTGTAGTGTTGCGTCAGCTACGATGATAAGGATTCTATCAAAGTTGCTGCAGATAGACTTTCTAAGAATAGAAAAATAAGTCACTGGAGAAGGCAAGACTGAATAGCTTGTAATTCTAGACAGAGTAAAGGTCCCAGAACCAGTCTAAACTTCTGACAGTGTTCAGGCAGACAGGAATGGCGTACAACTATACTTGTATGAGAAAGACAGTCTGCCAAGGTTGTCTAGCTACGTGCCTGAAATAAAAAGCTCGATCCCCCAAACTCTAATCACTCTCACCGACACGGAGAAAGACAGAGTAAAATATTTAAAAGAGACAAACTTTTGTATCTTCTCACTCTACTGTGACTAAGGTTACTAAGTAAGGTAACAACTAGCTGTTGTAAATTTTAGAAACTAACAATGTTGCATTTTAATCATAGAGGTAATTTTGACCTGAACTATGTAGATGGTGGTGGTGGTGGTGGCCAATGGTAAGTTTGGCCACTTATCTTCTGCTCCTTTAATTTGCACAATGAGTGTAAACCCTATTTAGTAGGCATAAGTGAGATGGTGGTAAGTGATGCTTCACAAAGAGTCACAGAGGTTGGCGCATCTAAAGCTTGGCACTGAAGGTGTCAAATCTGTTAAATATATACAGCGAGAGCAAGTGACTCTTCTGTCGAGACATCTGTAAGCATCGGCCATGGATTGTTCCTGATGGCCGATTACATCTCATAAATCATGCAGAAACAAAATAGCATGAGCTATCTGTCCCTGCTCCCTATCATTCCCTATCCTAGGATAAATAGCAAAACACTTGTCTAGGGAAAACAGCTCAATAAAATCATTCTATGCTTTCTTATAAGTGAATATAATTATTAAGTAATAATTAAACATATAATCATATAATACATATAATAATTATATTATTACAATACAATAATTACTAAGTAATCTACAGGTAGATATGAAGATACATATACAATCTATTAAACAGATTACATATTATAGATATTTATGTTCACATTCTGAGGCTATATTCCTAGCATTTATTTAATAATTATTCTATGTAACGTATATTTTTAAATACACACAATTTAGGTAATTATCATAATAGAATATGATAGACTGAAAGTTAATGGAGTGGCAGGCAAGAATAGTACTGCGAATTAGTGAGAAATCACCGATCAGAATTCGTGAAAATGCCTAGGATCTACCACGCTGCAATGCCTCATGTTATTTTCCTACTCTAACGGCTCGATTAGTATGGCCTAGTCTACTGCTATACGGACTAATCGAAAATGCGTTCTATCTGACTTTATCAAGTTTACAACTATCTCAAATCGTCTACACCTCTCTAAACCTCATGTAAAGGTAATTTCTTACGCAGTTACGTTTTACCCTTTTCCCTGCGTGTTTAGTAACTACCCGTATGAAGTATAATATACGCGATCGCGTTAAGTCGGTAAAATAACCTATTATCTGCGCTTTAACTACACACAGAAATATCGGGGGCACACGACAATATTATCAATACAAATAACGATACTTTACCCTTCTAATCTTCTGACCACAATTGTCGGGTACGAAAACTGCTCTAGGAATCTCTCTAATATATCTAAATATATTTATGGCCGTAATACGCGCCAAAGATAAAACTCTTAACACTTTATTAGTATTTTCTAAGAGCCTAGTGACTAGCAGTTGTTTCAACACCGACGTCTGGATTGCAACAGGCCGAGTTTCGCTATCTCTCCCCTGACCGGAAGTGGTCGTGCCAGGGAGTTCGTTGTCGTAATTTCTCCTACCAAATTGTGAAATAGTCGTAGCCAAATTTATAGATTTGGCTGGGTACACTACTTTGTAAATTAAGCCTCTCCTCCTATACTAATATAACGTATTCCTTATTATTATATTAATAACATTACCTAGCCGTTTATTTATACTATAGACAGGGACTATCTATACATAGATATATAGGAATAAAAACGAATATAAATTCTTATATATTTACATAAGGGTTTTAAAGAGATTCTACCCCAATTTAAGCAAAAGAAGATGGGGAAGCTGAAGACTTCGTCACATACACCCATGATGATACAAAGGATACACTCATTGTCCACCTCGCTATCAGTCTCAAATTCAGACACTGCTAGAGTCACATGACTGTCTACCCCTGTCACAGACAAATCCCTAGCGATGTGACTACCATCAACACAGTGACAACCGGCTAAAGTATGCAACCACTAGTTTCCTAAGCCAATCATTGTAATAAATCTAATCAGATTTAGACACTTAGAAATTCTATAGCACAAACTACTGACACACCAATACATATATTATGTCTGATCAATGTCTATCACACAAATTATGTTTCACAAACTATGAAGTATCAACATAGATTATAAATCATACAGATGACATTTCACAACTTTCATGTATAATCATAGATTATAATTCACACAGATTACTTTTACTATGAAGTACTAACATGGATTATATATAAATCACACAGATTCTATTTCACACAAGAAGTATTACTGTAAATTATTATTCTGATTCATTCCAGACACACACGAATTATATTATACACAAGGTTGAAGTATCTTGTGACATTCATATATTCTTTGGCAGGGAGCATCATCAGTCCAAGCCTTTATCCCAGATGACGTGTACTATGATTTCTACACTGGATCTGTGCTAACACCACGGGGTCGCACGGTACAGCTGAATGCTCCCATTGATCACATCAATGTCCATGTTCGTGGGGGATCCATTTTACCACTGCTGCCTGTCACCCAGAGAACCAATCAAGCGTAAGTAGCCATGAAGAGAACATATCAGTATGTCAAGGTCTTTGTGTCAGCTGTGCGCAAGGTCTTCGTGTCAGCAGTGTACAAGGCCTGTGTACAAGGCCTGTGTGTCAGCTGTGTACAAGGCCTGTGTACAAGGCATGTGTGTCAGCAGTGTACAAGGCCTGTGTGTCAGCAGTGTACAAGGCCTGTGTGTCAGCAGTGTACAAAGCCTGTGTACAAGGCCTGTGTGTCAGCTGTGTACAAGGCATGTGTGTCAGCAGTGTACAAGGCCTGTGTGTCAGCAGTGTACAAGGCCTGTGTGTCAGCATTGTACAAGGCCTGTGTGTCAGCAGTGTACAAGGCCTGTGTGTCAGCAGTGTACAAGGCCTGTGTGTCAGCAGTGTACAAGGCCTGTGTGTCAGCAGTGTACAAGGCCTGTGTACAAGGCCTGTGTGTCAGCAGTGTACAAGGCCTGTGTATCAGCAGTGTACAAGGCCTGTGTACAAGGCCTGTGTGTCAGCAGTGCCTGTGATTTTGCAATCAATACAAGGCCTGTGTGTCAGCTGTGTACAAGGCCTGTGTGTCAGCTGTGTACAAGGCCTGTGTGTCAGCAGTGTACAAGGCCTGTGTGTCAGCAGTGTACAAGGCCTGTGTGTCAGCAGTGTACAAGGCCTGTGTGTCAGCAGTGTACAAGGCCTGTGTGTCAGCAGTGTACAAGGCCTGTGTGTCAGCAGTGTACAAGGTCTTTGTGTCAGCTGTGCACAGGGTCTTCATGCCAGCAGTGTACAAGGCCTGTGTGTCAGCTGTGTGCAAGGCCTGTGTGTCAGCTGTGTACAAGGCTGATATGTCAGCTGTGTACAAGGTCTGTGTGTCAGATGTGTACAAGGTCTGTGTGTCAGCTGTGTACAAGGTCTGTGTGTCAGCTGTGTACAAGGTCTGTGTGTCAGCTGTGTACAAGGCTGGTATGTCAGCTGTGTACAAGGTCTGTGTGTCAGCTGTGTACAAGGTCTGTGTGTCAGCTGTGTACAAGGTCTTTGCCTCATTTGTGTATATGGTCTTTATGTCAGCTGTGTACAAGATGGTGTTCATTGTCTCTGATATTCTAATAACCCATATTATGAGGGGAAATCATTAAGTAACAGGAATTTTATTAAACACTTTTTTAACAATAGTGCGAACCAGAAATTTTGTGTGTGTTATTTGTCAACATAGTTTCCATGTCTGGCTACACACTTGATCCAGTGGCCACTAGCTTTTTGATGCTTTCAAGGACAAAGATTTTGAGTGAGGCCTTAAACCAATTTTGCTCACCCTCCACTGCCTCATTGACATCTGCAAACCTCTGACCCCACAAATGTTCTTTCAAGGTCCAAACAAGTAAAACTCCAATAGTATCAAGTCTGGACTGAATGCTGGATGCTTCAAGACCTCAAATTTCAGAGCATGTAGTGTATGCACTATATGTGCAGCTGTATGAGGGCAGGCGTTGTGCAGCAACAATACTCCTTTTGAGAGAAGTCACTGGTGTTTTGATCATATCGCAGACTTTAGATTGTTCACTAGGATGTCACTGTATTGAGCACTAGTCACAGTTTTGTGGAAATGCACCAATATAGGGCCCTTGATATCCCAAAAGATTTTGCAATCACTATTGCATGTGCAATCTGCTTGATCCTCCTGACCCTTTCATGGGATATTACTTAAGAGCCAGTTTATGTCCTGAAATAAGATTTTCTATTGTCCATGCTTTTCCATGAGCTTTATAATAAAAATTCCTGTTACTTAAAGACTTTTCCCTCGTATATTTTTCTGCCTCTTGACCTGTTGCCACTGTGTCTAAATGTCAGTGCTATTTGTGGTAGGCTGTTTGTTTGAGTGCAGTCTTGTTACATGACCAAACTATCTGTTGTTTTCCTTCTGTCAGGGCAATATTTCATTCCAAGTTGTTCATGTCTTCAGAATTGTTGGTTGTTGATTATATTGTTATGATTTTCTAGTGGCTATTTTTGGTTAATAATATATTCCTCTGATGAATTTTCATTGTCTTCATTATAGGCATTTCAAAGCTAGAATCATCATCATTATCATGTGCCATGCCAGATGGCATAGCATCTCCACAGATCTCTGTCATTGTGTTTTGGATCATTTCTGTTGATGATAATCTTCCTTGTGACCAACTTAAGCCGTCCATCATCATTTCTATGGTTCTGCCACTTATACAGCTAACCTTTTCCCATTTGTTTCAGCTTTACCGTATTTAAACCCACTTAATTTATATATTCTTCTTCGTCATTCATCCGATATTTTTTTTTTATTTTGGACGTAACTGCATTGCATAAGTTTGCAGCAGAGCTGCAATATTTGCGCTTTTTGGCTGGAACATCCAACTTCTGCAGGAATTTGTTGACCGGGTTAACCTTCTCAGTTCATGTATATATGCCACTAACTGTTTTCACAGACGGAAGGAAAAATTCCAGCTGCTGGTGGCTGTTGGTGCAGATGGTCGAGCTGGAGGTGAATTATTCTGGGATGATGGTGAAAGCATTGGTAGGTACCACTACAGCATGTCACGTTTTGTAGCAGCAGACGCCAAGTTACATTACTGGTACAACTGGTCTTTTGTTTGTTTTGAAAGTGTTGTCTATAGAATGAATAAGTGTATTACTAATTTGTGTCAGCATCTGTGGCTTAAAGGTTAATGAATGCAGTTTCAGAGGAAGGCTAACCTCATTAAAAAATGCCCGCTGAAGCCGTCCTACGGGTGGCAAACTAAAAATTGACACTACGCAATTACGTCCGAGTGAAATGTCTCGTCCGAATGTCTCTCGTGCTAGGAACAGCTCTGACTACCTAGTTTCCGAGTACCACTCTTGTTCGGAACAGCTCTGACTGGGTAGTTTTCCGAATGTCTGTTGAGCCTGGAAAAGCTCTGATGGGCGCAACGACAAGCACATGTCTGAAAACTCGCTGAGTGGATGCCGTGTGCAAACCTGTCTGGTTTGTGCGGGAATGACCCGGGGAAACGAAATGACCAATATATTGAAGTGAGGATTTAAAGCAGCCATGAGCAGGACATGACGATCTCCCTCGGTGAGCCCAGATCCAGGGCGTTATGTGTCGGCCCTGCAACTATGGAAGCAACCTTGGATGGCGGAAAATGCTATGGACTGTCCCTGCCTTCCTTTGAGGGATGACCGTTGTCTTCGACCGTTCAACCTTGGCCAGCATGGTTGCAGATGGCGCCACAAAAGTGAGAGTCTCCCAGGAATGCTACCTGGTCAAAAATGCACGCTAAAGTCGATGTGTTGGCCTACGGGTTTCGACCCAAGGGCGCATAACAGACACACTGCAATCACATCTGAAAAAACACTCTGGATGAACGAAAAGAAGAGAATGCAGTTTCACAATTCTCTGACGTACTGAGTCGAGGATTTCAAATTAGCCACAGATGATTTAAGAGCAGATCACTTTGAATTGATTTTGATGGCATGAGCATCAGCCGTTCAGGAAGCAATGGCAAAGTACCGAACACAAAATTGCAGAGTAAACCACAAACAACCAGTAAATGCTGGGATTTATTGTAACATCCTTAACAGAACATGCAAATAACTTTTACTGATTTTTATGCGCAATTTATACATATATGTTATAATATACAACTATATTGTATTTACATGTGTTATAATATACAACTTAATTCATTTACATGCATGTTATAATATACAACTATATTGCATTTGCTTGTATGTTATAATATACAACTTATTGCATTCACATGTATGTTATAATACACAACTTATTGCATTCACATGTATGTTATAATGTACAACTTATTGCATTCGTATGTATGTTATAATATACATCTTATTGCATTCACATGTATATTATAATATACAGCTTATTGCATTTATATGTATGATATAATATACAACTTATTGCATTTACATGTATGTTATAATATACAACTTATTGCATTTACATGTATGTTATAATATATGACATAAGCCTGGGTCATTGACATTGAGTTGAGTGACCGGGCATGAGAAAGAATGGAGATGAAAGTGGGAGACAGTAAAGTGACTGACCTGGCCATGAGAAAACAGCCACTCCTGAGAAATAAAATAGTGAGGGTAGAGGAAAAACCCCTAGGGCGAATGGGGCGAAAGACAGTTGTGTGTTGTTTGAAGTCAGGAGACTGGAAAGTCAGTGAGAGAAGAGACCGACTGCGGGGCAGGTCGTTTCAGGGAGTTGAATTTGAGATACCGAAGGAGTCGGTAGTCCACGGACAACGGTGTTGTGTTGTTCTTCGAGTTGTGAAGACAGGCCTGAACCAGAGTGGGTTCTATAGGGAGTGAGGGCCTAAACCCAGAGTGGGTTGCATAGTTGAGCAGTGGCTCCGACCCAATGTGTGGGTTGTATTGTAGGAGATCCAGCCATGGATAGTAGTTGGACTAAATGTCTTGTGGATTTGATATGAAGCAGGCTTGAGAAGGCATTGATGTGTGCTGGTTAAATTGTGAGGAGGATATTATATTCTATGGATTACATTATTTCTGGATGTATAAACATGTTCCGTCTGTCCATCTTATTTCTGTAATAAAGGATTATGTGCGCCAACGGAATCTTGTTTAATGACTGGTGAATATGCACTGCGGGGGTGAGTTATATTGCAAGACAGTTAGATATCTCCATTGACACACCATGAGTATCGTTACCTAGACAACGACCATCACACGACAATATCATGAACATATCATCGTAAGAACTTCGTGATATTATCATCAAGAACGACGTGTGACATTCTGGGGTCTCCTCCGGTCAAGGACGACGGGGATATATTGATCATCTGAGAGCTCGTCCGATCAAGAACAATATAGACATTGTTGTCATTATGGTTATTTGTGAACTCTTCGCTGAGAGAGGAGTTGTTATCTGGTGACTTCGTTCCATCAAGCTAGCAAACCCTTGACAATTTGGATTGTGTGGCTTCAAGAGGGTAATGTGAACTCTTTGTGTGTGCGCCAGATAATTCACACAGACAGACGGGATTAAAAACTCAAGCTAGCAGACAGTTCAAGTGAAGTTCACGACAGGTAAATTAACGGTGGTCAGCACACGTAAACAGACGAGGTGGGCGCCAGGAGAATTAACGCAGCACAAATCAACCGGGAGAGTCGATTGCAGTGACAGGGGTGTCTAGTCACAAATAGCACGGAATGTCGGGTTGAGAGGCCAGGCGCATGTGGTTATAGGTCAAGAGACAGAAGTGCTAGCGGACAGCACAGGTAAATGTCGCAGGGACAAAACGTTGTTTGCGACAATAGCGGGTCAGCATAGTTTGACAGTATCGCTGTCGGTGATAAAGACAGGATTGAACCAAAGATACTGACAGATGTGTGTGTGACAGGACAGGATTGAAGACAGCGAGCAATTTTGTCGCAACATCCTGTGCGTGGTGAGAATTTTGTGTGTGTGTGCAAGGGAACGCACTGTGTTGTCGCAAGTTGACTGGTCAAGATTTATCGACGCAGTTAATAGGACGGGTGGAAACAAGAACCCTACCGCCAGAGTTGGGGAGGGTTAATGGTGGAAAGGGTGATTTTCCACGAAGTTAAAAGAGCAGCCGTGCCGGGGCTGAGAGGTTGGGTGGAAAGTGTTTTTTTTGTATGACGGAAAAGTGTCCGGTCATTTTACAGACAGTCAGTGTGGATTATTGTGACAAAGAAGACTGAGGTACTGACTTGAGGTGTCCGGCAAGGTCAAGGTTGGGGACAGTGGAAAGTTACTGGGATTTTCCACAGGAGATCTGGATAAACAAGGTGTTTTGAAAGAAAGCCAGATTTTATGTTTCGTCTTTGTTGAACTGTTCTACTATCGTTACCATTGCTTTGTCATGAGCAATCAGTGTTACAACGAAGGATGACATGTCATCACCGCACACAAGGGTCACCGGTGCATACAGTTGCCAAAAAGAACTGACGGTACAGGGTTATAGCACTGGGCATTTGCGGCCAATTTTTCATTTGAACTTTGTCTTTAAATGACAATCGAAAGAACACTTTGGATAATTACTATTTACCGTCAACATTTTCGACAGTTGGAACTGGTAATCACAACGCGAAATGACTTAACCACTCAACAAAACAACAAGTCGCTTTGAAATCTAGTGTCGTAAACATTTCGGAGAATTTAACACAGACATTTCCAGCATAGTGTGAAAAACTATTAACAGCAAAATAAGAACTTTTGGCGACGGATTATAAGTACAGATTTATCGGCCAACCAGTTGGACATTCTGTTGCTCTCATGGTCTTAACTGTCGTTATCGTTTGTGGACTTATATATATATGTATATGTTTTACATGTAGTTGTTGATAGGCACTGGTTGCGATCTCTATCTACATCAGGATAGGCTTGGCAAAACGTGGATATTTCTAGTTCTTACGATATTTTTGTATGGAAAACGTTAATGAGTTAACGTGTCGTGCAGTGGCATTGGAGTCCTAACTAATATCTACAGACGCGTTGTCTGACGTCAGATCTGTGTATATTTTGAGTTTATATTCTTTTTTTTTTTTCTTTCTTTCTTTCTTTTCGTTATATTTACATATGATATTTGTTGTGGTCGGATATATGGTATTATTGTGATCTTTCGTCATGTCTGCTGTCTAGTGGTCTTTGTCAGTTTATATTTATATATTACGCGCACTGTGGGTGTCCCGACACAAGCTTGTGGTTGTTACTGTGGTTTATTTCTGTGTGATCACCGTCTCCGTGTACTTGGCTTGTGAGTCTAGCGTTTTTTAGAAAACACTTAGTGTTATCATCCATTTGTTTGTATATGTAGTTATATGTATGTTTTACAATATTTCCAGAAATGTTATACAACTATGTGTTATAGATATATGCCAGGGAGTATAGGTGATACTTCCCCCCTCACTACCTAGTGCTTATAGAGTGACTGGGTGAGTACAGAGGGATATTTTAGCACTACGAAGTTACGTACACAGGGAGTAGTGGTGTACTTAGGGAGGGCACACAAAGACTAGTAGCAGAGTCTTTACATTTATAGTTGGCTGATTGACAGCAACGTGTCTACAAGTACAAGATGCCTACTTTAATGGAATATATTGAAGCAGGTGAACGAATAGGCCTGAAAGGTAAAGAGTTACAGGAGTATGCTGAAGCAAAAGAACAAAAACAGATGGAAAGAGAGGAGAGGCATAATGAACGTGAGGCAAAGCGTCTACAGGAAGAGACACAAGTAAAACTAGCTGAAATGGAAAACAAGCGTCTACAGGAAGTAAAGTTAGCTGAAATAGAAAACAAACGTCTACAGGAAGAGAAAGAGACACAAATGAAAATGGAAATTGAGAAAGAGAAGATTAAGTGTCAGATGCAAACTGAAATTGAGTTTAAAAAATTAGAACTATCTTCGAAAGGTCAAAGTGAGGAAAGCAGAAGACCGTCGCAGTCGTCACAGAGATTAAAACTGCCATATTTTACAGACCAGGACCAACTTGAAAATTATTTGTCCAGGTTCGAAGCATCAGCCAAAGCGTTAGGTATTCCAGAGAAGGGGTATGTGATGCGACTTGGCGAGTTTCTTACGGGTAAGGTACTAGACACCATGTTCAATTTACCTGTAGAAGAACGAAACAACTACACTATCTTACGTCAACGTTTGCTGACAAAGTTCCAACTAACTGAACATGGATATAGAACAAAGTTTAGACAGTTAGTGCCAGAGACAAATCAAGATTTCACAGATTTTGTTAACACTGTAAAGAATACATTTAACAAATGGATGGAGCTCGCAGAAGTAGGGAAAGATTTTAATAAATTAGTAGATCTAATATTAAGAGACAAGGTAGTATCTGCATGCAATTCTAACTTAGTAGCTTTCTTTGAAGAACGTAAGCCAAAGGACATAGACACAATGTCTCAGTTAGGGCAAAACTATATGACTGCCCATCCTAACAGTTCTATTGGTAGAGAAATCAGTGAGGAAATAGTCTGTGCAGCGTACACTAAACAGGACCAGAATCCAGTTATTAGACCAAGATCGAAAAGTGTGGACTCAGCACAGAGGTACGATCAACAAGGACCTAAATACAAGGGTCTCCGTGGCACCCATTTTGGCAAAGCAGGTACCCATACAAAAGGGGGAATTTCCAGAGACGTCCAAATAGTTATGCCGGATGTTGGAATTGTGGGAGCTGGAGACATAAGGCAGCGGAGTGTGACGTGCAGCCAGCCAGTGAGCCAACAAGTAACGCAAGGAAGGAGATCACTTGTTTCAAATGTGGAAGGAAGGGGCATTTCAGCCATCAATGTAGGATGAGAGAAACAGCGCACTCAAATGCAGCGCAAGTAATTGAGACGCTGAACAATGAAGATTGTAGTGGATGCAAACCTCTTTTTGAAAAAGACAGTCAGCCAGTCTTAATATGTGGTCATACAGTGAAAGCAGGATCAGCAGTCCATGAAGGAGGAAGTCTGAAGATGCATCATGGGTTTGTTAATGATAGGCCAGCGTTAACAATTAGGGATTCTGGATGTACGTCCATCGGGGTGAGAAAGAGTTTAGTGCATCCTTCGGATTATACAGGGAAAAAGATTAGATCCATAACATTTAATGGGACAGTAGAGTTCTACCCATTAGCCATAATAACAGTAAAAACACCATATATCACTGGAAGAGTGACAGCGTGTGTTTTAGACTCACCAGTGGTTGATTTGATCATAGGAAATGTTATAGGAGTTAAAGATTGTACAGAAGAGGAAGTAGTTTATTGGGACCAAAAATATAGTGTAAGCAGTAATGAGGTAGTTACCACAAGAGAACCTAAATTAGAGAGTATAGCTGAGGTAGAAGAGGCACTTGAAGTAGACACAGGAACTCAGGACAAGGATAGTACAGCTGAGCAGATGAGAATGGATCCCAAATATAGTGCTAGTGGCTCCCAGAGACAAGATACTACTCTGAACAAATGTTCCCAAGGGTGTAGGAGAGTAGAACATAGGCAGTCAAAGAAAGGTAGATGGTGCTTCGAGAGGAAGAACAATGTTCTCACTCGCAGCTTTTCAGATAGTGGAACTGCACGTGGGCAAGGAGCAGTACCTTTAGCACATAGAGACCGATATACTAGAACAGCTCAGGATAGTGCATGTGCAGGGCACGTAGGCATAAGGCGTATGCAGCAGAAAGCGAGGTGCCAGGTATATGGGCCAAGATTGAATAAAGAGTTCAGACTAAACAGAGACTCAAGTGTAACGGTGCAATATGCAGATAGGAAAGTTGAGTCAGGTCAAAAGAGTGTTCGCAACATTACTGACCCAGGGCTAGGTATAGCAAACAGATGTTGTAATTGTAGAGGTACCATGAGTCAGGGGTACATGAAAGGTAGACACAGCATCGACAGGAATCATAGGTGGAGGTTTGAGGCAAGAAAAGAACCACCTGATATAGGGTCGGTACACAAATAGTATTGTGTGGTCGTGAAGTAGTAAGAGACCTGTGGGTACATAAGTATAATGCTTTCCTATGATGTATTATTATTATGTGATGTATTAGTTCATGCATTGGTACACAAGATAGAAAGTTGTTTGTATTTATGTGTGGGGAATATGGGAAGGTACTATGAGCATTTGATGTATTATTTAGGGTGGTAGCTAAAGTGAGATGGAGCCATACTTAGGGCTACCCAGGCAATATGTCTGGGTCACATGTTTAGTAAGTTTTAGTCGCCCAATATTTGAAAACGAAGTTTTCTTTTAAGAGGGGGGTGATGACATAAGCCTGGGTCATTGACATTGAGATGAGTGACTGGGCATGAGAAAGAATGGAGATGAAAGTGGGAGACAGTAAAGTGACTGACCTGGCCATGAGAAAACAGCCAGTCCTGAGAAATAAAATAGTGAGGGTAGAGGAAAAACCCCTAGGGCGGATGGGGCGAAAGACAGTTGTGTGTTGTGTGAAGTCAGGAGACTGGAAAGTCAGTGAGAGAAGAAACCGACTGCGGGGCAGGTCGTTTCAGGGAGTTGAGTTTGAGATACCGAAGGAGTCGGTAGTCCACGGACAACAGTGTTGTGTTGTTCTCCGAGTTGTGAAGACAGGCCTGAACCAGAGTGGGTTCTATAGGGAGTGAGGGCCTAAACCCAGAGTGGGTTGCATAGTTGAGCAGTGGCTCTGACCCAATGTGTGGGTTGTATTGTAGGAGATCCAGCCGTGGATAGTAGTTGGACTAAATGTCTTGTGGATTTGATATGAAGCAGGCTTGAGAAGGCATTGATGTGTGCTGGTTAAATTGTGAGGAGGATATTATATTCTATGGATTACATTATTTCTGGATGTATAAACAAGTTCAGTCTGTCCGTCTTATTTCTGTAATAAAGGATTATGTGCGCCAACGGAATCTTGTTTAATGACTGGTGAATATGCACTGCGGGGGTGAGTTATATTGCAAGACAGTTAGATATCTCCATTGACACACCATGAGTATCGTTACCTAGACAACGACCATCACACGACAATATCATGAACATATCATCGTAAGAACTTTGTGATATTATCATCAAGAACGACGTGTGACAATATACAACTTATTGCATTTACATGTACGCTATAATATACAACTTATAGTATTTACATGTATGTTATAATATACAACTTATTGTATTTACAAGTATGTTATAATATACAACTTATTGCATTTACATGTACGCTATAATATACAACTTATTGCATTCACACGTATGTTATAATATACAACTTATTGCATTTACATGTATGTTATAATATACAACTTATTGCATTCACATGTATGTTATAATATACAACTTATTGCATTCACATGTATGTTATAATATAAAAGAACATAAAGGACCCCTTTAGATGCCTCAAGGTACATTGGGCTTATGAAGCTAGACCCTGTTTTTTCTAGACCATTCTGCACTCTGTGGGTGAAGCGGTCAGTATCTCACAGAGCTCCCCCACTTCCCCAGACATTTCCTGGTAGCCATGTTAGGCTGGGTCAACCAAGGAGCCCAGGTCAAGGTTAACTAAATCTGCTGGATGTGAACCAGTGACCACCAGGCCAGCAGGTGGACATCTAGCCACTGTGCGACCGTGGCTTCCATGTTGTAATATACACAACATAATTATCATCAAGTGCCATCTCTGCATTAATGGTTGGCAGTTTTGAGTTTCCAGCCCAATCTGGCCTCTGTCTTCACAGTGCATACATACAGGTTTCATCCAGTCCATCTCTTAATGTTATCTACCCACATGTAATGATGTCTTCCTCTTGCAGGCTTGCCCTCCACTTTTCTCTCCAGCACGTCCTTTAACACATAAATGTATCTCTTTACATGGCATATCCCAGCGGCAACATAGAGACACACTCCATAGTAGTAGGAGAAACCTGCACCAACTTCAGATCACAGACAACAACCCTTCCTGCAGCTGGGCTGACACTCAATGGTCAAGTGGAACTTAGTGAAAAAGATGTCTGCTGTTTTCACAGACTCAGAGTCAGTCCTTCAAGCCATCTCACGTTCAAACAGAACAAAATTATCTATGAAATAAAATACAACAACAGAATGTTTTCCACAAAAACAACTAGACTTGCAGTCACTGCCCACTGTGGCATTCATAGACATGAAAAAGCAGATGAGCTTGCAAAGGCTTGTTTATACATATATATGTATGATTAAAGTGTGCACATGTACAATGAAAGTGTATGTACATATGATGAAAGTGTATGTCTGTATGATGAAAGTGTATGTAAGTATGAATGATGAAATTATATGTATATATTATAAATGTGTATGATTGAGAAAAAAAAATCAGAAAGCACGAAAGTATATCTTAAGTTGTGCAAGGATTTTAATGTGTTGATTAGCTTTACTAAATTGATATTTCTTTCACAGACAGTATTTCTGGAAATAAATATTCTGACATCACCTTCAGCCTCACTAATTCTGTAAGTAGTTTAAATAAAGAAGTTTAGAATATCAGCTTTAGTTTTGATATACTAGTCCTTTGTAAAATACCATTTACTGAAATGAAAATTAGTGTGGAGAGCAACTAAGTGGCCTTGAAGTGTGGGCAACATTGCCAGCCCATCAAAAGTGCAATTATCACAACAACGCATAGATTCTGGTCATGCTAGTGTGTGAATGAATACCAGCATCTGTAATTTTATCTATTTTATATTTACTGGTTTCCTTAGGCAACTACACTTTAGTTTGTTTGCTTGATTGCTGACACTGTCCAGGTTTGACAAGCTATGTGTGTTGGTTGCTTGGTTGTTCATCTTGTGAAATACTGTCAGTTTTATCTCTTAGATTCAATGCAGTGACCTTCAGGTCAGCGGAGCCCTGAACAGGACTTGTGTCTGTCACAGTGAGGCTGGTGTAGAGTGAGGTTGGTGTAGAGTGAGGTTGGTGTAGAGTGAGGTTGGTGTAGAGTGAGGTTGGTGTAGAGTGAGGTTGGTGTAGAGAGGTTGATGTAGTAGAGTGTAGGGTGAGATTGGTGTAGTAGAGTGAGGTTGGTGTAGTAGAGTGTAGAGTGAGGTTGGTGTAGAGAGGTTGGTGTAGTAGAGTGTAGAGTGAGGTTGGTGTAGAGTGAGGTTG
The DNA here is from genome assembly GCA_963921405.1 of Cepaea hortensis. Lineage (NCBI taxonomy): Eukaryota > Metazoa > Mollusca > Gastropoda > Stylommatophora > Helicidae > Cepaea > Cepaea hortensis. The sequence goes on along the minus strand of OY992880.1, from coordinate 135,661,549 downwards.
GTGTAGAGTGAGGTTGGTGTAGAGTGAGATTGGTGTAGTAGAGTGTAGAGTGAGGTTGGTGTAGTAGAGTGTAGAGTGAGGTTGGTGTAGTAGAGTGTAGAGTGAGGTTAGTGTAGAAGAGTGTAGAGTGAGGGTGGTGTAGAGTGAGCTTGGTGTAGTAGAGTGTAGAGTGAGGTTGGTGTAGAGAGGTTGGTGTACAATGGGGTTGGTGAAGAGTGAGGTTGGTGTACAATGGGGATGGTGAAGAGTGAGGCTGGTGTAGAGTGTAGAGTGAGGTTGGTGTAGAGTGAGGTTAGTGTAGAGTGAGGTTGGTGTAGAATGGGGTTGGTGTAGTAGAGTGTAGAGTGAGGTTGGTGTAGAATGAGGTTGGTGTAGAGTGAGGTTGGTGTAGTAGAGTGTAGAGTGAGGTTGGTGTAGAGTGAGGTTGGTGTAGAGCGAGGTTGGTGTACAATGGCGTTGGTGAAGAGTGAGGTTGGTGTACAATGGGGTTGGTGAAGAGTGAGGTTGGTGTACAATGGGGTTGGTGAAGAGTGAGGTTGGTGTAGAGTGAGGTTGGTGTACAATGGGGTTGGTGAAGAGTGAGGTTGGTGTAGAGTGAGGTTGGTGTACAATGGGGTTGGTGAAGAGTGAGGTTGGTGTACAATGGGGTTGGTGTAGAGTGAGGTTGGTGAAGAGTGAGGTTGGTGAAGAGTGAGGTTGGTGTACAATGGGGTTGGTGAAGAGTGAGGTTAGTGTAGTAGAGTGTAGAGTGAGGTTGGTGTAGAGTGTAGAATGAGGTTAGTGTAGAGTGAGGTTGGTGTAGAATGAGGTTGGTGTAGAATGAGGTTAGTGTAGAGTGAGGTTGGTGTAGAATGAGGTTAGTGTAGAGTGAGGTTGGTGTAGAATGAGGTTAGTGAAGAGTGAGGTTAGTGTAGAATGAGGTTAGTGTAGAGTGAGGTTGGTGTAGAGTGAGGTTAGTGAAGAGTGAGGTTAGTGTAGTAGAGTGTAGAATGAGGTTGGTGTAGAGTGTAGAATGAGGTTGGTGTAGAATGAGGTTGGTGTAGAGTGATGTTGGTGTAGTAGAGTGTAGAGTGAGGTTGGTGTAGAATGAGGTTGGTGTAGTAGAGTGTAGAGTGAGGTTGGTGTAGTAGAGTGTAGAGTGAGGTTGGTGTAGAGTGAGGTTGGTGTAGTAGAGTGAGGTTGGTGTAGAGTGAGGTTGGTGTAGTAGAGTGTAGAGTGAGGTTGGTGTAGAGTGAGGTTGGTGTAGAGTGAGGTTGGTGTACAATGGGGATGGTGAAGAGTGAGGCTGGTGTAGAGTGAGGTTGGTGTAGAATGAGGTTGGTGTAGAGTGAGGTTGGTGTAGTAGAGTGTAGAGTGAGGTTGGTGTAGAATGAGGTTGGTGTAGAGTGAGGTTGGTGTAGTGTGAGGTTGGTGTAGTAGAGTGTAGAGTGAGGTTGGTGTACAATGGGGTTGGTGAAGAGTGAGGTTGGTGTACAATGGGGTTGGTGAAGAGTGAGGTTGGTGTACAATGGGGTTGGTGAAGAGTGAGGTTGGTGTAGAGTGAGGTTGGTGTACAATGGGGTTGGTGAAGAGTGAGGTTGGTGTAGAGTGAGGTTGGTGTACAATGGGGTTGGTAAAGAGTGAGGTTGGTGTAGAGTGAGGTTGGTGAAGAGTGAGGTTGGTGTACAATGGGGTTGGTGTAGAGTGAGGTTGGTGAAGAGTGAGGTTGGTGTACAATGGGGTTGGTGAAGAGTGAGGTTAGTGTAGTAGAGTGTAGAGTGAGGTTAGTGTAGAGTGAGGTTGGTGTAGAATGAGGTTAGTGTAGAGTGAGGTTGGTGTAGAGTGAGGTTAGTGTAGAATGAGGTTAGTGAAGAGTGAGGTTAGTGTAGAATGAGGTTAGTGTAGAGTGAGGTTAGTGAAGAGTGAGGTTAGTGTAGTAGAGTGTAGAGTGAGGTTGGTGTAGAGTGTAGAATGAGGTTAGTGTAGAATGAGGTTAGTGTAGAGTGAGGTTAGTGTAGAATGAGGTTGGTGTAGAATGAGGTTAGTGTAGAATGAGGTTAGTGTAGAATGAGGTTAGTGTAGAGTGAGGTTGGTGTAGAATGAGGTTGGTGTAGAATGAGGTTGGTGTAGAATGAGGTTAGTGTAGAGTGAGGTTGGTGTAGTGTGAGGCTGGTGTAGAGTGAGGTTGGTGTAGAGTGAGGTTGGTGTAGAATGAGGTTGGTGTAGAGTGAGGTTGGTGTAGTAGAGTGTAGAGTGAGGTTGGTGTAGAGTGAGGTTGGTGTAGAGTGAGGTTGGTGTACAATGGGGTTGGTGAAGAATGAGGTTGGTGTACAATGGGGTTGGTGAAGAGTGAGGCTGGTGTAGAGTCTTTCCTCCTGTATTACAGATCCCCCCTTCCCTTCTCCAAGATCAGAAACCAGCTCTGTGGGCACCACCAGTACAGAAACTTCACATCTGCTGAGAGACATCATGACCATCGGGGCATCAGTCATACTGGGGACCCAGTTAGTGTTTATGTCCCACCACATACATGTGTTCAAAGTCATGGCCAGTGTGAAACCTGGTCGTGACTTATGACCTTAAACGCTAAATATACACGCTAGAAATAGAGACTGACAGAGCTGACTGAGAGAGCAGTCATGAAACCTGGTTTTGAACTTGCAACTTTAGGCACTAAATATACATTATAGTTAGAAGTAGAGACTGATAGAGCTGATTGAGACATGGCCTTACGTGCTCCAACTGATCTTCTCTGTAGTAAGTTCATGAGCATGCACACTAACTGTGCCCATTTGGTGTTGATTGACAAGTCTCCTCGTTCATTTCTGGTCTCTCTGAGCTTCATTCCGAATATTTACATTCTAGCTAACGATTTTGATTCATTCAGTTGAAAGTCCTTGCTTAGGTCCAACTCTCTAAAGACATTTATAATGTTGACTCAGTTCATTGATCTTCTGATATAATGGCAATGCATAGCCAGTCAGTCTGCTCTTTCATTACCCACGACACCTGCATTCATGGTACACAGATGAATGTAACTCTATAAATTGTGGACTTATGCACCGATTCAATCTAATACCTGTTTGTGAAACAATCCTCAACTCTCTGAATCATATGAAGTCTATTGCCAGTATGCGAAACTTCCTTAACATTCCTGTTCAGACTCAATTAATCAGTTGGTATGCAAATGAAGACAGTGTGTTTGTATTTATAGAAAATATACTTGTACATTATTGTACTAACTGATGCTGAGAAAGTCATATTCTGTGAGCTGTTGAAGTTCCCTACATGTCTAAATCTGTGGTACCTTGGGGAATCTAGAGAACACAGAATAGTGCAGTTCATGTAAGGAAGGACATTGCTTTATATAGGTTTAGATTTTATTTATTTATACTTGATGGTAAAAGGGAAAGGAAGGAAGGAATGGAGGGAGGGAGGAAGTAAGGACAGACAGAGAGTCACAGAGAGAGAGAGAGAAAAAGAAAGACAGAGAGACAGAGAAAAAGATAACGAAAGAACGAACAATCTTTATTTTCAAAGGGTTAAGAACTGGGCACGCAGGCCCATCTGATATTCTGCCCTTTTTCTTTCTTTCCTCTCATACATTCTTTCATTCAACATCACTTATGAAGCAAATTTTTGACAACAAAGAACAATAAGCATTAAAATGCATGAAAATTAATCAATAATAAATGAACTCACTGAGGCAATGTTTAACATGGGAATTATAAATACCTAAGGAGGGTGTAACGTGCCATACATATAGGAATGTTTTTTAGCTAGTTGTCGTTTGAGATAATTTACCCTTATTATTGTCTTTTTTGATGTTTTTTGTTTGTTTATGGGGGAATGTAGTCTGTACTGAGGTAGTGTTCAAACAGAGAGGGGGGGGGGGAGAGAAAGAGACAGAGAGGGAGACACACAGGGAGAGAGAGAGAGAGAGAGAGAGAGAGAGAGAGAGAGAGAGAGAGAGCTAATATGAATCTGTTCAGGTTGAACACAGAATTGACATGTAATATCCATCTCAGAATCACCTGACGAACACTGTAGTCAAGGGAGGTTATAAACCTACAGAGGGAGTCAGACTTGGTGCGGTGATTTTCTATGGCATTAACCACGGGCCGGCTGGTGTCAGTGTCAATGGCAAAGTTGCCACGTTCAACTACGATGCAAATTTGAAGGTTGGTCTCTTGTCTTGTTTGTCCACATGACTTTTGTTTTTTAATAAGGTGTGGGTAGCTGAGCAGTTGAGTTTTCAGTCTTTCAGATCTTAAGCCACAGGTTCTGGGATCTTCTTCTGCCTTGTTCGTGCTCAGAGCTCCATGGTAATGAAAGCAGTAGTTAGTTTCAGGTTCATGACTTTCCTGTAGTTGTTGGTGGAAGCAGTTACATGATGCCAGACCATGGTGATGAGACCGACTATTCCGCACCGGGTGACACCAACCTTAATGAGGCTTTGATCATATTGACCTGAATGTTTAGAGTATATGAAACCTTCAGTTCCACACTGGGTGACACCAACCTTAATGAGGCTTTGATCATATTGACCTGAATGTTTAGAGTATATGAAACCTTCAGTTCCACACCGGGTGACACCAACCTTAATGAGGCTTTGATCATATTGACCTGAATGTTTAGAGTATATGAAACCTTCAGTTCCACACTGGGTGACACCAACCTTAATGAGGCTTTGATCATATTGACCTGAATGTTTAGAGTATACGAAGCCTTCAGTTCCACACTGGGTGACACCAACCTTAATGAGGCTTTGATCATATTGACCTGAATGTTTAGAGTATACGAAGCCTTCAGTTCCACACTGGGTGACACCAACCTTAATGAGGCTTTGATCATATTGACCTGAATGTTTAGAGTATATGAAACCTTCAGTTCCACACCGGGTGACACCAACCTTAATGAGGCTTTGATCATATTGACCTGAATGTTTAGAGTATATGAAACCTTCAGTTCCACACTGGGTGACACCAACCTTAATGAGGCTTTGATCATATTGACCTGAATGTTTAGAGTATATGAAACCTTCAGTTCCACACTGGGTGACACCAACCTTAATGAGGCTTTGATCATATTGACCTGAATGTTTAGAGTATATGAAACCTTCAGTTCCACACCGGGTGACACCAACCTTAATGAGGCTTTGATCATATTGACCTGAATGTTTAGAGTATATGAAACCTTCAGTTCCACACCGGGTGACACCAACCTTAATGAGGCTTTGATCATATTGACCTGAATGTTTAGAGTATATGAAACCTTCAGTTCCACACTGGGTGACACCAACCTTAATGAGGCTTTGATCATATTGACCTGAATGTTTAGAGTATACGAAGCCTTCAGTTCCACACCGGGTGACACCAACCTTAATGAGGCTTTGATCATATTGACCTGAATGTTTAGAGTATATGAAACCTTCAGTTCCACACTGGGTGACACCAACCTTAATGAGGCTTTGATCATATTGACCTGAATGTTTAGAGTATATGAAACCTTCAGTTCCACACTGGGTGACACCAACCTTAATGAGGCTTTGATCATATTGACCTGAATGTTTAGAGTATATGAAACCTTCAGTTCCACACTGGGTGACACCAACCTTAATGAGGCTTTGATCATATTGACCTGAATGTTTAGAGTATATGAAACCTTCAGTTCCACACTGGGTGACACCAACCTTAATGAGGCTTTGATCATATTGACCTGAATGTTTAGAGTATATGAAACCTTCAGTTCCACACTGGGTGACACCGGCCCGTGGGGGTCATCACAGGGGCTACAGAACTGATGCTTTGTGCGATGCTCGCAGCAGGTGAGTTGATGCATTGTGCCATGCTCGCAGCAGGTGAGTTCATGCTGTGTGCGATGCTCGCAGTAGGTGAGTTGATGCATTGTGCCATGCTCGCAGCAGGTGAGTTCATGCTGTGTGCGATGCTCGCAGTAGGTGAGTTGATGCATTGTGCCATGCTCGCAGCAGGCGGCTGGCTGTTCTGCTGACAAATACTGAACCAGGTGGGATGAAACCTGGTGCAATGAAGTCAGTCCTCTCACCTTTAACATTTAAATGAGTACTGTTTTTAAACACAGAAGCCACAAACAATAGCTTGCATGATTTATTGCCTGGCATATTTCGCTGTATCTTTTCTGGTGCATACTATAGAGTTACATATCATGATGAAGTTTTTTTTAAAAGTTAGTTGCATATCCTTTACAGGATGTTTGCAGTCAACACCAGCATTCTTTGCTATTGTTGATGTCTTGGCAAGTTTACGTTCAGTAGTTTGCCATTACTTTCTGAATGACCGGCACCCATACCATTTCATAAAAAACCAGCACAATGCGGTCTGCTGCCAAATTGCACACGGCTGTGTTTCAAACGCGGGATCATGAACCGCGTCCGTAACTCCTTCGCCACAGAGACCGGCCATAATGAAGTGAATAAATGAATTATACTTTGGCTGAAATACTTAAAACACAAAGTTACTGATATTGTTTGAATGTGGAGCATCAGTTATCCAGTTATTCATGCAAGAAAGAAATTGCTTTATTGTGGCTTAGTTCTTATTTACGATGTGCGGTCATTGAAAGCAATACTTTACTGTATGAAGATATTTGATATAATATGAAGATATTTGATATAATAATATGAAGATAATATATAATATAGCCGGTCTCCGTGGCTAAAGGCTTGCGAACGCGGTTCGTGAGCCAGGTACCAGGCTTCGAAGCTCAGTTGTGACCGATTTGTGCAGCAGACCGTGTCGCGTTGTGTTATAACATGCTGGTATGGGAGCCAGTCGTTCAGAAAGCAATGGCAAACTACTGATCGTAACACTCGCCTAGTTCATCAACAGCAGCTGAAAAATGCTGGTGTTGACTGCAACGTCCCGTAAAGGATACACAACCCCTAAAATAATATATAATATATATAATATTAAGATATTTGATATAAGATGTTTTACTATTTGTGAGAGAGTATTAACTGCATTCTGTTGAAAAATAAAATAAAAGAAAAACCTACATATAATATTTGATGCTTTGACAAAGATTCACGGGCAGTGTTCAATGGTGTTACTTTGTGAGATGACAGGTTAGTTTCTGGCATCCTTGTATGACATGATGTCACACTGGAGATAGAATGTGGCAATTCTGTGATGTTTATGTGGATAAATATTCAGAATCAAAACCACACAAGACAGTTCTCACATCAGCAACTGTATATTTAATAACACTTGTCTTTCAGGTTGTGCATGTGAACAACCTTGATGCGGATCTGCTGAGCCCGCTGTCTGTAGTACTGAACTGATGACAACATTCTCACAGTGGACATACCAGCACCCTGGACAAGACAACAGAGCATACAGCTAACCTGTGTTCAGTCATGCAAATAAACAAACAATACAACATGAAACAATAAAGATATACCAGTACAACATGAAACAATAAAGATATACCAGTACAACATGAAACAATAAAGATATACCAGTACAACATGAAACAATAAAGATGTACCAGTACAACATGAAACAATAAATATACACCTGTACAACAAGAAACAATAAAGATATGTTGAGATCCTGCAGCTGAGATTGCATTTGTTACTTCCCTGCACGATCTCAACATACCTTTCATTGATCTAATTTTATAATGAAAATATATAAGAAATATAACAATTGTTCACTCATATAAACATTCTATGAGGCTATTCATCTTCCTCTCCATCATGTCAGAATGTTTATTAGATTCACATATTTAATTTCACATTCTTTTTTTCATTTGCAGTCATTCACATTCTTAATGGCTTTGTTTAAGAACCTCACATCCTGGTGCAAACGGTACAGATACTAGGACATTATGGTGAACGGTAAAAGAAGTTAAAGAAATGAAAGCTTCTCAATATCTCTTGTCTACTGTATGCAAATATAGAAGGTCTGTAGTATAGTGTGATATAGAGGTTCAGGTATGTGACATAGAGTCGTTCCTGTCCTACGACAACTATGAATTGGGTGGAATTCAACATTACCAATTGGTAGAGTGCCTTGGTTCTGTATTCATTCATTCAGCAGAAAGTGAATGTTCACAATGCACTGGTTCTACAACAGTAATATTACTACAAGAAAGGTCTTGGCTGGCAAATGGAAGTTTGTGGTTGTCACCATATGAAGTGCCCTGTACAGGCACTAGACTTCATATTTAACTGTAGATGTGCTGGTGTCAGTATCAATGTCCTGTATGTGTGCACTATGTTCTCTCACCAGTAGTCTGTTAGCACATTCCTGGAAATACTGGTTCACGTTTTTCAATGTCTTCAAGAGTTCAGGGAGCCACATCAAACATATTGTTCAAAAAAGTAATGCAGGCGGTGACTGAAATAGTTGCTCTTCTGTGTACGGCAGATTATTATTAGTAAATTCATATTGGGGGTGACTTTAATGGGATAACTACTACATGGGACATGTTATAGATCTTTGTTCTTTTCTCACGTCAACACATCTTGCTTTCCAGTTTTTGGATTGACTATTTACACATTCATTTTTTTTCCTCAGTCTGAGAGTAATGACGTGTCATTTTCCGTATAACAATAACTATCCCTATGTTGTATTCGACTTTTCACATTCTAATTAGCATTTTAATTTTAGATTGTTAGTGTTTTTGTTATGGTGTTTCTGCTATAGTGTGCATGTTAGTGTGTTTATTATAGCATTCTCTTATAGCGTTTCTGTTATAGATTTTTTTGTTAAGAGTTTTTTTTGTCTGTTATAGTATTTATGTTATAGTGTTTTTGTTATGGTGTTTTTTTTATAGTGCTTCTTTTGAGCATTTTAATTTTAGATTGTTACAGTTTGTCACAATGATTTTATTGTAGTGTTTCTGTTATAGAATGTTAGCTTGTCTTCTGTGAAGGGATTCCTTTAACTTGTATTTGACAATGACAGTCATATTTTTTTTTAAAGTTGTATATCCCTCATAGGACGTTGCAGTCAACACCAGCATTTTCAGCTGCTGTTGATGTTCTTGGCAAGATTATGCTCAGTAGCTTGCCATTGCTTTCTAAGCGACCAGCTCACATACCCCCGTAAGTAACCAACGCGACGCGATCCGCTACCAAATCTCATGCAGCTGTGTTCCCCACGTGGATATACGGGATTCCTGAGAAAGTCGTTAACCTCTTCACCAGGGAGACCCATCGTCTTCTTTAGCTACTTAATATTATCTTTTCTATTATGTATACATTTCATTGTTGGAAGCTTATTATAATAACAGGCAGAGCTTGTTTATTTAGTTTGGCTTTTCTAGTGTGTTCCATAATTATATAATCTACAGCGCACAAAGACAGTATGTACTTGATGACTGCTGTTTGGTCAACTTACCAACATTCAAATAAAATTATCATATTTACCTACTTGTTGTCCTGAATATTTGTATCCTTAACATTTTCATTGTGAGAGATAAAATGTTGGTGGTTGGTTGTTTGTAGTTGGTATAGAGTTGGTGATTTGTGGTTGCTTGGTGGTTTTTGGTTTTTGGTCAATTGTAGGTTATTAGTTGGTGGTGATTTGATTGGAAACTTGTGGAAGACTGAAATGTAATCTTGAGGCTGCTGCGCTGATGTTCAAACTCTACCAGAGCTCTGGTAATGGGTAATGGCTCCAACTAACAGGGTGGACTGGTTTGAAACTTTCCTCTTGAAAGCCACCAAAGTAGTAGCTCCATGGTAGATCTCTCCTTCCCTTCTCCGAGCAGAGGAAGCAGCAAGATATGCTAGACTAGCATTAGGGCTTCACATCTATGGAGAGGCATGGCACATCATGATGATTTATGGGGAGGCAATACGGTAATTGAAATGTTAGCCAGCCTGGCACAGCTGTCTGGGTATCCATCACACCATGGAGAGGTCCTCTAAGGTCTTAGCCAGCGTAGGTCTTCTTCCTGCGCGTGTGACCTCGGTGGCCCAAAATGTTGGATCAAGTACAGGATATGAAGGAAATATAATTTTGTACATCGGAGTCATGTGTCAAAGGTTACAGAAGGCAAAGCTGACAGAAAGAATTTCAAAACTGATTGTATGGGGCCTCAGGCTTGACAAAAGTGGATGGCCCTGATATGATGGCTTCGCGAATATTGAAACTAAACCCTGAAAAATATGGCTGCTGGATTTTCATTTCCCAATAGAGCAAAAAATCTCATGCCATGCCTTCAATACATATACTTACGACTGGATTTCACAGCTAAAATTTTCTGAGCAGCAGATAGCCAGTGTCATGCCTTTAATATGTATACTTCACGATTGGATTCCACAGCTAAAGTTTTCTGAATATCAGATAACCAGTGTCATGCCATGCCTTGCCTTCAATATGTATACTTCATGGCTGGATTCGGCAGCTAAAGTTTTCTGAGCACCAGACATCCAGTGTCATTCTATGCCGTCACTACATATACTTCATGACTGGATTCCACAGCTAAAGTTTTCTGAGCATCAGGTAGCCAGTGTCATGCCATGCCTTTAATATGTATACTTCACGACTGGATTCCACAGCTAAAGTTTTCTGAGCATCAGCCAGCGTCATGCCATAGCTTAAATGCATATACTTCACGATTGATTCCACAGCTAAAGTTTTCTGAGCAGCAGATAGCCAGTGCCATGCCTTCAATGCATATACTTCACGATTGATTCCACAGCTAAATTTTTCTTAGCATCATATAGGCAGTGTCATTCTATGCCTTCAATACGTATGTATACCTCATGAATGGATTCCACAGCCAAAAGCAGATAGCAATTGTCATGCCAACCCTCCTTATTTGCCTCAAATGACATGCATGGTAGGTTACAGTGTCACTATTCTCAGCTTCCCTTATGGGCCAAAGTAACACATGGGTGAAACATTACATACAGAATACACACAAAACTTCATTTTTATTACACAAACAAACAAAAACCACAAAAGCTGCATTTTTAATCACAAAAACCACAAACAAATGCATTTGTATCACAAAAATACATTAATATTAAATGTGACCATAGAATTTGACAAAAAAAGTTAGATAAAGATGAACATTTATCAGTCTTTATCAACAAACCAAACGAATTTGAAACAACTCTACAAGAATATCAAAAGTGTAAATGATTAATTAAATATTACATCCACACTCAACACAACACAGCTAATATACACAATGCAGAACAGCTAAAATAAATATGAAGCTGACTAAACTGTATTTTTTTTTTTTTAATATCCATTGCACATAGTTTCACAGCCAAACAAAATTAACAAAATAAAAGAATATTGTAAGAAATGATATTTCTACTAAAAACCATACAATCAAATGCTTTGTTTACAGTAACAACAGATATATAAAAATGGCTTCATAAATAATGGTAGAAATCAAACATTGCATTTGTAGAATACAAAACAAAGTAATCCTTAGGTACATACAGCTGTCAGGGTGGGCAATGGAAAGCCTTCAAATAATAATGTGTTGGTACTACTCTCAAGCAAGCTCATCAGTGTCTTTCCTAGGAATCTCTGGCACTATCAGGCAGGCTCATCAGTGTCTTTCCTAGGAATCTCTGGCACTATCAGGCAGGCTCATCAGTGTCTTTCCTAGGAATATCTGGCACTATCAGGCAGGCTCATCAGTGTCTTTCCTAGGAATCTCTGGCACTATCAGGCAGGCTCATCAGTGTCTTTCCTAGGAATATCTGGCACTATCAGGCAGGCTCATCAGTGTCTTTCCTAGGAATATCTGGCATTGTCAGGCAGGCTCATCAGTGTCTTTCCTATAAATCACGGGCTCCCATTTGTTGATGCTAAGTCAACTTCTGAACTGTACTGGTTAGGGCATTGTGTGATCATGTTAATAGTGCAGAAGAATAAATAAATCATCATGGCCTTCAGAGAATGGTGGCAGGGAATGATAAATTGATAAGTGAACCCAAATTGTTCTTCAGCTACTTCCTCATCTATTTTATGTTGAATTCTTTCTTGTATGACCTTGAGTAATATCTTAGTTATGTGGCTCATTAAGCTAATAGTTCTGTAATCCTCACAAACAACAAATCTTGGCTTCTTTGGTAGTGTGATGAAAATGGATGTTTTCAAGTCCTCGGGGATGTACCCAGTATTATATATATCATTACACAATTCTGTGATAGTTTCAATGCCAAAGTTGGATAAGGATTTTATCATCTCTGTTGTTATCTTGTCAGGACCTGCAGCCTTTCTTTCTTTCATCTTTTTAATAGCCTTTTCGACTTCATACCAAATACTAACACTTATAATTGTGATCTTTAGTTTCATACTAAATACTAACACATATAACTGATCTTTAATTTAATACCAAATACTAACACATATAACTGTGATCTTTAGTTTCATACCAGTACATATCTGGAGGTTTATACTGTCAAACTAACCTGCAGTTTTCACCTTTCAATAACAATCACTATTTGCTTTAACAAAATAAACACATGATAATATATATATAAATGAATATATGTGTACATGGTATGTACATTTTTTTTTAAGTAGCTCATTGTTACATTTTATAACAGCACTTTACAACAAAACAAAGCACACAATAGAATACTTTCAAAACAACACCTGCCATACATTCATATATAAACACTTTACAATGATGGATAAATTATATCTTATATATGCAAAAAATATTGCATCTTATTATATTAATAAACAGCCTATAGCTTATAATGAGTGTATCAATAAATATTTCTATCAAATGTAGTTTTTAGTGAATTGTGTACTTATTGATTTGCCCTTCTTCACTTCTTCTTCTTTTTATTCACTGCATTGTAAACTGTCAAACTGTCATTTATTGCCAATATAGTACCTTGCGGTGTATGGCAGAGGGGTCTTTGAGCCTGAGGAATTAAGGCCGCCTTGCTAGTGCAGTCGCCGCGAACTGTGCAGATTAGGATTTTCTTTTTGCCACTGACAGAAAAAAAACCCCACACCTTACCGAGGTATCAAACCCAGGTCTCCCGAAGGAGAGTCCGGCGTTCTAGCCACTTAGCCAGCCGCTCCTTCATTCACTGCAATGATGACATAATAAGGAAGAATTCATGAACAGTCAAGTGTTTAACAAAGGTCTAACTGGTAGTGTGGCTCGCTTCTTCTTCTTCTTCTTCTGCATGGTCGGTTATAGTGTTGCTATTCTTTGCTTCACTTATAGGCCCCAGTTGCACAAGAGAGTGTTGCATACTGGGTAATGTAAGTTTACAACCATTAATGACTGTTTTACCCACAAACTAATATTGATAGCATGCCTGGTTCTGACACATCCGAGTCCTCACTGACTCTATGGAGTTTGTGCACAGTGATAAAACCCTGCTTGTGTTATCTATGGCAGGAGACTGGAGCACTTATTGAGTTATCTGTGCACAATGTTATTCTTTACAGAAATATCAGTCATTGGGGAACCCTGGAGGCCGCTGAAATTAATATACAGTTATTGATTGGCACTCATAGAAGTAGAGGAAAGAAGTAGAGATTAAAGAACACACTAGATAATATAAGGGGCGTTCATTTGAAATCCGTTCATGCCGCACTGCGCGTAATTGCGAACGTTGAACACGATTATATCATAGTCATGTTATAAGTAGGCCTACTGACCAATGAATAAAATAGCACGTGCTTATCGTTCCATGATGCATTGGTTCTGTTTCTGATCATTGAGAAAATGGCTGGGTTGATCCAAAATCCATCCAAAGAAGCTCAAAGAGCGGTGATTCAGTTTCTTTCATTTGAAGGATGTCGACCAGTGGACATTCATCGAAGAATGCAGGCAGCGCACGGTAATAAATGTGTGTCAAAGACAACAGTGACAGACTGGGCACGAATGTTTCAGAAAGGACGTTAGTTCACGACAGATTTTCAACGGCCAGGTCAAGGGCATATTGTTGCAACAGAAAAAACCATCGCCAAAATTGATGCAGCAGTACATATGAACTGTTGTTGAAGCATACGTTCACTTGCGAAAGAATTTGATGTGTCAATTGGGACAATTCAAAAGGTCATTCGTAAGAAACTGCAATATCGGAAGGTGTGTTCACAATGGGTCCCACGGATGTTGACCGACCACCAAACAGAGGAACGCATGGGATGGTGTTTGAACCACTTGCTGCATTACAGAGTGGAGGGTGATGCATTTCTCTTCCACATAGTGGCAGGTGATGAATCATGGAGTCACCACTTTGAGAGCAAAGCAGCAAAAAATAGAGCATGCAATGGAAGCATGCTGGACACCAAAAGCTAAAAAATTCAAGTTACAGGTTTCCACTGGTAAGGTTATGTTGAGCACATTTTTTGACCATGAAGGGCTATTTTGTTGGCCGACTTTAAATATCCTCAACATCAACTCTACCCACTACTTGCAAACACTAGACAAGCTGCAAAAATAAACGACCCGGCATGCTTTCTCGTGGTGTGATTTTGTTGCATGATAATGCTCGTCTGCATGTCGCAAAGATTGTGCAGGAAGCATTAGCAAGGAAGAAGTGGGAAATTCTGCAAAATCCAACCTATAGTCCTGATTTGTCACCATGTGATTTTCATTTGTTCGGACCTCTAAAGAAAGCTCTCAAGGGGCAACGATTTCACACAGATGCAGACGTAATGAACGCGGTAAACTCTTGGTTCAGTGAGCAACCACAATCCTTTTTTTTTGCGGACGGCATTCACCGCCTACCTAAGCAATGGGATGCTTGCCTGAATGCCTACAGCGACTTCTTCTGACCAACCCATGGTGCATAATTCATTCAAAATAAATGCTTTGTTTAATTCTACCACACCTGTTAATGTTTCTTTCATGCTTTTGTAATAAAGCCCCTGGAACGGGTTTCAGATGAACGTCCCTAATATAAACATTGAAAGCTATAGTGACCACCTGGGGTTTGAACCTCTTGCCTCTGCAGGATGACAGCACCTCTACAGACTAATCAATGCAAGACAACGGATAACACACAACCACAACACTATTTCTGCAAAATACCCCTGCCATTGTTGTTGCCCACATGGATCTTACGCAGAGCCATACTCTACTGTTAGGAACAGCTGTGTTGTCACTGTCAATGCTACCTTGTACATACCCATCTTCATCAATCACTGCACCCCTTGTGCTCATCTTGAAGATTCATTCCATCCTATAGTTGTCTGTCTAGTACCTTTCTCTTAATTCCATGTAAATTTGTAAATTTGCCTGTGTACGTCTGTTATTTTTTTCTATCTATCCTTTCCTCCCCCCCCCCCCCCCTCAGTATTTTGCCCTCTAGTACTCTCTTTGATGTCTCTTTATGTCATTGAATATGACCAAGCCATGAGAATATTTACCTTTTTAATGAGTTCAGGAAGAGTTTTTATTCTAATGTACATTTCAGAACTTGTTCATTTATCGACACATTTGTTCAAGCCAGCTGATTCTTATCATGTTTTGATAACACCACATCTTAAATGCCTCTATATATTGTGTACATGTAAATGTCTCTATACAGTGTGTACATGTAAATACCTCTATACACTGTGAACATGTAAATGTCTCTATACAGTGTGTACATGTAAATACCTCTATACACTGTGAACATGTAAATGCCTCTATACACTGTGTACATGTAAATGCCTCTATACATTGTGTACATGTAAATGTCTCTATACATTGTGTACATGTAAATACCTCTATACACTGTGAACATGTAAATGCCTCTATACACTGTGTACATATTAGCAACTGCTGTTTTCCCTTTGTCTCTCCTCTTGCACTCTATGACGTGAGAATAAGAAAAAGGCCATGGTAGTTACATGTCAGATTGGAAAGTGTTACACCTTCACATATTATAAGTCAAGAGAGTATATAGTTACATAAACCATATTTTATACACACAAGTGATATTAACACTCATAAAACATACATAGAACTACGTTATATACAAGTTTTTGCATTCAATGCATTCAGTAAAAAAGGTATGTAATAAAGGAAAGATACATAAACATGAATCACCTCTAACTCTCAATTCATCATCATCATCATGTGCCATGCTGATAAGTTTATTATCTCACATAATCAATCACCAGAATCATGATTCAGTCTGAAACAGTCTGAGCTATCCAATCATACTGTACCAGAGGTGCACACTGTCCAGTTACAACAAAATTAATCATACTGTACCAGGGATGTACAATGGTCAGTTACAACAAAAGTAATCATACTGTACCAGGGATGTACAATGGTCAGTTACAACAAAATTAATCATACTGTACCAGGGATGTACAATGGTCAGTTACAACAAAAGTAATCATACTGTACCAGGGATGTACAATGGTCAGTTACAACAAAAGTAATCATACTGTACCAGGGATGTACAATGGTCAGTTACAACAAAAGTAATCATACTGTACCAGGGATGTACAATGGTCAGTTACAACAAAAGTAATCATACTGTACCAGGGATGTACAATGGTAATTAATAACAAAAGTCAAGGATCTTTCTTTATGCCTTTAGGTGCACCAGTACATGATGCTAGCCTCATATTTGTACAGACCAGTGGCCACTGGGTGGGTGATGTGGTCAGTGATGTGGTCAGTGATGTGGTCAGTGATGTGGTCAGTGATGTGGTCAGTGATGTGGTCAGTGATGTGGTCAGTGGTGTGGTCAGTGGTGTGGTCAGTGATGTGGTCATTGATGTGGTCAGTGATGAGGTCAGTGATGTGGTCAGTGATGAGGTCAGTGATGTGGTCAGTGATGTGGTCAGTGATGTGGTCAGTGATGTGGTCAGTGATGTGGTCAGTGATGTGGTCAGTGATGTGGTCAGTGGTGTGGTCAGTGATGTGGTCATTGATGTGGTCAGTGATGAGGTCAGTGATGTGGTCAGTGATGAGGTCAGTGATGTGGTCAGTGATGTGGTCAGTGTCACACTGTGCACCTTTACTTCCCACAACATTTCCTGGTTCCCATTTTAGACTGGGTCAACCTGGCAGGCCAGGTACAATGTTACAATCTGCTATACAACGGTGGTTTCCTCTAAATTCCTGTACAGAACTTGTCCCCAATAACAGTGTTTTGAAACGTCTCTCTTTCACAAGCCAGGTGTCCTGTGGCTGCTGCTGTACTGTGTACATTATCATATGTTGCAGGTCCACATGGCCGAACTGGTAAGAACGTGTGTTCTTAAACATTCGGTGTGCTGATGCCAAGGTGAGTGGTTCAACCCCTACACTGACCAGTGGACTAAAATGTTGACCCTTCGTCCTTTACTTGAAGATGTAAATTACAAGTACCTCTTAAGTCAGAGTGGGTTCGCCTGATGGCGAGGGACACTGTTAATAAGGAAAGCTAATTCACACACAAAATTCAGTCCACCACTACTATAAATAGTGGGTATGGCCTACGCATGAGTTCAAAGCGGGTGAGCGAAAAAAAAAAAAAACACCAAATAAATCACATGCTGAATCCATCTACATTTTGGTGTCCCTCTTCTTTATCTCCCCGGTACATCTCCCTCCATACTAACCTTTTCTAGACTTCCACATCTTTTTACATGTCCATAATACTTTATTTTCCTCAATTTTATTTGTCTTAATAACCAATCTTCTTCAATATTGAGTTTTTGGGTAGATCTCTTTGTTCTCCTTTCAATCAATCAATTAATCATGTGCCATGCTGGAAAGCGTGAGGGTCATGATTCGCCATTTCACTAGATCACGAGAGTCATGGATCAGCTCAGTGTTCCTGTCTCATCCATGCCATGTGGCCAAGCCATCCAGGTATTTACTTCTCGGTCTTCCCCTTGGTCTGTTCCCTTCGATCTTGCCAGTTGTCACCAAGTTCTCTAATCCATTTCTTTTCATAACATGTCCAAACAATTTTGATTGTCTTCGTCTAATTTCTCTAATCAGTTTACGATTTTCATTTGTCTCCTGTAGTACTTGGTCATTGATATTTCTGTCTGTCCATGGCATTCTTTGCATTTTCCTCAGAAACTACATTTCTGCAGCCATCAGATGTTTTTCAGCTTGACTGCTCATTGTCCAAGTTTTACATCCATACAAAAGAACAGGCTCTATGTATCCCCTCAACACTCTTTTTCTCGTTTCAATTGACATCTTTTTATTGGTCAAAATGTTTTTCATCTTGCTAAAGGCTACTTTCGCCATGGTGATTCTTGTTCTAATCTCTTCAAGGCATCTCCCATCAGATGTTATGACTGTTCCGAGATAATTGTACCGATTCACTTGTTGAAGAACATTCCCATTTACTTGTATATTACATTGTGGTATTTCGTTCTTCCTAGTGACGACCACAACCTGTGTCTTTTTACAATTTAATTCTAACCCCAGTTGTTCACTGTGTGCAACAACCACATCTACTAATTGTTGCAGATCCTTCTCCTTTCCATCCAATCAAATTTTAATACTCTTCTGTAACACTCATATTCAAAGGCACAGATGTGCTTTACAGCAGATTTGTTGAAGATTTGCACCCGTGCGCAGCCACAGGAAATATGCATTCTCTTAGTATTCTAACTGGCAGTCTCTGTAGCCAAGTGGTTACGCTGCCTGCTCATGCTCTGAAGGTTGTGGGTTCAATACCGGGCCACATATTTTAGTTCGTGGGGGTCATTGCTGGAGTAACAGAGTTCATGCTTTGTGTGGCACTTTCGGCCGAATGCCCTGCAGAAAGAGACCAAGCCATGTGGGATCAAACCCGGTGCAATGAAGATTATCCTCTTGCCTTTTGTATCCTTCTTTTAGTGTCATGATTTTTGTTAGAATTCACATTCTCAATTGTCTTTTTTCAAAACTAGGTTACGATATGAATACATTTGGTTACACTGTGGTAAAGCTGTGAAAATGTCAACATATAAAAACATCCAGTATAGAACAGCTTTACAAAACACAATTACAGAAAAACAGAGCTCGTTGAGGAAACAAGTCTTCATCAGCAAACAAAGACAAAAACACTCAACAAAATGAGAAGAAAAAACTAAAAAACACTTTAAAACTTAACAAACTATCACTTTCTATACTCTTGCCGTCAAAGGACAGGAATGACTCTTTGCCACATACCTGAACCTCTATATCACAAATTACTTTGTGTACTCTAAATCACAAAATTTGTCTTATTTGTTTGTTTATTTGCATGACTGAACACAGGTAAGCTGTATGTCCTGTTGTCTTGTCCAGGGTGCTGGTATGTCCACTGTGAGAATGTTGTCATCAGTTCAGTACTACGGACAACGGGCTCAGCAGATCCGCATCAAGGTTGTTCACATGCACAACCTGGAAGACAAGTGTTATTAAATATACAGTTGCTGATGTGAGAACCATCTTGTGTGGATTTGATTCTGAATATTTATCCACACAAACATCACAGCACTGCCACATTCTATTTCCAATGTGACCTCATGCCATACAAGGATGCCAGAAACCTGTCATCTCAAAAATTTAAACCACTGAACACTGCCCATGAGTCTTTGTCAAAGCCACAAATATTGAATGTAGGTTTTCTTTTCTTGTTTTCAACAGAATGCAGTTAATACTCTCGACTATGTATCTTCATATAGTAAAGCGGTACTTTCAGTGACCACAGACCACACAGTGTAAATAAAAACTGAGCCAAAATAAAGCTATTTCTTACATGAATTGCACGATTCTGTGTTCTCTAGATTCTGCAGATACCAGAGATTTAGGCATCCAGGTTATTTCATAGAATGTGGAGCATGAGTTATCCCTGAGGTAATCACAAATTCCGTACTAAATATATGGAGTATGTGATTAATGGGGGAAAGGTCAAATGTGTGTGGCAGTAGCCCCTGATGGCCAGGCCTCTAGTACACATGAACAAGGATGGCATCATGCAACTGCCTTCCACCAACAACTACAGGAAAGTCATGAACCTGAAACTGACTACTGCGTTCATTGGAGTCATTACCAGTGAGGTATGAGCATGAACAAGGCAGAAGAAGATCCCAGAACCTGTGGCTCAAGATCTGAAAGACTGGAAACCCAACAGCTCAGCTACCCACAGCTTATTAAAAAACAACAGTCATGTGCACAGAGACATAAGCGCCAAGGACTTCATTTTCGGTTGGAAAGATAACCTCAACAAGAAAAAGGGTAACATCCATTAGTTAATTAATTTAGATATTAATAGGAAATTACGATTGTAAAGTTGTTTGCTTGCTCTGTTTAAGTATATTTCAGCATACCAGACCCGTCACAACACAGTGGAGAAACAGGCATAATTTCGGCTGAGTATCAAAGAAAATGTAGAAGAAGAAGTAGAAAGATTATTTCAGGTTGATAGATATTTCAAAGGAAGTTAATATGAATTACTTGTGTGGGGAATTACAACGTGTTAGTACATGGTTAGGAGAATTAAAGGTGTCAATTACGGAAGTAGAGAATTTTCTGGAAACATTGAAGAACAGAACGACTAGACAAGACCCTTATAGATTTATGGTAGACTACAATAGAGTAGGAAAGAATAACAGGAGACAGCCATTGCTTAATAAAGACAGAAGACAATATGCTTATGACGAACCAAGGCCTGATCTATATAGAGTAAAAGACGGTGAGAACAGACGAAATAGTGAAAGCTCGGACTGCTATAATAGTTATAAATACAAAAATCGGCGTGAGAGAAACCTTTCAAGGAAATCATGGGACTGGCCCTCTCACAGTGCAACTGCTAGAAAACGACGTAACGACTGGTTTGAAAAGAGACAAAGACAATATCTAAACTTAGGTATAAGAGACAGAGTTGAACCTGTAAATAAAATACAAACTAATTCTAAAATGGTTGCGAATGTGACTAGTGGACAGAAAAAGAAAACAATGGTATTAGTGAAGAAAATAAACCGAGAGACACAGACGCAGACAGGTAATACGATAGAAAATAGTACGCAGACTCAGGTAGAAATTGTAGAGAAAAATACCCAAGTGCAACCAACTAAGAAAATAGTAAGGGGAACGCAGACTATTAAGACGGTGGAAAGTGCGGAAACACCTCAGGTGAAATTAGAAAAAGGAAACAAGGTTGAAGTTAAGAAAGATAAACAGACAAGTGCCAAAGATGTTAAAAGACGGGTGAAGAAAAGTTTTGAGGGGAAGCCAAAGAGGAGAGGTATTGAAAGAGGAAATAGCAGCATGATAGTTAATAGAGGTACTGACACCTCAAGTATAGACATGAAACTAATTCCCAAATGGTGTAGGAATATTAGCTGTTGGAGTTCAGATTACGAAGAAGATATTTCCACATGTTATAGTGATTCTGAAACAGATATAAATACTAGTGAGTCGAAGAATGAGAGAATTACACTACGAACAGATCCTGACTTATGTAATGTTCCCTCGTACGGTGTAGTTGCTGGTGGACAGACGGACAGAGTTTTAGTTAGTGACTATAGAGAACTAGATGACAAGAAAGTAGGGAAAACTAAGAGACGAATACCGAGAAAGAGAAAGAAAGTCAGACGTTTTAAAGATGACTATGGGAATAGGGCCGACGTGTTTGCAGTAAACTATAATGAGTCTGATGAAGGAACTATTATTAGTGTGTCATCTGAAGACGAGATGGGAAGGTACAAACGTTACGTAAGATATACAGGAAACAGTGAGCAGACTGACGCAAATAAAGGAAATAGAAAGAAATCATTTAAAAAGAAGAATAGTGATAGACAGGTAGCGGGAATTTACTCCTCGACAACAGAAGATAACATAAGAAAACTCAGAGAATTAAGACCTGAGTACTTTAACGGGTTAACAACAGATAGTGATGATGGTATAGTTGAAACGAGACGAACGTCAGTACTAAGAGACGACGAAATATTTGGTTTCGATGCGCTCTATGGGTGTTAAAATTATTTGGGTGAGGAAGGAAAATGAAATAGTTTTGGCTTATGAGAAGAATTGCGATTTGAGCTGTCTAAAATAGACATGAAATTGTTTGGTGTAGCATCGCATGGTACAGGGTAGGCGATGATGTTGTTGATATTTTACGTGGATACGAAATACAGGATATCTGGTTTTTGATTCCGGTGTAGGGAGAGTAAACTAGATAAAATAAGTTTGTCCGGAAGGGATAGGTACAGAGAGTTAGTCACGTTGAGTGATGTATAAATGGTGTGCACAGAATTAGTAGAGAGAGGGATAAAATAAGAATGGATGGTTCAACTCAGAGCTATGACATGAAGTCTGAGATAGTTTTGTTTGGTAGATTGAGAAGTAGGTGTGGTGTTATTTACGCCTGGGCCGAGAGTGTCTAGTGAAGAGATACAGGTTGAGGAGGAATTAGAAGTTGATAATTGAAGAATATGAGTTCTTGGTGAGAGGGATGAAGTAAATACGTCGTGCTTGTGGAGAAAGAAGAGTTGATTAAGTCTGAGAAAGTTGTTGTGTGGAGGAGTATAGAATGATAGTTACGAGGTTAGTGGTTCAGCGGAATGAGGTTTGGTTGTCTTGAATAGATAGTAGATACTGCTGTGAAAGCGATAAAAGTGCGAGAGGTAATGAATAGGGTCTGACCTTTGTATGGGAGTGAATGATTGATTAAAAGTGGAAATAAGGAAGTATTGAATTGTGAAAGTCCTGTGGAGTTATTCGTCTGGTTGTGCGTTGTTCAACGTGAGTATAACTGTAGTCAGACAGCTGTTCGTCGTGTTGAAGGAAGTAGGAGAGAGGTGTGGTGACGTCGCCTAACTGAAATACATAGATAAAATGTAAGAGTGGCGTTGATATGTCTTGTGTCGATGTGTGTAGAGGAGGTCGATACGCTTAGATTGCTGGAATGTCGAATTGGCGTCTAAAGTAATTTTTTTTTAAGTAATAGTATGGACACGTTAGGTTGTCGAGATGCGAGAGTAGTAGTAAGATGAGAGAGAGGCTGTGTATCATTGTCCGTGTGAATATACGAAGACTGGTTGATAAATGAAAATAGAGTATGCGAAAATTGAGAGATAGAAAGAACGTGATTAGAGAATTGTGATGTCCTTTAGTTAAAATATCTGACGTTGGAAAAAAAAGTTAGGGAAGTTGTGTGACTGGTTGACGGAAACAGTGTTAACATTCTGAATGATGTTTCATAAAATATGTTTAGTATTGTTGACAGGGATGCATCGAAGCAAGAATGCCTAAAAGTGAGCTCTGCTGTCAGTTATAAGTGGAGTGGGTTGCTGTTCTGGAAGAGTCCCGATAAATAGGAAATGGAGTGAAAGGTACAGAGGTAAACAAGGTTGGTTAAATGAATGTTGGAGAATGTGTTCCGACAAGGATGACCAGTTTGATTATCGTCACGGTACAAGAATGCTAGGAGAGACCTGAGGATAGCTTAGAGTAGTCGTGGTGAGATGTTGGAAGATAATGTGTTTAAGTAAATTGCGTCGGATAGACGAGAAACTTAAAAAGTAGAGTTGGTTGTATTGGTGAGAGACAAAGTTTTGTTGGACGTAAAAGGTTAGAGATACCGTGGTTAACGGTAATAAAAATAGTTAGTTGTAGAAATACTTGGAATAAATCCAAGGGAAATAATTGACCACTGGTACTTTGTGGTAACATTGAGATAGGTGAAATGAGTTGACCTGTAGTTTACAGTGATTGAATTACAAATAATGTGATGTGTAAGGAGTTAGTTTGACTTCCAGAAAATGGAACGGTCAATTGTGGAGTAAGGATTGTGGTTGAGGAGAACAAATATTGTTCTAAATTAAAGAAGTTAGTCTGTAGTTAACAGATATACATACGTAGCAGTGAGGTGTTTTGTTTTCTCGGTTATGGGAGGCCAAGGTTGATGGGCCACTATATGTAGTAATTTGAAGGGAGTTGTATTTTTTTTGAAAACCTTCTCTGTAGAGAGAAGACAATTGTTTTATCTTGTTTTATGGACTCTGAGTTTTAATGCCTCATATATAATATGGTTTTTTTTGTTGCTCGATTTGGTCCTGTAAAATGATTGTTATTATTTTAGAATAGGATTATTGTGTGTTCGTAGACTTTTACGTACAAACTATTGGTCCGTAAAAGAGACCAGTAGTATTAGGTAACAATAGATTAGGATGTATGTAGTATTATTTTAATCATCATCACCATCATCATCACCGTCATCATCATACCTTTAATTAATATGTGGGGAAACATAAATGATGTAAAAAGTTTGGGGGGGTATGATGTTCTGTTTTGATTGTATCTCGTTTAATTTATAATTTAAGTGAATTGTCTTGTGTGTTTGTAAATACATGTTGGAAATTAGTTAGGTTTGATTTACATGGTTTTGTCTAGAATACATAGGGCTTTATTTTAATCCTTCGTTCAGAATGTAGTAATAAACTACTGGGGACTAGAAGAGAGACATTTGTTTGGAACCCTTCGTTCAGAAAATAGTAATAAACTACTGGGGACTAGAAGAGAGACATTTATTTGGGATCCTTCGTTCAGAAAATAGTAATAAACTACTGGGGACTAGTAGAGAGACACATCATCCTGGTGAATAATGTGTTCATGGGTATATTATAGTGCTGTGATAATCAGCATAATGAGGTTGAAATGGTTATGAAGTAGTGGAAACATATCCCCGGTATATGGATGGTTATGGGAAAGTTTAGAGTTACACTAAAGTCAGCGTTGATTGGAAATATATGGATTAGAAGCCATATGAGGGAAGAAAAGATTAATATAGCAGGGGGGTAAATGAGGAGAAAGTTTTAAACATGGTTTACATGGGGTCAGAAGAACCATGATGTACACAGGATTGCGGGGTTATAGAAAAAGAAGAGGGTAACAGGTTACCCCAGATAAAAACATGAATTGAATCCATGTTTAAATCTGAAGAGTGATTAGACACTGTGGATAACAGTACAATAATAAAGGGGTGTAAGTGTGTAGTCGAGACATAATGACATGGGGTGTTTGAGAGTCCGTAATATATGGGCTGGGATAAAGTTAAAGGCAGGGATAGGATATTGTTGCTGTTAGTAACGGCATGAAGGGAGATTTGAGTAGTTGTGCCCATAATAAATGGACAGTAAGGGGGCAAGAGAGGTATATTATGTGAAGTGATCTGTATTGGAACAGGTCTTGATTTTTAATTGTGTCCTCGGGACGTATTTTGTGGTTAACATTACATTGAGGTAAGGTTCAGAGACATAAAAGTAGTAGTGTCTGTAATATATAGACAATTGGATGTGAATAATGTTTTTGATGCTGTAGATAACAGCGTAAACGTTTACCATAATGAGTGGTAAAGGTGTGTGATTTAGGTGAGTGTGGTTTTAGACTTTATTACATAAAGTCTCAAATGACATAGGAGGGTAAAGGAGTATGGTTTGGTAAAGGGGGTGTGTGATGTAGCTGAGTGTGGTCTTTGTGTGGAAGAGTTCTACTGCTTCTTTTAAATACCGGTGGCCACCGATTCTTTGTCTTTCTATCGTGTGAGAGTGATTTCAGGTTGATTAAAGTGGAGAATTAGTGTGGTTGGTGATGAAAATAGGGAGTAGGTATCAGAAGAGTACAGCGTTTGAAGTTTTAAGCAGATTGCTTAAGAAGAGAAGAAGTAATTAAGAAGACGTGTTATGATGTGTTGTATAAAGTTGAGATTTAAATGTTATTAAATATGTTATGTTTTGAAGGGCCAGAAACAGAGAAGAAGTGGGTTGATAGATAGCACGGGAAAGAGTTAAAGAATAGAATATTTACTTAAGTTGGAGTTGGTTTGGGGAAGATTAGAGGAACTGTGAGAGATAAGGAAGAAGAGAGAATAGAGTAAGGGGATTAGGAGTAAAGATTTTTTCCTTTACAAGAAAAATTCTTTAATTAACAAGGGGAGGTATAGGTAACAGTAAAGGGAGCTTAGGAGTAGAGAGTTAATGGATGCTGCGCATTCATTAACTATTGGGAAGTCATTAGTTAGTGAACGTGTATGCACGAATGGGTAGACGTATCCAGGGCTTGCACACACGTCACTAGAGGACTTGGAGACTGGAGATTCAACTAGAAAAGATGTGGGTGTTTACCATCATCAGTCAGAAGATGTACGATTTCAATGAATAAACGAATGTTTATATAACAGACGAGACTTGTCCACTATATTGACACGAGCCTTCTACACACAGCCGTATCATATCATCACTACACTGTTATACTAACAAGAAAAGAGACCAACCTTCAAATTTGCATCGTAGTTGAACGTGGCAACTTTGCCGTTGACACTGACACCAGCCGGGCCGTGGTTGATGCCATAGAAAATCACAGCACCAAGTCTGACTCCCTCTGTAGGTTTATAACCTCCCTTGACTACAGTGCTCGTCAGGTGATTCTGAAATGCATATTAAATATAAATTCTTTTAGTATACAATGTAAATAAATAAAAACGAAGCCTATATAAAGCAATGTCCTTGCATTGCATGAACTTCACTATTCTGTGTTCTCTAGATTCAAGGTACCACAGATTTAGACATCTAGGGAACTTCAAAAGCTCACAGAATATGACTTTCTCAGCTTTAGTTAGTACACTAATGTGCAAGTATTTTTTGCTATAAATACAAACACGTTGTCTTCATTAGCATACCAACTGATTAACTGAGTATGAACTGGAATATTGAGGAAGATTTTGCATACTGACAACAGGCTCCGTATGATTCAGAAAGTTGAGAAAGGTTTCACAAGCAGGTATTAGATTGAATCAGTGCAGAAGTCCACAATTCATAGAGTTACATTCATCTGTGTACCTTGAAATGATGGTGTCGTGGGCAAGGAAAGAGCAGATTGACTGGCTTGCATTGTCGTTATATTAGAAGGTCAGCCAATGGACTGAGTCAACATTATAAATTAATGCCTTTAGGTAGTTGGACCCATGCAAGGACTTTCAACTGAATGAATCAACATCGTTAGCTAGAATGTATGTAGTCGAAATGAAGCTCAAAGTGGTCAGAAATGAACGAGGAGACTTGTCGATCAACACCAAATGGGCACAGTTAGTGAGTATGCTCATGAACTTACTACAGAGAAGATCAGTTGGAGCACGTAAGGCCATATTTCAATCAGCTCTATCAGTCTCTACTTCTAACTATATTGTATATTTAGTGGCTAAAGTTGCAAGTTCAAAACTAGGTTTCATGACTGCTCTCTCAGTCAGCTCTGTCAGTCAGCTCTCTCAGTCAGCTCTGTCAGTTAGCTCTGTTAGTCTCTATTTCTAACATGTATATTTAGCGTTTAAGGTCATAAGGTCACGACCAGGTTTCACACTGGCCATGACTTTGGAGCACCAGTATGTGGTAGGACATAAACACTGACTGGGTCCCCAGTATGACTGATGCTCCTAGGGTCATGATGCCTCTCAGTATGTGGTGGAACATAAACACTGACTGGGTCCCCAGTATGACTGATGCTCCTAGGGTCATGATGCCTCTCAGTATGTGGTGGGACATAAACACTGACTGGGTCCCCAGTATGACTGATGCTCCTAGGGTCATGCCTCTCAGTATGTGGTGGGACAT
Source organism: Cepaea hortensis (assembly GCA_963921405.1). Lineage (NCBI taxonomy): Eukaryota > Metazoa > Mollusca > Gastropoda > Stylommatophora > Helicidae > Cepaea > Cepaea hortensis. The sequence continues at coordinate 135,634,058 of OY992880.1, read as the reverse complement.
AAACACTGACTGGGTCCCCAGTTTGACTGATGCTCCTAGGGTCATGATGCCTCTCAGTATGTGGTGGGACATAAACACTGACTGGGTCCCCAATATGACTGATGCTCCTAGGGTCGCGATGCCTCTCAGTAGATGTGAAGTTTCTGTACCGGTGGTGCCCACCCCGTTGGTTTCTGATCTTGGAGAAGGGAAGGGGAGATCTGTAACACAGCCATTGTTGAAACAGTACTGTGGTACCAGGTCAGGGGGAAACGCTCTACACCAACCTCACTCTACACCAACCTCACTCTACACCAACCTCACTCTACCCCAACCTCACTCTACACTCTACACCAACCTCACTCTACACCAACCTCACTCTACACCAACCTCACTCTACACAAACCTCACTCTACACCAACGTCACTCTACACTCTACACCAACCTCACTCTACACCAACCTCACTCTACACCAACCTCACTCTACACCAACCTCACTCTACACCAACCTCACTCTACCCCAACCTCACTCTACACTCTACACCAACCTCACTCTACACCAACCTCACTCTACACCAACCTCACTCTACACAAACCTCACTCTACACCAACGTCACTCTACACTCTACACCAACCTCACTCTACACCAACCTCACTCTACACCAACCTCACTCTATACCAACTTCACTCTACACTCTACATCAACCTCACTCTACACCAACCTCACTCTACACCAACCTCACTCTACACCTATCTCACTCTATACCAACTTCACTCTACACCAACCTCACTCTACACCAACCTCACTCTACACCAACCTCACTCTACACCAACCTCACTCTACACTCTACACCAACCTCACTCTACACCAACCTCACTCTACACCAACCTCACTCTACACCAACCTCACTCTACACAAACCTCACTCTACACCAACGTCACTCTACACCAACCTCACTCTACACCAACCTCACTCTACACCAACCTCACTCTACACCAACCTCACTCTATACCAACTTCACTCTACACTCTACATCAACCTCACTCTACACCAACCTCACTCTACACCAACCTCACTCTACACCTATCTCACTCTACACCTATCTCACTCTATACCAACTTCACTCTACATCAACCTCACTCTACACCAACCTCACTCTACACCAACCTCATTCTACACCTATCTCACTCTATACCAACTTCACTCTACACCAACCACACTCTACACCAACCTCACTCTACTCTACACAAACCTCACTATACACTCTACACAAACCTCACTATACACAAACCTCACTCTACACTCTATACCAACCTCACTCTACACTCTACATAAATCTCACTATACACAAACCTCTCTACACCAACCTCACTCTACACCAATCTCGTTCTATACTCTACACCAACCTCACTGTGACAGACACAAGCCCTGTTAGGGCTCCGGTGACTTGAATATCACTGCATCAAATTTAATTTACAGTATTTTAAAAGATGAACAACCAAGCAACCAGCCAAACATAGGTTGTCAAACCTGGACAATGTCAGCAATCGTGCAAACAAACTAAAGGGTAGCTGCCTAAGGAAACCAGTAAATATAAAATAGATACAGTGACAGACATAGGCATTCACTCACACACTAACATGACAAGAATCCATGTGTTGTGCTAATTACACGTTTGATGGGCTGGCAATGTTGCCCACACTTCAAGGCCACTTAGTTGCTCTCAACATCTCATGGACCAGCAGTCTTGAAAGACATGCTCCATTGATTGTTTGCTCTCTCTATATGGACACATGTATTTGTCCAAATATCATTTCAGTAAATGGTATTCTACAAAAGACTAGTATATAAAAACTAAAGCTGATATTCTAAACTTCTTTTTTTAAACTACTTACAGAATTAGTGAGGCTAAAGGTGATGTCAGAATATTTATTTCCAGAAATACTGTCTGTGAAAGAAATATCAATTTCAATCAACACGTTAAGATCCAAGCACAGCTACAAAGACATAAATATTTAGCTTCAGATGCACTTTCATGTTTTCCTATTTGTTTTTTCAATCATACACTTTATTCACACATACATACTTTCATCATACATACATACATATATCCAGGAATACCACAGTGGGCAGTGACTACAGGACTAGTTGTTTCTGTGGACAACATTCTACTGTATTTAATTTAATAGATGATGGTGTCCTGTTTGGAGCATGAGATGGCTTGAAGGACTGACTCTGAGTCTGTGAAACCAGCAGATACCTTTTTCACTAAGTTCCACTTGAACATTGAGTGTCAGCCCAGCTGCAGGAAGGGTTGTTGTCTGTGATCTAAAGTTGGTGCAGGTTTTTCCTGCTACTGTGGAGTATTGCTGCTGGGATGTGATATGTAAAATTGGTGCAGGTTTCTCCTGCTGCTATAGAGTGTGTCTCTATGTCTGGGATGTGCCATGTAAAGAGATACATTTCTGTGTTAAAGGATGTGCTGAAGGGAAAAGTGGAGGGCAAGCCTGTAAGAGGAAGACATAATTACATGTGGGTGGACAACATCAAGAGATGGACTGGATGAAGCCTGTATGAATGCACTGTGAGTACAGAGGCCAGACGGTGCTGGAAACTCATTAGTGCTGACCATTAATGCAGAGATGGCACTTGATGATCATTATGTTGTATATATTACAACATGGAAGCCACAGTGGCACAGTGGCAAGATAGTGACCGCATCATCCACAGAGTGCCCAGTGGTCTATAAAAACATGGTTTAGCACCGCATGCCCACTGTACCTTGCGGCATCAAACAGAGGGTCCTTTACTTTTGTTTTAAATATTATAAGATACGTGTGAATGCAATATGTTGTATATTATAACAATATGTGAATGTAATATGTTGTATATTATAACATACATGTGAATGCAATATGTTGTATATTATAACAATATGTGAATGCAATATGTTGTATATCATAACATACATGTGAATGCAATATGTTGTATATTATAACAATATGTGAATGCAATATGTTGTATATTATAACATACATGGTAATGCAATATGTTGTATATTATAATGAATGAAATTCTGAATGATCATAGACTAAGTGTTGTGGACAAATTCACCTATCTTGGCAGCACTGTGTCACAAGCTGCCACAATCGATGACGAAGTGAATGCAAGAATCTCCAAGGCCAGTGCAGCCTTTGGCAGACTGTACAAGAATGTATGGGACAGAACTGGAATAAGCCTGCAAACAAAGCTAAAAGTCTACAAAGCAGTTGTATTATCCACACTGCTATATGCTTGTGAAACCTGGACTGTTTATCAGCGACACGCTAGGAAATTAAACCACTTCCACACAGTCTGCCTAAGGAAGCTACTGAAGATTAAATGGCAAGACAAGATTCCAGACACTGAAGTCCTAGAAAGAGCATCCATGCCCAGTATCCACACTCTACTGATGAAGAATCAGATTCGCTGGGCTGGTCACTTGACCCGCATGCCAGATCACAGGCTCCCTAAACGAATTTTCTACAGCGAACTGCGTTGTGGTAAACGCTCCCAAGGTGGCCAGAGGAAACGTTTTAAAGACACTCTGAAAATTTCACTAAATGCTTTTGGAATTCATCATGACACCTGGGAGGCTGCAGCCAGAGACCGAAATTCGTGGCGTGCATCATTGCGCAAAGGTGCAGTCATATGTGAAGCAACCAGGACTGCAAGAGCTGTGAAGAAAAGGCAGGACAGAAAAACCACTGCAGGAAATCCTCCTCCAGAGACGTCAAGCATTCTTTGCCCACATTGTCAAAGAACATTTCGAGCCAAAATAGGCCTTATCAGCCATCTTAGAACCCACGGCTCCACACCTTCAACCCCACTGGATGAAATGAATGGTCATCATCATTCTTGATGGACAAACAACATATTATAAGATACATGTGAATGAAATATAGTTGTATATTATAACAATATGTGAAAGCAATATGTTGTATATTATAACATACATGTAAATGCAATAAGTTGTATATTATAACATACATGTAAATGCAATATAGTTGTAAATTATAACATACATATAAATGCAATATAGTTGTATATTATAACATATATGTGAATGCAATAAGAAATATATTATAACATTATTGTGAATGCAATAAGTTTTATATTATAACATACATATGAATGCAATATAGGTGTATATTATAACATACATGTCAATACAATAAGGTTGTATATTATAACATACATGTAAATGCAATAAGTTGTATATTATAACATACATATAAATGCGATATTGTTGCGCATACAAATAAATTTAAGTTACATCATGTCCGGTCAAGGACACTGCAATCGACCCCAACATTTATTGGCTGTTTGTGGTTTACTCTGCAATTTTGTGTTCAGTAGTTTGCCATTGCTTCATAAATAAACGGTGCTCATGCCATCAAAATCAGTTCAAAGTGATTAGCCTGTGGCTAATTTGAAACTCTCGACTCAGTACATGGGAGAATTGTGAACCTGCATTCACCAACCTTTAAGCCACAGATACTGACACAAATTAGCAATACACTGATTTATTTTTTGACAACACTTTCAAAACAAACAAAAGACCAGTTTTACCAGTAATGTAAAATGGTGTCTGCTGCTACAAAACATGACATGCTGTAGCGGTACCTACCAATGCTTTCACCATCATCCCAGAATAATTCACCCCCAGCTCGACCGTCTGCACCCACAGCCACTAGCAGCTGGAATTTTTCCTTCCGTCTGTGAAAACAGTTAGTTTCATATATACATGGACCGGGAAGGCTAACTCTGTCAACAAACGCCTGCAGAAGTCAGATGTGCTGGCCAAAAGGTGCAAATATCACAGCTCTGCTTCAAACTGATACAACGCAATTACATCCATAACAAAAAATATCGGAGGAATGACGAAGAAGAAGAATGTATAAATGAAGTGGGTTTTAATATGGTAAAGCTGAAATGAGAGAAATGATGATGGACGGCTGAAGTTGGTGATAAGGAGGAATATCATCAACAGAACTGGAACTGATCCAAAACACAATGACTGAGATCTGTGGAGATGCTATTCCATTTGGCATGGCCCATGATAATGATGATGATGATGATGATACTAGCTTTGAAGTGCCTATGATGAATACATTGAAAATTAATCACAGGAATATATTATTAACAAATAGTAGTCACTAGAAAATCATAACAATATAATCAACAACAAACAATTCTGAAGACATGAACAACTTGGAATGAAATATTGCCTTAGTGAAAGGAAAACAACAGATGGTTTGGTCATGTAACAAGACTGCACTCAAACAAACAGCCTACCACAAACAACACTGAATTTAGATACAGCGGCAACAGATCAAGAGGCAGAAAAATATGCGAGGAAAAAATACTTTAAGTAACAGGAATTTTACTACAAAGCGCATGGAAGAGTATGGAAAACAGAAAATCTTATTTTAGGAAGCAAACTGGCTCTTAAGTAATACCCCATGTAAGGGTCAGGAGGATCAAGCAATCCATCCATCCATCATGTGCCATGCCGGTAAGCGGGACGGTCATGTTCTGCCATCTCACTCGATCGTCAGAGTCGTGGATCAGCTCCGTGTTCCTGTCTCGACCATGCCACGTGGTCAAGCCATCCAGGTATTTACTTCTCGGTCTTCCCCTTGGTCTGTTCCCTTCGATCTTACCAGTCATCACCATGTCCAAACAATTTTGACTGTCTATGTCTAATGACTCTAATCAGGCAATAGCAATTACAAAATCTTTTGGGATATCAAGGACTCTATATTGGTGCATTTCCACGAAACTATGACTAGTGCTCAATTCAGTGACAAGCTAGTGAACAAACTGAAGTCTGCGATACAATCAAAAGGAGTACATGCTCTGAAATTTGAGGTCTTGAAGCATACAGCATTCAGTCCAGACTTGATACTATTGGATTTTCACTTGTTTGGACCCTTGAAAGAACATTTGTGGGGTCAGAGGTTTGCAGGGGTCAGAGGTTTGCAGATAACAATGAGATAATGGAAGTGGTGCAAAATTTGTTGAAGGCCACACCCAAAACCTTTTTTCTAGAAGGCATCAGCAAACTAGTTGCCAGTAGACCAAGTGTGATGCCAAACAGGGGGAGGGGGGGACTATGTTGAGAAACAATACACGCCAAATTTCTGGTTCACACTATTGTAAAAAAGTTATTCATAAAATTCCTGTTAATTACTTCCCCTCATAATATGAGTTATCAGAATAATAGAGACAATGAACATATTGTACACAGCTGACATAAAGGCCTTGTACACGGCTGACACATGGCCTTGTACACAGCTGACATTACAGGCCTTGTACACAGCTGATACACAGGCTATGTACACAGCTGATACACAGGCCTTGTACACTACAGATATGAAGACCTTGTGCACAGCTGACACAAAGACCTTGATATACTGATACAGTCTCTTCATGGTTACTTACGAGAGGTCGGTTCTCTGGGTGACAGGTAGCAGTGGTAAAATGGATCCCCCACGAACATGGACATTGATATGATCAATGGGAGCATTCAGCTGTACAGTCTGACCATGCTGTGTTAGCACAGATCCAGTGTAGAAATCATAGTACACGTCATCTGGGATATAGGCTTGGACGGTTGATGCTCCCTGCCCAAGAATATATGAATGTCACAAGATGTGTAAAAAACTTAACTCTTCTTCATTCATTCATTTTACTCATTGATTATTTCATTCACTCATTCACCATTTTTCTCTACTACCCTATGGTGCAAAAGTCATCATCTCATCTCATCTTGATCCTTTTGCACCTTGCATTGTCGAGGTGAAGCATAAACAGTGGGAGAGTGTCCATTTATGGGCTTACATATTGAGACTCCCATGGGCTCTGTTATTCCCATTGTCCGTCATGCAGAAGTAACAGTATGAAAAACCCAACAAAACCAAAATGATATTGGAAAAAAAAAGGGGGGGGGGGGCAACTACATTGATCCAATACTGGAAAGCAAATAAATATAAAAATATGACTGGAAAGTATAACGAAAGGAAAGACACACACAGATGCAAGCAAATATTTTGACCAAAGTCTTTATCAATGAATTTTAAAAAACACATACTTTTTCAATGTCATTATTTTATCAAAGATAGATGACTTTAGCAATTCCCTCATCATCTTATAAAATATAGATGACTTTTGCAGTCCACTCATCATCTTATCAAACAGAGATGACTTTTGCAATTCCCTCATCATCTTATTCAGCCTATAATTGTGACTGCCTACATATAATTTCTCTAATCAATTCACGGTTTTCATTTGTTTCTGAAGAATTGCCATTGTTTTTGCATCCATCCAAGGTATCCTAAGCATTTCCCTCAGAAATTACATTTCTGCTAGTAAAAGAAGATTCTCAGCTTGTCTTGTTATTGCCTAGTTCTCTGTTTAACACGCTAAGACTCTTTTTCTCAGTGCAATCATTGTAAATTACAAACAGTTAATGAATATTGAGGTTGACTGCAATGTCCTGTAAAAGACATGCGAATAACATGTTCCCCTCACTGCAATGTAAAGACTTTGTTTAGAATGATCTTAAAGGCAAGCTGGCAAGGAAGACATGTACTATGTACTAAGGATGAAGACATCAATAATGAAATGTCTCCAGGGTGTTACTTAATTTTTTTTTAAACGTACTTGATCTAAAACAGGAGAAACCAGAAGTTGATCATTCCACATGAACTGTTTGTCGATAGCCTCAGTGCCCGGGTATCTGTTGGAAACAGGAACCACAATGAACAGGACAGTCTCATATAAACATCTCATGTTGTCCAATATCTTCAAAACGATTTCAGGCAAATGTATAATGTGGCCGAATATCTTTAAAAGGAAGGGTATAACTGAATTTCAAGTTTATAATCTTAATCAAACATCTTGCCCAAGTTTTAATTGTTTTACTTCCTCAGCCTCATGACCTGACTGCTGTATTCTTGTTGTATTGCAGCCTATTTCCATCTTCCCATCTATAAACATGTTCACATACACATATGTCCTATCAAGTATCTATGTGTGTGAGTTAGACACGTTTTGTCTGTCAGTAATTCTATGCTGAAGGAGTCACAGTGCCAAAGAGGTCAGTGTGTCTGCCAGCCAGAACAGTTGTCCAGGTTCAAGTCCCAGCTGTTGCAGGATTATTATTTCTGACCAGTCCAGCTCTGGGGATGACCGAGTCTCATAAAATGGGGACTGGCTAATTTCTTAATTGTCTGGGAAAGACAGGTCACGAGGAAAAGAATTGGGCACTCCATCTCATTAGAATATGTTTAGCTGAAGCAAATAGGGTTTTAAATGTCTGAGGATCGACTTCATTGCACTGAGGTTTATACCATATGGCTTAGTCTCTCTCCGAAAGCATCGCACAAAGCACAAACTTCTTAGCTCCAGCAACAACCCCCAGGAGTCTCTGAAGAAACTGTACCCGTGAACTGAATGTCATAGCCCGGAATGGAACCCACAATCTTCAGAGTGCAAGCCAGGCAGTGTAAACCCTTTTGTGATGGAGACTTCAAACACTTCATAGCTCAATGGCAGTATCTACCCTGAGAAAACACTTCACAAGCCAATGGCAGTATCTACCCTGGGAAAACACTTCACAAGCCAATGGCAGTATCTACCCTGAGAAAACACTTCACAAGCCAATGGCAGTATCTACCCTGGGAAAACACTTCACAAGCCAATGGCAGTATCTACCCTGAGAAAACACTTCACAAGCCAATGGCAGTATCTACCCTGGGAAAACCTGTTTACCTGTAATCCTAAGTTGAAGATTTCCTGTGAGGAACTCCCATTTGGTCTAAAACCAACCTACTCTTTTGACAACTGCTCCTCTGCTTTCTGCTGAAATCACCTGTAACCCATGTGATCAAGGCCCTGCTAAATACTTACAAGAAAAACAGTGGCCTGACAATGGGCAAGCCCTGAGTGTGTGCCTTGTAAAAGGCAGTGTAGAGCACAGCCAGGAGCCTATATCTGAGCTCTATGGCAGACTTTATGTAATCTCTGAATGGTGGCTGGAAGAATGCTGGGTCCTGATACTGCAATTTTTCAAATTGAAAAAACAGTATTATAAAGTCAACAAAACAAAGTTGATAATATCAGGGAATACAAAATATGGCATATTCTTCTTCTGTGATCAGTTCCTAAGCTCAGCAGTCTAAACAAAGAGCTAAGTTCCCTCCATGAATTCAGCAGGAGCTGCAGTAGCATATTGGCTAGATGTCTGTCTGCAGTGGCCATGGGACTGATCCACATCCTGGTGGCTTTGAATGTTTAACCTTGACCCAGGTCAACTCAGCCTGTACCAGGCAATGTTTTAGGACTGATCCACATCCTGGTAGATTTGAATGTTTAACCTTGACCCAGGTCAACTCAGCCTGTACCAGGCAATGTCATGGGACTGATCCACATCCTGGTGGATTTGAATGTTTAACCTTGACCCAGGTCAATTCAGTCTGTACCAGGCAATGTCTTGGGACTGATCCATATCCTTGTGGATTTGAATGTTTAACCTTGACCCAGGTCAGCTCAGCCTGTACCAGGCAATGTCTTGGGAAATAAAGGCAGCTGGCATGACACTGACCTCCTTACCCACTGAGTGTAAACTGGTCTAAAATATATGGGTCCAGAACCATAGCGCCAATGTGCCTTAGGATGTGTAAAAGGTTATTTACTTTACTTTACTTCACTTCGCTTCACTTTACTTCACTCCATTTCACTTCACTATGAATTCAGTCATCAGTAGGAGGTCATCATAGAAGCTCCACTGTGTCACTTCCACTTTTGTCTCCTGGTGTCAAGTTTGAATTCTCAAGTTATCAAAAAGAGGGCACATTTGCAGTTTGTGTTCTGGAGTCTGGAGCCATTTTGGCAAGTGTAGCTTTCATTTTGTAGAGATGGGCTTGTAGTCTATAGTGTCCAGAGATGGGCTTGTAGTCTATAGTGTCCTGAGATGGGCTTGTCGTCTATAGTGTCCTGAGATGGGCTTGTAGTCTATAGTGTCCTAAGATGGGCTTGTAGTCTATAGTGTCCTGAGATGGGCTAGTAGTCTATAGTGTCCTGAGATGGGCTTGTAGTCTATAGTGTCCTGAGATGGGCTTGTAGTCTATAGTGTCCTGAGATGGGCTTGTAGTCTATAGTGTCCTGAGATGGGCTTGTAGTCTATAGTGTCCTGAGATGGGCTTGTAGTCTATAGTGTCCTGAGCAGAGTGAAAATAGATCAGAACTGACATGCATTCATAAAACTATGCCAGGTCCTTGGAATCTGTGTTCTTCTTGGATTTTTGTAGCTTTCAAGACTGACTCTTTGTTGAGAATTTTCCGGTAGCCACTGACTATTCTGTTTTCAGTGTTTGAGATTAATATTTGGATCCCTGCACCTCCTTTCCTTACTGATGCTTCTTAAGAATCATCAGTGAATGCATGGATCAATTGTGTCCTGATCTAATGTTTTTATTTCAATTTCCAGGGGGGAAAAAGAATTTCAAGTGTCAGCATGTTTGCCTTTTAAATCTGGACATATGGATTCCACATCTGAAAAGGCTACGGTTTTTATTTATCGGAAGCACAATCAAATACATGGTCAGAACCATGTATGAGAAGTAGTGTTACTTCCAAGCTGTCAATATTACCAGTGGTAAATACAGTAATTATAAGGAAACACCAAAATAACAAGAGTTAATTTTCCCTTCTTTTGAAATGATCAAGCGACATACACTTCATCACAAATTACATAAACTATGATGATAATAAAGTTAGCAGTCATCAAGAAGCTATGCATAAAGCAGGATTTTTCATGACCAGATGTCGTCAGCGTCCACTCACATTCATAAAGTGGCTACAAGAACATTTTCTTGGAGGTGAAGTGGCCAGGTTGTGGTAGACTCCATCACCCACGGAGTGCCATTTGGCCTAGCACCATTTCCCAGCTTGCCATTAATAGCACAGAAACGGGACTAATATTGTCATAAATTAAGATGATACAAAAACTTAACAAATCCTTACTGGAGAACTCAGTTCTGCATGGTTTCTCATAAATGGATAAAAAGCACCCAGTTGGTGCCAGCGGGTGCAGAGTTCAGGGGTTGTGGCACCATTAAACCCACAAATATCAGCTCCAATCTGAGGAATGCCGAATAAGTTGAAGTTGAGGATAGCTGAAAAAAGAATTAATATAAGTATTATTATTCATCATCATCAAGTGCCCTGTCAGCTGGCGTAGGCGTTCATGGCTCTCCACAGATCTTGGTCTTTGGTGCTCTGGATCAACTTTGCTGATGATATTCCTCCATGCCACCGTCTCAATCCATCCAGCATCATTTCTCTTGGTCTGCCTCTGCCTCTCTTCCCCTCGATATTTCCAGTTGTCATGATGTTCTCCAATGCCTCCCTTCTCATCACATGATGAAAGAAAGCTGTTTGTCTCTTTCTTATTGTTGTACATAGTGTTCTAGTTTCATTAGCCTGTTTCAGGCAGTCGTTGTTAGTTACTCTGGCAGTCGAAGGATTATTAAGTATTATTATTAGTATGATAAAATTGTAACCAACAAAAACCAAACAAAATTTTAGCCATTTTAGCAGTGTAATAATTTCTGCATAAAGTGTCTAAAAAACACAAGAAGAATACAAGTCATATTAAGATCTGAATTTCTTGTGCTTTAAGTCAGCTGGAAGCATCTTACCATGTATTGATTGATCAATTCCTTTATGTACCAATGATTATTATTATATTTGGTCAGAGAATTGGAAATAAAATATGGCACAACAAATCATTAATTCTAGTCTATGTGTCTACATCACACATAGTTTATATTTGCCTTCCAACAACCAAGAAACCAACAAAACAGCCAACCCCTATCTTAGATAATTATTCATTGATTTTATTTTGAAACAAACAGTTAACTCTTCAAGGCTGGAAGGCTAGTGTTTGGGGTCAGTGTTTCAAGCATTCTTGGTGGGGTCACTTTTTATTCAACTTTTCATTTAATTTTGTCCTAGTTATAAATGTTAAATATGCCCTCTATCAGATCATCATCTTCCACTTTTGCCATCAAGCGTCGTGGGGAGGAATAGGTGACATTCCAGCACCTGATGGGATTCACTGGATAGTGTTATTCTGTGTGATTGTACAATGTCTTTGATGTTGTGAATCCATTTTCTGTTTGGGAGTCTTATTGTTCTCATATCAGATCCTCTTTGATGTAGCGCTACTGCTGGTAGTTAATGGTGTTGCATTCTAACGAGGTGGCCAAACCATTCGAACGTCTGCCTTTCAATATATGTGGCACAAGATGTTGATTCCACTGTCTGTCTGATAACATCATTTCTTACTCAGTCTCAGATATTTAAGTTGATAGCTCTTCTCAAGCATCTCATCTCGCAAGTGTTGATTTTGCATAGGTGTGATTTGGATAATGTCCAAGTTTAAAACTGGTAGCATAGGGTTGGTGTGAATATGCTATTTATTAACTGTCGTCCTGCGGACATAAGTATATGTGGATGTTTCAGTACGGGTGATAAAGCCCACTTGCTTTTTGACACATAATTTCTATTTCTCTATTACTCTGCCATCTGTGATCATATTTCCTAGATATTTAAATTCTTTAACTTGTTTCACTGGTGTACCATTTATCAGCATTAGCGCTCTATTTTCACTTATAATATCAATATAGTTTTGAACACCATGCCAATAACAAACTCTTCATCTTTCAACCATTGGCATAAAACTATTCAAACTCAGAGAGGAAATGATGTATAACACGTTCACATCCTTTCAGAGTTACTTTATCATATTAGATGTTTGGGACATAAATATTTATTTAAGTTTTGAAAATTTACAGTAATAGATATTTGGATAGAAAGATTACTTAAGTTTAGAAAATTTACAGCAATAGATATTTGGATAGAAAGATTACTTAAATTTAGAAAATGTACAGTAATAGATATTTGGGATACAAAGAGTTACTTAAAGTTAGAAAATTTATGGCAATAGATATTTTGGACACAAAGAGTTACATAAAATTTTTAAAGCGATAATAACAAAACTGGACAAACCTGGTATAGAATAGTACATTTCCAAGAAACTTGAGAAGTTATCACCCAGCCAATGACCAACTAGTTTACCAGTGCCAGCAAATGACGATCGTGTGATGATCGGGGACCTCTTGTTGCCATAGAGGAGGTCAAGTGTTCTGATAACAGAAGAATTCATCTAGAAGCATTTTCAAACACATTCAAAGCTCTCACTTATTCTATGATGTGTGAATATCCTGGCATATAACCTGTGACAGATAACCAAATAGATGGATAACAGAAATATCTTAATATATATGTACGGGCTTGGGATGAAAATGAAAATAAAATCCTTTAAACGTGAATAATACATACATATTGTATTTAATTTTACAAAACGATCAATATAAACTTCAACATGAGAGTAGTTATGTACAGAAATGTTTTGTAATACAATAAACCTACGTTACTTAAAAATAATCTGTCATCACCTTCTGTGTCTTTGAGGCTCGAGATTTCTGCACAGCGATATCCCGTATCTTATGCAGAAGTAGGAACTGTGTTGCATTTACCTCCTCTTGCATTTCAAACCAGTTGATGCACGTTGATAACATTGTTTCTGCTTCTGACTGGCTAGTTATGGGTTTTTGGTTAAGAACTGGTCCTTCATCATCGTCAATTTCTTCTTCTTCAATAGTAGTCACACTAGAAAAATTTCATCATCGTTCAAAATTGCAAATCCTCCATCAATTTTGTCACATTCCAACCGATCTGTTACTTCTTCTGGCGTAATGTTTTCACTGTTTAGTCCTACACTGTTACACAGTTGCACAATTTTGTCAACACCAATAGTCTCAGTTCCTTCAGTTTCATATAAAAGTTCAGGCAAGAGTTTATTCCACCAATTCTTTAGGTTAGACACTGTAAAGTCAGCCCAGGCAGTGGCGACATTGAAAATAGCATCCCTTTGTTGACACTCATGCATTCTTTTTTTTTTTTAGATGATGAAAGATAACAGAAACTGATGGTTAATTGAGTGATGGTTAATCAAAGTTTTACTGTATATGCAGTTTAGTATACAGGTTATATATATATATATTGTATATTGTATATATATATACAATGCACCGGGTTTTATCCCATATGACTCAGTCTCTTTCTGCAGCGTGGAAAGTGTCACACAAAGCATGAACTCCATAGCTCCAGCAACGACTCTCAGGAGTATCCGAAAAAATGCACTCGTGAATCGAAGGACGTGGCCCGGAATCAAACCCACAAACTTCGGAGCCCGAGTCAGATATGGAAATATATATATATATATATATGGTGTCTGTGGCTTAGTGAATAGTGAAATGCACACCCCGTCATAATGATTGAAGAGTTTGACACCAGCTGCGGGTGATCTGGAGAAAGTAATCCTGCCATTGCTAGAGACTGAACCCAAATCACAGCCTTTGGCAATCAAGTGTGCCGACAACTATGCCACATTGGCTCTCAGAAAGCACTACATAGTGCTTTTTCACACTGTAAACTATGAATTCTTTCAGAAAACTCTATTAGATTATCCGTTTAAGTTTAACTAGTTTAGAAATCTGTAATTTTAAACAAATGGGAGATCAATAAACAACATTAGCTACACAGATTATGCAGTTTTGTTGGCTGAAACTGCAAGATCTCCAAAAATTGGTAAACCAAATACAAAAACTAATCAATAAAAATGACTTAGACATAAATATAAAGAAAACAAAAGCTATGATTATCAACAAAGATAGTATGGAGTCAATATGGAAAACTATAGTCAATGGAAAGACACTTGAACAACTCAACATATTTACTTACCTAGGGTTACAGACGGATTCTAAGAATATCTTGGATAAAGAAAAGGACAAATGCATCCATATTTTAAGATCTGAATATTGAAGAATCTTGGCTATTAAAGATGATAAAACAAAGAAAATTAAAATATTTTGGTCACTTGAAACGTCATGAAAGTTTGGAGAGAACAATAATGGAGGGATATATGTCCGGGAAGAGAAGAAGAGGAAGACCACAGAGAAAATCGGTGCAGGATGTGGCAGATGATCTCCAGATGGGTGTATCGGACGTGGGACATCTTGCTTATGATCGAGAGGT
Source organism: Cepaea hortensis (assembly GCA_963921405.1). Classification (NCBI taxonomy): domain Eukaryota; kingdom Metazoa; phylum Mollusca; class Gastropoda; order Stylommatophora; family Helicidae; genus Cepaea; species Cepaea hortensis. The sequence continues at coordinate 135,618,868 of OY992880.1, read as the reverse complement.
TTTCAGGACGGTTATTTGGGAGCGAAGTTCTGCAAAGGACATGCTACTGAATTAATGAATGAATGATGGGAAAAGAGCAAGTGGAAGATAAAGAGAGGAAATACCTGGATGGTATGGCCATATGGTGTAATGACAACAAGACCACACACCATGAACCATGATAGCACATGCTAATCGGCATGGCACATTATTATGATGATGATACTGATCAATTGTAAAAACATAAAAAACAAAAACAAAATATCCAAGTAAACCTCCATGTAGAACCAACCTTCTGGTCACATTAGACTGAGACCAGCCGTACATGTTGTGCAAATTGTAATGCGTTGAGATTGCATGCTTGGCAGAAGAGCAGATTGTTTTAGATATGAGTTTCCCTCCATCAATTGCTGTCCAAAAATGTATTAAAGCTTAATTGTTTATGAAATACATACGTAATAAAGCTTAATTGTTTATGAAATACATATTAATTGTTTATGAAATACATATGTATTAAAGCTTTATTGTTTATGAAATACACTAGCTGACCCGGCCCGGCTTCGCCCAGTCCCTGGTGGGGAGCATCTCATTTAATTCATATAAGTAGTCATATAAGTTCCCGTTCCCGACTGTCTGTCTGTCTGTCTGACCCGGCCCGGCTTCGCCCAACCCCTGGTGGGGAGCATCTCATTTAATTCATATAAGTAGTCATATAAGCTCCCGTTCCTGTTCCCGACTATCTACCTGTCTGTCTATTATTAGAAAGAGCACTTGAAAGATCTTTACATCTTCCCCCAACAATTAACTTGGGTAAATGGAGCGTCTCATTTAATTCATATTCGGCCCCTGCTCCCGTTCCCATTCCCAAAAAAGACGACCCGGCCCGGCTTCGCTCAGCCCCTGGCGGGGAGCGTCTCATTTAATTCATATTTGGCCCCTGCTCCGGTTCCCATTCCCATATAAGAAGCCCGGCCCGGCTTCGCCCAGCCCCTGGCAGGGAGCGTCTCATTTAATTCATATAAGTAGTCATATAAGCTCCAGTTCCCATTCCCGGAAATATGGCGAACAGATTGGAAGAGAACAATCTTCATCCCAATAACTAAATAGGGAGCGGGGGAGGAAGAGGAGGGGAGGAGGAGGAGGAGGAGAAGTGGGAGGAGGGGTAGGAGGAGGAGGGAGGAGGATGGGACGGGGAGGAGGGGGAGGAGGGAAGAGGGGGAGGAGGAGGAGGAGGAGGAGGAGGAGGAGGGGGAGGAGGAGGAGGCAGAGGAGGAGGAGGAGGGGAGGAGGAGGGTGGAGGAGGAGGGTGGAGGAGGAGGAGGGGGAGGAGGAGGGGAGGAGCAGGAGGAGCAGGAGGGAGGAGGAGCAGGAGGGAGGAGGAGCAGGAGGGAGGAGGAGCAGGGAGGAGGAGGGGGAGGAGGAGGTGGAGGGGAGGAGGAGGAGGAGAGGGGGAGGAGGAGGAGGAGGGAGGAGGAGGGGTAGGGAGGAGGAGGGGAGAAGAGGGGGGGATTAGGGGGAGGAGGAGGAGGAGAGGAGGAGGAGGAGAGGGAAGGAAGGGAATGAGGAGAGGGAGGGGAGGAGGAGGAGGATGGGGGAGAAGAAGGGGGTGGAGGGGGAGGAGGGGGAGGATTATAACGTATATGCCTGTAGATAACTGTAGCGAAAAGGTCCTCCTATTTGAGAAATATGCAACAATTTTACATATATAGCAATGCTATTAGAAGTTATGTCCCCTCGCTATATATACATTATAATGTAAATTAAATATTAAATAATATTAAGTAAATAACTGTTTGTACGCTAAAACACTATGACAGTTGGCAGCACGGGAATGAGACGAAGACGTGTAGAAAATTTCATCTCAATCGGATGGACCGTTCGCGAACGCATAAATAACATACATACAGACATACATTCTTTTTTATATATATAGATATGTATTAAAGCTTTATTGTTTATGAAATACATACATATTAAAGCTTTACTGTTTATGAAATATATACATCTTAAAGTTTTATTGTTTATGAGACATACGTATTGAAGATTTATTGTTCACAAAACACATACTTATTAAAGCTTTATTGTTCACAAAACACATATGTATTAAAGCTTTATCGTTTATGAGACACATACGTATTAAAACCTGCACATAAAAATGTTTAAAGTCAAGAACCCTTTCACACATTAAAGGTGCATTGGGTATATGGTGCAGGACCCATGTTGTGTAGGCCAACCAGTACTGGGTGGCTGACTTGGTCAGTGTCACTCTGGCCACCTTTATGTCCCAGAACATTTCCTGGCACTTGTTTTAGGCTGGACCGACCTGGAGCCCTGGTCAGTTTGTGAACATCTGATCTGATGTGGATTCAAACCTGGACTAGCAGGCCAGCTTCTGCACATAATCTTTTACATTCATATTATTCAAATATTACACAATGATAAAACAAGCATTTGACGTGGAAACATGAAAGCAACAGACAAATAAATGGCTACTGAGCTTACCTTGAAAGCTCATGTTGACAGGGCATGGGCAAGAAACAAATAATGCAGTTAAGTAACTTCCTACTGAAGAATAATAATACGAGCCTAAGGAGAGAACTAGGCAGATTCCAGTGAATCAAGAAGTGGGGAAAGGACGCTGGCACTGCACAGGAAACACACTGAGAAAACCTGAGAGCAGTATAGCTAGAAAGTCCTTTCAATGGAATCCACAGGGTAAATGAACAAGAGGAAGACCTAAAAACATACACAGATAAGAACTAGATACAGAGATGGATAATATGGGAAAGGGATGGTGTAAACTGCAGGAGATAGCAAAAGATGGGACAACATGGCATGAGTTGGCTGAGTGTCTAGAAGAAGAATATGACACTCAGTGAAGCAATATTATTTAATGGAGTGCAAATAATATAAAAAAAACAAAGGAGACCACTAACAGAACATATGAAACAAGACAATGAACTTCAGGCAGTCAAAAAAACATGTTAAAGATAGTTAAATCAAACTAGAAAGCAAGTTCAAGACATATATCACAAGAATGAAACTCCCTGTTTGGTGGATTCAGTTATTGTAAACATTGAGCAACTAGGGTTAGAATTAAAAAACAAAAACAAGAAGAAATAAAAACCACAATGAAACACCCTTGTAAATGGGAAACATCTTCAACAGGTTAACTGGTACAACTGTCTTGGAACTGCCGTTAACATTTGATAGAAAATGCCTTGAAGAGATCAGAACAAGAAGCACCATGGCAAAAATAGTCGTTTGCAATAATACAAAGCTGTCAATAGCAGTGAGAAGAAGAGTGCTATATAGAAACTATATAACCTTTACTGTTTTATGCATGTTAAACATGGACAATAAGAGACAAGATGAAAAATATCTAATGAAAACAGACATGTAGTTTCTGAGGAAAATGCTAAAATTACCATTGCCAAAATATGTTGAGTTTGCTGGTGACATCCTGTAAAGGTCATGCAACAAACATTTATCATTGATGAAAAAACAAATGAGGCAGTTCTTATAAAAATAGACGAAAACTGTAAATTGAATACAGAAATTAGATGTAGACAGTCCAGATTTTGGGGGGTGTTATGAGGTGACATAAACTTGAAAACTCAGTGAGACAAATGACAAACTTGATGGGGAAAAAGCAAGGGGTAAACAAAGAGATAAATATGTAAATGGCTTGGTCACATGGCAAATCTGGGACAAGAACGCAGACCTGATTCAAGATTGGTGATTGTGTGAGATGGCGAAACATGTCTGCACACGACTGCCTTCAAGGCAAATGATGATAATGGTGGTATATACTAGAGTACACACTTGCAGTAAAATATCAGCAATTGTATGTTAGCAGAAATTTGTATATTCAAAAATAGAAGTAGGAAGAACACAGTGGAAGAAATAAACGAGTACAAAATGGACTAAAACAAGTACCACCCTATAAGTTCATATAAAGAAGATGGGAAGAATTCTATGGAAATCATAACTGTCCCAAAGAGATCAACAAATAAGTTCCTTATCTGAAATAATAATTACAGGGGACTTGATAGAGGGTTAAATTGGGTCAGCATTTTAAAAAGGACTAAAAAAACAGTGTAAGTTTTGAAAAAAACAAACTACAGGAAACATACAAAAACAAGATTCAGGGAATCATGACAAGCTAGTTAGAAAGGGCCAATTAGGGCTAATTAAAGAAGTAACAAAAACAGTTATAGGTAGAACTCATATCTCAGACGAAAACATGAGTAATATCAAAGTAACACTAGCAATACTAAAATAATACAAGACATATCAAAGTAACACACGCAACACTAAAGTAACACAAATAACATCAAAGTAACACCAAAGAAACATATGTAACATCAAAGTAACACTAAAGTAAAACAATTAGCATCAAAGTAACACCAAAGTAACATCAAAGTAACACAAATAAAATCAAAGTAACACAAGTACCATAAAAGTAACACAAGTAACATCAAAGTAACACAAAAGTAACACTAAGGTAATACAAGCCACATAAAAGTGACACAAGCTACATCAAAGTAACACCAGTAACACTAATATAACACAAATTATACCAAAGTAACAAGCAATATTAAATTAACATAAGTAAAACCAAAGTAACACAACAGTTAAAAATGTTCTTACTTGCTGGGGTAAAAGGTGGATTGTCCAATTCATTACTAGTACACCCAGATATGGACCCGTCCACAAAGTTTGAAGGCTCGTTCATGTCCTGTTTATAAACAATTTGATGTCCTGATAATAAACAATTTTAAATAATACAATGCAAAATACTTTTCAATATTCCGAAAAATAATGTTCCTTTCATTTTCAGGTTGAGTTTTATTTCTGCAAACACACTTATGGATTAATACAAGCATAATCATCATCAGATTAATCAGTCGATTGATGTTGAAGTCATCCGATTATATGGTTCCACTGTGCCCGATTCTCCATAATTCTCTTTAGCTATTCAAGTCTGAACCCCAGTGTATGTGTATGCCCGTGTCATGTACTGTTTTTGTAAATATCCTTTTTTTTCCCCCTCTAGCTTTAGTTTTCAATAATAGATCTCTGTATGTCATATTGTAACCAACTAAGATAGCTTTCTTCTCTTATACCTTTCAATAGTTATCTGCTTTTCCCTTATTTCTTGAAACATCACTTTTCATTTGATCATTTTTCATACTGCCTACTCACTCTCTGTTCATTTGATCTCTTTTCTGTCTAGCTCACTCTTTGCTATCTGAAATAACACCCCATCTAAAATGATTCCAAGTTTTTTTAATCCTTTCTGGTTGGAGTGCATGTTTCAGGGCCGTATAGTGTTACAAGACACACATGCGTTGTTATTATTTCTGCAGCTCAGTAATATTTGCTATTTGATATTAACACGTGTTGTTTCTTCAAAGAATGTATATTTTAAGTAACAAAACCAGTTATATGTTGCACAAAAGATTATGGGGTTATGGTGCTTAAGCCCATGTTTATTCATTTGACAATGTTTTTCCTATGCACTTTTTATGAACGAAAGATGAGTGATTGGAAGGGCCGAATGTAAGACGGGCCTGCATGCCCAATTTGTTACCCTTTGAAAATAAAGTCCGTTCGTTCGTTCGTTTTCTTAGTTAGTTAGTTAGTTAGTTAGTTAGTTAGTTAGTTAGTTAGTTAGTTAGTTAGTTAGTTAGTTAGTTAGTTAGTTAGTCGAGGTTCCAACTTCACAGAAACAGGTAGTCCCCATTATGCTCCGTCCCTGTGCCAGTGAATATCACACAAAATGCTCCCCACTGTCCAATGTGAAAAGTGGAATAGGCAGGAGTCTCAGAAATCCAACAGTCCACACAGGTACACTGTGCATAATGCCGCCGCCAGAATGCCAACAGAAAATTAATCCTCGAAAACCACAGTTCATCGTCGATGGACTCGGCAGTCACCAGAAAGACCTCATTGACCCGGGTTTTCTCACATGGTTCTGTCTTTTACCGCAGGGAGACCCGCCAAAAGTGATGCATAAAGCAAAAACTCCACAGCTTCAGCGCCGACTCCCGGGAGTCTCCTGAAAAATGCACTTGTGAACCAAAAAGGCAAATCAGTCAATTCAGCAACAGCCGGTAGCCATTGTTCTGAACATGCAGGTCACTGTACAGGACAGATGTAAAAGTAAAAACATTCCCCACGAATTTCACAGCTCACAGTGTCGCCCACGCACTCACTCAGTAGCAGGGCGATGGAACCCTTGTTTTCTGTGAAAGGCAGATGGGTCCTAGAGTGACCAGTACTGCACTGCCTGCCTTTAATTGTCAATATCTTTGGTACCCATTTTATAGAGGTGGGTCAACCCCTAAGCTATCCTAGTTTAATTGTCAATATCTTTGGTACCCATTTTATAGAGGTGGGTCAACCCCTAAGCTATCCTAGTTTAATTGTCAATATCTTTGGTACCCATTTTATAGAGGTGGGTCAACCCCTAAGCTATCCTAGTTTAATTGTCAATATCTTTGGTACCCATTTTATAGAGGTGGGTCAGCCCCTAAGCTATCCTAGTTTAATTGTCAATATCTTTGGTACCCATTTTATAGAGGTGGGTCAACCCCTAAGCTATCCTAGTTTAATTGTCAATATCTTTGGTACCCATTTTATAGAGGTGGGTCGGCCCCTAAGCTATCCTAGTTAGAAATCATTCACCTTTAGGAATCAAAAGTAGGAGTATTCATCTTTGGGAATCAAAAGTGGGAGTATTCATCTCTGGGGATTAAATGTATGAGCATTCACCTTTGGGGATCAAATGTAAGATAATTCAACTTTGGGGATTAAATGTAGGAGCATTCAACTTTGGGGATCAAATGTAGGCGCATTCACCTTTGGGGATCAAATGTAGGACCATTCACCTTTGGGGATCAAATGTAGAAGTACACATAGCTGTTACTAAAGTTTATCCTGGCTGTTACTTTAAGTCTATCCTAGTGTAACTTTAACTCTATCCTAGTGTAACTTTAACTCAATCCTAGTGTAACTTTAACTTTATCCTAGTGTAACTTTAACTCTCTCCTAGCAGTTACTTTAACTCTCTCCTAGCAGTTACTTTAACTTTCTCCCAGCTGTTACTTTAGCTCTCTCCTAGCTGTTACTTTAACTCTCTCCCAGTTGTTACTTTAACTATATCCTAGCCATTACTTTAACTATCTCCTAGCTGTTACTTTAACTCTATCCCAGCCATTATTTTAACTCTCTCCTAGCTGTTACTTTAACTCTCTCCTAGCTGTTACTTTAACTCTCTCCTAGCTGTTACTTTAACTCTCTCCTAGCTGTTACTTTAACTCGCTCTTAGCTGTTACTTTAACTCTCTCCTAGCTGTTACTTTAACTCTCTCCTAGCTGTTACTTTAACTCTATCCCAGCTGTTACTTTAACTCGCTCTTAGCTGTTACTTTAACTCTCTCCTAGCTGTTACTTTAACTCTCTCCTAGCTGTTACTTTAACTCTATCCCAGCCATTATTTTAACTCTCTCCTAGCTGTTACTTTAACTCTCTCCTAGCTGTTACTTTAACTCGCTCTTAGCTGTTACTTTAACTCTCTCCTAGCTGTTACTTTAACTCTCTCCTAGCTGTTACTTTAACTCTATCCTAGCCGTTACTTTAACTATCTCCTAGCTGTTACTTTAACTCTCTCCTAGCTGTTACTTTAACTCTCTCCTAGCTGTTACTTTAACTCTCTCCTAGCTGTTACTTTAACTCTATCCTAGCCGTTACTTTAACTCTCTCCTAGCTGTTACTTTAACTCGCTCGTAGCTGTTACTTTAACTCTATCCTAGCTGTTACTTTAGCTCTCTCCTAGCCATTTCTTTAACTCTCTCGTAGCTGTTATTCTAACTCTGCCCCAGCTATGACTTTAACTGTCTCCAAGCTGTTACTTTAACTCTGTACTAGCAGTTATTTTAACTGCTAATCAAAATCTATCACATTACAGATTCTAATAATTATTATATTAATAGTCTGGATAACAATAAAGTTTACATACAATCCACAATCCATCATATGGTATATTATCATGAAATGCCTTGGCTTGCTTGTACCAATAATCAACAGCTCGGGGGTGAAAAAAATCTGGAAATGCTGTGTTTCCTGGCCAGACCTTAAAGAAAAACAACAATTCTTTAATTATTTAACACATGAGCAGCTCACATGGATTTATATGGTGATATCCTAAATGACCATTGATTATGATCCATTTGTAATTAATAATATCTAATTCCAGAATGTAGATATGCAAGTGATGTGCTTCTAATCCTTTAGCACTATTTGAGAGGAGTACTCCTCTTAAATAGTGCTAAAGGATTAGAAGCGTAAATCTTGTCTATCATGAGATACAGTGACAATCAAAATCTTTTTCTGAACTTAAACAAAACAAAAAGTGACACGACAAGAGGCAGAGGAAAACCAGCATGAAGATTGTCACAGGACATTGCAGACACTTTGGGAATGTGGGTGCATGAGGCAGGAGACCAGGCAAGAAATGTGGGTGCATGAGGCAGGAGACCAGGCAAGAAATGTGGGTGCATGAGGTGGGAGACCTGGCAAGAAATCGAGAAACCATTTGGGGCGGGGCGGGGAGGGGGAGGGGAGGGGGCATGATGAGAGATGAGAGCAACACCCTGCAACGCACCTGCTACATGATGATCCTAAATTACAGAAGTGACGTAATGTTTGTTTATTACAGCATCAGTACAATTGTTTGTTTATTACAGCATCAGTACAATTGTTTGTTTATTACACCATCCATACAATTGTTTGTTTATTACACCATCCATACAATTGTTTGTTTATTACACCATCCATACAATTGTTTGTTTATTACACCATCCATACAATTGTTTGTTTATTACACCATCCATACAATTGTTTGTTTATTACACCATCCATACAATTGTTTGTTTATTACACCATCCATACAATTGTTTGTTTATTACACCATCCATACAATTGTTTGTTTATTACACCATCCATACAATTGTTTGTTTATTACACCATCCATACAATTGTTTGTTTATTACACCATCCATACAATTGTTTGTTTATTACACCATCCATACAATTGTTTGTTTATTACACCATCCATACAATTGTTTGTTTATTACACCATCCATACAATTGTTTGTTTATTACACCATCCATACAATTGTTTGTTTATTACACCATCCATACAATTGTTTGTTTATTACACCATCCATACAATTGTTTGTTTATTACACCATCCATACAATTGTTTGTTTATTACACCATCCATACAATTGTTTGTTTATTACACCATCCATACAATTGTTTGTTTATTACACCATCCATACAATTGTTTGTTTATTACACCATCCATACAATTGTTTGTTTATTACACCATCCATACAATTGTTTGTTTATTACACCATCCATACAATTGTTTGTTTATTACACCATCCATACAATTGTTTGTTTATTACACCATCCATACAATTGTTTGTTTATTACACCATCCATACAATTGTTCATGCGCTTCAACTATTTTCCAGGCTGCTTGTCCAAGAAGTTGTTGCATAGTATAAAGACTATAAATTTAAAAAAAAACACCAAGACATGAGGTTTGACCGCTCCTCCCATGATGTGTGAGGCAGACACTGTGACTTCTTGACCACCCTCTCTTCTATTAATGAATGTATATATATATATATTTTTATGTTGCATATCCCTTACAGGACGCTGCAGTCAACACCAGCTTTTTCAGCTGCTGTTGATGTACTAGGCAAGATTATGCTCAGTAGTTTGCCATTGCTTTCTGAGCGGCCGGTTCACATACCCCTGTAAGTTACCAGCATGGCACGAACCGCTGCCGAATCTTGCGCAGCTGTGTTACTTACGAGAATATACGGGATTACGGTGAAAGACGTTAACCTCTACGCCAAGGAGACTGGCATGTATATATTATTATTCTTCAAATTGCTTGCCGACAGCGGTAGATAATCCTGTTTCTTAAAAACTCTCATTTTGTGTGTTGGTGAATTGATATTTGTCCATACAATTATTGTCTGGTACCTAATTATCTTTTCACTGCTGAAAATATCATGCATTAATAACAGTAAAATAATTGAATAAATTAAAATCAAACACATTAATAACTGTAAAATAATTGAATAAATTAAAATCAAACGCATTAATAACTGTAAAATAACTGAATAAATTAACAACACACACATTACTAACTGAAAATTAAGAAACCTAGGGTAAACCATTAAAATAATGTACAGAATAGCTCATAGAGGAACTAAACAAATCTCAGAGAATCAAGAGGTGATGACAAGATATGCTGGGTAGGACACACATTGAGAAAACACTGTTAATATCACCAGCAAGTCTTTTCTCTGGAACCCACACCACTAAAGAAACAGGTGGAAATGTAAAAACACACGGAGAAAAGAATACAGTATAAAAGACCAAACAATTTTCGGTGTGCAAATATTTGCACTTACCTACATATGTCTGGTTTTCACATGATTTATTCTATTACCTTGATGCAGCAGTTCTTAGATTAACTTTTACATAAACGTTTACAGCCCAACAGAGAATCAATATTGTAAACACATGACTCTCAAACCATTACACAGAATTATCATTGAAAATTCATGACTTTTAAAGCATCAATGAGAATCAGCATTGTAAACTTCTGACGAAACCATACATTACCCTGCCAACTAAAATACCGCCTGCATCATTCTTGACAAACACATCCATCTGGACACCGTCATCGTATGGAGGATAGCTTCCTGCCGGCTGCTCACTTGAAATAGCTGGGTCCTGTTGGGGAGCATATGTCAAGTGAAATACTAACATGTAATAATACTCAGTCTTTCATCTGTAGCACATCAATGTATTTTAAAATGAGAGACTAAACTTTGGGGTTATTTTTGTTCAATTTTTCTTTCTTTTTGAGTGTTAATATACCATTTAAGAGTAAATTATTTCCAGTAAGTTGTATTCTGAGTTATTATGATATTAAACATGGGTTATAAGAAGAATATATTTAAAATATAACCAGGACAAAATGAAATGAAACAAAATTAAGCAACATACAGCCTCAAATCCATATGAGTTAATAATGTAATATCATCTCAATAATGTTTTCAAAAGGTGACATGACAAAAGTCAAGAAGAGGATGACAGTATAGTATGAAAGTAACTCGGACTTGGTACACGTTCACCTGAAATGAATTGATTGTTAAGTTTTGTCAGATGGACAGCAGTTGATAAGTTTGATTGATTTATTGATTGATTTAGGAACCGACATCACAGCATTTTGGGCATTCTGGGGGATCGGCAGAGGTTCTGGAAGTATCTCAAAACTGAGAAGGAAGACCAGGAGAACTTTCAATCAGATAGCGGTGGGAATAATTAGTAGTGTAACTCTTCGCTGGTTGTTGAATGAGGGGACGGAGTGTGTATGGGAATGTCCTGAGTGCAGTGATGTCGGTTCTTAGCTCAACTCAACTCAGCTCAACTCTTATTAACTATCTAACAACTGTCTTGCTACCATCATCATCAAGTGCCATCTCCACATTAAAAATCATCTGTAATGAGTCCCCAATACTCGACCCTGCATTCTATAGTGTGTTAATTTAAAAAACTCTTGCCACTATTTAAGATGCTATTACTCAACAACTATTTGACCGCAAATGCTGAAATCTGACTTTTTACCTGGAGACTGCCGACTCTGTGGAAAAGGGGTTACAGATCAGATGCAATTCATCATCTTGCATACTAAGAAACACAGCTGTGGGCGATTTTGAAGCAGGCCGCCTTGTCTTGGATTTCACACAATGGTATGAGTGTCAGTCATTCAGAAAGCAATGGCAAACTACTGAACGTAAACTTGCTAAGGAATCACAAACAGCCAAAAAATGCGATGTGACGTCCTATAGAGGATATGCAACTAACTTTTAACCTGGAGACTGACTTATTCAGCTTGCTCTGTTCAATGTCCAAATGTCAGGGGATTTATAACATGTTCACATGTCTGTCTATCTTTGTTCACCCTTGTTCAAGAAGGCGAGGTGTCTGATTCACCAGCCCAGCATCAGAAGGAAGTGTACGACATTTTTCTTATTTTGCAAACATCCAAAAAGTCCAGTCATGAAGCGAAACCAGATCTACATAAGCTAGAGTTGGATATTGTAATCATTGAACAGGATGTCTATAAACCTACAACAATATGTGAGGGATGTTCTACATAAACCCACAACAGTATGTGAGGGATGTTCTATACAAACCCACAACAGTTTGTGAGAGATGTTCTATACAAACCCACAACAGTTTGTGAGAGATATTCTATACAAACCCACAACAGTTTGTGAGAGATGTTCTATACAAACCCACAACATTATGTGAGAGATGTTCTGTACAAACCCACAATAGTATGTGAGAGATGTTCTATAAAAACTCACAACAGTATGTGAGGGATTATCTATACAAACCCACAACAGTATGTGAGGGATGTTCTATACAAACCCACAACATTATGTGAGGGATGCTCTATACAAACCTACAACAGTATGTGAGGGATGATCTAAACAAACACACAACAGTATGTGAGGGATGATCTATACAAACTCACAACAGTATGTGAGGGATGATCTAAACAAACACACAACAATATGTGAGAGATGATCTAAACAAACACACAAATGTCAAATTCCCTAGATGATGACCTCTACAAACATTAAGAGTCTTCCACAAACAAATTAATCCATAAACATACATACAGCCATGATAATGTATCTCTGATTGTTCTTATGCAAATCCGACACAATGCTCGGTAAATCACTGTATCTGCTCTTGTCATAGGTCCAGTCTCGGTGGCTTTCCATGTAGTCAATGTCATTCCACTGAACATCCTGGAATGTGTACAGATTGAATAAAAACATAAATCATAAATGTGCAGTTTTACTTACCCTGTTGGAATCACAATGGTACTGATAATCACATGATTACAACTGCTCCATCTCTCAATGTGTCAACCTATTTCCTACAATGCACATGCTGATCACGTATAGTAGCTAGACACTGAGGATTTACGTCTGCATGATTAGACAGTCGCCATGATCTGTGCAGGTTAGGGTTTTCTTTTTTCCCATGATAGAAAACAAACCATCACTTTATTGAGTATTGGAATGCGGGTCTCCTGAATGAAAGACTGGTGTTCTAGTCACTCGGCCAGACACTCCTGTCCCGTAATATGATTGGTCTAAATAAATATGGGCCTAGCAACATGTACCCAATATGTCTTACGGCGGGTAAAAGGATCCTGTACCGACTGACCAACCGGAAAGCTCACGTTAAACTTGAAGGGGAACATTTTGTTTCTTTCATAGCAATATGGATCCTTTATGAATTAAAACAAAATAGCCATAAACAACAGGTTGCACAGCGTGTTTTCCTGGCATATTTCGCTGCATTTCGTCAGGTGCATACTGCAGAATTAGTCACATACAAAGTGAATAGATAATTCCTTTTGATATTTCAGCCTGAAAATGACATTGCCCAACGCCTGAACATCACGCTGCTCAACCCGTGTCCCTTCTACCAAGAACAAAGCCTCCATGACTGTACTCTCCCAGCCACTATGACGTTAAAATGGCCACAGATGTCAGTTTCCGAGACACGCTGCTGTTTATGAGACAGCTCTCTTTGATAGATCTTGTCAAATGTCTGTATTTGCTTTCTTCGTGACATTCTAAAACTGCGTCTGTAACATTTACATTCAAATGCCCAGATTTTTGTCTTTTTTTTTTTTTTTGCGCTCACTCGCTTTGAACTCATTAATCATAATCACAAATTAATTTGTTTGTGGATGACTCTTAATGTTTGTAGAGATCATCATCTAGGGAATTTGACATGTGTGTGTTTGTTTGAACTCAAGTGTAGTCCATACACACTATGTATAGTAGTGATGGACTGAATTTTGTGAACTGGTCCATGATTCACATCCAAATAATGACACAGGAAAAGGGCATGTTCTCAAAATGTTGACTTCTATCTGCTGGTGTTGTTCTATAAGCTCTTCTTGCTGTTTATCCTCTGCATTTCTAGGGCCTCTTTTGTATAGTCCACCATTGTTGTTAATTATGAAGTCAACGTGTTCAAAATCTGTGACATTTTCAATTTCTTTATCGCTGTTTCTAATTTTTGCTTGACATGCAGTTTTGTCTGTGGATATTATGTTTTATTTTTTTTTTTAGAAGTAGGGGCATTGGTGAAATGGTTAGGAACTTGCGCTGACACTGGGATGAGCGTGGTTGGACAAGGATTTGATGCCTGGACACTCTATTCACTAAGACAGAGAATGAGTGACCACCTATAGCAGGCTTCTGTTTGGGGACTTTGTTTTGTCTTTTCCAGAATAATATTTGGAATTTCACTGTGCCTTTTGACAGATTTAATTCATCATCATCATGTGCCATGCCAGCTGGGGTAGGTGTTCACGTCTCTCCACAGATCTCGGTCTTTGGTGTTCTGGATCAACTCTGTTAATGATATTTCTCCATGCCACCATCTCAATCCACCCAGCATCATTTCTCTCTGTCTGCCACTGAGTCTTTTCCAGTTGTCACAATGTTCTCCAAATGCCTCTCTTCTCATCACATGACCAAAGAAAGCTTCTGTCTCTTTCTTATTTTTAAATTTGTTATAGTTTCAAGATTGGATGAACTGTTTGAATTCCTTGGCCCTGTTTGAGGGGAAGCAGTGGCAGGGCAGTGGCTAGCTCTTGCTGGCCTGGTGAACATGTGTTCAAATCTCCATAGACGCCAGGATTTGTTTTATTATCGTAGACTTCCAGGCCACCCCAGTCTATATGGACACCAGGAAATATTCTGGAAAGTAAAGACGGCCGGTGTGATACTGACCACTTCAGTCATGGTTGGTGGACATCAAGGTTTTGATAAGTGTCCGCTACATGAGATGTCACCCAGTGAGTGTCAGTTGGTATATAAAAATATGGAACATGGAAGAAAGATCCTTTACATACTTTCTATTTAAGAGAGTCTGGTATAGAATAGTGGTTAACAAGAGTTGTTGTTTTTTTCAACTCCGAAAGGGAATATGAAGAACATTAAACTCAGAACAGGAAAATGGCTATCCACGTATATATTAATACTTACGTATGGAATCTGTGCTGCACGATTTCTGTTGATCAAACTCTGCAGATCTGCAGCAGTATTAATTCCATACTTGCAAATATGGTAGCCTAGAGACCAAAATGGTGGAAAGTATGGGCGGCCAATAACGTCAGAATACTGTTCAACCACTGACAATGGACTTGGGCCTAAGAAAACGTAAAAGTCGAAAATTCCTCCAATCATCCGGTATGTGACAGCTCCGTTATCTCCTGAACCCACAGGCTGAGTGGCCACCTCTGAAGTTCGAAAAAAAAAGTGAAACTAAACAAGTATTAAATTAATAAAACAAACTGATTTAAAGTTTGCAACTAACAGGAAAGCTAAGATAATTATATTATCATGTTTTCAAATATTAAACACTTGCGTACAGTTATGATATGCAAAGCAGACAAGTGAGGAATTATTTGGAAGCTGTGGAGATGTGGTTTTATAGAAGAATGATGAGTACACCATGGACAGATAGAAAGAGCAATGACGATATCTTGAAAGGATTTAACTGACAAAGTGAACTGGTTTCTTGCATCAGAAAAAGACAGCCACGTTCTTTAGGTGTGTCATGATGGGGAGAAAGCTGGAGTATGTTATCACAATGGGAAAGCTGAAGGGGGAGAGAGGCAGGGGGAGACCAAGAGAGAAGATGCTGGACAGTTTGACAATGCCATGTTGTTACTCTGGTGTCCAGGGATGCATTAGGTGGCAGGTGTTGAAACTGTGACTATTCTTGTCACTTGACTCGCTCACAAACTTCTTCTTGCAGATGCGTTCAATGGAGTAGATACGACACACAGCGGCAGCATAACATATACTTTATTTCCCCGTCAAAACTCTGCAGCCAGCCAAGTCACTCTCACACTTATGTACTGAAGCTCATACACTGTACACTGCAGACAGTACGCTTGGTAGTCATCTCTCTCGTAAAGTCCATCTTGCGTGTGATGTCGTCAATTTCACAATCTCCCCTTCTATCTGTTGCTAACCTACACAATACTACTTTTGAATCAATATTGTCCTTTCACACAGTCTAAGTAGAAATGCACTGTACCTCGATGTAACGTTGTGGTGAAACTAGTTGCTGCATGAATTCTACTTCAAATCTCGATGTTCAAAACTCTGGATTGTATAGGGTGGATGACTTGTGTGTCGACTGAAGTTTGTATGTGTGTGGTCGCTAAGCTGTCCTGTGCCAGAATACCCAATATAGTTAGTTTCCCCTTCAAGTAGTCGCTTGTGACCTTGCATTTCCCGTGAAGTGCCGGGCTCACTGGATATAACTGATATAACTAACAGTCCATTTCTTCTAATATTTTCCCGAAGTTAACCCTTGCTGTTCCTATTTCTCAGGTTGTATTTTCTTATTACTAATCTGTTTAACTCCCTCTGTACATGATAGACATGTCATGAAGGAACATTGGTATCAGAAATGGTTGAAAGCATGAGAGACAGAAGGTTGTAGACAGACATGATCCTCGATGTCACATGCCATGAACTATAAGAAGAAGTAGAAACATTATTTACACATCTACCACATTCAATCTGTTATAAGTAAAGTAAAAGATCCAACTTTACAAGAAGCAGAAACACTATTTACATACCTAACCCACTCAATCTGTTATAAGTAAATAAGTAATGTAAGTGACCCAATTTTACATGCTTTGAAGAATACTTGGCATAAAGTGCTAAGTGAATATTTTTAAGATCAATCAGCACTCGATGTGCTGTGTGATACTAACGTAACACCAATATAGCATCCACACAAAAGAACAGATGCAAACAACTCTTCAGTAAGTGGATTTTTGTGCTTGTCAAGGCATTTTGTGACATTCTCGTAGAAGAGTTATTGGATATGGCATTGAAATAGTACTTTCATCTAATCTTAGACCCTCACCTCAATCCACAAACCTGTATTGAGTCCCAGGTTATATACAAATATCCTGCAGAATGAGGCTAACTACTCACCCCCAGCATTGCTGTTGAGCAAAAAGACTCCGTGAGCATATGAATTTGATGCTGGACCTCCAGTCTCCAGATTCAAAAAGAACGGATGAGAGCCATAGCCATTGTTATCAACCTAAAAGAATGACATAATATTCATTCCTATGTCAATTGCATTACAACAAATCTTTATGTCATCATCATCTTCATGTAGCACATCCTTCAAAGAATGCCACTCTGTTTCTCTTAAATTCTACCCTGTTATTAAGCCTTTCTATATTAACCAATTTCAACACTCTATATAGTATTTGAGAGATATCAACTGTCAGACACCATCTGAAGAAGAAATTATAAAAGCTATCAGACTTCTGAAGGATGGGAAAACTGCTGGTCTAGATGGTATTCCAGCAGAAATTATTAAATTTAATATAAACACCACAACTGGGATTATTGCACAAATGATTTAGCAGAGTTTAGGAGACTGAATAAATCCAAGCAGACTGGAGAGAAGAATATCTGGTGAAGCTGCCAAGAAAGAAGATCTGCAGGAGTGTGGAAATTAAAGAATAAGAATGTTATTATTAGTTCCTGTGAAAATATTAAGCAAGATCATTATGGAGATATTAAGAAAATGCCACCAACACATAACAAATGGATGTACAGGCAAGCTTCCGGCCAAAAAGATCCTGCACTGAAGACATAGCCACTTTATACACAATAATAGAGCAAAATCATTGAAATGAATTAGCCACTTTATACTGCCCCTTTGGACAATGAAACGGTTTTCCAACAGCATTTATAGGGAATCATTTTGGAAACAGATAAGGCACTACCCATCCATCCATCATGTGCCATGCCGATAAGCGTGGGCGGTCATGTTTTGCCATCTCACTCAATCACCAGAGTCGTGGATCAGTTCAGTGTTCCTGTTTCGACCATGCCATGTGGCCAAGCCATCCAGGTATTTACTTCTTGGTCTTCCCTTTGGTCTCTTACCTTCGATCTTGCCAGTTGTCACCAAGTTCTCCAATTCATTTCTTCTCATAACATGCCCAAAAAATGTTGACTGTCTACGTCTAATGTCTCTAATCAGTTTACGATCTTCATTTGTTTCTTGAAGGACTTGTTCATTGGTTTTTCTGTCTGTCCATGGTATTCTTTACTTTTTCCTCAGAAACCACATTTCCACAGCCATCAGATGTTTTTCAGCTTGTCTCCTCATTGTCCACGCTTCACATCCATACAAAAGTACAGGTTCTATGTAGCACTTCAACACTCTTTTTCTCATTTCAATTGACATCTTTTTATTGGTCAGTATGTTTTTCATCTTGCAAAAGGCTACCTTTACCATGGCAATTCTTGTTCTAATTTCTTCAAGGCATCTCCCATCAGATGTTATGACTGTTCTGAGATAACTGTACCGATTCACTTTTTTAAGAATATGCCCATTTACTTGTATATTTCATTGTGGTATTTCCTTCTTCCCAGTGAAGACCATAATCTGTACCATAAGGCACTATGGAACCACATAAAAAATTATTAACTCAATAAGAGCCACATATAAAGACATGAAATGAAAAGTTCTTCATGAAAGAAAACTATTACAAGCATTTAAAATAAAAACAGAAGTGAACCTGTGATGCCTTTTGTCACCATTATTATTCTTACTGACTAAAGACTGGTTTATGTAGATAACAATGACTACCACCAGAAATGAAATACAAAGGAATCTGACAAAGCAGCTTGAAGATCTGGACTTCACTGATAACATTACCTTTCTCTAGCACACACAAAATCAGGTGCAAGATAAACTAAACACACTTGATGGGAAGTTACAACAACTAGGTCTACAAGTTCATAGAAGAAAGACAAATGAAAATAAACCAAGCAAATGATAACCTGATCTCTGTTTGTCAAACCTCACTTCAAGAGGTGGAATCATATTCTTATCTAGGCAGAAATGTAGACAAAACAGGGGGAATAAATAGAGATATTAACATAAGAAAACAAAAGCCAAGAAGAGCTTTAAAAGCACTATGAAATTTTATGGAAGTCATACATAGAATCAAACACAGAATGTTAAACTCTAACTACTACATCAGTAGTACTAAAACAGAAGTACTGTATGGATCAGAAACACAGAGAACAATTAAAATAATTACCAATAAGCTACAATCATGCAATAACTGGTACCTGCACAGAATAGAAGCTTTAAAATGGTATAGCAGATTGACCAATGTGGAGCTCATGGAGAGAGAGAAAGAAATAAAGGGAGATCTAAACAAACATCTTAGAGAAGAGAATTAGAGACAGAGATGTAAAATATGGGGAGGACATGGAGGGAGCTACAAGAGATAGCAAAGGATCGGAGGGTTTGGCATTAGTCGGTTAAGGGGCTAAATTCCATTCAATCAATCAATCATGTGCCATGCCGGAAAGCGTGGGCGGTCATGATTCGCCATTTCACTCGATCACCAGAGTCGTGGATCAGCTCAGTGTTCCTGTCTCGTCCATGCCATGTGGCCAAGCCATCCAGGTATTTTCCTCTCGGTCTTCCTCTTGGTCTGTTCCCTTCGATCTTGCCAGCTGTCACTAAGTTCTCCAGTCCATTTCTTCTCATAACATGTCCAAAACATTTTGACTGTCTACGTCTAATTTCTCTAATCAATCTACGATTTTCATTTGTCTCTTGTAGTACTTGGTCATTGGTTTTTCTATCTGTCCATGGTATTCTTTGCATTTTCCTCAGAAACCACATTTCTGCAGCCATCAGATGTTTTTCAGCTTGACTGCACATTGTCCAAGTTTCACATCCATACAAAAGAACAGGCTCTATGTATCCCCTCAACACTCTTTTTCTCGTTTCAATTGACATCATTTTATTGGTCAGAATGTTTTTCATCTTGCTAAAGGCTACTTTCGCAATGGCTATTCTTGTTCTAATCTCTTCAAGGCATCTGCCATCAGATGTTATGACTGTTCCGAGATAATTGAACCGATTCACTTGTTGAAGAATATTCCCATTTACTTGTATATTACATTGTGGTACTTCGTTCTTCCTAGTGACAACCATAACCTGTGTCTTCCTACAATTTAATTCCAACCCCAGCTGCTCACTATTATTATTAATTCCATTAGGAGATTAAAAAAAATTAAATTATTTGCATATTCTTTACAGGACGAACAGTCAACCACAACACATTTTGGCTGTTTGTAATTTCTTGGCAAAGTTTATATTCAGTAGTTTGCCATAGCTTTCTGAACCACCGGTCACACCATTATATGAAATACAAGCACAAGGCAGTCTGCTTCCAGATCACCCACAGCTGTATTATGAACACAGTATGCGGGATTATGAAGTGCACTCGTAAGCCCTTCGCCACAGAGCTGGTAGGAGATACAAGGCAGAAGAAATATAACAAGAATTAAATGTTAAGTTTATTCTACTGTGCATTTCTTTTCTAATCTTTAGGAATTTTACAGTCAAATATGACCTAGATTAAAGTGGCCTTACAATATCAATGCCTAAATAAGTGGCCCAAGAGTTTCCTGTCCCCAGAAACTACTTCAGATGGAAGCTTGAGCCCACCATGCTTTCATTCCACTTCAGATGGAAGTTTGATTAAGCCCACTATTACTTCACTCCACTTCAGATGGAAGTTTGATTAAGCCCACTATGTCCTCATCCCACTTATTCTACTGCCATGTATTCCTAATTAGAGCAAAGGCCTTCAACCAACCCAAGCCAACTAACCCCCATCCTTTAGACTTTGACTGGTTGGATTTTGTGGCTAAAGTTTTCTCTGTGATGGGGTAGCCAGCCCCACACCAACACCCCTTTGTTGTCTTTTAGGACATACATGGTAGGTTAGTGTTACTATTCTTTGCTTCCTTAAGGGACCCTGTAGCACAGGTGAAGCTTTCATTAGCGAACAAGGTGGGATAATAGAAGGATTAACCCAGTGAGGAATCCTGTCTGCCATCTTCTCTGTCATGCATGAAGAGAAACCTAAGATTGGATCACTAGAAATATGTTCGTAAATAACCTTTGGAACATCGTCCCTATTCCAAAAGGTCAGTCGCCTCCAGTTAGTCAGATCTTGGAGAAATGTTGCACGGTGTTCCCCAAATCCATATAGGTACTTAGTGGACAATTGAGTGGCAATCTGCAGGAACTGGTCTGCGAAGATTAAAGGGGCTACATCTCTGGTGTCAAACCTAAAATGATAAATCACGTCACATCAATGTCATCACATGCAGATGTCTCAGAAAACTATCAAAATAAGCTTACATAAGACTCAAAAACTGGACAATATATTTAGACTTAAAAAAAACATTAAACGGAACAAAATATCATACATTCAGCACATGATTTGATTGATTGATTGATTTAGGAATCGACATCACAGCATTCGGGACATGAAGATAGCATAATGTCTTCAAACAAAAGCAATTGCTATTTCATTCATGAAAACAAGAAAATAATAGCAACATGGTTTCAAGCAAACAACAACAAGCAAAACCGATATTAATTTGGTGCAAAGCTTAATAAAACATTGTTAAATAAATGGAACAATTATGTGTGACAAACTTTGATGTGATTAACAGGAAAATCTGAGACCTCTACTGTACAAATGGCTGTTCAATTATATTTGATTCCACAGTTGTTGGTTCAGGCAGATAATGTAACTGCCAAATGACTACAATTTTTTGGTTTGTACAACAGTTTCCTACACACAGATACAGGTGCTCCAGTCTCCTCCCATAGATCACACAAGGAGAATCTCAGCACAGCACTTGAACTCTGTGTAGCAGTGATGAGTATCCAAATGTGTGTATAGTAGAATCACATGTTATACAAGGTCTGTTCAAAAAGTATTTGACCTTTGGCAGGGAAATATAGTCTCTCACCTGACGGTCTGAAGCCCTAATCCCCTTCAAAATACTCTTCTTGGGACTGTAAGGACTTCTCCCAGTGTTCCTGCCATTGTTGGAAGCATTTCAGGAAGGCCTCTTTGGGAATGGAGTACAAAAAGGTTGTCGCTGTTCTGCAAAATGTCTTCTCGTGGCTCAAACTGGGTCTCTTTCAGAGGCATTGTCAATTTGGGGAACTACAAACCGAACTCAATCGCATAAGTACTTGGTGTGATGAAGCTGGGGCAATGGTCAACCCAACAAAGGCAACAGTGACTTGGTTCTCGCTGAATAATCATATTGTCAACAATCCAACACCAACTGTAATGCTGTGTTCAGAGACGGTGGAAAGAACGCAGGCAATGAATTACCTGGGGATACGGTTTGATCGAAGCCTTGCTTATAATGTGCACATAGACCAGGTGATAACAAAGGCCAAGCGGGGTTTGGCAGCGATGCGGGTGATGGCGGCAGCAAACTGTGAGCAGCGCCATCTATGTCTTCTGTACGAGGGGCTGGTCATGTCTGTTTTGGAGTATGCAATGGCAATCTTGACTCTCAGCCATAAGCAGATAGAAAGGATGGGAAGGATACAGAATGAAGCTATGCGCATTATTCTTGGATGTACAAGAGATACAGCATGCAGGGCGATGCGCTACCTTCTTGATTTTCCAACCATTGAAGAGAGAATACAAGTTTGCAGGGCACGCGCCTACCTCAGAATTAACGCAAACACACAACATCCACTGCATAGTGAAATTAGGAAGGTGAAGGGCAGCAGGTTAAAAAGAGGACGGTCGTGGATGGGTCAAGCCGAAGACATTCTTCAACAGGTGTGTTCACTTGAGGACTTAGAACCTGGCGAGGAGTGGGTGCAAGTGCCAACAGACTTCTGCACATCCTTTTCAGTTTGCATCCAACTAGATAGAAAATGCAGACAAGAAAATCCGGCTGCTGTTGAGGCTGAAGTACAAGCGTTGATTTTCGAGAATTCGCTAGACGGTGACGCGGTCATCTACACAGATGGGTCGGTCGTCCGACATGTGAGAAGCTCATGGGCCTTTACAGCTCGGGCCGGAGGGAGAATTGTGAAGGAGGACTCTGGTGCTTTCACTGAAACCACAAGTAGCCTGACCATGGAAGTCATGGCAGTAAGTAAAGCAATAACATGGCTCGAGACACAGACATTCACCAGGGCTTGTTTCCTTAGCGACTCAATGAACATGATCAAGAGGATAGAGGAGGGGTCGATCCGAAGAGAATGGTTGCTGCCTCTGAAGCGGTCTCGGCTGGCAAAGATTAGTTTCATCTTCGTGCCAGGGCATGCGGGAGTACAAGGAAATGAGCTGGCTGACAAGCTCGCAGGTGAGGCTACTGTGGAGGGCGGACGCGCCATGGATCAGGCTGACATTCTGAATGCTCTACGTGATGTGAGACTTTTGCGAGAACCAAGTGATGACTGTGAATCTACAACAATGGCCAGACTGCTAGAGCATCAAATTAAAAGAGGTGTGGCCAAACAAGAACACTACGCAGGAAGCCAAAGAAGATTGATAAACCAACACAGAACTGGCGTTGTTAGCCGCTACACGCTGCGGGATTTGCTGAGGAGGGGATCCGAGCACTTATGGACTGAATGGTTCGATGTGCAGCGAGGATGATCTGTCGACTAACTAACTAACTAAATATGATGGCACTTTTCATCAAAGAGCCACAGCAGGAAACTATGTGGAGAATAAATTTATTATTTATAACAACAACAACAATAATGATGGCCCTATGATATAACCACAGTGCACTACCTCCTCAAGCAGAGACACCTCCGGTGGCTGGGCCATGTATCTCGAATGGAGGATGAACGTATTCCCAAAGATCTTGTATACGGAGAACTAGCCACAGGGAAGAGGCCAACCGGAAGACCCCAAATGTGATACAGGGATGTGTGTAAACAAGATATGTAAACCCTTGGCTTAGATTCAAACACGTGGGAAAGAGTTGCAACAGACAGATGTTCCTGGAGAAGAGATGTACGAAACGGACTGGTGCTCTTTGAGCGCAATCTGATCCAACAAACTGAGGATAGACGGCACAGGCATAAAATGCAGTCACTGACTGCGGGACCTGCCTCGTCTTACAGATGTGGAAACTGTGACAGAGATTGTCACTCTCGCATTGGACTATACAGTCACCAGCAGTGCTGCCAGGCACCTCCCCAGCGGCACAACTCTATAGTCCTTCAGGACTGAAAGAGGCCTACTACTGCTATGATATCACAGATCAGGACCATGCAGTAAATTTTCTCAACATGCTGCAAGTCTTCGAAATGCCAACCCTTAAAGCGTTGCGTAAAGATTTTTAAATTCTTGAATGTTTGAAATTGTATTTTGATTTTGCTGCTTATGCCGCCCCCTTATGGTGCCTTCTGTTGCGGCCACCTCTCTGTATCATAGCACGGCATGGCCCTGTCACAGATCCATGGCAGGAAACTGCATGGGGACAAATTTATTATTTATAACAACAATAATGATTCTTTATTGCTCAGCATAAAGATGAAACATTCTGCAACTCATCAAAGTTTCTCTCTCGAGCACAGAATACTGAAAAGGACATGACAAAAACATCATACCAAACAGCGTGTGACATTGAATGTGATACTAGCAGATTACTTTCTTATCTGAATGGTACAGCAACAGCAAACTTACACAGTTGCTCCTGTGGAGTTGCGCTGTATTATAATATTAAAGGGATTCTGTTGAATGGTTACAGTATAAAGTGGGTTGTGAAGATCTGAGGACCCAGAAGGCGTATCCAGAGGGACCTCAAATCTAGCATTGTTTGGATCAAAAATCTGAAATTCAAAGTATATGTAGATATTACCATATTTTACCAAATGTTCACAGATATTGACATATTTTACCAAATATACACAGGTATTAACATATTTTACCAAATGTACATAGATATCAACACATTTTTGTTCTCAGAATACACTAAAATATGAACAGTACTTTCTCTAACAACATATATTATTGTTTCTTATAATTAAATTAGCAGTCGATGGATATTCAGACTTCTCGAACAGAAAGCAATGGCAAGCTACTGAACGTAAATTTGCTTAGAAAATTAGCCTGATAATAAAATTATGCATAATCTCTTATTTTTATTTGATAAAGATTTGTTATAAAATATTGCCATTAGAGTGTGGTACTATCATGCCTGCTACTTTTACCTCCTTAGACATTCCTTGGTAGCCAGTTCTTCTTCTTCTTCTTTCGTTCGCTTGAAATATGTCTATATCTGCAATGTTGTCTCTTGTATGAATTTAACTGTCTTTTTCAGTTCACACAGCAGTCCATAGAGTTTATCTTCCACTGTCGTCTCTCTAGGCCAGAAGGTTTGCCTAGATATGTTACATTTTGGGCAGTCTTGGAGTATGTGCTCTGCTGTCTGCGAGGCCAATCCACATGTGCACATGGCTGTTTCACCAATCTTGAATTTTGTATACATGTGGTTGCGTAATCTATTGTGTCCTGTTCTGAGGCGCAGTATAATGACTTGTTCTGGTCTGTCCATAACGTGGTAGTCATCTTGAGCAGGTTTTGGTGGGTTTCTGACTGATTTGATCATTATTTTCTTTTGGTGGTATGTAACGGGCACATCAGGCTGTTCTTCTTTGGCTCCTTCCTTAGCCAATTGATCAGC
This sequence comes from Cepaea hortensis, assembly GCA_963921405.1. NCBI lineage: Eukaryota > Metazoa > Mollusca > Gastropoda > Stylommatophora > Helicidae > Cepaea > Cepaea hortensis. The sequence goes on along the minus strand of OY992880.1, from coordinate 135,593,139 downwards.
TCTGTCATTTCCGGGTACTCCACAGTGGGATGGTATCCACTGTATGGTGACCTTATGTTGACTGCTAAGTTCAGAAAGTAGTGTCCTTAGTACTGGCAATTTCCCAGACAGGAGCGCCTCGAGTACTGATTTTGCATCTGTCAGTTGCACCACAGGTTGTGTACCATTGCTGGTATTTAGTAATTTCGCTGTTGCTATCTTGATTGCCTCAATTTCAGCATCATAGTTATGGCACTACTTTCCTGTCGGTACTCAGGCTGTGTCCATAGTATTATTTGGGTATTCTATGTACACTCCCGCTCCTCCATTTCGAACAGCATTTTGTGCCGACCCATCTGTGTAAACTCGGATCCAGAGGTACTGTGGGTATTCTTCATCAAGGAAGCTGAGAGTGGCTGTTCTGCGCTGCACACGGTTCTGTTCTTCCTTGTCAAATATTCCTCTCACTTTTGTCTGGATTTGTAGGTAGCAGTTTAGACTGATCAACCTGGGAACCCAGGTCAACTGTTAAAGTCTGCCTCAATGCAGACATGAATGCATGATCACTGGGCCATCAGCCGAACATCCGGCCACTATGCTACTGTGCCCCCCCCCCTCCCTAATCAGTTCAATACCTGTTAGTAAATATTACAAGTGAAATGTAAACAATTTAAATATAGTGTAGTAAAGTCTTCAGTGTGTGCAGACATTAAAAACTTGACAAGAAGGTGTCCAGTGTGATATTGATCACATGACCCACTGAGCACTGATTGGTCTATACAAATTTAGGGTTCGCACCATACACCAAATGCTCTTAAAGGGCCCTTGACTTTACTTTTTAAAATGCTATAAAGTTAAAATGTCTTTCAGAAACAAATATCACACTTTAACTATTTCAATCCCCAGAAACGTGTGTAGTTTGATTGGTTCTTTCTCAAGAGTCCCAGCCATCATATAATGTATTATTGTACTTTTTACTTTTGGTCAACAGTATACTAAAGACATCTGGCTTCCACCTCTGATGTGTATTTAGCCTCTTTGGAACTAAACCACTAATTTTGTTTCCCTTGGACATCTGCTGTGATGCTCTGAAACCTTTGAGGTTGAAAGAATTAAATAATTTTAAACAAAGTGAAGCTATTTCCACATGGGACTGAAAGAATTAAATAATCTTAAAGAAAATGAAGCTATTACCCTTAGCCGTAATCTTGTGCTCGTCTGATACTCAACTACAAGCTTCAGCGTTTTCACATCTCTAGGATAAAATGTACTAGAAGACTTTTGAAGTGTTGCAGTAATCCCAGTTGAGGAATATTTCAAATCCGAAGCAGAGTACCCATCATAACTGGTAGGAAAGAAACACCAAGGAGCAGCATCTGGTTTGGAAGCAGCTCTCCAACAACATTTACGATTGTTACACACGCCTTCTGATGAATCAAACTTCTCAGGAAAACAATCAAACCTATTGTTTTCCACGTTTGTGCATTGATCAGCTCGAGGTGACAACTTCTTGTGTGTGGTTTTCACACTTTTAGCATTTTCTTTCATGGCGCCAGATATGACAACATAAGCACATATGCCCAAAGCAGCCAAAAGACACAACACAAGCACATGTCCTGTACAGTTTACAGTTTTGCGCAGAAATTTGCCATATCTGGTTTCTTTCAGCTGGCCATCATGAAACTGAGCCTTATGTGTTGCCATGTCAACTCTGTGATATTTTACCAAAGTTGGCTTTTCCTTCACAAAACTTAAAGAAGCCATCTCTCAACCTGAATTATAAAATGATGGAGTATTGTGAGCAAAGTATCTATATATCAGCAAACAATATACAGATAAAACAACAGTCACCTGACACTTAAATTGGGTCAAGGTATGACTGTAAGTCATCATGGTAACTAGATGCAAAATATAACAAACTTAAAATCTGATAAGAAAACTGTTTTATTGTTTATAACATATATGTGTGTTTTCGTAACAACATCGTAAACATAACATCTCCCCCACAGGCAACAGCAGCAGAATTATATAGTGTATGCATGATACACACTTACATCTGTATGAGTGCATACATGTGTGGATGGGTGTGTGTAGTAGTATATATATATATATATGTGTGTGTGTGTGTGTGTGTGTGTGTGTGTGTGTGTGTGTGTATGTTTATGTCTGTGTATGTGTGTGTATGTGTGTACACATTCACATGCATACACACAAATGCATACATGCACACATACAGGGTGTATTTTTAATGCCTGTGAAGTTTTTGAAAATATTGTTGTTCCAAGTTTTATATTTACCTTTTATGTTGCATGAACTCCATAGAGGGTGAATACAAAACTTGAAACTGCAATATTTTCAAAAACCCCAAAGTTATTACAAATACACCCTATATATCATCTGTTACATTTCCTTTTTGCAAACATGTTTTTGTAAAGTACCCTAGCAGGAGCCTGTTGTGGGTGTGTGAAGTGCTAGCACCATCACATCCTGTAGGCCTGAGTGCACAGAGGGGTAGGTGGTCAGTCTCTCCCTCCCACAGAGAACACAACCACAACTGGCATTGAACCTTCATCTGACTGCACTTATGACATTGTCAGCATAACATCTTAACCACTACACCAACTATTTGGGCACTTCATGTCAGTTAATACAAGAAAATTAACTGTTATATTTCCACTGCTACTTTGGAAATGTTACTCCAGTTATGTTATGTGAAAGGCCCCAAACTGTTATCTCTTACCTGTTCTACTGTAAGTATAACTTGACAACTATCTAGGTTGAAGCAGACATATTTAATTATCCGATCTTAAACCTCAGTTTCAAAAACAACTCATTATCAACTGTCATTGATAGCACAGATCTATAAGGCTACATGGACAAAAAATGTGTCCTTGAAACAACTAGAAAATCAATTTATCTTTACAGTTACGTTAAAGTTAAATTAAGCAACCTAGGCAACATTTACATTTAAAATGTCAAGATTTTTAAATTGGCCATGTTAGTTAACTGGCTATGTTAGTTAATTAACACTTTATGTTATTAACTGACATTTACAATTCAATTCGGTGCTTATACAAACAAACAGAAATTAGTGCTCTGTATCTTTGAAAATAAAGTTTGTTCGCTTGTTTGTTCAATACCAACATTTTCTAGCTCCTGGTAAAAAGCATGACTGTAACATTTTCCCATTTGTCTACTTTATACGTCCATTTTCAGACATCCAATTATTTTAGTTTAACCACATGAGACTTTGGTTTCTTTTTCTATTATTTTATTTCCAAGTCTACCCCAGATATTCATTTTTATCTTCTGTAGATTTTGGTGCAGGAGTATCTTCTTATACTTATTTTTTTCCTGGGGGAATGTACTTTTATTCTTCAGTTGGACTTAGCAAACATTCTAATGGAGGAAAGGTATTGAAAGAACAGCATATGAACAATGTACATCACATGACGGCATCATCAAGGACTTTCTAAGCAATTCATTTATTCAGAACAGAATAATCACTTTGTAAATCATCTGATGATAATATCAGGCAGTTTTTAAACAATCATTATCAATTGTCAAGCTGATAAGCATGTGCAATCTTGGCTTACAATCTCCCACAATCATCAGTCTCTTATCATGTGTTCTTGTTCTGATTACGCCATTTGGTCAAAACATCTGGGTATTAATCTGCTTGTCTTCCTATTTTGCTCTAATTTACCAGTTGTCACTACCTTTTCAAGTTTATTTCTTATATAATGAATATAAATCATTTCTGTAATCAATTTGTGGTTTTCATCTGCTTCATGGTAGGTCAGTATGGCCGAATGGATAAGAATGCATGGCCTTAAACATCCGGTGTGCTGATCCCGATGTAAGATGTTCAACCCCTACACCGCACAGTTGGACTAAAATGTTGACCTTTCGTCCTTGACTTGGGGAAGTAAATTACAAGTACCTCTGAAATCAGTGTGGTTTTGCCAGATGGCGAGGGACACAGTTAATAGGAAAAGCTAACCCACACGCAAAATTCAGTCCAGCACTATTAGAAGTAGTGTGTATGGACTAAGCTGGAGTTCAAACAAACAAATCTGCTCTTGAAGAACGGCTTCGTTTGTTTTTCTGTCCATCCAAGGTATTTTTGCACTTTAAAAAGTAAAAAGAAATGCCAGTTCTCCTGCCATGAGATGTATCTCATCTTGTCTGTTCATTGTCAAGATCTCAACAGTACAGGCTTTATGTAGCTCTTTACCACTCTTTTAAGATATCAATCAATCAATCAATCAATCATGTGCCATGCCGGAAAGCGTGGGCGGTCATGATTCACCATTTCACTCGATCACCAGAGTCGTGGATCAGCTCAGTGTTCCTGTCTCGTCCATGCCATGTGGCCAAGCCATCCAGGTATTTTCCTCTCGGTCTTCCTCTTGGTCTGTTCCCTTCGATCTTGCCAGCTGTCACTAAGTTCTCCAGTCCATTTCTTCTCATAACATGTCCAAAAAATTTTGACTGTCTACGTCTAATTTCTCTAATCAGTCTACGATGTTCATTTGTCTCTTGTAGTACTTGTTCATTGGTTTTTCTGTCTGTCCATGGTATTCTTTGCATTTTCCTCAGAAACCACATTTCTGCAGCCATCAGATGTTTTTCTGCTTGACTGCACATTGTCCAAGTTTCACATCCATACAAAAGAACAGGCTCTATGTATCCCCTCAACACTCTTTTTCTCGTTTCAATTGACATCATTTTAAGATATAGAAACAGTAAAACAAGAGTGGGCAGTTTAGCAGTTAGGCTATTGGTATCTCATATCAGAAGACCGTGTGGATTAGCTTTCCCTATTAACAGTGTCCCTCGCCATCAGGTCAAAGTGTTGTAGTGTATGTGTTACGGTGTATGTGTTGAGGTGCTTTCCCACATGTACACACTTCAGTAGAACCATCTTTAACTGTGCGTACATGTGAATACTGAGTGTGATGTGTTCTGTTTTCAGTCTAAAAACAGTAATTTGTCCAGTCCTGTCCATTAGATAACAGGCATATTCTGGTTGAGGGAGTTGAGATAGCACCTGGCTACCATGCTTGCCTGCTGGCACTTGGGTTTGAATTTAGATCGAGGCAAATTTTTTAATTGACCTGGGTCCCAGATCCACCCAGCCTAAACTGGACTCCAGGAATTGTCTTGGGAAGTAAACATGGCTGCATGATACTGATCACATGACCCTGTGAGTGTTAATTGGTCTATACAAATATGGGGCTAGTACCATGGGCCCAGCATGTCTCAAGGCATGGAAAGGGTCTTTTACTTACTGAACTGTGCTGTACTATACTTACTGTACTGTGCTGTACTGTTTAGTTTAGTTGTACTTTACTGTACTGTACTGTGCTGTACTTACTGTACTGTTTAGTTTAGTTGTACTGTACTGTACTGTGATGTACTTACTGTACTGTACTGTTTAGTTTAATTTAGTTGTACTGTACTGTACTGTACCGTACTGTACTGTTTAGTTTAGTTGTACTCTACTCTACTCTACTGTACTTGCTTGCTTACTTAATTAATTAATTATAGATTATGGATAGATGTGATTACATGATACAAAATTGAGAGCTTCTCCTCACACTAAACTAAACTAAACAAATAAACAAACAAACAAACTAACTAACTAAATAACTAACTAACAAGCAATGACAGGACATATTGGAATGATGGTTGATTTTAATAGCAATAGTTAAAAGACAACAAAATTTGGAAGCCACGAGGTCACATAGTCATTATCGAATACTGAAGACTGAATGTCAGAATCGACATCACTGCGATTGGGACATGTGACACATGGTAAGTAAAGTCACGGTCGGGTTTACATGCCTTAAGGTTAATCAGGTATTAGGTGCTAGCGCCATAGTTTTATAGATCAAATGGCAGTCACAGGTGATTTAGGCATTATCATGCCGGCTGCCATCACTTGCCAAGACATTTCCTGGTAGCCATTTAGGTTGGATACATCTAGAAGCCTGGGTCAGTTTGATAAATCTGCCCTGATGCAACCCGTCACCAGCAGCAAGAGCATACAACAGGAAAATTGAAACATCAAAAGGCAGGGGAAGACCACGAAAAAGATGGATTGATTTAGTCATCAACACGTTAAAAACCCACAATATATCAGCATACCAAACAACTGAGAGAGCCCTAGTTCATAAACCAATCATCAAACAAGTCTGTGATGCCTAACAGCATAGAGCTGTGAAGAACAAAAGAAAGAAGAGACAGATTTAAACTCATATCCAACAAGTCAGCAGGCAAAGCATCTAGCCACTACATAACCACAGTTCCCAATAATAATAATAATTATACTGTAACAACAAAGTAGATGATTAAAGATGTTTACCTTGTATGCTAATACTGAAACATGTTATAACAAGCGAAAAGATTTGTGGAAAGAGAGATAGAGGAAGACAGCGTGAGAAAATTCTGGAGTCTTATTTCATGGCACAGAAGGGAGTCAATACACGAACTGATCCATGCTGTCGAAGGTCGCAATTTCTGGAGAAGCATGATCGCCCATGCTACCCAGCAAGGCATTTAATGATGGTGATACTAATACAACCTATACTGTACCTCACTAAATGAGGCCATTATTTTACCACAATTATCAAGCTTTAATTATTTGTACACATGAATAATTGCAAGATTAAAAAACCCCATTCCCTTGTCGTGAGGAGTATTGGGTACATGGTGCCAGTCCCATGTTTTTACTGAGCAATCAGCACTCGATAGATCACTCTGACAATATCATGTCAAAACTTTTACCTCCCAGAATATCTCCTAGTGCTCATTTTAGGCTAGGCTGACCTGGGAGAATCAACATGATCAAAAGACCTTCTTGCTGGAACAATACATACATCCAAACTCAAGCTTCTTTAAATGTGTTGTTTTGTCTGTTATTGTGACTTCAGCTAGCAGTCATTCGTAGATAATATTCAAAATATTTCCCTTGCCCTTCGTGATTGTCCCAACTACTGGCATTCTTGAAGCCAACAGATCCTCTAGCTCAGTGTTTCCCAACATGGGGCCCACGCCCCACAGGGGGGCAATTTGACTGTTAAGGGGGGCAATTCGAAAATGGAAGAAATCGGCTGAATATAACAAAACGGGGAGACTTGAGACTGAAGTTAACTAAATTGGAACCTGACATAAGATCTCTTTGCAGCAAGCATCAAGCGCAAGGATCTCACTAAATTTAAATAATAAATAATTATTAATAATTAAAATAATATAGAAAAATCTTTCATTAAAATTATTTTGTACTTGAATTTCAGTTCTCCATTATATGTTTTGAAAATTTACTTACTGTGTTTGCTCAATAATTACCTAGTGATGTTAGTTAGTTAGTTAGTTAGTTATCAGTTGGGGTATCTTCGTTGCACTCCGGACATGTCCATAGGTGCTCAGATCCTCCCCCCAGCATATGCATCAGCGTCCGGTGGCTAATAGTGCCAGTTCTGTGTTGGTTGACGAGGCGCTTTGTTTTCCCGATGTACCTCTCGCGTCTGGCTGTGCCGATTCTTACTCCCAGGTCTTTCATCCTGGAAAGCGATGTGGAATCACTGGCGTCAAAATCCTCGCCATATCTTTAAGGGCGTTAATAACATCGGCACGATCCATGGGCTGGCCATCTACAGGGGGTGCAGAGCCAGCCAATTTATCAGCTCATTCATTTCCCTCGACTCCCGCATGTCCCGGGACGAAGATGAAGGTGACTTTGCGGACAACAGACTTCCGCAGCGACTCAGTCCACTGTCTACGTACAGATCCAGCTTCGACCTTCTGAATCATGCTCATTGAATCACTTAGTACACACACGTTGGTATAATGCTGTGATTCCAGCCATATGAAAGCCTGTGTAACTGCCATCACCTCCATCGTCATGCTGCTCGTGGTCATAGAGTGGGCACCACTGGATTCTTGAACGGTTCGGCCCGCTGAACGGGCTGTAAATGCCCACGCACTTCTCTGCTGCTTTACAACAGATCCATCTGTATAGATGAGCACTTCGGGGCTATCTGAGTGATCATAGATGAGCGCGTTAACCTCTGCATTGACAGCGGCAGGGTTCTGCTCTCTGCACCGTCTGTCGAGTGTGATAATGCAGGAGAAGGTACACTTAAAAGCTGGAGGCACCGGCACCCATTCCTTGCCGGGGTTGATACTGGTAAGACTGCAGACCTGTCCGACGACATCTTCCGCCCGACCCATCCATGATTTGCCCCTCTTTAGCCTGTCACCCTTTTCTCTGAATACAGCGTCATGCAGAGGGTGCTGCTTATCTGCACTTATTTTTAAGTATGCACGAGCTCTCCAGATCTTGATCCTGTGTTCCATTGTCGGGAAGTCAAGGAGGTATCTCATTGCTTCACAGCTGGTGTCTCTCGTGCAGCCCAAAATGATGCGCATGGCTTCGTTTTGTATCTTTTCAAGTCTTCCAATCTGTGTAGGGCTGACAGTGAGGATGGCCAGGGCATACTCGATGCGTGAAAGCATCAGTCCTTGGAACAGAAGTATTAGCAGTCTTTGCTCGATATTGGCAGTCGCCATGACTCTCATTGCTGCCAAACCTTTTCGAGCCTTCGTTATGACATAATCGACATGATCTCTGAAGGACAGGCTACGATCAAGCCTCACGCCAAGATATGTCATTGACTGGGTTCTACTCAGAATGCTCCCATCCATTCTTACTGCCGGCAGGTCTGTTTTCACAATATGGTTGTTTAGTGAGAACCATGTAACCGTTGCCTTTGCAGGGTTGACAAGGGCATCGGCATCAGCACACCATGAGGAAATTCGATCTAGTTCGCCCTGCATATAGTTGGCAACCGCCTGTCTATCTCGACCCTGTCGATACATGAGGATGTCGTCAACGAATGATAGAGTCCTACCCCTCCCATCCAACTGTTGTTCAGTAATCGGCACCGTATACACGTTGAATAGTACTGGTGACAGTGGTGAACCCTGCGGCAATCCTGGACATATCGTTATCGGCTCAGAAGACCAACTCCCGCATCTTAGCACCACCTTCCTTTGGAGTAGAACTGCAGCTATCCATCGTACAAGGTGAGGGTGCACTTTCAGTCTGAGGAGGGTTTGCATCAAGTGCTCGAAAGATACTCTGTTATATGCGTCCTCTAAGTCTATGGCGGCCGCACATGTCTCTTCTCTGACCTGAAATCCTTCGTAAACATCTTGAGCAAGGACCGCCGCATTCAGCCATGACTCTTTGTTGCGTCTGTATCCTCCAAGTGTGGGCGGGAAGCAGCCGAGCTGTTCCAAGTCCCAAGCAAGTCTGTGTGCTACAATTTTCTCCAGTAGCTTGCCAACAGTATTCTGCATCGTAATGATTCTGTAGCCGCTTATCTTGGAGTGGTCTTTGTTCGGTTTTGGCAGCGGCAGCAAGTAGCTGTGTAGCCATTCTTCTTTGACCTGACCCCTCTGGATACTGGCCAGTTCTTCCATGTCATCATCTGATATCACCATTAGGTCACCATATCGGATGCCGTCTGGGCCTGGGGCGGTGTTAGGTGATTTCTTGAGCATCGCACGCAATATGTCAACTGTGATTGTCCATTCTTCGTCTGTCCCGACCCCTCGCACAACTGAGAGAGTGTTGTTGTGGTCCTCTGTCTGGCGGGCTCGTCTTTCTGGTCAGTCTGTTTTATGTAGCGTGTATGTGTTCTATGTACCTAGTGATTTCTTCCTAAAACCTATCATTCAAGTTTCTTTAGTCAACATTTCAATTTCTGAATATTAAAAATAATGTATATGTTGAGGGGGGGGGGGGGCATGGGGCGGGGGAGGGTGGAAATATGAATTTTAGAGAGGCTTAAGTGGGGCATGGTACAAAAAAGGTTGGGAAACACTGCTCTAGCTTGTTGCCTTGAACTCCAGCATGACCCGGGCAGTATGCCCATATATGTACTAAGCAATTCAATGAACATGATCTGAATGGTCGAGATGGGTTCTGCACATAGGCAGAGGTCTGCAGTTCATAAAGTCACCCGTATCTTCATTCCAAGACATGCAAGAGTTGAGGGAAATGAACGAGCTGATAAACTTGCTAGCTTTGCATCTCTTTCAGATGGCCAACAAATGGATCGTGCCGATATTATTAATTCCCTTAGATAAATGCTGAGAGTGGAGGACTTTGATGCCAGTGAATCCAAATCATTGTCTAGAATGAGTGACTTGGAAGTAAGAATTCGCGTGGCCAGATACAAGAGGCACATCGGAAGAATGAGGGGCCTCATCGACAACATAGAACTGACACTATTTGTTGCCGGATGCTGATGCATATTTTGGGGGAAGGATCTGAGCACTTATGGACATGTCCGGAGTGCAAGGATGATACCCCAATAGATAATTAACTAAGTAACTAACCTAGAGGTTCTATTCTGCTCAGCAACAACCTTCCGCCTGAATTCCCAACCAGAATTTTCACTACGACGCACAGAACCATCAGCATATATTATTGTGTTATCACTGTCAACATATTCATGTATCAATTGTTGGCCTTCAATTCTGGCAAACCATTTCACCACTCTCTGCTTTCTGCCCACTGTGATGATGACTTGTGGATGCAGCTTTTCTGTCTACTGCTGTCAATGCATTCCTGCTCCTGTCCAACAGTAACCTGCCTGATGGTATCTCTGCCTGCACCATCCATGATCTTGCTCTCTTTATTCATTTTGTTTGAGATCACTTAGGTTACCATGCAGTGGCTGTCTACCATCATTGGTGACTCGGATGCAAGCATTGACCTTTGCCAATGCAAGACTTATTTCGATGGGAGTATCTCATGTACAGGTTAGCGACTTTTCTCCGTAATCTCGTATACTCTCGTAAGTAACGTGGCGATGGTGAGAATCAGCAGTGGTTCGAATCGTGTCGGTAACTTACAGGGTATGTGGGCCGGCCGCTCAGAAAGCAATGGCAAACTACTGAGCGTAATCTTGCCAAGAAATCAACAATCAGCTGAAAGATGTTGATGTTGGCAGCAATGTCCTGTAAAGGATATGCAAACAAAAACAAAATCTTATGTACAACACAAGAAAGTTAGCTTGCTAGTGGAATTTAAATAGTCAAATGTATACAGTAATATAGTGAAATAACCAAAACATTCCTTAACAATCTCTTGTTCTGGTAAATGATTGATTTCTGACAAAACTGACATTCTGATTATCATCTGGATTGAGTTATATATTCCTATTCTTCTGCTGTATCAACAGATACTAAACAAGCACTCTACAACAAAATCTTCTTACCAACTCTAAGCTACCAATGCCAAATCTGGACAATGACAGAAAAAGTGAAAAGAAAAATTACAACAATGGAAATGAGAATCTGAGAAGCATACTCAATGTATCAAGAAGAGAGAAAATAAGAAATGAAGAAATCAGGACTAAACTGGGGGTTATAGAAGTGCTAGATTTCATTAGAAAACAGCAGGTTACATGGTTCGGCCATATAACTAGACTTCCAACTGACAGTATATCACACCAAGCAATAATGATGTACAGACCAAACAGAACCACCGGAATCATGGTATATGAAGCATGGGCCATTAACCCAGACATGATATATGAAGCATGGGCCATTAACCAGAGACATCAAGCCTTATGTAGACTTGTTCATGAGTGGTTTGATTATTGCAACTAAAGAGCTCAATGTGATGAGGTAGCCAGTCTCCGGCCAACCTTCCTTAATCACCTCTTACGACATGCATGGTAGGTTGCAGTCTTGCCGTTCTTCACTTTCTGTATGATAACACACAGGAGCAGTTATAAATAATCACATAAACGCAGAAAACTCTACGCCAAAACATCAAACACATGCTTGTAGATTCCCATCAACTTCCAAGAGCTGATTTTTTGGGGATGCTTAGAAACTTGTAATATTGTATCTTTACTGCTGTCACTAAGTACGATATAATATATCATGCTGTATGTGTGGAGATCTGAAACACTGCTGCCCAAAACATGGAAGAGAACAATCTACACCTTTTCCCAAATAATAAAAGATAATGTAAAATGGTGTACCAACTATATTATACTTCTTCTTCTTCTTCTTCAGCGTTCCGAGCCATTGAGGTTCTTTGCTGCAAATACAATCCGTCTCCATTCGAATAAAATAATAAAAATAAGTCATGCCAGCAAAATCCTCCTGTAAATCATCATGAAGAAGGAAAGGAAGTCAGAATATGAATACAAGATTCTGGATCGCAAACCTCCCAGTGGATAATTTTCCAATTTTTTTTTTAAATTGCAGTTATGAGTTAGACACTTAAATATCATATTATTTATAGTATGTATACTTTATAGTGAT
>OY992880.1:134938303-134975803 GCA_963921405.1 Cepaea hortensis | reverse complement strand
TCCCCCCCCCGCCCCTACACAGTATACGTAAAAACTAGAACAAGTCTACACGTCCACATAAAACGTGATTTGCGGGTCTACTTACGTTATAAAACGAATTTCAGAAGTACGAGAAGTACAGAACCGTAAATTATGGAGCGAAAAACAATATCAAGTAATCGGTTCTTGTATTAACGTGATCTTGAAATACTCTCTCTCTCTCTCTCTCTCTCTCTCTCTCTCTCTCTCTCTCTCTCTCTCTCTCTCTCTCTCTCTCTCTCTCTCTCTCTCTCTCCCCGAAACCCTAAAATTTACCCCTGAGGGGAGGGGTATTCCCCACCTGTTGAGAACTACCACTGATCTAACCATACAACTAGAGTTTCACGCTTTCAGCCTGCATGAGTCACCAGCAGGGATTGGCAAATGGACTCTTGTTTTCCTTAAAACTCAAACGTTAGCCTATTCAATTATAACTATTTATTATAATAGAATATCAAGTGAAGCAAATGCCTTAATCCTTATAAATGGATTGATTATTCTAATTTAAGCTTCACGCTATTTTAAGATTATGAGTGCACATAAAAATAATCACGTCTGACTTGCAGATTTTTACCTCACTTATGTGAACGATCTATATCTCAATGAGCTATTTATAATCACTGCGGTAATAACTATGACAGTAGCTCAACCAGCTTAGTCAACTGAATATAAACAGAAGGAATGCAAAGACATGCCTTGGAGGACAGACTTGCCTGTTACTGGGCTGTTAAAATGCCTGCCATTCTGTGATGACGTCAATGCGATATTACGCAAGAACGCACACGCACAATAACAGTGTTTGTGGACGAAGAAAGTTCGTCAACATACAAGATCTTAAACACTCGCGTGTGATCTCCAGTCACCCAGGACTATGGGAATCTGGGAGTGATAAGATACGTCTGGTCAAAGTAAAACTTAATAAATGCAGGTGCTGACTTTCACTTTCACATCTCACTGTCGCTGCGACAAAGAGGTTACGAAGGCAGTTAGCAATCCGGCATACCGCGTTCGACAAACAGCTGCGGCCGATTTGGAAACAGACCGCCTTGCGCTGGTTTTCATACAATAGTATGAGTGTTGGTCGTTCAGAAATAATAGCAAACTACAGAACGTAAACTTGACCAGAAACAACAAAGAGCTAAACAATGCTGAGGATGGCTGGTACGTCATATAAAGGCTATGCAACTAACTTTATTTTTCACTTAGAGAAGAGATAATATGAAAGAAGCAGACATAACCGAAAACACTATACCCCCCCCCCCCACCCCCATCAACAAAATCTACAGGTACAAGGCCAATCGCAGCGACGTTATCGCCTAGGCTGTCTGATCTAGTCCAGAGTTGGGACACACTTGTTTGTGAACCTCGACGTCAGAATTCCAATTGGGCGTGCCTAGGTCTCCCACGTGTGAATGGTGTTTGCCATTCTGTGACAACCGTGAATATTGAGGCTGTTGGAGACAGAGGTCGGAACTGGGAGAAAATGTTGGATCGGTTGACAGGGTGGTACAGGAGATCAACATTTTCTTCTTCCCCTTCTTCATTCCTGTGTCGAGGGAAGTGCGTCATGCCTGGTTATGTACCATACAGGTCAGTGTGTCCGACATGAACATGTGTACCAGATCCGCTTCCTCTAGACCACAGGTTCCCAAACCACGGCCCGCGGGCCACTTGTGGCCCGCCAGCTGTCAGCAAGTGGCACACGAGGCCTCGTTATTTAATGTAATATATTTTAATAATTTCAAAAATGCACTCGGATCGCCCCGTCAGCGTACGATAATTTACTCTGCTCGTGGTTGTGATGCTCAGATATTATCGAATTCGCCTGTTCAGTTCGCAACGAAACGTTATAAAGTTCCCACATCCCAGCCTTGTCGACCAATCAAGAGTGCATAAGGCGCCATGTTGACGTCTGTTACGACTGTTTAACAAAGTCAGTAGTATTGTGTTAATATTATATTTTTTTCAAATAAAGATTTACCGTTAAAGTCTATAAACATGAGTGTGGAAAATCTAAAATCAAACAATGGTAAAAAGCGAAAATGTGAAGACGTTGCTTGTCGTGAATTCAATGAAGATTGGACGGAGAAATTTATGTTTATGCCTAGCCGTAGTGGTAAACCACTTTGCTTAATCTGCGAAATGTGTGTTGCTGTTACAAAAATATTTAATCTGGAACGACACTTCACGACGACACATTCAGACCAAAATGATCAATATCCGATCAATTCGGAGTTAGGAAAAGATTTCATAGCTAAAAAAGAAAGTATCACAGCCTGCCTACTTCAATGGGTGCTTGGGGCTAGGACAAAATCTGAATCGCAGGCTGTAAAACCAATGCACCAGGTTTTATTTGCTATAAATGAGCTTGCATCTGGCAAGGCTCCAGGTAAGGATGGGATTCCAATAGAGGTAATAAGGAGTGGGCAAGACACACTCGCTCTACAGATCCACCAGCTAATAGAGCTATGCTGGCGAGAAGGACAAGTCCCACAGGATTTCAAAGATTCAAACATCATAACGCTGTACAAGAACAAGGGAGATCGGAGCGACTGTAACAACTATAGGGGTATCTCACTTCTGAGTATTTGTCAGGGTCTTAAACCTGACTCGTTGTACCTAACATATGTGAGACAAGTACAAGTACAAAATGATTGGACTTGACACACAATGACACTAAGTTCAATGGATTTATTCACAATTCATATGCAAGACAATCTAGTTTGGCATGTGATGATCATTACAATACATATACAATACATCAGTACACTTACAGACAAAACCCACAGCATCACAGTCTATCTCACAAGATATACAAGCACTCGACTTTCGGGCACAGAAACGATACGAAGCCTTTCTCAACCCACACGTCTTGTCATGTCCGAGTTCCCAAGCAGTCTCCCGGTTTCCTCACACAGTGCTTGCCCTGTGGACTGGCTTCACGAGGACTGCGTGCGTCCTGCTTTGTCCTTGCCTGACCGCTGACGATCGCGTCAGCCAGCAACCTGTGGGCAGGTAACTGGTACTCGCCTGGCGGCCGTAACGATGTTCCTGCATCCCGGCTGGCGACTATTCGCCTGGCGGGCGTAACGATGTTCCTGCATCTCGGTTGGAGACATAGAGATTCTGACACGCTCCCCCGGGGCTTATTCGTGAAAGATTTTATATTTCATGCATAATCTACCTAGACATAGGGTTTATATTTTAACCATGTCAGAATCGACCTTTCTGTTGTCCTGTACATTGGCATAGAAATACATAAGAAATGCAAGTTGTATGTTAAGTCGTGCGGTGTTCAATCTTCACCACTTTCCAAGTTTCATCCTCTCGATGGATGATCACCTGAGTTGCAATGTTGACCCAGTCAGATCGGTAGCATCAGCAACAATGCAACTACCTCGCAACCTCTAAAAAAAAACTGAATAATATGCTTTTTGCAACAAAAAACATCAGGTAAGACCGTAATACGACTTTTTATAAGCCGTATTCAACGCTCGAGTTCCCACCTCATTTGGCCGGGAGCTCTTCCGTTGGTCTACAACTCCGGTAACCCTACACCATACCTAGCTGATGACCATTTGGAGTGTTGACAATCTGGCAACACAATGGCTATTTTTATACAACACATCTCTGAATACATTTCCATTTACCGCCCTTAGTGTAATAAAGTAATAACAACAAAAATGAAAGGGACATAATTTCAAAAGATTTCAAATCTAAATTATTACAACTATTATTCTATTTCTCAGCGTCATAGCTTGATGCTTTTCCATAATAGCGAAAAAATGTCGGTGGTGTGAATAAGTTAATCAAGATATGATTCTAAGATTACATTAGTCGAAAAATATTGATACACAATTCGTGTATTTGAAATTGGTGTTTCATAATTATTTTAGAAGCGTCATACATTTTTAAGATTTTTGTTTATCGTCTGCTACTTTTGATCTAAATTTACAAATCATCCGGAAGTACACACGAACAGCTGGTGTTGTTAAAACTCTATCACACACTTGTTCCGCTCTGGTGTAGCAATGCGAAATTGTTCTGATAGTTCATGTGTTCGTTGTTTCGCTGGAAAACTTCTGGATTCTGATTAACTGCAGTGGTGTAAATGTCAAAGTTCAGTTCACACTTTCGTTCACGGATTAAAATGTCACTGGATATGATCCACTCGCAGATACCAATGATAACTTGATTCGTTCGCTTCAGGTAAGTTGAAAGCGCATGTGGAACTGTTCTTGTTTTATAATATATACAATTAATATTGTTCGCTTTCTACCACACACTACACAATTATTCCAGACGATTACTACACTAATAATAAAATAAGAAACAATATTTACAGTGAGAATGAACCCTATCACATCACATCATCGATGTACACAGCTTTTCTGAAAAAACAAATTCACTGATGGCTGTGTTGGTCTGAGTGTTTTCTAACACACTGCAGTCAGACATTAGTGCTTACTGGATCGTTCGGACAACGGGACAAAAGATCAGCAATCGTGTTGGTTCTGCCAGCGATATGTCGAACTTCAAAGCTGTAATCTTGAAGCAAAAGAGACCAGCGCGCTATCATCTGGTTTGTTGGGACCCCTGAAGTAATAAATTTTAATGGACTATTGTCGGACTCTACGATGAAATGTCGTCCTAGGAGGAATCTGGACAATTTAGTTATACCCACCACTAGAGCAAGAGCTTCTAACTGAGGTGTGGACCAAGCGCGTTCTCTTGGTTTCAATTTCCTAGAGACGTAGTATACAGGATATAGAATGTTGTCATGTTCCTGTAATAGAACAGCTCCAACCGCCACGGAGCTCGCGTCTGTGCGTAATCTGAAAGGAATATGTAAATTTGGCAATTTGAGAATGGGATTCTTTAAACTATTCTCAGAAAAATAAGATAACACTTTCTGGAATGCAAATTTTAGGCATTCGTTGTTTACAATCTTTTCAGGTTGGTTTTTCGTTAGTAGGTTAGTAAATTTTTCTGTCAGTTCAGCAAAATCTGGTATGAACTGCCTATAATAATGTAATAGTCCTAATACGCTTCTGACTTGTTTCTTGGTAGTCGGAAGTGAGAGTTTCAGTATTTTGGACACGATGTTATCGTCTGTCGTGACAAAGCCATTAGATATTCTATAACCCAAGAAGGAGATTTCCTGATAGGCTATGTCTACTTTTGTCGGCTTCACAGTCAGTCCGTGTTGTCTAATCCGTTCAAATGTCTGCTGTAATGTCTTTATGTGGTCTGTCATCGTCTTTGTGTGAACACAAATGTCGTCCATGTAACAGATAATGTTTGTTATGTCCACAAGTAATAGTCGTGTCATACGTACGAATGTCGCTGGGGCATTGACTAGCCCAAATGGTAATTTGCACCATTCGTACAGTCCCCAAGGTGTGAAAAAAGCTGTCAGATGTCTGCTCTGTTCGTCTACCGTTATCTGCCAGTAACCTTTCGTCATATCTTAACTTCGTGAAGTACCTAGAGTCTGTCAGTTCTGTCAGTAGGTCCTCGCAGTTGGTCATTGGTTCTAGATCTAGAAGTGTTATTTTATTTAATTTTCTATAGTCGACACAGAGTCTTATCGTGTTGTCTTTTTTGCGTACCATGACCATTGGAGGCGAAAAATGTGATTGGGATCGTCTAATGATGTTGTTTTTCTCTAAGCTAATGATCTCTTGATGTAAGTTTTCTTTGTAATGTAATGGAATGGTGTAAGGTCTGCATTTTATTGGTGTGTTTGAAGTGAGTGTGATGTGGTGTTGTACTAATTCTGTTTGTCCTGGGTTGTTGGAGAAGATGGTGTTGTATTGTTGTATGAGATGTTTGCAACTGTCTGTTTCTGCTTGAGTTAAGTTTGGGTTTATTTTGATTTCTTTCAAGCAGTTTGTCGTGTCTAATGCAGGTGTTGGAATTTCGTCACTATCTTCGTCATCTTCATGGTCTATTATCACTGTACAAGCTGTTGTATCGTCTTGTTCGTTGTCTCTGTTGTAGTATGGTCTTAGCATATTGATGTGGAATATTTTATGTTTGTCTTTTATTTGAATCTCATAGTCCACATTCGAAATCTGTCTTATAACTTTAAATGGTCCCTGCCAAGAGTAAGTCAATAAGTGTCGGTCACTAGGTAAGAGAAGAAGTACGTCCTGTCCAGGTGTCAACGTTATTGTCCTGTTACCTTTGTCGTACAGGGGTGGCTTCAGTTAACATAGAATGGTAGATACTCAATGGGCCACGTGGTTTGGCACCATAGATAAGTTCAAAAGGAGAGAATCCAGTACTAGAGTGTGGGACCTCGCGATAAGCAAAAAGTATAGCGGGCAAATATATGTCCCAGTTTTTGGGATGTTCTTGCGTGACTTTAGCAAGCATATGCTTCAAATCACCGTTAAACTTTTCGATGATTCCCGTTGAGTGAGGATGGTATGGAGAATTGAAACATTGTTTCACCCCTAAAATTTTGGTGAAAGCTTGAGTAGATGCAGCAATAAATTGCCTTCCCCTATCTGATAGGATAGTGTCTGGAAATCCTATTCGTGAAAATATATGGAAGAAAACTTCCATAATATCATTGGCAGTTATGTTCTTTAACGGAATCGCTTCCGACCAGCGGCTACATAAATCAATGATGGTAATGATGAACCTATTCCCTCTGGATGTTACTTGATTCAGAGGGCCCACTATGTCGACAGATATTTTCTCAAAAGATCGACTGGCTAAGTCGGTAATTTGTAATTTGGCCTGTGGGTTTTTACCTTTTTTCACTAGTTTTTGGCAGATGTCACAACTTCTACAATATTTCTTAATGTCATTGCAGAATCTTGGCCAATAAAACTGTGTTAATAATCTTGATCTGGTCTTAGAGTATGCCATATGCCCTGCAAGAGGTATATCGTGGGCAAGATGTAAGGCTTGCTTACGGTATTCAATTGGCAACACAGTTTGCTCTGTGGTGCTGTCACCTCTGATATAGTATCTGGTCAGGATGCCATTCTTCAGAGCAAAATGCCATCTTGCATTTTTGGTTACCTTTGGCTTTTGGCCGATCAGATTAAAATATTTAGATAATGAAGGATCAGCCTTTTGGGCTGCTACAAAATTCTCCTTCATGGTTTTAGGAGGTAGTATGACTGGGCTAAGCATTTCTATAGCCTCAGTTTGATTAATTTCATCTTGCACTCTCGCAGTAGATCTGGTTACTGCGTTCACACATTCAATGATATCAGATGGTGATGAAACATTTTGGTCAATGGATTCTTGAAGTGTTAGTGCTCCATTAGCTACCATACATTCATCTGGTGATACTATACTTTCAATGATGACATGTGATGGTGATGATGTTGTGTTATCATCAATACAAACAGATGTAATATCATGAGGCATATCATTCACCTCTGGTAAATTACCAATGATAATATCACACACAGGGTTAGTTAATGCAGCGCATTTTACTTTCCCAGTGAGGAAAGGTGTCTGAATATATGCCCATGCTAATGGGTACTTTTCAATATTTTTAGAGAATGTTCTGCATGTTACGTGCCTGCCTGTATAGTCTGTAGGCATTATGAACTGTCTCTTTAGCCCTATAAGAGAGCTTCCGGTGTCACGAAGTACTGTAGCAGGCTTGCCATTCACATATCCCTGATGGATGTTTATTCTGCCTTTGGAATCTATTACCAAATTAGCTTCTTCATTGGCAATAGGAATGGAGTGGCCGCATGTTAAAATGCCATCTTCATAAAAGGTATTACAAATAGTACATTTATGTGAATTAAACATGTCAAAAGCCTGTGCTGAGTTCACATGGAGTTTTTCTGAATGTTCTTCATCTGATGATGAACTGTCAAATAAGGCGGCATTTGCTTTCTTGGTCATTTGCCTTCCTTTACAATCATGACGCCAGTGGCCGTATGCTTTACAGAGGAAGCATTTTCGTGCCTTTTTAAAGGATTTACGTTCCTTATCCTGACTATTTATGTAGTTTTGTAAGTATGTAAGATATGCCGGATTCTTATCGCACATTTCACCTTGGTGGTGTGACGTGTTACAAAATCTACAATGATTGTATTTCTCAGAAGTAGGCTTATAAGTTCTTTGCCTATTGTAGGTTTCTGATCGAGGTTTGTCATAGTTTGCAGCTGCTACGAAGTTTGTATCAGTAGCTTCACTAGCAAAACAATGTTTATTGGCTGAATAGTAAGCCGACCCACGTCTCTCAATCTCTTCTACACTCGTACATTCATTCTCTAGCAAAAATTTTGAAAATGCTGGTGGAAGGGATGTGATGATTTTATCCCTGATAATGAGATCTTCTAACTTATAATAGTCTTTATTTACGTTGGCTGCTGAACTCCATTTTGTAAATACGTCTCGGACTACAGAGACATAGTCAGAGAACGTCTGAGTAGATTTAGGACTCAGTTTGCTGAACTGTTCTCTGTATCCTGCCTCATCTAGCATAAAATGTGCCATAATTTTTAACTTTAGATAGTGGTAATCTTTTCTGAGGTCTTTGGGGATAGTCTCTATGACTTTTAGAGGTTCCCCTGACAAACTCCTCATATAAATAATGTTCCATTCAGAAACTGGAACTTGATAATGGTTCATTAAGGTCTCAAAATTGTGGGTGAACGCTGCAATGCAGTCACCTGAGGTATAATTTCTCACAATACCTTGATACTTTTTGTACTGGTTCTCGTTTCCCAGTCTTTCAGATTTCTTAGACTCTTTGTTTATGGCAGTCTCGGTGTCAAGCTGTTTAATTTTGAGTTGTAATTCAAGCTCTTCGCGTTTGCTTTGAGCTGCTATTTCTGCCTTCTTCAATTCAGAATCTAACTCTGCTTGTTTCGTTTTCGCAGCTAATTCTAGCTCAGCCTGTTTCGTTTTCGCAGCTAATTCTAGCTCAGCCTGTTTTAATGCTGTTTCTGCCTCTGCCTGCTTTGATGCTCTTTCAGCCGCTCTTTCATCGCGTTCATTAGCTTTTTCTCGAAGGTGTTCAGAGTATTTTGTTTCACTCCATTTTGTTAACTCGTCACCAGTTAACTTTAGCTTAAACCCATTTCGATGAAGTCATTTAACGAAGACATGATGGAATGTTTAAATGAAAATAAGTTATCAGCCACACAATTTGTTACAAGGTGTTAGTAACGTGAACAATTTTACAATATTGTTGACTTACAATTTATGCCCAAATTTGCATCCGAAAGTATATAGAAAAAAATATACTCAAGTGTACTGGATGCGGTGAAGAATGGTTCAAACCAGGGCTAGGAACTGTAGGGTCGCTACTTCAAGGACAAACTGACCTCTACGGGCAAGGGTTTCAGATGGCACAGAAAACCTGCTTTCTTTTTGGGAGGAAATAAATTAGAATCTATCTTTGTGTGCTGTGTATGCTTGTCACTAAGTTTTGATTAGGTTTGTATGGCGTTGAGTGTAATTGTAGGTCGTAATGTCGTCGGTCAACAATTTTTCAAATCACAAGTCACTTTCTTTCCTAAACTTTCTGCTTTCCACAACTAACTTCACAAATACAATCTATATATCTTCCAACAATCTATAACACTGATGACACATCACTTACATCAAGATGACATTTAGTAAGGACATAGACATCATGTTCACAAAATGGCGACAAGGTCAACCTACAACAAGTACAAAATGGCGACAAGTTTTACAATCACAGATGTTTTACACGTTTAAACAATCAAATGCATGTAATTTACGTTAGTATGTTCAACGAGGACGAGCCTTCCACGTTCACACATGTCAGGGTCTTAAACCTGACTCGTTGTACCTAACATGTGAGACAAGTACAAGTACAAAATGATTGGACTTGACACACAATGACACTAAGTTCAATGGATTTATTCACAATTCACATGCAAGACAATCTAGTTTGGCATGTGATGATCATTACAATACATATACAATACATCAGTACACTTACAGACAAAGCCCACAGCATCGCAGTCTATCTCACAAGATATACAAGCACTCGACTTTCGGGCACAGAAACGATACGAAGCCTTTCTCAACCCACACGTCTTGTCATGTCCGAGTTCCCAAGCAGTCTCCCGGTTTCCTCACACAGTGCTTGCCCTGTGGACTGGCTTCACTAGGACTGCGTGCGTCCTGCTTTGTCCTTGCCTGACCGCTGACGATCGCGTCAGCCAGCAACCTGTGGGCAGGTAACTGGTACTCGCCTGGCGGCCGTAACGATGTTCCTGCATCCCGGCTGGCGACTATTCGCCTGGCGGGCGTAACGATGTTCCTGCATCTCGGTTGGAGACATAGAGATTCTGACAGTATTGTTGGGAAAGTATTTGCCAGAATTGTCCTGCACAGACTTCAAGTCCTGGGAGATCAAGTCTACCCCGAATCACAGTGCGGCTTCCGTCAGAACCGGTCTACCATTGATATGATATTCTCATTGCGACAGATGTAAGAAAAATGCCGGGAACAAAATCAGCCACTGTTTATTGCCTTCATTGACCTCACAAAGGCATTCGATTTGGTCAGTCGTGAGGGTCTGTTCAAAGCACTAAAGAAGATTGTCTGCCCACCAACTCTTCTGTCCATTGTGGAATCGTTCCACACAGGCATGAAAGGTATAATCAAGTTTGATGGCTCAACTTCAGAAGAGTTTGAAATCAAGAGTGGAGTTAAGCAAGGTTGTGTACTATCCCCCACCCTCTTTGGGATATACTTTTCACTTCTACTGAAATATGCCTTTCGTGATCAGGGTGACGGTATATGCATTCACTCACGCTCAGATGGTGGCCTCTATAATGCTCAGAGATTGAAGGCCAAGACCAAAATTAGCAGGGTACTAATCAGAGAGTTGCTTTTTGCGGATGATGCTGCGATTACGACCCACTCTGAGGAAGAATTACAACATCTACTATCTGCATTCTCCAATGCTTGTTCTGAATTTGGTTTAACAATTAACAAAAAGAAGACACAGATTATGTCAAAAGGTGCACATGGTGTACCATCAATCTTTATTGACGACGCCGAACTGGAGATAGCAGACCATTTTACATATCTAGGATCAGAGGTAAATAGCAAATTATCCCTCGATCAGGAAATCAACATCAGGATTGGCAAGGCAGCAATAACAATGAACATGTTAGCAAAAAGAGTCTGGGAGAACAGGAAGCTTACTGCCAAAACAAAAGTCCTCGTCTACCAAGCCTGTGTCCTTAGTACTCTTCTTTATGGCAGTGAAACCTGGACAACTTACTCACGCCAAGAGAAACGTTTAAACAGCTTTCATATGCGGTGTCTGCGAAGAATACTTGGTATTAAGTGGCAAGACAAAATCACAAATACTGAAGTATTGGAAAGATCAGGTGGTGTGACGGTGTATTCCATGCTCAGTCTTCGTAGACTTAGATGGATAGGACACGTTAGGAGGATGGATGATGGTAGAATACCAAAGGACATCTTTTTTGGTGAATTACAGACGGGTAGGAGATCTCAGGGTCAGCCTCTACTACGATACAAAGATGTGTGTAAGCGGGACATGATTGATACAGGCATTGATAATGCACATTGGGAGCACGTCGCCGCTGAACGTGTTGCATGGAGGGCAACTATCAGAAATGGAATAAAGACAAAGGAGAAAATGATTGCAGATAAAGCACACACAGAGCGTGAGAGACGTAAGATGGTGCGAAATGGTGGAAGTGACCATGTTTTCACATGCACCTACTGTGGGAAAACATTTGCAGCAAGAATTGGCCTTACCAGCCACACTCGCCACCGCCATGGATCGTAGTTATTAAGCCTTTTTGAAGCACAATGTACCAAACTATCGTCTGTCAGGACGGAAAGGTGCCAATGAATGTATTTATATAAAAGATAATGTGTTTTTATTTGTGTCTTTGTTTGTGTGTCCTTTATGCGTTCCTGAACAGTCCATCCGATTGAGATGAAATTTTCTACAGATGTTCTTCTCATTCCCGCGCAGCCAACTGGCATAGTTATTTAGTTTAAAATCAACAATTTTTCCTCCAGCACGAAAGAAAATGGCACGAGCTTTAGAAACAGACAAATAAATGTTCCGCCATCTTGCTGCAAGGGAACTCACTCTCTGATTAAACCAGAAATTAGTTAGGAACAGTTGTTGTTCTCACTGGCATGGATGCAACTGAAATAGTTAGTTTAAAATCAATTTTTAATTTTTGGGAACGGGAACGACACTGGTGATCGAGTGAAATGGCGAGTCATGACCGCCCACGCTTTCCGGCATGGCACATGATTGATTGATTAATTGAACGGGAGCAGGGGCCGAATATGAATTAAATGAGACGCTCCCCGTCAGGGACTGGGCGAAGCCGGGCCGGGTCGTCTAGTAGTATTTGTATATAATATATACATTATTTTATAATGTTATACCGTTGTGGCCCGCTTACCTACCGAAAATAATATATATGGCTCTCTGCTTGAAAAGCTTGGGAACTATTGCTCTAGAGTCTAGACAGATTCCATCCAAGGTAATGACCTCCATATATCCGTGAATGAGATGTTTTCCTAACAATCTTGCCAAGGCAGAGATCTTACTGCCTGCTCTTTGCGATGTAAAACCCGCTGCAGGATTCTTAACTGGCACAACTTGTACACGGGACCTTCGGATTTTCGCCTTTATCCGAGAAGGCTAAGTGTTAGATCTCACTAACCAAGAGATCAGGAGAACGTGTGATATCATTAGATACCAGTGGTTCGTTGGAAACATTACAGCCCGACGCTGGGATGGAACCCCCGTACCTCTAATTCTAAGGCAGACACTGTAACCTTGTAGCTATGGCTCCCCAGGGTTATAAACGTATCAAGAACACAAAACACATATAGTTGTGTAGGGACGTGCCTGCTTGCGCCGACCGGCATGGCATGTGGAGATGATGAATCTGCTTTTCCCACCTTGCAGCTTGATAACGAGTGGTGGTCGTTGCATTCAGTAGTTAAACAATATCAGGTTGACTATGACAGGTAAAAGGACAGTGAAGATAAGTCTGGATCTGTTCTATCTCTTGATGCAATGACTCAGTGAACTCAAAACTCACGCATTCCACATCTCTACAGCAACATCTACCTGTGTAAACTTACAATAAGATCAGACTCACGGCCACCGTGGCTGAGATGTTACGGTGCCTGACTCAGACTCAGAAGTTACCAGGTTTGGTCCCAGCACAGGGCTGGGAATGTACCCAAGAACCATTGGTATTCAATGCCTCTGATCACTCGGGTAGTGTAAGCGGATATCTAACCTTCTCAGATAAGAACGAAAAATATAAGTTCCCGTGTGCAAGTTGTGCACACACGACAGTTGGAAATTGCAAGGAGTAGGCCGTAAAACCACTTCCCTGTCAAAATTGATAGGGAAAACAAATCTAGCCACGGGGTGGTAGAGTTTGTTGCCTTTGATTAAATATATCTAGAGGGCGCGAACCTGGCACAAATACATGCCAAAGTCAGAGATACCGACCTGTGAGGTGAAACACTAGGTGTGACACACTCACCTCGAAAGAAGAAGAGGAGGGGGAGGAGGACTCCAAGGAGGAGGAGGAATAGAAGAAGAAGAAGAAGAAGAAGAAGAAGAAGAAGAAGAAGAAGAAGAAGAAGAAGAAGAAGAAGAAGAAGAAGAAGAAGAAGAAGAAGAAGAAGAAGAAGAAGAAGAGCAACAACAACAACAACAACAACAACAACAACAATGAGAGAATATGAAACCCCTGCGTTTCACACCTCCTATCAATAGTGTATACGTGGGGAAACTATGATCCTATCAGTGATGCCAGCTGTCATCAAGTATCATTAACGCCATGCATTATATACACAGCCATGCATTATATACACAGAACAATGAGGGGGAGGGGAGGAGAGGATTGTCTGAAAATGAATGTAACGCTGAGTAATTACCGGGGGGAAAAGGCACCGAACCATCATGAAGTAAATCAAACAATCAACGGACAAAACCGGTTACTATTAGACAAACACACAGGTTACATATAATGCTCCCAGTGACGTAGGGCTGCAAGCTTAACGAGATGATGATGATGAATATCTGTGCTACAAATAACAACGGTGACAATGATGGATATCACGAACCCGCGAAAGATATTAATTGTGTGGATAATGGGCCACGCAGTGAATAAAATCAATATGCCTCTTCGTCTAACATACACGACAAGACGAATGAGCACAACATATCATGTGTAAGCTCGACAACATGAAAGAAGCACACATATACAAGCATACGTTCCCACAAAGGTCTTTATCCAAAAAACAACACACACACACACACACACACACACACACACACACAAAGAATACTTAGCTAGAATAGTGACAGATCACAATAACCGATAAGTAATCCACATGTCTGAACAGAATACTATCGTACAAACATATAAGGTCGGGGAATGGATATACGGAAATGCGGACCGACACAGGTTGTGATCACATGCCTAAAACTAAACTGCAACATGCTGAATAGGTTAAGAGATGTCATTAGAGGTCAGCATGTGTATTCAGCCTGTGTAGTATTCAGCCTGTGTGTGTGGCTATTCAGTCTGTGTAAGTGACTATTCAGTCTGTGTGGCTATTCAGTCTGTGTAAGTGACTATTCAGTCTGTGTGGCTATTCAGTCTGTGTAAGTGACTATTCAGTCTGTGTGGCTATTCAGTCTATGTAGGTGACTATTCAGTCTATGTGACTATTCAGTCTATGTAAGTGACTATTCAGTCTGTGTAAGTGATTATTCAGTTTGTGTAAGTGACCATTCAGTCCGTGTAAGTGACAATTCAGTCTGTGTAAGTGACTATTCAGTCTGTGTAAGTGGCTATTCAGTCCGTGTAAGTGACTATTCAGTCTGTGTAAGTGACCATTCAGTCCGTGTAAGTGACTATTCAGTCTGTGTAAGTGACCATTCAGTCTGTGTAAGTGACTATTCAGTCTGTGTGACTATTATATCTGTGTAAGTGACCATTCATTCTGTGTAAGTGACCATTCATTCTGTGTAAGTACTATTCAGTCTCTGTAGGTGGCTATTCAGTCTGTGTAAGTGACTATTCAGTTTGTGTAAGTGACTATTCAGTCTGTGTAAGTGACTATTCAGTCTGTGTAAGTGAAAATTCAGTCTGTGTAAGTGACTATCCAGTCTGTGTAGGTGACTATTCAGTCTGTGTGACTATTCAGTCTGTGTAAGTGACTATTCAGTCTGCGTGAGTGACTATTCAGTCTGCGTAAGTGACCATTCAGTATGTGTGACTATTCAGTCTGTGTAAGTGACTATTCAGTCTAAATGACTATTCAGTCTGTGTAAGTGACTATTCAGTCTGTGTAGTGACTATTCAGTCGGTGTTAAGTGACTATTCAGCCTGTATAAGTGACTATTTAATCTGTGTAAGAGACTATTCAGTCTGTGTAGGTGACTATTCAGTGTGTGTAAGTGACTATTCAGCCTGTGTAAGTGACTATTCAGTCTGTGTAAGTAACTATTCAGTCTGTGTAAGTGACTATTCAGTCTGTGTAAGTGACTATTCAGTCTGTGTAAGTGACTATTCAGTCTGTGTAAGTGACTATTCAGTCTGTGTGAGTGACTATTCAGTCTGTGTAAGTGACTATTCAGTCTGTGTAGTGACTATTCAGTCGGTGTTAAGTGACTATTCAGTCTGTATAAGTGACTATTTAATCTGTGTAAGAGACTATTCAGTCTGTGTAGGTGACTATTCAGTGTGTGTAAGTGACTATTCAGCCTGTGTAAGTGACTATTCAGTCTGTGTAAGTGACTATTCAGTCTGTGTAAGTGACTATTCAGTCTGTGTAAGTGACTATTCAGTCTGTGTAAGTGACTATTCAGTCTGTGTAAATGACTATTCATTCTGTGTAAGCGACTATTCAGTTTGTGTAAGTGATTATTCAGTCTGTGTAAATGACTATTCATTCTGTGTAAGCGACTATTCAGTTTGTGTAAGTGATTATTCAGTCCGTGTAGTGACTATTCACAGTATTGTGTCCTCATCTGACAGGGAACAGGATATCCTGTTTGGTTCCAAGAAGACAGTAATGGTTGTCGCGTTGTTGGCTGAGTTGTCACATATACTAGATAACCGCTGTCGTTTCAACGAACAGGTGATTTATGATTCTGTTTGGTCTCATTGTGATCTTCCTTTAGCTAACTCGTCTGCTCTGTCACTACCGGGAATGGTGTTCAGCATGGCCGAATGGATAAGGGCCCTAGCTTTAATCTTCCGGTGTGCTGAAGCATAAGTAGCGGGTTCAATCCCTATCCCTGTCAGTTGGACTAAAATGTTGACTTCTCGTCCTTGACTTTGGAACGTACATTACAAGTACCTTAGAAGTCGGAGTTGGTTCGCCTGATGGCGAGGGATATTGGAAACAGGGAAAGCTAACCCACAAGCAAAAAACCAGTCCAATGCACTAGAAGCAGCAGAACGTGTATGTACTACGCTTGAGTACAAAGTGACGAACGCACACCAAAACAAAAACCAAAACAACTACCAGGCTTGCCACCGTGGGATGGTATCCACTGTAATACAAGCCTTCTGTTGGTGTTAACTACACTTAGACTGCATTTAGCCCTGACAACAAACGTGATGACTGCCAACAAAGAAATAGACTAGACAACAAAAGGCGCTTAATATGAGAACAGGGTTTTTGGAATGCGGGTGGGGGAGGCATAACATAATCTGTTTGTAGACATATTTACTATGGACCCAAAACAAGAAAAATATAAACGGTATATTCGATAAACGATGTGAATTACTGACTGTTTTACAAATACTAGCTACGGCGCAATGGGATGAGGTAACTAATTATCTTGTCTTTCCTCAACTCGGAGCAGTCAAATGAATCCAGAAATGTCACGACCAGCTTCCTAACTGGTCACCATAGTAAACTGACAATAGTCGTTTGACAATAGCTAAGTGACAATACTCAGTGCATAATAAGCTCATCTCTCATTAGTCACGTGATAATAGCTCATAATAGTCATGTGACAATAGTTAAGTGACAACAGCGAGGTCACAATTGTCGGCTCACAATAATGTGACAATAATCAGGTGACAATAATCAGGACGTCTGTAGTGCTTGACTTACAAGTATACTCGTCAACTTAAGTACGAAGAGTTCATACATTATGAACGAAACATCTCTGCGCGCATTATATACATTGTCTGCCTATATGATGTACTTTACAAATCATCTCAAGTTCTTGTAATTAACCATTCTTCCCACTTGTTTCTGCGCCTGTTTTCTGTCCAATATCGTTACTTCTTCATATCCAACCACTTATTGCTTTTAGGAATGCTTGGTAGACACGATAATCTCATCCAGAGCCATCACAGAGTTGAAGTTTGGCAGTAATGGACTTCCAGCTGTGTCTGTATTCAGCCTTTGATGCACATTCGGCTCGGCTGTATCCTGACCATACCTTGATGTTGTCTGTCCATTTATGTCCTTTTAATGTTTCTTTCCGGTATAGCTTTCAGTTGACTGTTATGTTGTTGGATGTGACCAAAGTACCTCGTCTTTCTCATGTATATGTCCCTCAGCGATGCTTTTTCTATACTAAGTTGTCATATGGGCAGAGATAGTCCCAGAACAGAGTAGTCCCAGAACAGAGTAGTCCGATAATAGAGTAGTCCCAGAACAGAGTAATCCCATAATAGAGTAGTCCCAGAACAGAGAAGTCCCATAACAGAATAGTCCCATAACAGAGTAGTCCCATAACAGAATAGTCCCATAACAGAGTAGTCCCAGAATAGAGTAGTCCCATAATAGATTAGTCCCAGAACAGAGTAGTCCCAGAACAGAGTAGTCCCAAAACAGAGTATTCCCAGAACAGAGTAGTCCCATAATAGAGTAGTGCCATAACAGAGTAGTCCCATAATAGAGCAGTCCCAGAACAGAGTAGTCCCAGAACAGAGTAGTCCCAGAACAGAGTAGTCCCAGAACAGAGTAGTCCCAGAACAGAGTAGTCCCATAACAGAGTAGTCCCAGAACAGAGTAGTCCCATAACAGAGTAGTGCCATAATAGAGCAGTCCCAGAACAGAGTAGTCCCATAGCAGAGTAGTCCCAGAACAAAGTAGTCCCAGAACAGAGTAGTCCCAAAACAGAGTAGTCCCAGAACAGAGTAATCCCATAACAGAATAGTCCCATAATAGAGCGGTCCTAGAACAGAGTAGTCCCAGAACAGAGTAGTCCCAGAACAGAGTAGTCCCAGAGCAGAGTAGTCCCAGAACGGAGTAGTCCCAGAACAGAGTAGTCCCAGAACAGAATAGTCCCAGAACAGAGTAGTCCCAGAACAGAGTAGTCCCATAGCAGAGTAGTCCCAGAACGGAGTAGTTCCAGAACAGAGTAGTCCCAGAACAGAGTAGTCCCAGAACGGAGTAGTCCCATAACAGAATAGTCCCATAATAGAGTAGTCCCATAATAGAGCAGTCCTAGAACAGAGTAGTCCCAGAACAGAGTAGTCCCAGAACAGAGTAGTCCCATAGCAGAGTAGTCCCAGAGCAGAGTAGTCCCAGAACGGAGTAGTCCCAGAACAGAGTAGTCCCAGAACAGAATAGTCCCAGAACAGAGTAGTCCCATAGCAGAGTAGTCCCAGAGCAGAGTAGTCCCAGAACGGAGTAGTCCCAGAACAGAGTAGTCCCAGAACAGAGTAGTCCCAGAACAGATACTGTCGCTGGGGTGTGATATGTTAGGCCTTCACATATGATATACTAGGCCGCAACATATGAGGTGAGGTGACTCGATCCCTTCATCTTCGCCTTTTCTTCCCAGACAATTCCTAAAATTGTCTGATCTCCCTTTCTATGAGGCTGGGTCGACCCACAGCCTCACTGGCAAAACAAATAACCCTACCTCTGTTGAGGATTGAACCCTGACCACATTCTTGGCAGACAAGCGCACTAACCACTATACCTCCGCGGCCACGTGAGTTGTAGAACTTCCTTATTTGTCTGTTTAATCCCATACAAACATTGACCCCTGTCCGCTGGAGATCACCAGAGAAGAGTTTAAGCTGCAAATGCTTGAGATAGACAGAGTTAAAGAGAATCACCTACTAAGGGGTATTTACGTACTGTCCACGATAAATCAATGCTGCTGTCATCCGCAAACAAAAATTATAGTTACCCTATAAGCTAAACTATTATGTTAAAATATTCGCAAATATATGCGAAGTTACGACGTAAGGGTATGTTGTTTATGTCCTGCTAACCGCTGTCGCCTTTCGGGCGTAAACGACTGCACTTTAACCGCGGGGTTCAATGAAACCTTGATCTGCTTGGCTGCATTTGAACATAAAACATCAGAAATGAATAGCGCATAAAAAAGTTGATGTTCAAAATACAATTATCAAACAGCCATGTTGTAAACTTTGGATAAATCTTCAATCTCGCTAGTAAATATTGTTTAGTATACGTCCAGTACAGATGATTAAAGTCAAGTCTCAGTCAGATATGACTGAGCTACCATGTAACAGTAGACTACTTGCATTCTGTTAACGCCGAGTGTTAGGAAGCGCTCACCAAACCCGACTCCCAACTGCTAACTGCTTTGGGAGGAGGATCGCAATTGGGAGGGTACAAATGCAACCTAAAGAATAAATGTCATGGCAGGCCAGACCAGGCCCAAAGTCTTGGTCGGCAACTGGTTTAGGATGGAAGTTCTGACAGGCGGACAGTTAGAACGCTGCTTTGCTGATCCGGCATCTTGTCTTGTTCCAGATGTATTGGTTTTACCTTTCCTCTGGAGTAAATTAGGCAGCCAGAGAGAGGGATCGTGTTGCCTGTGCAACACATGGTCTGTAAATTCAGCCCAAGCTTTGTGCTATGGGGAGGTATAACTCCATTTAAGAAATTATGGTCTGTCAAGACGGTACGGTGTCAGTCTAGTACAGATGACATACACTTACTGATACACTTGCTGATTCTGCATTTACTGCAGAATGCCAGCCTATGGGTCGTGGCCTTAGACGGATGTGGAGTGCGTAAAGCTTTAACGCCAGTGAATCTACATAGTTGTCTAGAATGAAAGACTTGAGAGTAATAAAAGACACGTTCAGACATGAGAGGCACGTCTGGAGAATGAGGGGTCTCGTCAATCAACACAGAACTGGCACTATTAGCCGCCGGCGCTGATGTTGGGTGAGGGGTGGGGATGAGGATCTGAGCACCTACGGACATGTTCGGAGTGCAAGAATAAGACTCCAACAAATCATTAACAAATGAGGTAGTACAGATTCTCAAATGACTGTCTGTGTAAAGATTCAAACGTCCGCAGTACCCCAGCCTCGCTTTGAATGCTATGCATGGCTGCTTCCATTTGCTGTATGCTGTAGCACAACATGCTGTAATGGTTGTTTTGAAACGGCTTTCTTGTGAAACGGTATTGTGTCCTCAGCTAGAGGGACACACATCTGATCTTTGAGTGTTCATGTGTCTCTCTGTGACAGGCAGATAGCATGCTATCTTGCTGTTGTAGACAGCCGAGGCTTGATTCTTTCGAATCAAGACACGAGAGACACGGGCAGAGAGAGAGAGAGAGAGAGAGAGAGAGAGAGAGAGAGAGAGAGAGAGAGAGAGAGAGAGAGAGAGAGAGGGGTACTTTTAGTGGTATAGGTAAATTTTAACTGTATATCCTGTTTATGACGTCACAATCAACCCAAGCGTGTATTCGTCGTTTGTGATTTTCTAGGCAATTTTACGTTAAGTAATTAAGCAGTGCTTTCTGGACGGCCTATGTTCATACCCTGTGAAAATCAACACAAAGCGATCTGCTGCCAAATGGCTTGCGGCTGACATCAAACCCGGCATGCGGCGATTATGAAATTGCGTTCACTATCCCAGGGCCACAGACGTCGGCAGTGGTATTTGGTATGGTGGAAGTGGGAAATTTGAGCGAATGGAAATATCCGTTTGTTCATACTACTACTGGACGAGGCAAGAGTAATAACAGGGCGGCCTAGGGCGATGTTATACACACACACACACACACACAAAACCATGTAACTTCACAGCCGGGACAAAACCACACAGAAATGTGGCAAACACGATACTAGCCACACATAAAGGTCTGCTGTCAGTCAAGTGTGTACCTACAGTCTGACCTCCCGTACATTAAACTACTAATAATATTTTCAACACTACTGTTTACAATTAAGAAGGTCTTCCTCTTCTTCGTTCACTTTTAATCAACCATTGGGGCATAGGCCTTCAATCTACTCACTCCAGCCCTCCCACCTTAGCCATTCCCATGCAGCACGGTGCATGCCCTCCCATTATTCATTTGCGTTTCTACGTCTCTTCTCAGTGTGCTTACGGGTCTTCCTTTACGTATTTTTTTAAAAACTTAGGTTTCAGACAAAGGCGGTTATAGTTACACTATCCTCAGGTTGTCCCAGTGTCTATCCTATCCAGCGCGAGAGCTTCCCCTCACCTCTTGGTCCAATGATAGTTGTCTAGATCTCTCTGTGAGCTTTACAGTGGTGATTCCATCCATCCATCCATCCATCATGTGCCATGCCGATAAGCGTGGGCGGTCATGTTCTGCCATCTCACTCGATCACCAGAGTCGTGGATCAGCTGGGTATTTCTGTCTCCACCATGCCACGAGGCCAAGCCATCCAGGTATTTACTTCTCGGTCTTCCCCTTGATCTCTTCCCTTCGATCTTGCCAGTTGTCACCAAGTTCTCCAAGTCATTTCTTCTCATAACATGACCAAACAATTTTGACTGTCTTCGTCTAATGTCACTAATCAGTTTTCGATCTTCATTTGTTTCTTGAAGGACTTGTTCATTGGTTTTTCTGTCTGTCCATGGTAATTCTTTGCATTTTCCTCAGAAACCACATTTCCACAGCCATCAGATGTGTTTCAGCTTGTATGCTCATTGTCCACGCTTCACATCCATACACAAGTACAGGTTCTTTGTAGCACCTCAACACTCTATTTCTCGTTTCAATTGATATTTTTTTTTTATTAATCAGTACGTTTTTCATCTGGAAAAAGGCCACCTTCGCAATGGCAATTCTTGTTTTAATTTATTCAAGGAATCTCCCATCAGATGTTATGACTGTTCCGAGATAACTGTACCAATTCACTTGTTTAAGAATATGCCCATATACTTGTATATTACATTGTGGAATTTCCTTCTTCCCAGTGACGACCATAATCTGTGTCTTCTTACTATTCAATTCTAACTTTAGTTGTTCACTGTGTGCAACAACCGCATCTACTAAATGTTTTAGGCCCTGTTCATTGTCTGCAAACAAGCTGCATATCTAATGTTATTGATGTACCGTCCCCCAATGTTGATTCCTTCCATATTTTTCTATATTTCTGAAAATATTTTCACTGTACAGGTAAAAAAGATCTTGAGACATTACACATCCTTGTCTCACACCTCTTTTAATAGGCAGATATTGACCTACTTCATTAACAATTCTGATGGCAGCTTGTTGTTTCCAATATATGTTTTTACAAGTTTAAGGTCTTTTCCATCAATTTGTAGATCTTCAAGCATCCTTATCACGTCGACATGTCTCATTTTATCGAAAGCTTCTGTGTAGTCAATAAAGCAAAGAGGTGTAGATCTTTGTTTACTTCTACTGAACGTGTAATTACTATTCTCAGTATATACACCGCATTTACTGTACCCTGATTGAATCCTACCAATTTATTCCTTCTATTATGTGCAGGCCGGCTTCGTGGCTTAGAGGTTATGACTTTTCTCCGTAATCTCGTATACTCTCGTCGGTGACGTGATGACGGTGAGAATCAGCAGTGGTTCGAATCGCATCGGTAACTTACAGGGTATGTGAGCCGGCCGCTCAGAAATCAATGGCAAACTACTGAGCGTAATTTTGCCAAGAGATCAACATACAGCTGAAAGATGCTGGTGTTGACAGCGATGTCCTGTAAAGGATATGAAGAAAAAAAAATTATGTGCAGATATTAATTAGTGAATATTTGTAGTTTATTTGTAATCGTTTGCTGACCTCCCGCACACTTTTTTTTTTTTTTTTTTTTTTTTTTTTTTTTGCGTATCCTTTTACAGGACTTAGCTGTCAACAGCAGCATCTTTCAGCTGTCTGTTGATCTCTTGGCAAGATTACGCTCAGTAGTTTGCCATTGCTTTCTGAGCGGCCGGCTCAGTATCCGCAAGTCACGAGCGGGGGTCGAACCACCTCAGTTCTCGCTCCGCTGCGAGACTCTGTCCCGCACACTAAATTACTAAAATCATTTTCAATAATACGCATACAATAAAGAAAGTCGGAAGCTATATTTTAGACATAGTTCCTAAAAGATCTGGGAACTAACAAAGAGAAAAAGAAGGCAAGATACATTTGTTTTATACGGTTGGACAATGTGTAACAAATGACGACAGGGACACGCGATCCGCACATAGAATATAGCGGGCCAGCTTGGCCTGACCTCGCCCGTACAACACCAACACCGGAGATGTTGGACAGCACCAGGGGCAGACAACACTGGCTACATAGCCGGCATATTAATCCAGATTAGTATGACCACGCGCTTTCAGGTGTGAACGACCTGGCTCGAGTTCTGAAAACAAAATAGTGGCAGTTTTCCCTCTTGCCGCAAAACTTGCCTGCAATGTTCTAGAATGTATTCATTAGCTGCGCCAAAGCAACACGAGAAATCACCCGTGTATTATCAGGGGCCATGAAGGGGAAGCCAGGAATGCGAACAGTGAGCATGTTGTAAAAGGCGACTAACGAGGATGGTCTGAGACTGGCTAGCTCACACCCTAGAATAAAATCAGGTACAGTTCAACCGACCATGAACTGGCCTAGTAAGGCTTAGCATGCGTGGCTGTGGGCCTATACTCCACTGGAGTCGTGAGGATGAGGAGGAGGAGAAGAAGTGGCAGAAGAAGCAGCAGATGCAGGGGAAGGGAGGAAGGAAGGGAGGGAGGAAGAGATGGAGGAAGGAAGGAAGGAAGGAAGGAAGGAAGGAAGGAAGGAAGGAAGGAAGGAAGGAAGGAAGGAAGGAAGGAAGGAAGGAAGGAAGGAAGGAAGGAAGGACTGAAAATAAAACGGGACACAGAAAAGCTGTATATCTGAATGCTTTGTAAATAACAAAAACAAAGGACGGGGATACCTGGATACAAACAAGTGCGTACTCACCTCAAACTGATCATATCCTCCACTCCCAAATCCTCTGGGTGCTCCCGGAATGAACCCATGGTGAGCTTATCTGGGTCCGTCCCTGTGACAATTAAAACCCAACATTCAAGCAGGTAGTGGCGGTGTTTGGTTGAGATGTGTGTCAGATATCTGACAAGGATTTATATTAAAAACTTCACTGCACCAGTTTTATGCCATTTAGCTTGTTCCTGGACATGCGGGAGTAAAGGGAAATTAACGTGCTGAAAAACTTGCTGGCTCTGCATCCCCTGCAGATGGCCAGCCCATGGATCGTGCCGATGTTATTAATGCCTTTAGAGAGATGTCGAGAGATGAGGGCTTCGACGCAAGTGAATCCACTCGTTGTCTAGAATAAAAAATACTGGAGTAAGAACTGGCATGGCCAGACATGAGAGGCACATCGGGAGAATGAGGCTTGTCTGAAGGGCAAGGATGATACCACAACAGATAAATAATTCACTAACTCGTTCTCTCTCGACACAGCAGATAACCACGTGCCGGAAATGTTGCATAGAGAACGAGTGAGCCAGCTACGGAGGAGTCTCTGGAGAGAGAGAAAAACAAACTGCTCTCGAGAATCGAATGACGGATTTCGAAAACGAATCCATGAACTTTAGGTGCAGACGGCTCAACCACTTGGCCAGGAAGACCCTCAGTATTGATACTAATAACACTAATAATTGATGGTTCCGTCGCCCTGCTACTGAGTGAGTGCGTGGTGCGACACTGTGAGCTGTGGGTTTCATGTGAAGTGCTTTTGAATCTGCCCAAGTTTTTATGTTTGGAACGTGACTGCATGTTCGGAGCGATGACAGGTGGCTATGTCCCAGAGTTGACCAGTTTTTGCCTTATGCAGAAATGCATGGCTGCTGGGCTTCTGGTTGACTGCCACTGCCGTCGGTGATGAACTGTATGTTCGTGGACTGTGTAGGTGAACATCTAGGAAACATCCAGATAGGAAAATGACTGCTGATTCCATCAGAAATGAATTGGGTGTTTCGTGGGGAACTGGTGTGTTGACATTCTGGCGGCGGCATTATGCACAGTGTATCTGTGCGGGCTGTTGTTTGTTGAGACTCCTGTCTTTTCCACTTTTCACATTGGGCAGTGAGGAGCGTTTTGTGTGATATTCACTGGCACAGGAACGGAGCATATTGGGGACGACCCGTTGCTGTGAAGTTGGAACTGCGACTAACTAACTAACTAACTAACTAACTAATAACACTGTCGTCCCGTTCTAGAACAGGATGCAGGAGAAATGGCTTCAGATATTGGTGTATTATGGCATAATCAGGATCGCCGTGTCCACCTCTACCACCACGTGCCAGATTTCAGGGTGTGATGTATTTTTTACAAAAATAACCCCCCTTCCTCCCCCCCCCCCAAAAAAAAAAATGGGAAGGCATATCTACACCTGATCTTGAGTAGGAGATCTGACGCCTAGACTTCTAAGATAAGTGCGAAAACCATGAAGAACCGTGTGCATGTTGCGCACGTCATACATTTCCTAGCATTGGAGATCGCCAAGAGTAGGCCAACTATTCCGCTGCCCAGATTACATTGTTGCTACTTTACGTGTTTCTGTCCCTATTGTTACGTTACATGTTTATGTTGATGTTATTACTTTATATGTTGTCCATGTTGTTACGTTACATGTTTCTGTTTATGTTGTTACTTTATGTTTCTGTTCATGTTGTTACTTTATGTTTCTGTCCATGCTGTTACTTTACATGTTTCTGTCCTTTTTCTTACTTCAAATGTTTATTTTATCTTTTACGTTTACAGGAGCTTCCTCATGTCTTCCCCACATTATTTATCTCTGGGGGGTTAGGTCTCTCTTAATTTCATTTGACATGAAGGATCCAAAGAAATGGCTTTCTAGGGGGTGCGGGTGTCTTTTTGAATTGATCTATTGAGAGTTAGTTGCATATCCTTTAAAGGACGTTGCGATCAACTCCACCAGTGTTATGCTGTTTGTAATTTCATGGCAAATTTATGTATGCTGATGTTGACTGCAACGTCCTGTAAGGGATATGCAACCAAAATAAAAAAAAAACAAGTTTGTCATCTCTTTCTGAAAGACAGTCACTCATACCAATTTATAAAAACCAACGCAAGGCAGTCTGCTGCCAAGTCGCCCGCAGCTGTGTTTCGAACGCGGTATGCAGGATTAGGAATTGCGTCCGTACTCCTTCGCCATAGTCATTGAGGAGTTCCTCTAAGTATTCAATTCGTTTGTCAATTTGGCCTTTAATCTTGGAGAGAACTTTCATATTTGTATTTTGTCACAGTCCACTAGGTTATTATACTTCCTGCTATTTTCGTCGCCGTGCTTTAACGAACTCTTGAGGTTTCCTGTCACTGCAGCTACTTCTGCCTCTCACGAAAGGCCATCTAAGTATGTTTGTTCATAACAGCTTAGGGTGCTGAGTTCTTTTTGAGAGGGAGAACAGTGTGATGTTGTTTTCCCCTCTTATCTTCACTAGCCATGATTTTGACAAGTCCTCTAGCGCTAATACGGCTTGCTGCATTCTGTTTGTTGTATTAATATATTCTTCAGATGTCCATATGCCTAGGTCATCTGCAAAGGAGGGTGTATGTACTGTGGCAGGAAATTGTATGTGTTGTTATTTATATATGCTAGGAATAATGTTGGTGAAACTCCCCCTTTGGGGATACCTTGCTCTCTGTCTCTATCTCTCTCTGTCTCTCACTCACTCACTCTCTCACCCCCCCCCAACCTCTCATTCTCACTCACTCACCCATTCACTCTCTCTCTCTCTCATTCTTTCTCTCTCTCTCTCTCTCTCTCTCTCTCTCTCTCTCTCTCTCTCTCTCTCTCTCTCTCTGAGTGTGTCTCTCTAGACCTTAAATCTTCCCACATGTCACAACTTTCTCCAGAATCCCTCTTACCCTGATGTGAATACACTTTTAATTTGTCACAACTAACTCCAAACTCTCACACAAACCACACATAAAGAAACTTACCACTTTATACTGCTCCTTCTCCGCTTCTCTAGCCCAGGGGTAAGATTGTATATAATCCACGAGTAATCCACATTTTGAGACCACACACACGACAGTCGAAACCACTTAATGACACTGCAGTATATTGTCGAAATCACTAGATGATATCTCACAGGCTCAGACAGGCACTCAGGCTTATTCCACGACAGTCCTCTGAGTAACCTGTTCGAATATAATAACAATAATTAATGCCAAAACGGCAATCTCACACATCGAGGAGGCTTGAGTTTCATTTAAACTTTCAATGTGCTAATGCCGATGGCGTGGGACACTGGTAAAAGGAAAAGTTAAACCACAAGCTAAAATCAGTCCAGTGCCCTAGAATAGTAGCACTTTTGCAATCCTGGATGTGGCTCTGGTTAGGCAAGCGATATATTCCCTCTACCAGGACAAAATATTTCTCACGGTAAACACCAGTAATAATAGGGATGTAGCATATAATTATATGGTATAAACAAACAAATTATGCTTCCTTTTCTTCTTCTTCTCCTTCTTCTTCCTCTTCTTCTTCTCCTCTTGAGCGGAGTATGTAGGCCCATAACCACGCATGCCAAGTCCATTGAAGGACAGTTTCATGGTTTGTTGACTGTATGCTGGCTTGACTTTTTTTCCCTGCGGTGTGAGATTTCCAGCCTCGTACCAACCTTATTTAGTCGCCTTTTACGACACCCACAGGAGGTCTACCCTGTTACTACTACTCTTGACTCTTTAAAGAGGCATGAGATGTTCAGAATACTTGATATCAGTCTTCCAAATGAATAAAACGTGGCAATTGCAATTAATAATGTGTACATCAATTTCTCTACATTTGGGACAGAAGGAGTTACCAGCTTAAATAAGCAACGATGGCAGGGTCACGTGGTTATTTATGGGCTTCACGGCTACATAATAGTGTATCAGACAGCTGTTACTATCACTCATTCTGTCCTGGTGTTATTTGACCTCTAGGTCCAGACAATTGGAGGGTTCCAGTGACAACAAATGGGAACGGCGGAGGCTACAATTTCCTCATTAAATAGATGAGAGGCAGTTATGCATGTTGTATGTTCTGGTTGAATCAACATAAATATAGTAGAATATGGGGAATATGGCAGGGGGGAAAAACAACCAAATAAGTGTTGTATAAGCACAAGACGATTACCAATGAATGTACAGATCAGAATAAATTGCTATTATGTGCCTCAGATTGTGACAAACTCGATTACACAACCATACGTATACAAAATTTAAGATTGGTAAATCAGCTATGTGCTCGTGTGGATTGGCGCCGCAAAAAGCAGATCACACACACTCCAAGACTGCCCCGAATACGACATATCTAGGGGAACCTTCTGGTTCAGAGAACCAACAGTGGAAAGTAAACTCTATGGACCACAAAACGACAGTGAAGTTCATACAAGAAACAACACTGCAGATATAGACAATATATTTCCAGGGAACGAAAGAAGAAGGGTAAACTGGGATTGAATAATACATTCCTGATTGAGATCAACGTCAGATATGTAAGGAATTCGGCCATATAACGAGACAAAGCTCCTTCTAATTAAAGGATGTTCTGGAAGAAAGAGTGTTCGGAAGTTGAGCGGAAGCGGGTAAAGGGAAGTCAACGTTATATGTGACTGAACATCAAGAGGGAGACTGGTAGAGTGCTTGTATTGGGGGGGGGGGGGGGGGGGGCCTGCGTGGTCTCGAGGTATGGTGTCCGCCTCGATTGCTGGAGGTCCCGGGTTCATACCTCGGTGAGGACCGGGATTTATTTCACGTGGACTTCAATAAAATGTCCCCTGGTCTCTGGGTAGTGAGATCGGACGCCCGTGTGTATTGTTGCGAACGTAAAAAATCCCTTGGCAGTTGGAAATCGAAAAAGAGTAGCCTAACGGCGCTGCCCGGGCAAAATTTCGAGTTAAAAATCTACCCAAAGTATTTCAGGATTCTCGCCGGTGCTACGGAGTTGGTGCACTGAGCTGAGTTTCTCCAGACTCAGGTTTGAGTTAGGAGGAGAACGGAGCGCTTATGGGTTGCACCCGTGTGCCATGATGTTGATCCATCGACTAAACGACTAAACTAGACTGTATGAGTGCAATGTGAAGACACAGGACAGAAGATGTTTGGTGAACGCTGAAATTTGACCAGTAATGCCGGTGTGGCATTCAATGATGATGATGGACAGAGAAACATCACTTAACCATTAATTCCATCAAGGGTCATAGAAGCATAAACACGCAGTGTAAGCTAACCACCATTCAGATTGTAGATATTCTACGACAGAATCACCAATGTGGAGCTCTAGGCGAGAAGTCAACAGATAGTGAACCAAGATGTGGAGAAAAGACACTGGAGATGGATAGGACATACATTGAGAAAACCTGACAACAATATAACTAGAAAGCGGGTTGTTTGAGACCCACATGACAAAAGAAATAGAGGAAGGCCAAGAATATATGGAGAAGAACAACAGAAACAGAAATGAATAATCTGGGGAGGACATGCACGGAGCTGCGTGGAAGAGATAAGGACAGGAGTGTTTGGATTGAACTGGTTGTGCACCTATTCCCCAGTAAGAAATATAGTGTGACAGAAGAAGAAGAAAGAAAGAATGCAATGATGAGGCTGATCCACATAGAAGCATCAAGTAACCCATAATTCCTCATCAGCCGTTGAACAATCGACACAAAGTTAAGCTATAAGATATATAAGATATTCTTCTGAGGGTGACAGAAATTTCATAGCAGGTACCGTGCAATGGTATAATAATAAAAAAACAAGTTAGTTGCATATCCACAGGACGTTGTAAGTCAACCCCAGCATTTTTTGGCTTTTCGTGATTTCTTGGCAAATTTACGTTTAGTAATTTGCCATTGCTTTCTGAACGACCGGCACTCATACTATGTCATAAACACCAACGCAAGGGGTCTGCTTCCAAATCGACCGCAGCTGTGTTTCGATGGCAGTACGCAGGATTATGAATTGCCCCCGTGACCCCTTCGCCACAGAGCCGGCACACAAGGACTACAAATTGACAATTTCTGAATCAACACGAAACATGGTTATCTCTACACGACCTACAGGTGTTGAGGGTCGCAGACGTATATGTAGGTCATCATATCCCGAGAAATAACATTACACTGAAACTCAAGAGCCACATTACATTCGATAAACACATGGACTACGCGTGAGTTCAAAATGAGCGAATAAACAACCATAACTAGGGTATAATGTTACTGTCAGTTCCTGGGGAAATATTCAGCAAATTTTTGCCTGTGTGTGCCAATGAATTACATGAAAGATAAAATCTAGAGGTATATTGTTACTGTCAGTTCCTGTCAGTTCCTGGGAACATATTCAGCAAATGTCTGCCTCTCTGGGCCAAAATGAAAGATAAAAACTAGAGGTGTAATGTTACTGTCAGTTCCTGAGGAAATATTCAGCAAATGTTTGCCTCTGTGGGCCAATGAATTACATGAAAGATAAAAACTAGAGGTATAATGTTACTGTCAGTTCCTGGGGAAATATTCAGCAAATTTTTGCCTCTGTGTGCCAATGAAAGATAAAAACTAGAGGTATATTGTTACTGTCAGTTCCTGTCAGTTCCTGGGAACATATTCAGCAAATGTTTGCCTCTCTGGGCCAATATGAAAGAAAAAAACTAGAGGTGTAATGTTACTGTCAGTTCCTGAGGAAATATTCAGCAAATGTTTGCCTCTGTGGGCCAATGAATTACATGAAAGATAAAAACTAGATGTGTAATGTTACTGTCAGTTCCTGGGGAAATATTCAGCAAATGTTTGCCTCTGTGGGCCAATGCATTACATGAAAGATAAAAACTAGAGGTATAATGTTACTGTCAGTTCCTGGGGAAATATTCAGCAAATTTCTGCCTCTGTGTGCCAATGAATTACATGAAAGATAAAAACTAGAGGTGTAATGTTACTGTCAGTTCCTGAGGAAATATTCAGCAAATGTTTGCCTCTGTGGGCCAATGAATTACATGAAAGATAAAAACTAGATGTGTAATGTTACTGTCAGTTCCTGGGGAAATATTCAGCAAATGTTTGCCTCTGTGGGCCAATGCATTACATGAAAGATAAAAACTAGAGGTATAATGTTACTGTCAGTTCCTGGGGAAATATTCAGCAAATTTCTGCCTCTGTGTGCCAATGAAGTACATGAAAGATAAAAACTAGAGTTATATTGTTACTGTCAGTTCCTGTCAGTTCCTGGGAACATATTCAGCAAATGTTTGCCTCTCTGGGCCAAAGAATTATATGAAAGATAAAAACTAGAGGTGTAATGTTACTGTCAGTTCCTGGGGAAATATTCAGCAAATGTTTCCCTCTGTGGGCCAATGAATTACATGAAAGATAAAATCTTGAGGTGTAATGTTACTGTCAGTTCCTGGGAACATATTCAGCAAATGTTTGCCTCTGCAGGCCAATGAATTACATGAAAGATAAAAACTAGAGGTATAATGTTACTGTCAGTTCCTGGGGAAATATTCAGCAAATGTTTGCCTCTGTGGGCCAATGAATTACATGAAAGATAAAAACTAGAGGTATAATGTTACTGTCAGTTCCTGGGGAAATATTCAGCAAATGTTTGCCTCTGTGGGCCAATGAATTACATGAAAGATAAAAACTAGAGGTATAATGTTACTGTCAGTTCCTGGGGAAATATTCAGCAAATTTTTGCCTCTGTGGGCCAATGAATTACATGAAAGATAAAAACTAGAGGTATATTGTTACTGTCAGTTCCTGGGAACATATTCAGCAAATGTTTGCCTCTATGGGCCAATGAATTATATGAATGATAAAAACTAGAGGTATAATGTTACTGTCAGTTCCTGGGGAAATATTCAGCAAATGTTTGCCTCTGTGGGCCAATGAATTACATGAAAGATAAAAACTAGAGGTATAATGTTACTGTCAGTTCCTGGGGAAATATTCAGCAAATGTTTGCCTCTGTGGGCCAATAAATTACATGAAAGATAATAACTAGAGGTATAATGTTACTGTCAGTTCCTGGTGAAATATTCAGCAAATGTTTGCCTCTGTGGGCCAATTAATTATATGAAAGATAAAAACTAGAGGTATAATGTTACTGTCAGTTCCTGGGAACATATTCAGCAAATGTTTGCCTCTGTGGGCCAATGAATTACATGAAAGATAAAAACTAGAGGTATAATGTTACAGTCAGTTCCTGGGGAA
Organism: Cepaea hortensis; assembly: GCA_963921405.1. Lineage (NCBI taxonomy): Eukaryota > Metazoa > Mollusca > Gastropoda > Stylommatophora > Helicidae > Cepaea > Cepaea hortensis. Next base: position 134,943,346 of record OY992880.1, on the reverse strand, counting down.
ATATTCAGCAAATGTTTGCCTCTGTGGGCCAATGAATTACATGAACGATAAAAACTAGAGGTATAATGTTACTGTCAGTTCCTGGGGAAATATTCAGCAAATGTTTGCCTCTGTGGGCCAATGAATTACATGAAAGATAAAAACTAGAGGTATATTGTTACTGTCAGTTCATGTCAGTTCCTGGGAACATATTCAGCAACTGTTTCCGTCTCTGGGCCAATGAATTACATGAAAGATAAAAACTAGAGGTATAATGTTACTGTCAGTTCATGGGGAAATATTCAGCAAATGTTTGCCTCTGTGGGCCAATGAATTACACGAAAGATAAAAACTAGAGGTATAATGTTACTGTCAGTTCCTGGAACAATATTCAGCAAATGTTTCCCTCTCTGGACCAATGAATTACATGAAAGATAAAAACTAGAGGTATAATGTTACAGTCAGTTCCTGGGGAAATATTCAGCAAATGTTTGCCTCTGTGGGCCAATGAATTACATGAAAGATAAAAACAGCAACACGAATGTTGTTAGTATGGGGCTGTTAATGATGTCAGCATGTTCCATTTCTCGCATGAACGACGGGGGAAACAATATTTGATTATATGTGGGCTGTCCCTTATTATAATTACAATAAAAGAGCGAAGAAATAAATAGTTCGACATAGACATAGATTACAGCTTAAATGTCTTCTGGACAAGCGTGGGCCAGAATGATATCCATGACGCTCGTTTTCTTATGGTAGTTATTAATTGCTTTTTAAAGACTAATTGGCACCTTTTCTTTAATTAAACATATACCCTTCTACAGCGTCTCATTCTGCTGCTGCTGCTGCTTATTATTCTCTCCTCATTCTTCGTCTTTCCTCCTCCTTCTTCTTTCTCCTAGTCCTCCTTCTGCTCTTCCTCCCTCCTCCCCTTCCTCCTTCTTCCTCGCTCTTCCACTTCCTCCTCCTCCTTCACATTCTCATGGCAATCACCAACCATCTAATGTCAAGTCCCCTTACCCTTTTTTTATCTCTCGCAGTCCCGTCCAGATCTTCCTCAAACAACTCTTCTCTGTCTCTCTCGTCTCCATTCACGTCTAAGACAAGATCTCTATTTTCTAAAGGGTATCCTTTAGCTAGATGAAAAACATTCTGACCAATAAAAAGATGTCAACTGAAACGAGAAAAAGAGTGTTGAGGGGATACATAGAGCCTTTCTTTTGTATGGATGTGAAACTAGGAGAATGTGCAGTCAAGCTGAAAAACATCTGATGGCTGCAGAAATGTGGTTTCTGAAGAAAATGCAAAGAATACCATGGACAGACAGAAAAACCAATGACCAAGTAATACAGGAGACAAATGAAAATCGTAAATTGATTAGAGAAATTAACCGTAGACAGTGAAACATTTTTGGACATGTTATGAAAAGAAATGGATTAGAGAACTTGGTGACAACTGGCAAGATCGAAGGGAACAGACCAAGAGGAAGACCGACAGGAAAATACCTGGATGGCTTGGCCACATGGCATGGACGAGACAGGAACACTGAGCTGATTCACGACTCTGGTGATCGAGTGAAATGACCGCCCACGCTTTCCGGCATGGCACATGATTGATTGATTGATTGAAGACGTTATTGCTGGTTGCCATTTGCAGCTAAGTCTCTTCTACAGGCTTCTTCATCACCTCTTCCTCCGCGGCTAACAGATTAGCTTGTTATTATTCTTCAGGTCCCTGAGAAAAGCGGGTGATTAATCTGTAACGTTTAAGAATTACTTTTCTGACTTCCAGTGATAAGGACACGGAAATATATATTAGCATTAACTCTTACACACACGGCTGGAGCTCATGGGAAGGAGGGGGAGAGAAGAGGCCGATATTTCTAAGAGGTTACAGCATGAGGTTAGTGCTCGTCGCAGATCACCTTTATTGCATTTATTAGCTATCCTGATTATAATTGTTTAATAGTTCAGTAAACGTCTGGTCCCCACGGCAGAAGCTACCGTTTGAATGTGAAGTGTTAGAACTCACATGTTCTTCTAGGCAGTGATGTAATGAGGCGGGGTCGCCACTAGTTGTCTTCCCCGTTGAATTTTCTCTCAAAAAAATTATGAAAATGATTGTGTACCTAGTTTATGAGGCTGGATCAATGCGAGAGACGTATTGTGTACAGAAATAACAAATAATAATCATGCAACTGCTGTAGGCTTAACCCGGATAACTGTTGGTAAACAAGCACATTAACCAGCATGCTACCGCTGCCGCAAAACTTGAATATAACCGACCGATCTTTACATTTTAATAAACATATGAGACGGTACACAGGCCGGGAAGTCATGCGACAGATACAGGAATATGATTGTGCTCATGAAGAATAGTAAATCGCATTTCAGTAAAAACAGATGATCCTGTCATCCTCGTTCACTCAAGGACATGCAGAACTGATATCGGATATACACTGCTAGACTGACTATGCTTCGGCAATTTGGGACTGAACCCCAGTGAGACAATCATCACACAAAGTTATTTGGGAGTCTCAACGAGATCTCACATACGCCAGCACACATCCAAGAGACCCGGGAAGGGGCAGGGGCCTTGTGTAGACTATACTAGGACATCAGGTGAAGTCAGATGCAGCAGTAGCACCAGCACAAGGAAAAGAAAAATAGAAAGAAGTAGAAGTGCGAGCAGCACAAGAAAAGGATGATGTGGAAGAGAAGACGAAAAAGAAGAGGAGGAAGAAGAGGATGAAAAGGAGGAAGAAGAGGAGGAGAACAAAGAAGAACCAAGAATCTAATCCTCCTATCTGTTGTCTGCTCCTGGAAACAGGCTGCATCACTACAATCTGGACAGAAGAGTTGAAGAACCTAGTCCACCAAATCTGGCAGTTCTCATGCTGGAAGCTGTGTCGGCGGGGAGGCACAAATACCTCCAACAATCGCTATAACCTGATACAAGGCAACCAGAGGAGGAGTAGCTCAGCGGTTACAGAGACAGCCTCTGTCTCGGACAGTGAGAAACGGACGTCTGTGGCATGATTGTGTGACAACCTCAGTGGATATACAGTTCTCGCCACGGAATAATTCAAGGCAAGGAGCATCTCCGCACAGTGCACGTGTCTCACAGCTGCAGTGGTGATAGAAACATGTATACCAGAATCAGACATAAAATCCTAAGGGACTCTTCCACGCGCCCTAAGGCACATTTGGCATACTGTGGTAGATCCTTATCTATAGACCAATGGGCACTCACTGGGTGATGTGGTCCGCATCGCCGGCCGTCTTTACTTCCATAGACATTTCCTGGTACCCATTTTAGACTGAGTCAACCCGGCAGCCCAGGTCTATTTTCAAGATCCGCCTCGATGGGAATATCCTTGGGGCTGACAGGTGAGCTTCTAGCCACTACCGCACTACCTATACATTTTCCGCAGCAGACAACTATCATCTACAGCTGAACATATTGCTGTCGCCCATTTCCTACTCGATCCCTGTCGGTCGACCTTTGTCGTTTTCGTGCCGACACTACATGCACTAGCGTTGTCTTTATCTCCCGTTTGATGTATGTGCGCCTACAACCAGGCAGACGTGTACCGCCAGCTGACAACCACCTCGTTTCAACCACTGTCAAAGGTACAGGTCAAAGTTCAACCTACAATAAATCAAGACTTCTGTGTGAATCTGACCGTCTTCACGGTTCAGGTGTAATCATGGTTCGCCATCCTGGTATCTACTGTCTATGTTTGTGGAATGCCACGGTTCTGTCTATCAGTGGTATACTACAGTTCCGTCTGTGGAATACCACGGTTCTGTCTTTCAGTGGTATACCACAGTTCCGTCTGTGGAATGCCACGGTTCTGTCTATCAGGGGAATACCACAGTTCCGTCTGTGGAATGCCACCGTCCTGTCTATAAGGAGACTACCAGTCTCTATAAGGAGACTACCGGGGGCTGCGTGGTCTCGAGGTATGGTGCTAGAGGTCCCGGGTTCAAGCCCCGGTGATGAAAGGGATTTTTTCACGTGGACTTCTAGTAATAAAATTTCCCCTGGTCTCTGGTTAGTGAGATTGGACGCCCAAGCGTATTGTTGCGCACGTAAAAAATCCCTTGGCAGTTGGAAATCGAAAGAGTAGCCTAACGGCGCTGCCCGGGAAAAATTTCGTGTTAAAAATCTACCCAAAGTATTTCAGGACCCTCGCCGGTACTACGGAGTTCGTGCACTGAGCTGAGTTTCTCCAGATTCCTGTTTGAGTTAGGAGAATAAAGAAGCACTTGTGGATTGCACCCGTGTCCGTGATATTGATCCATCGACTAAACTAAACTAAACTAAGGAGACTACCATAGCTTTATACATCGATAGAACATTTTCTTGATGTGTTTTGTGAATGTTTTTGTTTGCTGATGAAGGCTAGTCCCCGCAACGTCATGAATGTTTCGTAATTGTGTTCTGTAAAGCTGAATTACTTCGAGTTATTTTATACTGTTTCTTTTGTCCTGCCGCTTTTGTTGACCGCGACGCAGAGAGAAGGTGGATTGTCTTGTTGCTTGTACTAATGTCATATTTAATTTCTTCAGTATTTCTTTTACTCCAGGTAGCCAAATCTTTCTGGGTCCTCCTCTCGCTTTGTGTCCTGATGTTCTCACGTAGAGTACTCTAGCCTCTGGTTGATCTCGTTCCATTCTAGCTAAATGTCCGAACCATTTAATTCTTTGGCGTTCTATAAAGTCAGTAATAGGGGTTATCAAAACAACTGTTCTTGGTATCTCATTTGTCTCTCTGTCTCAGTGGTTCTCAACCGGTGGGAATTTTCCTCCCCCCCCCTCATGGGGGAATTTTAGGGTTGGGGGGGGGGGGGGGGGTTAAGATTATTACAAGATCGCGTTATTACAAGAACCGATTACTTGATATTGTTTTGCCCTCCATACTTTACGGTTATGTACATCTCACCCTTCTGAAATTTGTTTTATAACGTAAGTAGACCCGCAAATCACGTTTTATGTAGACGTCTAGACTTGTTCTAGTATGTGTTATTAGATTTAGCTTCCATTTTTACGTATATTG